>OX387293.1:13625000-14272500 GCA_947562105.1 Shargacucullia verbasci
CTTACTCTCTTCAAAATGCCGCATTAGTCTAGTGGTTTCAAGCGTGACTACTGAGCATGACTTTGTAGGTTTTATTGCCGAGTCGGGCATGTTTTTCTGTATGAAAATCTCAGTATCAGCACGGAGTCTGGAACTCCCCGGAGGTGGCAATGGGCTCGCTCCTTTTATTTCGTAAAAATATTTATATATAGACCTCAAAACAAATATTAAATAAATTATCATTATCACCATTTTAATTTTCTGTTCCTACTGCTAGGGTGTAGGCCTTCATATTGGATTAAACAATCTATGTTATCCAGTTATAGAGACGACAACCGAGAACGTCAACTGCAGACTGTCGTGCAGCGGAGCACTGAAGGACGATCGTGTTCGAAACAAAAGGTTCTGGATGCATGAATAATTGCATTTGTGTTTAATACAAAGCGGCACAAGTTTAATGAAATGCTTTGTTTTCTTTAACTGGTTTTGTGAGAACAGTGAACTGTTTACTCAGTGAAAAGTCTAATGCACCTTTTTCTTCTGTCGTGTCGTGAGGTATCATATGAGAATTGGAAAGATTATCCAGTCAGCAATGTTCGTAACGGCGCTCTCGAACTTTATTGCAACGGTTAAGATTATGACTTGCGCACCTGTCACCAATGATATTAAGCCTGTAAGACCTTCCCATCCATAGTTAGCCACCGCAACTGGAATAGGTATTTTTAGGTGCAGTTGAACATTACCTACGTCCAGTGGCGTACATAACTGAGATAAATATTTATTATAAGATATTTGAGGTGGCAAATCACATACATCATTATGTAATCGACAAGACGACGAACCAATACCAACATGCAGTAGGTACTATTGGTAAGTAAGCTTTTAAAATTTTCTGCCTACCCTGTCTAAAAACTCTGTGCACGCCGCTGCCTACGTGATATATACTCGTATTATATATCGATTTATTTTTTAGATAGTCACCGGGCATAATCATTATATTTAGTTTTTTTTTTTTAAATAGGAATCGCCTTCGACTTTGTTCGACTTTGATTAATAAATGCTATTGTGGTATGTAATATTCCATTACTGATCAAAGGATTACAGCTACGTCTGCGTCGGTATTAATGAAATAAAAAGCTCAAATACCCGCTGATATCGCTTGCAAGTTTATCGTACATTCACCAGCGTAACACTTTTTCGGGATTAACCACTTTATTTTCCGTTGCATTCTCAGTGATATGAAAAACAAAAAAAAATAAATGAATGACTGTTATTTTCGATGGTCGTTAGATCAGTGGCGTGCGGTGCCTTAAGACAAAAAGACACTGCCTACCCTACATAATTCAGATAAATATTTATTATAAGATATTTGAGGTGGCAAATCACATACATCATTATTTAATCGACAAGACGACGAACCAATACCAACATGCAGAAGGTATTATTGGGAAGTAAGCTTTTAAAATTTTCTGCCTACTTTGTCTAAAAACTCTGTGCACGCTGGGTAGAGAATATCTCCAAAATCATCAAATTTGTCAAAAGAGTTGTTTAATGGAGCTACAAAGAGTGCTGCCTTCTTCAAATTACTCATAGGCTGTCCTTGATGACTCATGATGGTAAATGTTTAAGTTTCGTAGCTTTACCAGCCTTGTTCCATAAACCATATCTGAAGTAAGAGCTGCATTACATCACTATTCATTATTCATTTACGTTTGCAGATGTGAATTACATTTGTTTATTTGCATCCATTCTACGGAAGCGATCCCCCAGGGCGTTTCAGTACTTTCTATTTTCGATGCAATATTGAATTGTTGTTGGTTATATTGAGCTGTTTCTAACGTGAACATAGAGATTTATCATCATCCACAGGCCGACTTCGCCCACTGCTGGGCAAAGGCCTTTTTTTGAATATGCCATGTCTGTAAACTCTATTCACTTGAAGTAAATACACAATAAAGATAAGTACATAAATGGATCGGTGCGTTTATATAATAATATTTAGAATAATGTTCAAAGCTTGAGTTCTTTTGATCTTGAGATCAAAATAATTGATATTCACTTCATTAACTTCAAATAAATTGAACTGTTTAAACTCCAGTCACGCGCAAAAAAGTGCCATAACTTCTAAAAACAATCCATCAAACCGCAATAAGAATAATCATTTTTATCTCAAAAAGCTAATTGGCAATTGTGTCTAAACTTAAGAAGTGTTGACAAATTTTCCACAACGAAGAGCCCTCTCAAAAGGCGGAACAAAGGCCGATTACAATCCAAGGTACCGTGAAACATTCGGGGACACTCGGCGTTATCCGAGAGTGTTCGGGAATACAAATTATACGTAACGGAACAGCCGAATAACCGTGAAAACTTGCCGGCCCATTGTTTCTTATTACGAAGGAAGTTTCCTTTGAACTTGGATACTGTTTTATGTTATTATTTTGTATGAAATAGGTCCAAAATTATTGGGATTCTGTAGCCACTGAACTTTGTTTAATCAACACTGCAGACTTTGTTTAATCAAATCTTATACGGGTCTGGTACAGATGTTTGAAGTTCAAGGACTTCTAAATCTTTTGAAGTTGCTGTCTTGCCGATTCTCACATTATCCTGATCAAATAATGTTAAAAAAGTTTCAGTAAAACGATCTTGTTAAAGGTTTCAATTTGGTCCAAGTATTTCACCTGATTTTTTGAAGCGCGAATATAAAAAGACGATAGTTTTCTTAAAATTAAGTTTAATATAAACATCACTCGCTTTTCTAACAAGTTTTAACAACCGTTATTGGATTCTTTGTGCTTTCAATTGAACTTTGTATTTTTTAATTTGTAATATACACTGCCTCTAAAAGTCAAGATAAGTGAGATGATATTCTAGATTTCGATGGCAGAAAAACTTGCCTACACTGTAACGGTGGCGACCTTCTTAAGAATTTCAATAAACTCAATGTATTAGAGATATTAATACAAAGGTATTGCTCTTACGCTTACCCATTCATATGTACTGGGTTCATTGTTTCATACATTGTAGTATAAAATACAAACAAACAAACTAGTTGTACAAAGTGCGTGACAACAGTGGATACACAGATTATTTCTACTACAACGCATGATACAAGGAACACCGTTTATATGAATATATACAAATATTCACTCGTGCGCATCTTCATTAGTTGTACATGAGAGACGACCGGGGCGACAGGCTGGAACATAGATTAATTGTGTTCTCTATTTTGTATTGTCTGTGTAACACCAACGCGATGCAGACAGGCAATTATGTCTGATTGATAGGCAACTTATTACCTAGATTTACTGACTAATTTAGTTCTGAGATAGATTCTTGTTGAACACGGAAACTACTCTGTTATTTTAGAAAAGAAAAACCTAACACAATCTTTATCCTCTGCCTATCCTACTCCCAAATACATGGAGGTCAGCTCTCAGTGTAACTGAATATATACACAGAGTGATACTCAATATTTTACACAGGGTGACTGCCAACTGAACTCCCACCCAATTACTGGGAGACACTAATACTAATATTTATCACCACAAAATCAAACATTTTCAATTTCTCACAGACAAATACTTGCTTGACTAAGGAACATCATCAAAGACCCTTCATCTAGCAGCCATACTTGATTTCTATAAACTAATATGGTGATAATTTAAGTAGCTCTGATCTCCCATTAAATACTTCCAAAAGTGTTAGAGCAAAGATTAGCTGTTAGTGCTAATTAGGTATTCCCTTGCTGTAATTAACCCAATTCCGTCGAGATAATTATTTGGGCATTTATTCTTGAGCAAGCCGTTCCATCGGAAAAACGATTCGGAGGAGTTTATTTACGAATAAGCGCTGATCCCTATTTACTTTGTTAGTAGCCATATTGAAATCTGGCACAATACAATGTTATACAATGTTATGTAAGTTATAGGAATTGATGTGGAAGGTATAGAAATGGTTGCCATGGTGTAACTTGAGTCTGAAAATAATCTACAATTTGAATGAAGTTTACAGAGACTGTCCCTTATTGAAATGTGATGAATTATTTATTAAGCTCGTACCACTAAATTTAATCTACTAGCTTCCGCCCGCGGCTTCGCACGCGTGGTTTACGAACTCGAACATTTTTCCAGTATAAAAAAATCCTATGTGCCATTCCAGACTATAATCTATCTCTGTGCCAAATTTCATCCAGATCCGTTCAGCCGTTCTCGCGTGATTGAGTTAAAATCTATCCATCCATCCTCGCAAACTTTCACATTTATAATATTGTATTATAAGTAGGATAGGATAGTAGGATAGTAGTATATCTATAAAAGTGAAATATCTCATAGTCTGAGTGAGAGTGATATTTCTAACGTGTGATGTCTAACGAAATATAATTCCTACAATCTTGCTTGGCTTATATGGTATAGGCATCCGATAGAAAAGGAATCCTCGGAGATAGAATCATGGGCATGGCTGGTAGTAAGTATACGAGCTGTTCTAGACACACCGTTTTGATGTAGCGATGGTTTGATAGAACCGTTGTGAGATATTCGCCGCTGAAAATGATCCCATACATTCCCAGTAATGATAGACTAGTAATTGACTGGATCACTTTTTTCTCAGAGTGTCTTTAACCTAGTACCCTAATATCACATTTGCTATCGCCAATAATGGCACTGTTTAGATATATCGGGAACTAGTGTTGCGTCAGAACCCAGTTACGCACCGTGGTGTAGTCGTTACGTAGTCAAACTGAGACCATTGTCCTGTTCTTACACAAATAGATTCATTGGTTAACTCGCTAGTTTATACCTATATTTATTCAGTTACCGAAATAAGTGGTGGTATTTTAGATGGTGATATATTGCCAGCATTTTGTTTTATACAAGTTGAGTATTTGGCCAAACATTTCACTGCCAATTGGCTCTTGCATTGTATTGGTGATTACAGTATTTTTGATATACGGCTAGTGGTCATGAGTGGTCATTAAATGTATTATCACAATCATTACACCTGACTGACCATTTGATGATCGCAATCCTTAGTACCCAAACCTAATGCTGTCGATATATTTATCCAAATATTTCGTATGGAAACGACAGTGTTCAAAAGCGAATTTGTCTAAGTTAATTTCAGAATTTAATTTCCTTTATTATACTGCTTACGTATAATGCTGCGTAATATAATCCCAAGGCGAGCAGCCTTCTTCAAATTTACTATTCAGCTTTACTTAACCTTAAAATCAGGATTTCATAATAGACTTAGTAATCGTGAATTTTCATTTTGAATTTTGTTAAATGTCGTCTTGCTTTTTCGTCGTGCCCATTCCCTTGAATCCGTTTTTATTAGGGCTTTCTCTTATCTATTTTTTTGTTCAAACATGTCTCGCGTTACGTTGTCCGGATTATCTTGAGAAAATTCCTGATTTTGGGGGAAGCGTATCTTGAAGATAAGATTTTACTGTTATGAGACTCGCGTCAATTTGTAAATATGTAATGAAAATGAATTTTACGAAGAATGCTATATTCAGGTTATATTAGTGTTCTAAAAATGTTTAGAAATGGGGACTGGCTTCTGGTTGGAAACTATTTGAAAATATTTATCCCTCATGTACTATTTCAATTTCGTACATTTATGAACACAGTTCTGGCCACTTACAATTCCAGATGTTATTCTTTAATAAGCTTTTCCAATAATCTTTACACCCGACTACATCGTTAACCTCCTATTTTGCTCTGTTACCACGTCAAATTACTCATAATCCGCCCTTAATCCTGTACCATCAGCCTTGACATAAAATTAACTCGCCTTTTGGCTTAATATTAACTCGCCTGCGTGTAGGTCTCATCGTAGAGCTCTCATAACGTTCATACAGGTTTTAGGAACTACATTAAACATTCCGAGGTTTACACCCACATTTACTTACAAACGTTAAAGCTGCGAGAGGATTACACCCAAATGGTCTATGACTGAATGATGTAGGTCTCACAACTATGCCAATTATGGAATTACTCGTACAATGCCAAGCTGTCTGCCCTCAACCACCAGATATTAGTTTTGTCCACACATTACGACGTGAGTCAAAATTGCGCGTTGATTAAATTCTGTTATCACTTGGTCATGAACGTTTAGTCTGTTTAACCAATGGGCTAGTATAACTTGTAGGACTAGTTTGTAACCATTGCAGTCCAATCTCGAGTAATAATCAACATTTCCAAAGAAAATCTCAATCATATCTTTTCACACCGAATCAAACCCTGCCTTATAACAGGCACCTAAACTTGCAAATACTTATCCAATGAGTAAGCCGTTCTATCACCATCATGTAATATTGTTGGAAGCACAATTGCCGGTCGATTGCACACGATTAAGCTGCCGTTACAAATCAGTTGGCAAGTCGACATTAATAGGCCATCGAAGCAACGGGTCACCGGTTCCAATCCCCGGCTAGTCGACAAGCGGACGGAGAATTAACTTGGTCTGTTTATTTTTATGACTAGATCAATATTGTTGAAATTTATAAATGTATTTGACTTACAAGAACATTTGTGAACTGAAACTATTTAATTCTCGATACTAATATATTATAAAATCTAACCCACTCGTATATCAACTTATTAGGAAATGTTCTAAATTCTGGCTCAGAACATGTTTTGAAATCCGATGATAAATTAGTGTAACAAAACCACATGTAAATGAAGTAGCACTTTAATTACACGTGTGCCACAATCAGGGGAGTCGTAGTACCGTTAATAGGCAATCTACGCAACGGGTCGTCAGTTTCAATCCCGGCTGGGCCCGAAGTGTGGTCCTTAATTAACCGGAGAGTGGCTCGGACTGAATGGCGAGCTAAGTCACTATGTTAACGATGTATTAATATTTCAGCGTCACGCAGTGATACGAGAGTGAAGTCTGAACATCAGGTAGCCAGACAGATTTAGGTAACAAATAATAATAGTTTTATTTGGGTCAAGGACAAAAATGCTCAAGTTTATGTAAAATAAAACCCGGTCTAATAAAATTTAGTTTCAGGGAAATTCGTAATATCTTTAGCTTCCGAAAGCTTTATTCAAAATTTTACAGTCAAAAAGATTTAAACAAAGCTTTATATTCAAGGAGTTTAATATAACCTGACATTATTAGGTAAGTAAATCTAAATCTTAACAGTAATATTACGACGTTCAGAAAGATGTTGGATACAATTCCAGTACAAAACTGTTACCCTTTTATAACTTAAGTTTATTTCCGAACGTATTAATCCCTCAAGTCAAACTAAAAATAGAATTCGCAGCTCAACTGCAGAATACGAGCAATATGCACGAGTCAATATTATGTAACTGTTAGGAACATTGACCCAATTCCAGCATCTGGCGAGATGTGGCCAGATATGGCTGGAGACCGTCCCAACACAGATATCTACCTAGCCACTAAGCTGATTGTGGGCGGGTCTGTATGTAGTGGCCGTCAAGATATTTCGGCCACTTTGCTGTTTGCTGGATTAAGAATGTGAAATTGATTACTGTGATGGCTTCGCGTGTTTATAAATATCAAAGCGATGATGCTACGTAATTTTTCGAACTAAAAATTGGATTTTTCTGATTGAAAGTCACCTCATGTAGCCTGGGGTTTGACATGCAATCTTATTGGTTATAGGCTCGCTCCTCATAAGTATGAACATAATTTCTAGTCTACTATTTTGGATGTACTGTTGATCAAAGAGACAAGCATACGGGGTGACCAGACAGAGTAAATTAACATAAATGAGATTTTAAATGAAGTTCACCTATAAAAATACGCTTGCGAAGCGAATTTTTAGTATATAAATTTATGGTAAGCAAAATTAAACAGCCTATACCAATCAAACCCTTGTTGAGACCTTCTTGTTCGGTATACCAGCCGCTCCAGCTTCTGAGTTGAGGTCGCAAGTTCGATTCCTACTCGCGAGCGAATTTTTCTTATCACAATTTATATATTTACCTATATTATTGCTATTCTAGCAATAATATATCATATTATTGCTAGAATGCATGCATTATCTGATAAAACCTTCATTTACATATGTATATCTGGTGACTCTGTATACTTATCTTTGTTCGTACTTTAGCATACATCTCTCTTTAAGGATCTGATCTCTAAGCAGTGTTACTGGATGTAAGAAATGTATCTTAAAATTGCGACGTGTTGATCGATGATCTGCCTCACTGATCCCCGCCACGATTTGCGACCTCTTTCGGAGTCCGAATTTGCGATCCCTTTAAGAGTATAAAACTTTGTGCTGAATTCTTTAAGAGATTCCCCAAAATATCTTGTGATTTTGCTCTAGTTATGTCTTTTATTTACAAGTTATTTTCATTTTTAGGGTTCCGTACCCAAACGGTAAAAACGGGACCCTATTACTAAGACTTCGCTGTCTGTCCGTCCGTCCGTCCGTCAGTCTGTCCGTCCGTCTGTCTGTCCGTCCATCCGTCCGTCTGTCACCAGGCTGTATCTAAAGAATCGCGATAGCTAGACAGTTGAAATTTTCACAAATTATGTATTTCTGTTGCTGCTATAACAACAAATACTTACTAAAAACAAAATAAAATAAATATTTAAGGGGGCGTCCATACAACAAACGCGATTTTTTTTTGCCCTTTTTTGCTCGATATGTATAATGGCAACAGGTAGGCTAGACTTGAAATATTCACAAAATACTCAGTTGTATTTTTACTTTAATCTATACATCTATACATATAAATAAAATTGGAGTGTCTGTTTGTAATATTGAAATAACCGTTTTTTACTACATGCATATGAATATATATACGGTACATACACCAAAATAACATTTTTTTCAATTTTTGTCTGTCTGTCTGTCTGTCTGTCTGTTTGTTTAGGCTAATCTCTGAAATGGCTGGACCGATTTTGACGGGACTTTTATTGGCAGGTAGCTGATGTAATAAGGAGTAACTTAGGCTACTTTTATTTTAGAAAAATTATTTTATTTTATAAAAGAATAGGGTTAAGTGCATATGATCTCACTAAAAAATACATTGTTAAGTTCTGACATCCACGCGAACGAAGTCGCGGGCACAGCTAGTATTGTAATAAATACCTACTGTTGTTTACCTAGTCAATGGTACGGAACCCTTCGTGCGCGAGTCCGACTCGCACTTGGCCGGTTTTTTTACTGGTTTCACACAGTGTCAAGTTAACAACACCTATGTATATCTATTGCTAACGTACCAGCAATACCTCTGCAATCCTCATTATTAGAAAATGCTGTGGATGTTAATGTGGTTACCACATAGACTTCTTTCTAAGGTCTCCCTTAGAGGGGTGTAATCTAACTTTGTTTTCCTCACAGTGTTGTCAGCAGTTATGTTATGTGCATGTAAATATAAATATGCGCACATAAGTCATAAATAAATCTGACTTTTTGAAACCACAACCTATAAACTCCTAACGTAAAGAAAACAAGCACCTAAGTATGTTTCTTATTATGGTCGAAAGAACTTAAAACTTTAATACGGTTGCGTAATAATTTCCTACAGAACTGGGAGGCGTCTGAGGCGTCTGTGCGGAGGTCTGGGAGGGAATTGCGTCATATTGAGACGGCCATGTAATTACCCGAGTGCCTCACTCCGACACAGATTTTGTACCAAATTGTCGGGTTGACATTGACTCAGGTATATGCCTACTGTACGTACTGTACACTAATAATATTGAGTTTTCTGAGTTATTTTTGTGCCGTAAATTCTGTATTTTGTTTGTTAGATTTTCATATG
The DNA here is from genome assembly GCA_947562105.1 of Shargacucullia verbasci. Lineage (NCBI taxonomy): Eukaryota > Metazoa > Arthropoda > Insecta > Lepidoptera > Noctuidae > Shargacucullia > Shargacucullia verbasci. Next base: position 13,634,735 of record OX387293.1, read on the forward strand.
GATCAAAGCGACTGATTTGACTTTGATATTGATGAAACCTTGTTATATTTTGTTACATATATGCTGCCTGATATAGGCTTTGTAAACTGCCGCTATACGAGACGACAGCGAGGGAAATTTGCTCACAGCTCTCTTACATAAAGGGTTCATGATTGTAGTATGGTATCCCTTAAATGCCCTTTGTGATCATGGGAAAAAGTCACCTATTTGTTCATAGGTAACCCGTAAACACTGTGGTAATTGTGACAAGTAAATGGTCTAAAGCGGTCATATATTTTACTGAGTACCATTTTATAATTATTTTACTCTTACATTTCCACGGAAACTTACTGGTCTATAAATGGAAATGAAGTTTGCGACGGTTTTGAGTCGGCTTTATGAATCTTATTCAATGCTCGCCGTCTCATGCAGACAATACATTCAATGGGGTATTTTGAGAAATTGAAAATGGTCGACAAAAAGATTGAAATTACTATATTTGTCAGCATTCAGTATATGCGCTTACGCTGGTCAACATGTCTCGTGTTAATTATGCAAAATGTAAATTTAAATTTATACATTTTTTGCTTTGTTCATTACAAGGTGGCGACACAGTGATTAAAATGTAAATTTCTAGAATTATCTCTGTCCTATCACGAAGGCGGTGGCTTCGTGACGCAGAATTTTCGCGGCAGCTAACGCCTTGGTGTGCAAGCGTGATTGTACGCAATCCTACGGTCTTTACCTAATACTTTTGTATAATAATATTAGCATCAATATGCAAATTGCTTCTGTTCGCAATTCACTCAAAAAGTAACGCTTTAGTTTTCTAAGTTAGTTTTTCTTTCAGTTTCTTGGTTGTGGAGTTTGTGTAGTCTTTGTTTTCAAAAGTATTTCCGCTCAACAAAGCTCCGAAAGAGATATTTATGGAATAAAATTATGTTAGATGACTCGATAACGTCGCTGTGAACACTTGGCGTGAATTTTGATTCGGAGAGATATGTGTAACGATTGAAATATACGGGAAACGCTTGCAAGTATAAAATGTTTGTAACTTTATATATTCTGCACGATTTTCTCACTCACGTTGCATGTACAAGTTAAAGTGATCTACGTGCTGGTTGGGTTCATGTAACGAAATGAATTTGTAAAAGTCTGAATTAGAACTAAGAAGAACCAGGCGTGTTAAACATTTTGCAAGATAAGTTGTCGGTAAACCGCATGTTCGTATACTATGCTTTATTATAATAACTAAATCAGCAACAGGAATATTATAATTATGGTGCTATTGACACGAACAGTACCTATTCCTGTGAAAATAAACGTATTTTAGTTTGATGCAAAATATACACAGACAATACAATATAAAACAAACGATGATACCAGTTGGCATCTGTTCATAGCGAGTGAACTTGCACTTGTGTTCCCGGGGCAATAAGCTTCAATGTGGGGCATCCCCCAAATCGATAGCGGTGAAAGTGGGGAAGGATGACCTTTGGCACCGCGCCAGCTCTGGCCAAGGTCCTACTGTATGGAGGATGGGTCTTAGTATCGATGAGCACACGTTTTGGGCACAACACACACACACAAATAGGGCAACTGTACAACTGTTAAGTTTTTATTGATTTCGGGATAAGAAGTCAATGGGACCATAAATTGTTGACAGCAAATGCTTATTTATTTATTCTAGAAAAGTTGAGGTTAATTTATATCTCGTTAGCGTAGAGCGTTCAATTGTAAGTCGGTTGCATATGTAAAAGACTCAGAGTTTGACTTTTTCATAATAAAATTCGTTTTCGAGACGTCTTATTGCGCGGGGTAAACAGAAAGACCTAACGAGTTTGTTATATTTATTGAATCTATCTATATAAATAAAAATTTTATGCTGTTGGCTGCCGTTGGTAAGCGCATAATTTGAGAACGGCTGGGGCGAAATGGCAGTTTTTTGTTTTGTAAACGAAATTTATCGATTACAATTTTTAGGAAGGAAAAATTGGAAAAAATTGCCCATAAAATTCTAAAAATCGGGAAGTACTGAAAGTGCTTTTTTCTATGGAATTCTTGTATGAAATCAAGACTTAGTTTGTTATAAAATTGCTCACTTAATTATCTACTTTCTTGCTTGATTTCTATTTAACTTTTCGATATTTATGGGTAAGCTTTCGATACCTAAAAGTATGCAACAGACATGTGGCAATAAGATTCGTATCGTCTCTAATCCAGTTACGTAAGTCTTGCGAATGCTACAGCCACTTTCAATACCCACCGGCCCGCCCACGTATTTCAGGCAGATATTTTGGGCTAAAAATAGCCCCGAAGGTTGCAGCTACATGTACAATACAAACAAACTTACCATTTGTTTGTTACCCAAAATTGTAGCGCTTTTGAAATTAACAAAGGAAATATAGCATCACGCCCGTATTCCCCGAAGGGTTAGAGCAGAGGTGTACTTTTGTTCACTCACATTTCGTCGATCCCGTTATTGAGTCCCATGTAATAGGGAGCGAGCCTATTGCTATCTACCGGGCACAGTTCCAGACTCTGTGCTGCTACTGAGAATTTTCATGCAGAAGAAAATCCAATAATACTTTGCCCGACCCAGGATCACATGCTCAGCAGTCGATTTTGCGACCACTTGATTAACGAGCCAGCCAACGGAAATATGTACATATTCGGTAAATATATTATTGGATGAATGGTGTATTACAAATACATAACCGTTGTTTAATTTTATTATCTTTGATAGCAATTGCCGTTGTAGGCAGAAAAGTTCAATTAAGTGAAAGAATATTTGTCGATGTAGCGGTAAAATAAACAAACAGCTATGACAAAAAATTGGCCGTGTATGTGAACCGTGAGACAAAATGTTATTTTTATGATGTCCGGGTAGTATGACCATCTATTTCCTTTAGATACGGTTGTTAATCCACAAAAGATGACATACACTTCCCTATTGGGTTTTTTATTTATTAACTAGCGACCCGCCCCGGCTTTGCACGGGTAGCAGAGCACATACACCTTCATTTTTTTTTTCTGTTTTAGTATCGTATCAGCCCGTTACGTCGAGCATTTACTCGGCGCACGCCAGTAAAGCTCCCAGTCGGCATGATTTTTTCCGACATCTTCAACTATAATCGTCATATTTCAGCCAATTTACACAAAAACATAACGAATTATACACCTAAACCTTCCTCATGAATCACTCTGTCTATTGGTGAAAACCGCATGAAAATCAGTTTTTGAGTTTATCGCGAACAGACAGACAAACAGACGCGGCGTGGGACTTTGTTTTATAACTATACTATTTATACGAGTTTTTGGCAGCCTCTTCAACATAAATCGCTGTCTTGATGTGTAAATAACGGTCACCCATCCAAGATATGATAGCCGCAAACACAGCTTTACCACAAAGACCAAACAATCTATGTAAAAACCATTTGCATATCGCCATATCTTTGATTACCTAAGCACATGAACTAAATTAACATATTACTCAGAAACGTCATAACAATTAAGTACATCTGGTTATGAAACCGCAGTTAAATTGGAACGCGATCAGCGTATATGCCACCCACTCAATACCAGTGTGTGATCATGTGTAAAGCGTCATTACACTTTTGGACGGAAATTCCCGGCGCGGGAATTCGACTGTGATGCAAGAGCGTTCGAGGGTCTCTGAGTTTGCGGGGCAGATGCATTTTAGGGTTACACGCGAGACGTATTTCTGGTAGATTTGGTGGTGTTCAGTGGAAGAAGTCATGTGAAATATAGATATTTCAGCTGCATTCGGAAGTCGACCTCAACGTACTTGGGAAAAGCGTTGCTTTATGAATCAGAGGTCGTGTTTGTTTTATTCGCTAAGTTACGCTTGCAATGCGAATAAGTTTCAAGTAGGTCGACAGCAATGCATTCGCACCCCCCAAAGTTACAAGGATGTAAGTGGTTTCGGGTCAGAAAGTTGATTTAGAATCAGTAAAGGTTCCCACTACTTTGCTCGATTTTCACCATAGACATTTATCCGTCTGTCTAGAGCCTTTAATTAAAAAACGTACAATTGAATATAAATATATTGTTGGAGCTCTGAAAATTATGACAGCATTCGAGTAAATTAACTTGAACTACATAACTATTATTTAAATTTGCATAGTTTTTTTTTAGAAAACTCCATCTATCTTATATATCGTGGCCATATAAACCTATTTTTTTGTTTGACTGTACAGTAAAAGTAAGGTACGTAAACACCTTCATACTGTTGCCTTTTTCCGCGAGTCATGAGTCATAGTTTTTTTTCTTATTATAAACGTTACCCCAATCTAAGATTAATTCCTGTATCGTGGGTGCGTTTACAAACACATATATTCACATACACAAAGACCCAGACCCGAAACAACTGTAGATCATACAAATATTTGTTCCGTGCTGGCATCGAAACTGCAACACGCAGCGCAGCAGTAGACCTTTCAAAAACCTAATCTATTCCACTGATGCTACATACAGTTTATAATTAAAGTACACATCACCACCGCCAGCTGTTTTTAAACATCTATATACTAACGAAGTGCGATCAAATTAAAATGCAAATTAAGAAGGCGCCTGTGTCCGGCGTCCGGTATCCGTGTCCGATCTGTCCGATCCGTCCGGTGCGTGGCAAATAATGTATTCGTGTTTATGCGCTGCTGTCACCACGATCATTGTCAGGTTAACCGTTATGGAAATTGGATAAAAATGGCCGCTGTGAACACTGGTCGGTATGATAGACTGAATTAACGAGTGTTGACTAAGGATTAGCACAACAATGGACTTTACTCTGTAATAAATCCACAATTGTGTATGTAAAATACATATTTTTTTTCCAGTTGGTACCTATATTATTTTATCAATATTAACAGTCACAAACACCACGTGTAAGGTAATTCAGCCAATCGCACAGTAACGAGACCGATCACGTTAGTCTTTTTAAATAAACTACTATTAACTAACAATGATATATTAAAGAAAATTACAAGTTTAATTTTACTGAATTCCCAATTTTGGATTAGTACGAGTACCGTTGCGCACTTGTTCCAGATTCTAAGTAATGAATATAAATTAATCGACGACACGGTTGGCGCAGTGGTTAAGCGATTAGCTTTCTGCGCTATGTGTCGCGTGGTCGATCCCCGCACGGAACAAATATTTGTATGATCTACAGATAGTTGTTTCGGGTCTGGTTGTGTGTGTATGTGAAATGTATGTTTGTAAATTGTACCCACGACACAGGAAAAATCCGAGTGTGGGGCAAAGTTTAAAAAAAAAAACAAGATAGGTAAAAATGCTATCTTGCACTTTTAAACAATAGAAAAACACGTTAGACTGAAGTGCTGATTGCAGTAATACTAGCTATTTAATATGGCTTATAACAGCACAAACGCGACCCGATAATCTATACATATAAATAAAATTGGAGTGTCTGTTTGTAATATTGAAATAACCGTTTTTTACTACATGCATATGTTTATATATACGGTACATACACCAAAATAACATTATTTACAATTTTTGTCTGTCTGCCTGTCTGTCTGTCTGTCTGTCTGTTTGTATAGGCTAATCTCTGAAATGGCTGGACCAATTTTGACGGGACTTTTATTGGCAGGTAGCTGATGTAATAAGGAGTAACTTAGGCTACTTTTATTTAAGAAAAAAATCTTTTATTTTAGAAAAAAATAGGGTTAAGTGCATTTGGTCTCACTAAAAAATACATTGTTAAGTTCCGACATCCACGCGAACGAAGTCGCGGGCACAGCTAGTAAATAGTATAAGGGCGTTTCCCAAATAAATGATTCCTTACAATAGAGCCCAACAGATTCCTGTCTTTATAAGAATTCGTGCGTATCGGTTTTATTTTTGGACTAATAAAACTGAATGAAGGTTGTCGTTACAATCACGCAGGCTATATCTTTTCTATTTCGGGCATGACGTGAATCTAATATAATGTTCTTCAAGTTACGTACGTCATTTGGGAATAAAAATGTAAGGATTTATGAATAACAAGACCCTGGGGGCGTTTGGAAAGTTAAAAGATTTATTCTACGTACTATGTCATGTACATTGTCGTTTAAATTGAAATGATTTCTTATATATAATCGCTATAAATTGTAAATGTGAGTGAGATCTAGGCTGAGCGCTCTTCATTTCATTAATTCTCACGATAACTGATGCATGCTTGCACTCTGTTGCGACAGGTTAGCTCAAATAGTTATGGCACTTTCTTCAAAAGGCTATTCCACCCTATATTTGTCTCACATAAACCTTTACATCATTACAATCTGTCTGGACTTTAAAATAGACTTTGACCCCTGAGTTTGTTTCGGCGTTTCTTCTCAGGGATAGTCATAGGAAATGCCGACGCCATCTAGTTTAAAAAAGACGTGTAAAAGTGATTGAAAAATCCTAATTGCAAAATAAATTTCATTTCATTTCATTTCATTTACACATGTATCTCTAACACGAACGTACAAGACGTCCCTTATAGAAGATATGATTGCCTTATTGATCTAGTGGCCGCAAGTGACTGCTGAGCATGAGGTCCTGGTTTCGATTCCCAGCTCGAGCAGTGTTATTGGGTTTTTCTGTACCGAAATTTTCAGTAGCAGCACAGAGTCTGAAACTGTGCTTGGTAGATGGCAATAAGGCTCGCCCCTGTTTACATGGACTGAATAACGACATTGGAGAAATGTGGATGTACAATAATTCATCTCTGCCTAACCCTTCGAGGAATACAGGCGTGATGTTATGTTATGTAGAAATGACAGGCTATCGGGTGTCGTTTGGTCTTTTGGCACTTAACTATGATATAGGGGTATGCAAGTATATCGCTCATTAATCTGTGACCATTTCGTGTCTTGTACTGTGACGATATATAGATATGTCTCACAGTACATGCAATGGAAGAAACGTCCGTCCTCTATAAATGAAATTTGTAACACTTTACAATGGTTGTGTGTACGCCTTTATAACTCAATTCAATATTCCCAGTTGCATATTAACACGTCCATCCTCCCAAACTGTCATAATAAAAGCAATTAATTAGAACGGAAACTCATTAATACCGCCAATGGCGTGAATTCAGCTAAATGGGTTGCTAATGTTCTGTACGATCGTTGTAGCCACAGAGTAGTTAGCTAATGGATTGAAAATACGCGAATGTACGGCAAGTAAGAATTCTACAGAACATTGCACCGCGACAGTTGCTAATAGGAAATATGTCCTACCGACGCCGGATAGAGGTTTATTTACGTGTCGCGCATCCCACAGTGCCATAGATTGGTAATAAGCGGTGTATTTCTTCGCCACGACAACTCCTTGCAATGCCTGTCAATGGAAATGAAATGAAATTTTTACACATCGTAAAGGCTGGAACATTTATAACCGATGAAAATAAACGAAATGTTTGTAAAATATTATATTTAACGTAGAACGAATAGAAAACATACGAAGCACATTAAATTAACGGGTAGCATTGGGTAAAAAATCCAAGTATTTATTTTTATAAACAGATGATATTTCTGGCATTAAATTTCTTGTATTCATGGTATTGTAGTACTTAAATAAATATATATTATACTAGCTTCCGCCCGCGGCTTTGCCCGCGTGGTTTAGGAACCCGTACATTTTTCCAGGATAAAAAGTGGCCTATGTGCTATTCCAGACTATAATCTATCTCTATGCCAAGTTTAATCTAGATCTATTCAGCTGTTCTGGTGTGATTGAGTAACAAATATCCATCCATCCGTCCATTCTAAAAAACGTTTACATTTATAATATTAGTAGGATGTTTAACACAATCATGTGGTGCTTTGAACCGAGCCCACAATAATTAGTCGTGCCATACCTAATAGACCACATGAATAGGCAGTTGCCAGTTCATGAGAAAAATTGTGCCCCTATTTGCGAAATACTCGGTACACATTGCGGGGGTATAATTAATCCCGCCGAGAATGCTTCGGCCGCCATCGTCGTGCCGAGTAGGCTGCCAGCATACGATCGACTTATTCAGTTCAGTATCCAATTTTCCAATATACCTACTAACTATATAAAATATTTTGAATAATACATTTAATTATTTACCATACCGGTTCCCCGGTGTGGTGAATTCATTCTTCTGTATTTAGATGAGAGATTACGATTAGGAGTATATTGCAATCTGCATCTCTGTTATTTCCTTTCCGCTAAATTTGTCAAATGTTTTGATTAGAACTGATAATATGATACACTTTAATTTCATCAATATTTTTGTACGACTATTCGACTAAGCATCGTGTTTGAACGAAGCCTTCGAAGAACGAACGAACCTACCCCAGGGTAGTTGGGTCCCCGACGGTCGCAGGAAAAAACGAGGAGAACCAATTATGAGCCGGGCCGCGAATCACATAGCGGAAGAAATATTTTGCTAATCCTGCTGGAAATTGCTCATATTTTAGGATTTAGAACAGCTTATTAATATTTATGCGCGAGATCAAAACCATTCTTCGCTCGTTTAAATATTTACTATTGAATGTACAAGCTCAGTTTTCTGATTCTTAGAACTGTAACTTTTTCTTATCGCCCGTTCTTTTCACGTTTCTTGGTAGCACCTGCTTTATTTGTAAGTCTGAAAGTGAAAATGACTTTTAAATCAAGATTTTAAAGAGTTTGACACGCAATCGTTGGTTGTGTATTTCGTATATGCACGAACAAAGTCAGTTTAATGAGCAATATAGTTGATACTGATATATCACTCGCTAACGGCATATGAAGCTAATGCGGCAACATTACGGCTGAGCAGCACGTCCACACAGCGCCACTATATATAGAGATCCAGAAGGTACACACTGTATCAGGCGGATATAAAGATGATGCACGCTTAGATAGACGTTAAAGTAACCACAAAAACAACAACGGCATTCAGCGACTGCAGTGGTGCTAAGATAAGAGAAAGTTAATCAGAATCCAAAACTTACATTTTATAACAACTAAATAATGAATAGACATCCGACTTGTCGATTGATGTCAAGTCTGAGAACGAATAACGGGACAATCAATCAATCAAATCAAATATATTTTTATTTATGTATACCATTTCCAGGCACTTATGGATAGTCAGACTCTAATTGCCACGTTCCAAAGTATTGATCTCCAATGGAGAAGAATGGGCAAGAAACTTCGATACAAGAAACACTGCGGTAGGGTAGTTCTATATAGAATAGAATAATTGGAGACTTACTAGTTTCTCACGGCTTTGTTGGGCCTTCTGTGTGTTATTACATTGCGGCGGTCACTCGGCACGGCCGGCGAGGATAATGCCGCTGCACTAATAAATTGCACACCCGTTACAAAAGCAAATTTATTTCAATTGCAAATTACGGATATTTATTATCATATCATATGCGAAAGCTTGGTTAAAATAGGTAAGTAAAATGTTAGCTACGGTCAAAATATATCTATGGATGGATGACACGTATTAAGCTTGAGAGGAGCGTACTATAAAAAAAGAATTTTATTTGTATATAAGAGTCACGCCTGTTAGTCCCAAAGGACCAACCATAAACAAGGTGATTCCAGTTCCATCTGGTAAGCACTCATGAGATGAAGATATAATTAAACAAGACCGCAAAAATGTAATATGATTAATTATCAAGTACACCAAAAAGTAAAAAAATATGTAACTGGTAAAAGGAGAAAAGGAGATTTAATCAGCATCAAATGATCAAGGTTAATGTGAGTTCATGGGTCAATAACAGGTACCAATGGTGGTTAATGACCCGAAAACGTCGATAGCTAGCGCCACATGTCATGGCGGTCATGAGTAACGAGTATGACTGAAATGTAAAACACTCAGTACCAAGCTTCTGTAGAGAGTAAAAATAATACTGAAAGCACTTTAAAATTCTGTGTTGCATTTTAAAATAGAAGATCTGCGTTTGTTTTACTCGTGGAATAAGAAAGAGAACGAAATGGCTCAAAAATAATGATCCTAATGTTTATACTGTAGACGCTGCTTCATTCAGTAAATCTTCCTAATCGCTTTTCTTTTCGGAAATTATTTTGTTGCTGAAAGTAGTTCATCCAAAATTAGTACGTGAATAGATTTGTGACATGACCGTAATTCAGGGTAGACCAGCTACCGGTCACATAATCCCGGTCCCAGATCAAAGTGTATGTCTCCCGGGACACGTTTATTGCACACCGTTGTCCTGTCCTGCATTCTACCCGGTGAGATTTATAAGCAAATGTTTATCCGTAAACAGTGAGAAAATATATGGCAGAGCATATTGGAAGGAGATACCTCGACGCTATCGAGGTTGAGACAAAACCTGATTGTTAATTAATTGAATAGTGCAAATTTTAGGCAGTAGCTATATTTTAAAAGTTATGGAAATAATAGAAGTTATATTTCGAAGAAAAGATAAATATTTCCAGGTCAATCAAAATAAGTGATCCACTTCAGCTGTACCCAAAGTGTTTGGGTCGAGAACGTGTCGCAAAACTTTGGAAGTATTGCGGAAGCCCGTCACGAGGACCTCATATTTCTCCAACAAATTACTCCCTCTAGAAGTGCAGAAAGTTCGCAAAACTTATAATAACTGTCATGAACTGAATTCTGGCTTATGGGGATTATACGTAATCTTTCAAATTATGTTTCTAGTCTTAATTCAGCCTAAAGGCATTCTCTGCTGACCTCTGTAGTAATAGGTACAGTTATGGGCCGGTTGGGTTTGATTCCTCTGTTACGAGTAGATTATCTAAAGTATATATTCCTTTAGTCCCTAGAAAGTTGTTTATGGACATTATCAATTCCTTATTATATAGTAGCTTTACCTAGCTATGTTTCAGTGTTGTACGATGTGGAACAAACTAACTACCTACAAATTCATACGCGGATTACGAATCTAGGTCTTCTAAAATATCACGAAATAGTATAACGAATACTCACCTACATCAAACATATTCTGTGAGTCTATTTCAAATATTCCTTGTTAATATTTGATGTAATCTAAAACACTTTATGAGAATTATAATTTTATGTTGGGCAGTTATTTGCTGAATAGCTGCTACTATCCCTTTTATGCGGTGTTTCTCGTCCTAAACAGACATTGGCTTACGCAAATCATTTCAGCACATATTTGTCTTTCTTGGTACATCCGAGCTTTATGGCCGCAGGAGAATCTAACTTTACGTCGTATTTAGAAATTTTGTAACCGTGTTTAAAATACATTACTTGTTTAGGACATCTAGTAGTCTGTAACCTGAGTAATATTTCATGCGGATAAGGGTTTTCAAAAAATATTTTATTATTCACGTGAGATACAGGGTGAATTTTTCAAGTGGGCGTCTCAATCCGAAACTATAAGGAATAGCGAAGGAATAGCACTTAATTACGTCATTATCTGATCAAATTCTGAGATGTAATAACATATGGCAAACTAAAACAACCGTATGCTAAGAAAATTTTCTAACCTCCAATAGTATGTCAAAATTTCAAGACGCAACAAATTTTTCGCCATAATTTACTTAATGAACTCGTTAACACTTCAACCCGTGTTTAAACGCTCATTACGGTCTTCAAACGGCTCATAAGCGAGTGTTTTGACTCTCATTAACGTGTTAGTTTATGTTGTCATTTGACAGAAAGATCTTTATTCTCCGTCAAAGTTTGAGGTGAGTATTCTAAGCTTGCCTTTCAGTAAATACTTTATTTAATTTAAATATAATGTTAATTTGATGGTGACGATGTGTTGATGGAAACATTTTTAACGATATATGCTTGTCACTATAGAAAATTAAATTCTTCACTCTAATTACAGAGTATTTGAAAAAGATTGAAAACATGTTTTTCTTATTAAAAAATATCGCCAAAATTGTATATGTAATATATATATTTCTCACTTATAGCGTCACTATCGTTCGAAACTTCAATTAACCAAATTCAACATACATAATTCGGGCACAATACCCCTAGTAATAACAGATAGTATGCGAGTAATCATTTCAAGTAGGCGCCTAAAGTAGACACAATACATACATTTACATATTCAGAGCCGCCGCGTTATCTCTATACCTGTATAAGTAATGGTTTGTATGTAGCAGTTTCATTTGCGGAGGGCCCCACGTTGGGTGCCAAAATAAATTGTTATTGCTTTCCATGTTTCGACTTGTTTTGAATGAATGAGTCGTTTGAAATATTTCAATGTCAGAGATGACAAGCAAAGTTAGTAAGAATAATAATTATTTAGAAAGGAGTGACTTGAATGATTGTGACTTGAAAGTCTACTTGGCGTCTAATTACATTATTGGGACTGTGTTTGGATTGCATGTAGTGATTAATAAAAAATAAGTTAAAAATACTTTTCATGTAGCAAAATAGAAAAATATTTGTTTCGACAAAAAGGCGTTCAATTTAAATTTCGCTTTAACTAAAGTAAATAAACTACAAAATATTCCATTAAATTCAAATTTTCATCGACGACGCTGTTTTAGTCCTACGGTTGGCGCCATCAAATACATATATTACTTTGGACTTGTTTTTTATTATTGCGTTGCATTTCATTGCAATATCTCATTCGGTTTTCGCGTCTCGTTCGCCAACGGCGCCCAGGGGGCTCGAAAATTTTCTACATGGTCCGTCGCACTTAGGTTGATTTGAATTACAAGTCCCAGAAGTGATGGTGGATAGTAAACCTTATGTGATGTGAATGCTTGGTTATCAGTTTTGGTATATTTGAAATTTTAGACACGAATTCAACTTACGCCATCTTGTTTATTATATGATAAACCCATGTTTATCATTTCTTCTATTGAGCTGATTTTATGGTGTTATTGTATTAGCCGAAATGTTAAGCACAAAGCTAAGACGTTATTTGTAATTTCTGATTACTGTTGAATTATATCATAACACTTCACATACCATCACACCTGTATTCCCCGAAGAGTTAGGCAGTGGTGTACTATTGAAAACCCTTATTTCGCTGATGCCAGTATTGAGTCCCATGTTATAGCGATCTAATAGCCATCTACCGAGCACAATTTCAGACTTCGTGCTGCTACTGAGAACTTCTATACAGAAAAACCCAATAACACTGACCGACCCGGGAATCGGACGAAGGACCAATGAGGGATTATATCGTTTTATTTAAAGAGCATTACGTTAAAACTGAAGATTAAAACAGGCAGCATATACGCTGAAACGCTTAGGGGGAGCGATCGAGACGATATATACCCGTGGGTTACATATGGGTACATACGAAAGATATCATACATAAATATTTAAATATATACGATATTTTATTGTTTTCAATTTCTACTGTTATTTATGGGTTTTTCTGCTTCTATTCATCCGATAGGAGTATTGGTTAGAAATATTATCCTTTCTATATAGTTACATTCAAATTCAAAATTCATTTATTCAAAATATACTATACTACTAGTGCTTTTTGAACGTCAAACATATGATATTATGGACAGAACTAATTCGCCCGCCCTTGACCGCTTCCTATGTGTTTTAGATTGGGGAGAAGAAACGGCCCAAAAAACTCCCCAGTAACTGTCGTTCATTATACAATAAAAGAAGAAAGAATTTATTTAAAGGAAAATTTTAAGACATTTCAAGGTCTCTCGTATTTCGCATAAAATACTTCAAAATAATGAATTTCGGACCTATTTCCAATATTTTTTATCTAGTCTGTATAAGTTGCCCAGTTTGTTGCGGAACTGTGCACTGGTAACTGGTAACTTGTTTTTAATAGAAGCTCCGGCGGCACCAGGCCTCGGGTGAATAACAATGACGCAACCAGTTTATTTGTTTTAACAGAATGAGTATTCACATATATGTTAGTTCACTATTTTTGTCCACGTGTGAGAACATTACACGAGGGTAGTTATGTCTGTTTATGCGGGTAGATTGTTTTTCCTGTTTCGTATGGTAATTATAAGTACGGTTTGTTTGGAAATTCGGATTGTGTATGATTTTAGAATGTAGGCGGTGGGTTGTTTAGCAATAGTTATTGTTTATATAAAATGCCTTTCATGATTATATTATTTATTACAATAAATTGTTTTGTTTCAGGTATGTGTTCAGTATATTTCATCGTGTAGTTGGTAAGCTCAATTTTTTATATACTACGGATATATGACCGTAAATGCATCGAAAACACGGATTTAAGTTAAACAAGTAGGTGTATATAAATGTGATATATCTACCCAATGAACGGTGTATTGAAAGATGTATATATATATGATGTGTATATATACATACTTATATTATGATTGATGACTGCCATTGCCAAGGATTTCATCATGAGGACTTCGGCTATATTAAATCTTTCACCATGTTTATTAAAAAGAGGATTGTAATAAAAATATTTTCACGACTATATTGCCTTGTAAGTTATGTGGATATTCCTAATAACTGTCAAATATCATGGTCTATGACACAATAATTGGTCTTTGTTGAGGCTTTCATTAACTACAGCACCCTTTAAACAGCTTTTGCTTCAGTGACGTAAATAAAAGCACTATCTTCACACTACTTTACATCTTTCTACGTTTATTCAATACATAACATTATAAAATCGTATAACAAAATGAATCCAATAGGAAGTTAAACGAGATCGGCTAAGTCTTGGATCCATCGGGAAGTGGAAGAAGGCTCCATTGATGTGGAAACGATGATACCTCTGAATTGGCTGGCTGGCTGCGAACACCAGATACTCGGGCTTTTGTGCCCGCCCGTATTTTATACTGGTGTTTACTTCGGACGATATTGGACTTACTTCTTCTTTTCTAATGGCAATCTTCAACAGTACATTTTACATAGTTACAATCAATAAACCGTTTTACTATTTTTGATTTTAAAGTCCAATTTTGCAGTTTTCATATTTTGCTATTTTTCCAACTTCAAATTAACTGCCACAACTTTTATCCGACAGAAAAGATGATTTGAAATTGCAACAATTTTTGTATTTTTTTAAACATTGCCCCACACTAGGATTTCTTCTGTGTCGTGGGTATAGTTTACAAACATACATGTCACGTACACACACAACCATACCCGATATAACTATCTGTAGAACATACAAATATTTGTTCCGTGAGGGAATCAAACCCGCGATAACTAGCGCAGAAAGGTAATCACTTAGCTACTGCGCCAACCGAATTTGCCCAAAATTTGTGACAGTCCAGTATCTGCATTTATACGGATTAATTCTGTTATTCCGAAAAACACTTTATATAGCTAAATGAATACATACATGATAACGACAATAACTTAAGCGTCACATATGAACGATAAACTCAACAATAAACTTTAAAGCCCACATCACCACACATACATCAGTAAAGGAATTTGAAGATAGGCTTCTTGCCATTGAATTATGCATGAGTTGAGTTTATGCTACAAGGACAATCGCCTAATATGTTATTGCTAACTATTTACTTATTAGAATAATGGTTCTAGAGATGACTTGTAAGAACATATTGATAGTTTCCCGTTATAACTGTTCCCTTTTATTGTGACTAATCGGCTCAACAGTTATGTTTTTTCTAGTTTTATGCCCTTTTGAAAGGATGTACAGTCAGCATCGAAAAGATGTACACACGTAGCGAAAATCAAACGCTTATTCTTGGAAAGGTATTGGTTAAAATCATACAATTTAAATGTCCATGTATTTTTATGTATTCGCAGATACTATCTATGAAATTGCTCAAAATTTCATTCACTATTTTCTCTAAAACTCGCTTTGGAATTTTTCTACGTGCATACATCTTTTTCAAGTTCCATAGGATTCAGAAGTATAGTTAGCATCACAGTGGTCGCAAGCGAGACTCCACAGCGTGATGTACCATTCCCGGCAGCCTAATTACGTAAAAAAGCGATAGCAACGCGACAGCCACGCGACTGAAATCTCACTGTCAGTCAATACATTATATGACACAAAAATGATGTTTGACAGAAGGTATAGCGCGATCTACGCCCGTCGCTGCATCGGTAATTAGGCTGCGGTTCGGGAAAGTGTTACTGGATTTGGCTTTATGGATATTTTCAGTAGCAGCACGAAATGCTCATTTAACTGTCCTGCTGATGGTGGCGTGTGTGTCGGGTCGTTGAGTTATGCAATATGGTTGAGTTGAGCGATGCAGAGACGCGCGTCAAACTCGTGAACGGGTGCCGTCTGTCGGGACTGGTCAGCTCATAGCTGCCATGTCAATCTTATCAGAATATTTGTTATTAATTTAAAAATCAGGCTTGTTTAGTTTAGACATTTTTTACATTGTCCTCACATAAGTTTTCGAGAACAATGTATTTTGACAAAATATTGTAAGAAATTCTGAATTTAAAAGAGTAACCATGGAGTTTCTTGCCCGTTCTTCTCCATTGGAAGTCAACATTTTGGAACGTGGCATCTAGATTCGTAACTATTCTTAAGTACCTGTATATGGTCTACATGAATAAAAACATACCTTATAAATATGAAATGGTACCTGGTAGATGGCAATAGGCTCGCTCCCTATTACATGGGACGCAATAACGGCATCAGCTTAATGTGGGTATACAATAGTACACCTCTGCCTAACTCTTCAAGGAATATAGACGTGACAGATGATGAATTCATAACACTTTTTACAATCAAAACCTTCAGACTCCATCAATTTCGCATCCACGCGGTTCTGTAGCCCCATTATGTGTAGTGAGGCCGTCCTTGGTCATGTCGGCTGTAATAACCTGGGTCCCTGGCGACCACCCGACCTCTGTTGTTACTCTCACATGATGTTGTACTACTTAAATGATATTAATGCTACTGTTTAATTTAATAAGCTTAGATTCGGGTGCTGTATTCTTCGTTATAACGTTTTTCTCACCTCTGGTTTATGTTTCTTGTATGCATAATTACTGTTTAATTCTTCGACCATATGGCGAGATGCTGTGTATTCTGAGACAAAAGGATTTTACAGTTAAATCTAACATAGCATCACGTCTGTACTCCCCGATGGGTTAGGTAGAGGTGTACTATTGTACACCCGTATTTCGCCGATGCCGTTATTGAGTCTCATGTAATAGGGGGATAGCCTATTGCTATCTACAGGGCACAGTTCCAGGCTCCGTGTTGTTATTGAGAATTTGTATACAGAAAAACCCAATAACACTGCCCAACCCTGAATCGAACCCAGGACCTCACGTTTAGCAGTCGCAGTTGCGACCACTAGACTTTGAGGTAGTTGAATTTAGAATCACAACGTTTTGAAAGAGCCTGTAAAGGCCTACTCGAAATAAAAATATTTGACTTTGACTTTGACTAAGGTAAATACATATATACGATGGATTGTATTCTTGTAATAACAAACCAATCTCCAGAAAAAATCAAGCTATGCTCGAAAGACTGCAATAATATCCAACACAAACATGTACCCAACTATGGTCCAGGCTTATGAAAATAAAAGAAGGGAAAATAAACGCCTGGCAAAGTTTCCCAGTGTAAAAGATTGTTGTCCAAACACATATATTTGTTTGGAAACTCTTGGTTTTATTGTCAGTTGTGAAGAAACAAGTTGATAGTTTGAAAATTTCGAAACTATAATAAATTTGCTCGTACTTAATCTTGTAGAACATTATGGTCAATCATATCTATACTATCTATCTGTACTCCAGCTATTAGAAGATGACTCCTTATTCTATGACCTGGATTTTTCATTTGCTTCATCGAAGAAATCACACTTATGCCAAGTTTTATATTTTTAACTAATCAAAATGGATTGAATCTAAACGGATGCCTTTTTTCTTTGTTTAAAGCTAGTATCAATTGTTTTCTTTGAAGGAACACATACATTTTCCCGACACTGACATTGCATATCAAATATAGTTACTATAATTTATCATCATCATCATCAGCCATAAGACGTCCACTGCTGAACGAAAGCCTCCCTCAAGGGGGGGCATTGCCATAATCCCCACGCTTGGCAGGCGGCTTGGGGATCGCAGTGGCTCACCGATTAGTGAGAGGACGCTGCTGCCCGTCCTCCGGTGTCTGGCCGCAATTTGAAGACGTACCCGGGTCATACTATAATTTATACATTTGGTTAAAAGGCAATCGATCGCCTGCAACTGGTGACCATAAGAGGGTCGAGTAGCCGCTAAAGAGATCCGATAACTGTCTCACACTGTCTGTAAGCTGTTGTACTAGAAAACTTGACGACTGAATAAAATTCATCATATTTTATAGGTAAGTTCCGTAGTATTTCGGCACAGTGTGGGTTTGATAAAGACATCGACATAAATATTTGGATTGTCAAACATTTGTGTCTTACGTGAATCATTTAGGAAACTTTGTTCTACTCTAAAGCAACTACACATAGATTATTAAAAATTAAGAGGATAAAAAGATCGGACAGAATCATTTCAATTAAGCCATCAGAATATTCCAATATTAAACGGAAACCTTAACTAAACTAACCACAAAATACCACGTGTGCTGATTATCAAAACTGTCCGTTTCCGAACGGAATCGAGTATGCGAGAGAAAATTAACTGCATACCAGTTCCGAGGGACAATCAGCCGACATTATTGAAATCTGCTGGCGCGGGCTGGAATATTGAACGCAATCATGCTCATCTAGCTATAGAATAGACTTGTTATAACATAAGTCTTTTATTACCTATTTGCTTTTGAAATGAGATGTAATGGTGCACGTCCCTACTGAATTTGTATCCGATTCACTTGAGGCTAAGGCAAACGATTATGTTCCAGTAATTGTCGTACTGTAGGTGCAAAGTTGAATGAGACCATCACGAGATAACATATAGAAAACTAGAACCTCTAGAACCTTCTGAGTTCCTCTAGAAACTTGGAGGCTCTCCGTCAGCTCCGTTTAGATGTGAACTGGATTTAAAACTGTTGTTAACTTAAATAGAACTTGATGTTTGCTCCCATTCGCGTTTACATCACAAACATTTTGTTACTTGATTGTGTGATGGCTTTGTTTTTGTTTAGTACTATTAAATAAGCTTGCAGTCATATTTGCTTTGTGAATAGACGGTTTGATTTCTATTCACAGTTTTGTTTCAATATTGTTTTGGGGTATACAAACAGTATGTATGTTTTAAGACTACATTCAAGTGTGGATGTTATTACATATGATGCTTTCATCGTATTTGTCATGTTACGTGTAGTTCATACACTTGATTGTTTTATAATAAAACGTAGAATTTGATGAACGAATCAAAGATTTGATCAGAGAAATCCGAATAAGGTAAACCTTGGAATTCGGGGTGATTGGTATTTTACCTTGCTTACAATTTGTAACTTTTTTCAAGGTTGAAATAATGACTATCGAACGTGGTGGTAGCCGTAATTCACGGCCAAGGCGCCAGGTGGAGCCACGTAGCGCCGTTCTCAGTACATTACACCGTCTTACAATTTATTACGTACTGGTACGGAGAACGTGCACCGCTCACAAGGCTCTTCTCACACTATATTCCGAGTTCGTGCCCGCTGTAGTTTTGGATGCTGGTTTTCTTTCTCAGAAGAGCAAACATGTCACATGGCTACAATTTAAAGGATCGATTCATAAAAAATGTGTCCTTAGAGTACATGACTTAACGAAGTGACCTAAAATAGAACAGAATTACGGTAAAACCCTTTGTTCCAGTTAGAATTTGTTTAGGAAATATGAAATCATGAATAACAAGTACAAATCACATATTTATTCATAATATAATCTGCCACAACAAGTCTGGTACCAAGAAACGGCGCCGTATTGTCGAAAGCTGTCTCTCCGCGCGACAGGCCGTGTCGTGTTCAAAGACATGTGCACATTATCCGGCTAATGTATCGTCGAATCAATCATAATAACGTCGCACCCGATTGAACTTCAGTCTTTCATGATCTGATCACAAAGGACAGAAGCTTCATCCCCGATAATGCGCCATTATAAACTCTATTATCTCCGCCATACCAAGTAAAATGCATTGTATTCAGACCGGCACGTTCCAACAAGATGTTTGAAATAAGAAATGGCAGGCGAACGCGTTTCATTTGTTTTACTTCTACTGATTATCAAATAGCGGTATATCAGTCTGTTATTCCGAATACATTACATTTTTAATTATATTAATGCACTGGATGTGGTTTTGACCCGGGTACGTCTTAAAACTGCGGCCAGACACCGGAGGACGGGCAGCAGCATCCTCTCACTAATCGGTGAGCCACTGCGATCCCCAAGCCGCCTGCCAAGCGTGGGGATTATGGCAAACCCCCCCATTGGGGGAGGTCATCGTTCAGTAGTGGTTTCGTCTTTTGGCGTCTTCTGGCTGATGATGATGATGGATGTGCCAGTCTGTTGCACGGGTCATGCCTCAGTAGGTCAATAAAATATATTTACGGAATCGATAGTTTTGTTTCGATTAGTGTATTGATTTCCTAACTTTAGTGACCCTTCTGTATCATCACCAAGTGACGGTTTTTCTCAACGCTCAATATACAACGTCTACATTCCTTTTTGTTCGGCTTTTATTTTGAATCTAATTTGACGGCCCGGTTGCCGCAGTTGTTGAGAGATCGATTGCTGCGCTACGGGTCGCGGGTTCGATTCCCGCATTGAACAAATATTTGTTTCGGGTTTAGGTCCATTTGAATATTTGTGTTTATAAACGCACCCACGATACAGGAATTATTGCTAGTGTTGGTAACGTTTTTTAAGAAGAAAGAAATAATTATTTACCTTACCATTTATTTATTTAGCTCTTCAACAATGAGTATCTGCACATAAACAAGATTACATTAAACATTTCATTTTAAGTCTAAGTGCCCTCATTACTTAAAGTAAAGCAGTGCATGCACTGTATATTATGCACAGAGAAAACAACTCGCATTTATGGTGACGATTTTAGGTACCTACAGTAACGTTGAGTCTCATCACAACTACATCTAAGTTAAACACGTTTGTTTTACCATCGTATTCATTCGCTTTCAGGAAAACAAATACTATAAAGCTGCCTATCAAAGCAGGTCGCGGTCAGGAATAGAATATTTTAATATAAAAACCGTTGAACTGGAACAATTGTATGAGTTCCCAGTATAATAACGATGGCGAATTGAAAACGGTTCGGATATGCATTGCCCTCGGGGGGTGCACTCGGGATCGCCACTTCATCCAAAGAGTAGTATATTTTCTGGCAGTTAATGCCAATGTAGAAGCTTTGTCTTGACCGCTTGATGCAGAAATTTATTGGGTATAGTTTTGGCAAAATTTACGATTACTCATCATCATCATCATCAGCCAGAAGACGTCCACTGCTGAACGAAGGCCTCCCCAGGGGGGTTTGCCATAATCCCCACGCTTGGCAGGCGGCTTGGGGATCGCAGCGGCTCACCGATTAGTGAGAGGACGCTGCTGCCCGTCGTCCGGTGTCTGGCCGCAGTTTTAAGACGTACGCGGATCAACGATTACTAATAAACTTGAATTAGATTTGTTCTTAACCTTCAAACTATATTATAAAACCTTTTCAAACGAAACGTTGTCGAGAATACAGTACTAACTCAAGAATAATACTTGTTGTGTCTGTTATCCTAAACACACATTATTATCTCATCATTCACATGGATACTGTTTGTTCAATCTGAACATGACAAATATTGAAATACTCCAACAATATAACCTATATTTAGCTTTCAACCTACTAGTATTATTCGGCCTTCAAAATAAATAGCTCGATTGAACGATTACTAATGGACAGGCAATATATCAACGTGGTATCGACAATTTTCTCCATGAATAAATCAGACGAGTTCCCCAGTGCGGCCGAATATTCGGCATTTAATCCTCTAATATTCGGCAGACTCGGCCGAATATATCCAAACGTAGGCCTTTGGGGGCTATCTGGCTGAGTTTGGCGGTCGATTTAATTAATTTATTAAGTAAATCTGTTCGGCCGCTGATATTTTATATATCTCTTCAGTTTGTAAGTTATACGCTGTACATTTTATTTTTATTTACTTCGGAGTTGTATAGACTGTTTTTATTTGTGAAATATATGTCTTTGCTATTTATTTTCGAGGGCTTTGTGCTACAGACAGACACACACATTGTTAAGGCCAACTTTGTGATGTTCATTTGGAACATATGTATATGTCATATATTATTACAGTTAGCTCATATTTTTTTCAGATAACTCTTTATAAAGAACTAGTGACCCGCCCCGGCTTTGCACCGGTAGCAGAGCATATACGCTGACATTTTTTTTCTAAAAAGATGATTTAAATTAATACGGATATATAACTATATTGGTTTACTCGGCGCACGCCAGTAAAGTTCCCAGTCGGCATGATTTTTTCCGACATCTTCAACTATCATATTTCAACGAATTTACACAATACCATAATGAATTATACACCTAAATCTTCCTCATGAATTTTTAGTAGTTTTAGAGTTTAGCGCGTTCAGACAGACAGACGCTACGGGAGAACTTTGTTTCATAATATATAGTGATCTGTGAACCTGAGTTTACATCGTATCTTATAAAACCTTTCACTTTAAAAATAAGGACCTTTTCTACAATACAGATCATTTGAAAAACACATAAACTAAAGACAATCTAAAACAAAGGCATATTCACACATGTTTTGTCGAAAAAAAGCAAAAGTTTAAAGACTATGCCATGTAAAACTTTGCTCTCAACGAACTTTGACGTGCCGTGATAGGCAGTAGGCGCGACTCGTACTAGGAACATCGCCAACCCCCGGGCGTCAGCGTTGTATGTGCTGCTTGTTCATCGTTATCTTGTTATTTGTTTGTTGTGTAAATGTTGTGTAAATTCAACAGAACAATAACGGATTGTTCCATAATTAGCTACAACATAACATAGCATTAACCCTGTACTCCCCGAAGGGTTAACCAGAGGTGTACTATTGTACATTGACATTTCGCCGATGCCGTTATTGAGTACTATGTAATAATGCGAGCCATCGACCGGGCACAGTTCCAGACTCTGTGCTGTTACTGAAAATTTCCATACAGAAAAACCCAATAAAACTTTGCCCGACCCGGGAATCGAACCAGAACCTCACGCTCAGCAATCGCGCTTGTGACCATCAATGAAGCAGTCAATTGAATCAATAATTAACTAGAATTAAATTAAAACATATTCCAAACAATATAAAATATTGTCATCCTGACGTCATCAACACTTAGATATGACTAATTGATAGTAGACGAAACGAAATTAGAGGATAGTTTATGGATTGGTGATAAGTGCGTGTACTAAAGCATAGCTCTGTCTAGCCCTTCATAAATAAAACCCGTGAACTTATTTGTTAAATGGCGAAATCCTAATAAAACCGATATAATCGAACTGTAAATAGGACATCTTTCACACAACGTTACAGATAGGAATTGTTTTGTCATGTTAAATATAGAGGAATGTCTGTCACATATTCTTCGCGTTAAGTATCTTTCTACCTTGTATTTTGTATCTCTTAGAATACTCTTACACGTGCCGAACTATGAACCTTGAACTATGGCAACGAAAACAAGACTTTAAACTGACACACACTTACTTTCATTTGTTTCAATTTTTGTACTAATTCATTTTAAGGACTGGTCTAGTCATCGCAAGCGTGACTGCTGGGCATGAGAGCCTAGGTTCGATTCTCGGGCAAAGTGTTATTGGGTTTTTCTGTATGGAAATTCTCAGTAGCAGCACGGAGTCCGGAACTGTGCCCGGTATATGGCATTAGGCTCGCCCCCTATTACATGGGACTCAATAACGGTGTTGGCGAAATGTGAGTGTACAATAGTACATCTCTGCCTAACCATTCGGGGAATACAGGCGTGATGCTATGTTATATTATTTTTCTTTTCAATTCCTTGCACATAATTTATATATATTCCTGCAAAATGATATAGACGATTTTTTGCTGGAAATTCTTTACATAACTCTCTCAAGATCATATCGCTTCAATTTTTAACAGTTCAAACTTATTCTTTATAGTTCAGAAATTTCGGCAATTGGTAAATTGAACAAACACGCCATTCCGATTTCAAGTGTTACGTAATAAACGATATGTTTGTCCATTATTTCTGCAACAGCGACATAATCAGATCGTATATGATATGTTCTGCAGACTCTTGCACGTGTCGACTGCCCCTGACCTACATTCGTGAAAGCGCTGCACTTGAACCGCGCTGAAGCTTCCACTGCTATCGTAATCATGCAAATTACATGGCAATAGCAAACGATGGCATTCGTTATTTGAAGTACAAAGTAATATCGCTAATGGAGATTTCAATTAAGCCTTTACTTGAGAAAGTTATCGATTAGAAACAGATTGTGGTAGAAAATTCAATAAAAAATCACGCATCCAACAACTGCGATTTAATCTCTTTTGTTATACGTTGCCCCACACTAGGATTTCACCTTTGTCGTGGGTACAGTTTACAAACATACACACACAACCAGACCCGAAAAAACTATCTGTAGATCAAACAAATATTTGTTCCGTGCAGGGATCGAACCCGCGACGGATAGCGCAGAAAGCTAATCGCTTAACCGCTGTGCCAACCGTGTCATCAAAAGCAATCTATATAGAGGAAAAAATCGATAAAATCAGTTAACATCAACCTATTTAGAGGAGGAACACAGTACTGTGCCTTTAAATACGAAGATAACGTGATGCATATAATCTAAAACTTGACTCCATTAAGTTCACAAGTCAAGACGACCCTAAACAAATTTAAAAATGGTAATTCTCTCTGCACATAGTCACTGCACATGTGGCTTCCCTGGCAACCACCCGAACCGCAATCACAATCAATTCATTCATTTGTTGAGCTATTCATACTAATTATTTTTTTACATTAGATTTATTATATTAGATTTTGTATTTTCAATTATTTTGTTTAATGTATCATCCGTAAGCTAGTTGCCATTGTAAGCTAATCTTTGATAATCAATTTCTTTATATACATGTATAGTGTAATCTTACGCTTGTTACAGATGGCTATCCATTGTAAATGTGAGCACAGTGTAGGGGTATTCTTTTTACTTTTATTTTTATTAACAGACTTTATATTAAAGTTGCATTTAGTATTTATTTGACGAAACCTACATTGTTCCCCCATACTTTTTCCACATTATGTTCATGGCAAGATTGTTAAAAGAGACTTTAAAAGAGTATCCAAGGAGTTTCTTGCCGGTTCTTCTCCACAGGACCAACTTTTTGGAACCGTGCAACTAGATTCCTATAACGTTTCATAAGTGCCTGTATTAGGTTTATTTGAAATAAAAACAATTATATCTATCTATCTATCTAAAATCCATGGTGTTGATTGAGATTCCATTATCTACATTTCAGATTTTCCTTGCCCAAGGGCACGCTTTCCAATTACCAAAATTGACTAGATTTCCATCAGGATGTACATTTTTTATCCACAATTACGGGGCGGGCGGACCCCCGAAACAGTAATTGCTTCCCGGCATTAAATGCTGACGATTGCATAGTACAATAAAAGCAGAAGTTCCACTGCCAACAATGTCTAATAACAAGTTCGCGCACACACGATTGCAATCGCATATATACATTCGAAGCTGTTCTAAATTACTCCTCGAGAACATTCACTTGTCATTTAGCGTTCTACTTACCCCCTTATCCTTGAGACAACGCAAGTATGAGTATATGAGTACATATTGTATTCATTAATTCTGCTGTTGATAGAATAATGGTGGACGTATGAGGAAAAGAGAGACAGTGACAATTTATTCTGTGACTGCTTTGTTAAGAGTGTGTGTCTTCTGTGAACATATATTTCGTGATAATTCCCCCTTCGGTGTTTCGAATAATGATTCCGCACGTTCAATTAAGTGAATTGAAACGTTTTGGGAACGTCGAACCTCAAAAAGTACTGGGGCTTTGTTGAATAAACTTTGAAAAATTAATGCGAATGCCGATGAGATGCACTATGTGTGATCGCAATCTAAAATGGCGATATAATAGATTCATGATGGCTGTATGATGGCTGAATGTTTAACCCGGGTACGTCTTAAAACTGCGGCCAGACACCGGAGGACGGGCAGCAGCGTCCTTTCACTAATCGGTGAGCCACTGCAATCCCCAAGCCGCCTGCCAAGCGTGGGGATTATGGCAAACCCCCCTTGAGGGAGGCCTTCGTTCAGCAGTGGACGTCTTCTGGCTGATGATGATGATGTATGGAAGGTGGAAATATTAAAATCTTCGTTGCATTTTCCGTTTCATTGAACAAGTAAAAGTAAGACACGAAGTTACATATTAATTAGCAGTCTTTAAAGAACAAAATGGAACCCAGTCGTAGTAAATTATTTAATTCCCATTCAAATGAATAACTTTCTTTTCTTTGTGACTAATTATATTTTAATGGCCGTGTAAACGGTTCATTTAGCATTGGGATACTATTTATAAAATAAATTGAACTGGGTTGCACGCGATGTGATTACATTTTGCTTTATGTTATGAGCTTTACCTCGTTCTGGTGTAGCGTATAACAAGTTTAAATATAAATGTTAACAGGTTTTTATAAGCCATAACACTCATAACATAGCATCACGCTTGTATTCTCCGAAGGGTTAGACAGAGGTTCACTATTGTACACCAACATTTTACCGATGCTATTATTGAATCTCATATAATAGGGGGTTAAGCCTGTTGCCATCTGCAGGTCACAATTCCAAACTTCGTGCTGCTACAGTTTCTATACAGAAAGCGTAAATAGAAATACTATTATTAAAGGATAAGTTGAAAAAAAAAACATTGACTTTGACCGATCCGGGAATCAAACCCGAGACCTCACGCTCAGCAATCGCGCTTGCGACTCTTAATCAGTTTTTATAAGACTAAGACATTAATGACTTTTTTCAATTAAAAGCTGATGAATCGACTCAAATATCAAATCAAAAAATCTAGGCCAAACGGCTCAAACTAACAACTAGTGAGAATTTAGTATTCTTGAGAATTCGACGTGGAACGGTGATTCCGGCTTTGGACTTACCCAACCGCACGATATTGGTAGCAGCTAAATAAAAAACACGTAAAACATACTTCAGTGTTATCACACAAGGACTGTCGGAAATAAACAACATCCGGAGACACAAATGTGCGTCTTAGATCAACTTTCAGTATTTTTACAAGACATTATGGACCAGAGGACAAAGGAACTGGCTAGAAAACATTCTCTTTGACCTGATGTTTGTTTACTAGGCAAACATGAGACTAAATAATGAAAATGCCAGTTTTTATCGGTATCACAGTCGGGGTTGTTTGATAAAAATACTCGTATGAACACAATCTCCTTTTTCGACACAGTTAATTTATCAACATACCTTGGAAGTCCTACATCATTGTAGTAGAGATAAATAAATTCAACTCATTACTTTCCCAATGCTGGGCAAGGGTCTCTTCTCAGAATGAGAAGGGTTAGGCCTTAAGTCCACCACGCTGGCCCAGTGCGGGTTGGCGGACTACATACACCATCGAAAACTTTATGGAGCTCTCTCAGGTGTGCAGGTTTCCTCACGATGTTTTCCTTCACCCTAAACGCAAGTGATAATCAAATTCTGTAGTGCGGATATAACCATAGACTTAGAATTTCGCTTTACATTATAAATCTATGGATATAACAGTGTAAAGTTTTTTTTTTTGAGCTGGTCAATGTTCATCCCGTAGATCTTTGAACTCTACATATGTATATATAACTTAATTATTAGAAGGTATACACATGTATCTTAATACAGAGAATGAATCTATTCGTTCGTGACAGTGCTTTAGGGACCCATTCTTAGTAAGTACTTGCTCCGAAGGATAAGCAGCTTAGGTATGCATTACTTTTAACTTTGCAGAATGACTAAGTTTAGTTTATGTCTCATGTTATCATGAATTTGTGTTGACTTTTAACCATTTATAAAATAAAATGAATTAAAAAAAAATACGATCTTGTATACATATGTATATTTATATGTATTGGTATAGAAATAATGTGTATATAAAAATTAAATGAACGTTAACGGTCAATCAAGATGAGCTAAAACGATACAAGGTATGATTCAAAAGATATTCTTGCCTTTCGTTACCTTTTTGTATATAAATCGAATATAAACTGCACTTAGCCGCAGACTAAGATTCTGTGAAACCAAAACCTAAAATACATGATTTTTTATCAATCAATTGAACCATTCCGCGTCAGCATAACAAATCCGGATACCAATACCTTCGAAATTGTCCCGAACAACACCGTCGA
This sequence comes from Shargacucullia verbasci, assembly GCA_947562105.1. NCBI lineage: Eukaryota > Metazoa > Arthropoda > Insecta > Lepidoptera > Noctuidae > Shargacucullia > Shargacucullia verbasci. The sequence goes on from OX387293.1 coordinate 13,662,983, forward strand.
ATGGTTGTTGTGTATGCTCTTATGCAGTACGCATCTAAGAGGCGCAGGCGCGGCTGTTGTCGAGCACGTGGCACTGCAAGCGGCATGCATTATTCAGAGGCCGCGCCGCGTGGCAAAGCAAAGAAATAACGAGAACCGACTGTGTCTGTGAGTTAAAACACGCCATTATATTAAGTTGTAAAGGGGACTAGAGAGGCCAGAGGAACAGAAGTAATGAATCAGTGTTAAGAAAACTTAAGAAGCTGAAGCTAGCAATTGTAAAAATAACTCTTACTTAACTCACCGTACAGATAATCATACAACTTACAAGTTATATGATATATTTGTGTATCATGTTGCTATTTTCTTTTTCAAGAGAGCACTGCTAAACTGTGATAAGACATTTAAATACAATTTCTCAACATCAAATATTTAAATTGGAACTAACTGAGCTGTAATGGCCGAATTCAAGCACCAATTTAAACTTGAGTGTCCCTCGACGATTGTATAATCGTTAATTCGCATCAAAACTTTACTGAAATATCGTATATACCTAAGAAGCAATAAATTATATCTATCATAGTTGTTTGTGTACTTACTCAAAGTGGAAAAGAATAAACCGAAAACCTATGTAAAGTTGTGCTCCTCTGCTAAGCAATACCTCCTTATCCTTTCTACGTTTTTGCACTCTAGTATTTTTTTATTTGAGTAAGATATAAAAGTATCCCTTTTAGAAAATAGTATCGCTGAATCATAAACCACTTTACAGCCCCAAATTCGGTGAAGGTTTCCTTCTAATATGCTCTTTGACGGCCTATATTCCGTTAATTCAATCTCAAAACTCTGTGAAATATGTTCGTATGTGTTTCGCTTCGGATATCGTCGATGATCGATCGGATACCGGAGAGCGCTGCAAGCTTGCAGCTAAAGTGGCAGAAAGACTCATTGCGACGTCTGGCCTGGCCGTATTTCATAACAAATAATCTGGAGATGGCTTTGCGAAGAATATATACTGGTGTTTGTAGCTCTAATTTTTCTTCTACGATAGGTCTCTGCAAATAACGACGTAAATAATCTATAGTCTTGACTACTTGCTTTGTTCGAGTCTAAGATAGAGAGAGATATATTCTTTAACATTAATCCTTTATCATTTTCTCCGTAATTAAATTCAGTTAATGATAAACATAGTCGCACTATATAAGCAAATCAAAATGTATTATCTACTGGAGCGCTAATCCCCGTATTATATTTTGATGTAATTCATCATAGGCGGAGCGTAACGAAATATCCTCTGTGTTCATTTTAATCAAGCTACATTTATGATTCACAAATACAGACTAAAGCCCGCATACAGCATTCTGTTGGTAAGGTTTTATTACCGAAAATAAATTATTTATTCTTGTTTTCTACATCTAAATACTAAGACAACAAATAAGTACTTTTAGTCAACAAAGACAATTAGTTTCTAGGTCTAATCGTATAAATGAAATAAAATTATTTCATTTAGCAATTAGGATTTTTCAATCACTTTTACAAGTCTTTTTACACTAGATGGCGTCGTCGATAAAACTCAAAGACAGATTCGTCGACTCTCAGTAATAGCACTGTCACTTAACTTTTAACCAGCATACGTAGTAGCATTTCATACTGAATAATCATATGTATATTGTAGCTTTACGATATCCAACGCTGCTCGCAGCTCAGCCATTCCTAATGTGTCCTGTAATAACCATGCAGCTTAACGCTGAAGGTCAAATGTTGCAGTTTCTACTACACATGTGGGTAGCAAGAAAATCACTGTGAAGTTTATTGTTCAAAGAAATCTTTTACTTTCCTTTGATTCTTCACGAAAAGGTTCGAAGCTTTAACTTAAAATTCTGTGTGGAACGCCTTGTATAGAAGAAAAGAATATATCGCGAAATTGGGTTACGTGAGACAGTGTTACTTTTTGTTGATACTGAAAAACGTCCTTGATACGTTGCTAGCTTTAATACTCTGATGTAATATAAAACTTTGGAGTGGGCTTCAGAAAAACTTGCGTTTCGCTACACATTTTTATGTGATTAATCTCAACGAGCTTGAGATGCTATTCAATATTATTATTATGTATTTCAATTCCCGCATCATTAACTAACAACTCTAAGCTTTCCATCTGTTTCTGTGTGTCGTGTCTGTAACAACCATGACTTAAAAATTTCTTGAATGAACCAAATAAAAATATAGTTTTTTTTGTATTCTGGTGAGCAAAAGCAGGTTAGTCTAGATTAAAATGTGTCCAATTTCCACAGCAGTACGGATAGTTAAGTGTGCAGTGTATGTGACGACCAAATAAAGTTTTATTTACGAAATAAATGTGTTCTGTGCTGTGGCGCGGGCTTGAGGACGGCAGTCGTTAGGCGACGCGTGCCGGCAAGTGGCGCCCAACGCGGGACTCTTGACCTTAGTCGCTCACTGCGCTCTAGCGGAGTTGGTATTAGTTTGACGAGTATTATGTGGGTAGTGATGTATTTATTAACTTGGGAGTCGTTGAAATATACCAGATTGTTAACTCTTGACAGCCGTTACTTAACGCGACTACTAATATCGACACCTGTGTTATTTATTTATTTATTATTTATTATTTATTTATTTATTTATTTAGTACAGCGATTAGCCATTAAAACTAAATAATCATTGACAAGTAAACCTATCACACCGTCTTCTCACAGAACCGCAAACATTCTAACATTATCGTCTTCCATTCATCAGCAAACACATCCAATCCTGGGCTGGTCTCCATGAGCTCGTTGAGCATCGCCAACATGCGCGGTATGGGGGAGGTGGATCGGGCTACTGTACGACAAAATGGGACATTAAATAATTTATGTTTCCTGGCGCGATGGTAATTATTAGGCACAAACAGTTGACACAGCTTCTCATGTAGATCGGACGCATCCGTATAACCGTGAATAATCTTACAGGCAGTTGTAATTTGATCAAATGCTCGCCTGACTTCAAGGGAATTAAAATTTAGACAACCTAGAAGAAACTTTGTAGGGTACATATATGGATAATACCCAAACACACGTTTATAGAAGTATCTGAGGAAAGCTTTTTGCACTTTTTCCAGCATGAGCGTATAAGTAACCTCATGGGGGTTCCATACACAAGCGCTAGTTTCTAGTTTGCATCGTACTAAAGCATGAAACAAAAGTCTAATGACACTGTGGTTATTGAAACTTTGACAGTTACGCAAAACAAAACCTAGACGTCTGAATGATTCTTTAGCTAGTCCTATAAAGTGTTCATGAAAGGTCAGTTTACTATCAAACACTACACCAAGATCTTTGACTGTCGAGACTTTAGTTATAAAATCGTTGTTGACGGTATAGTCGTAAAGTATAGGCCTCCTCCTGCGGCTAAAGCTCATTACTTGACATTTAGACGTGTTGAACTCCATTCTATTGGTCTTAGCCCACTCACTCAATGCATCGATGTCACGCTGAAGAGCAATGCAGTCGGACTCAGAGTTTACATTTGCGTAAATTTTTAAATCGTCTGCATAAAGTAAACATTTCCCATGCTTTATAACCTGTGGTAGATCGTTTACCATAATCAAAAAGAGCAGTGGTCCTAAAATTGAGCCCTGACTCACGCCAGAACGTGTGTGATATGGATGCGAGTTATATATACCAAAACGTACAAACTGTTGACGGTCACGAAGATAATCAGAGATCAGGAGAAGAAGACTAGGTGTAAATCCTATGATACTCAACTTATATAACAAGATGTCGTTGTTAACTCTATCAAAAGCTTTACGGAAATCGAAGTAGAGCACATCAACCTGTTGGCCGTGGTCCATTTGAGTAGAAATATAATCAACCATGGTCAGCAGGTCGGTGTTCACTGATCTTTTATTGCGAAAACCGTGTTGTTCATTACAAATATAAGTATCAACTTGTCTTAGAATTTCCCTGTACAAAATGTGTTCAAATACTTTAGCCGGGGCCGATAGTATAGCTATAGGCCTGCAATCCTCGATAGATGACTTTACTCCTGTCTTAGGGATTGGCGTGACTCTAGAAAGTTTCCACTGGGTTGGATATTTCCCTGTGCTTAATGCCAAGTTAAATATATGACATAGGGGTTTGGCTATGGAAACTTTAGATAGTTTAAGAATATTAGCTGGAATGTCATCCGGCCCCACGGAACTGTTGAGTCTCAGCTTACTAATACCACGTTCTACATCATTATTAGAAAACTTAGGTAAACTGATAAGATTACTGTTGATGTGCGTATCAAGAGCACATATTTGAGAAATATCTAAGTCTGGAGTATCCGGTAAAAAAACACTAGCAAAGAAATCAGCAAATGCATTAGCAGCATCGATGCCAGATAGCGATTGACCTTGATAGTTAATTGTAGGTTCAAAGCCTCCTTTACATCGTAGTGTGGATATGTGTCGCCAAAATTGTCGTGGATTCACTTTGATATTACTCTCAACACGGTGTATATATGATTTATATGCGACAGTAATGCGGTGTTTTAGGTTTGCTCTTAAATCTGAAAATGCTTTGTGTGCCAATAGAGATTGAGACTTTTTCCAAATATGGTGCAGTTTGTGTTTATGTCGAAGATCCTTAATAATATCATAAGTGAACCAAACTGGATAACGTGTGCGACTGGTTTTATTACGAAGTTTCTTTGGCATACATTCATTAAAGATATTGTAAACAACTTCGTAAAAAATATTCGTGCAAGAAGTAATATTTGTTGACTGTAATACTGTGCTCCAGGACTCTTGATTAAGCAAAGTGTAGAGACGCTCGTAATCGCATTTATTAAAATTCCAGTCTTTAGATCTATCATTGTTACTAGGCGCTATGGAACGAACATGAGAAGCCGTATCAAGTTTCAATGTGATATTCAGTGGGGGATGATAATTATCGGGAGGTACCATACCTTCTGCCACATTAACAGACGCCTTAACGCACTCATGGACCAACACTACATCTAACATACCTCCATTCGAATTCTTCACTACGTTCCTCTCAACCAAACCACAAAAAGATAAAAAATAACAGTAATAATTGTTAACATTAACAGAAGCACTATTCAAATTTAAATCACCACATATAAACACGGTACCCCTGATACTGTGGATAAAACTTTCTATTTTACAAAACCACGTCAAATAGGCATCGTCACTGGCACTAGGTTTTATGTATACAACGCATATGTATATCGGGCGACTATTTAAATCACATGTGACCCATAAGTCTTCACCACTTTCCGTTTCAAGATCGCGCCGTCTAGTCACGAAAAGGCCCGCTCGCGATAGAACCATAACACCGCCGCACGGAGTACCACGATCTCGTCTTATGACGTTGTAGCCATTACATATGACTTCCGAGTCTTCAACAGAGTGATCCAGAAATGATGTTGAAGAACAGTTTTATTATTTTCCACATAACTACCAGTGAAATATAATATCAAATTGCTGCGAGCGGCTTCACATAAGCAGGCACTTCAGTCAATCTTAAAATATCAACAACACACATTTAGTTAACAGCATCAAATCATGCATTCATCAGCCATTCGAATCATGTATGCAATTACCCATGTTTCCAAACAAACCTACAAGTGTTTTCTTTAAAATAATGAGATACCATAACGTGAACGTAGCATCATACCTGTATTACGCGAAGCGTTAGGTAGAGGTGTAACTGTACTATTGTACCCACAGCCATATTTTGCCGATGCCGTTATAGAGTAATCATGGAAAATCCGTGGCCATCTACCGACCACAATTCCAAACTCCATTACTAAGAATTTCCATACAGAAAACCCAATATAATTTTGTTTTACTCGTACCCAGAACGCTCAGTGGATGGGCTTGCGTTCACAAGACCAGTGAACCAGTTATTATATAGCAATATTATTGGATTAATATAATTCTGGTGTTTGCCTTTGTTCCATTCTAGTCTAGTTGCTAAGCAGTCACAAGCCACTCCACAAGCAATTATTTAATGTGTAGACATTAAACAATTTAGGGTACTCCTACAAGTCCTTGGGTTGTCAACAACATGTGCACTTCAATTTGTCAAGAGTCGTGGAATCGGTCGCGTGGCCCGGACACACGTTGTGACCTTTCATATTATACAATTATATCAATCAGTCGGTAATGGCCTCCACTGAACAGGGACCTTCGAATGGCCCGTTACATTATTCTGTTGTCTGTCTAGAGAAAAGTATAGCATTATTGTTATGTTTGACAGGGGTATAACACAATTATTTGTAGAATAAGGTTTTTTGTTTTTAAAATATTCACGGATTGTCCAATCAGCAAAAGGGAGCTTAAATTAACTGGTCCGCCATTTCTTTTTCAAGATGGCGTCGATGTTTATTTCTTAATCATAAAAAAATCGATGGATAACATCAATTTTTATAGATCAAATCGATATATAGTGCAAATCGAGTCTTTGAAAAAGTTGGAATAGACGGGAATCAATCCTCCTTAGCTGTTTATATTAATGCTCTAAGGACATTCGATAGTCGATATGACTTCTCGCTCACTCATATAGAGATCCGAATACAATGATTAAATGAATCGGCCTCCTCTAAAAAATAAAGAATGCCTACGTTACTCCAATATCAAAAAAAGTATCCCAAGTGTTAAATATAAGCTCATATTAAATTTTGCGTTTTGATATAACGCTAGAGAGTTTAATTAATTTTGTTAGTGAACGACACGAACTAAAAGTTGTGTAAACACATCAAGCAAATAAACACAGAAGAATCGCTCCAATTAAAGAAATATCAACCACAGACCGAACGAAACAAAATTATATATCCTTGACAAACCCATGTAGCAATTATACCCGTGTCTTTATCAAATTGTGGAGGTAGTAGACTAGTACGCGATCAACTAATTTTTAATTTATTTATTACTCTGGCAATTTATTGAATCAATTGTTTAGCAGAATCTCCTTCCCACGTACTAACGAAAGTTCCGCATATAATGATTATGCTCAGAGAATGAACGTTTAGTACTACTGATTTTTATCTTCAAAATCACAATTTGTTATTCAAGTTGCTGGACATGGCCCTCTTCTAAAAAGTTGAATTTGTTTGCAGACAGTTAACACCTTTTTGATCTATTGGACCCGGAGTTATTTCTATTGGGTAACTTCCTTAAATTGAAGAGCGGTTTATTGGTAGGTTCAGCAATTCACTCCTGTTTTTACTGTCCAATTTTTAGACATTTTTGCAATGCTTTCGGTAATGTAGCTAGCTTGGGTGTTCCCTAAAGAAAAAAAAAATTGTACTTCTGTCAATTTATTATTTAGTGGTAAATACTTGTCACTAAGTTGTGCAGCAATTTCATGCTTTCGATAGTCGAGTGTTCGAGCTTTGTTCAAATAATTGAATTAAAAATCAATCATGACTCTTTCGAAGAGAGATGCTGGATCAGATGGATGCCAGGATTGATATTGCATACACGCACACAATCTGAATTATTTATAGACCATCATTCGTCATGGTCGTTTGTGTTCTTTAAGCTAAGTCATATTATATCCTCTTGTCTCAGACCGCTAGATTGGTCTAGTGGTTGAAACTGTGCCTGGTAGATGGTAAATGGTAGCAGGGTCGCTTACTATTTCATGGGACTCGATAACGTCATCGGAAAATGTGAGAATAAAATGATAATCCTCTGCCTAACCCTTCGGGGGATACAGGCGTTGATATGTTATGTATATCTTATCTGTTGTCGTAATATGTGCAGATTTTCGGCAATATTCATCTTAAATACCGTGATAAAATCTAACAAAATTGATCATAGACAGAATATTTGAGATGATCCATATTTCGCACTCTTGCGACTGTAAACTTTGGTTGATTTGATTACTAAAGAACTCGATGTTATGTTTTTCTAACAAATTATAATAAGTATCAGTTCCTCTGTCGATGCATTAATAATATTAACGAAACACCAATCAAATGCTAATACATTTCCAATTGAAACCGTATACAAAATCACTAGCGTAAACTTTAAATAAACATAATATTGAAAGCCAAACGTGACCGGCATCAATAGCACCTTCGCGTAACTAATGATGTGGAAAATAGCTCCGGTTTACTCCATGCGATTAATTAATCTGCTTATTAATAATAACGTCCACGTAAGCGAGTGAGCGCAATAAGCGAAACGTGCGGCAGGATATTGAGGCGGCGCGCCATTTCCGATGTACGGTATCTGTTAACTGAATTTAATAACTGCCACATTTTCGTTTCATTTTTTTCTTTCGTAAATTTCTTTTGTGGGATGGGGTATGGGTTTGTTGATTCAGGTGTCTTCACTGCATCCGAAACTATTGCCAGAGACTGTTCTTGTCGCAATAACTGATCTTTTAGAAGGAGAAGCACGAGCACTCACGAGCAGTTCCTTCATCATGATTCGGACACCGAAACCTCCGTATCTCTTAAGGAAATGTTTGTTCTGTTTTATTCATATTGTCAAACATTTTGTATGCCAGTTGGCTGGCGAATCATGCGGATCTATGTTTTCTCTACTACTATATGTACTATGTTTCATGCAAATAAACATTTAATTTCAACTCATTTCTGAATAACAGAACTGCACGCCTGTATTGACCGAAGGGTTAAGCTGAATTGGTTGGACACCAACGTCTCGCCGACTCCGTTATTAATCCCATATAATAGTTGCCTCCTTTTATATATGTACATATTAACTGCCATTCATCGCTCAAATCCACACTCCGGGATGGTAGTGAGAATTTGCTGGACATGGGTATTCAAACCATACCCTTACGCTGAGTAACTGCGCAGAGTCAAGAGTTCTTTGATAGGGACCATTGGGAACGAGAGTGGTGTAGTTAGGACTCTTACGATACCTATAATAGTTCGATTCTATTTTAGACACCAGTTGCTATCTATATGGCAGCTATTCGAAAGCGATTGAAACGCGACCATTAAGTCAAAGTGCCACTATCGCACTATTTTATGGCATCAGCGAAGGTATAACCAATATACTGCCGGACTGGTGTGAAATTTTTGTCGGTGTATTTTGCAGTTGGACCCGGGTACGTCTAAAAGTACGTAAAACTGCGACCAGACACCGGCACCGGACGGGCAGCAGCGTCCTCTCACTAATCGGTGAGCCACTGCGATCCCCAAGCCGCCTGCCAAGCGTTGGGATGATGGCAACCCCCCCCCCCTCCCCCCTTGGGGGAGGCCTTCGTTCAGTAGTGGACGTCTTCAGTATATGAAGATGTGTTTTATATATAAAATTCTGGTGTGCGTGTGTTCGTAATTCTTCTCCTCCTAAACGGTTTGATCGATTTTGATGTTTTTTTTTTCTGTACTAATGGGATCTCCTGGTTCTTAGCTATAGTTGGACTTTGTGGTGCTCTTGTCAAGATCCAGAAAAGGGTCCGCTAGTTTACTGTGAATTTCAATTTATTAATTGTTTGTGTCATTAAACATATAACAGCAGATTCTTCATCCTAAGCATCCTATTTCTACCAAAGTAAGGTCCGGCTTGCCAGGTCAAGTAAATTACTTAATTATATAAATATTAATGTATTGCCATTCCACTCGTCTACAAATGAAACCAAAAGGCTCGAAGTGCCCTAAGAGTGTACTTTAGAAACTTTTAATTACCTCGTCCGTCATTAAGTCGCCTGTGGACTCGTCTTAGGTCAGGGCTGGCACTTCACAATAAACCGTAGATGTCTACTGATAAACATGGTCCTCCCCATAGACTGTTAGAACATGATCTAACTAGATTCAAGGTACAGACAGTCGCAGCATAACAATATAATTCATTAGATAAATGTGACGTACTCATGCACGATTATATTTTGAACCATTCCTTCATATAGGTGGAGTTTCTACAAGTTTCACGCCCGTCAACTCCTTATTACGAAACAAGGTTTGTCATTAGACCTGCTTTTAGTATTAAGAACCTTACTGTAGTCGAAGTTCACCTTATTTTTTACACAAAACTGACAACTTAGACCGGTATTAAACTGAACATGTTGGATTAAAAACGTTAACATGGTTACCAAACGTTACCAAAAAAGATAATACTACAAAAAAATTACATGAAGGTTTAAATTTGGAGTTAAGGTTCATGAATGCATTGTGATTTGATGAATCCATGCTTGTAACAAGCACTTTGTTACTTTATGCTTTGTTTGTCTATGGTTATAATATTTTTTTTTTTAAACCGTTGCTCCACACTAGGAATAATTCCTGTATCGTGGGTGCGTTTACAAACACGTATATTCACATACACAAATACTCTCGATCTCTCAACCACTGCGCCAACCGTGCCGTCGAGTAACAAATGTAGTGTAGTCTTAGCTAAGAATAACTCCGCGTAATTGTATGTTTTAAGACATATTTCTGCGATGGATTCCTTTCCCAAATATAATCTATTATTAAATTTACTCCTTATGGGGTTCCTTCATGTTTATCATAACAAGGCGTACCAAGAGACCTATGTTACGAAATGATTTTATCTTTGTTACACAATAGTCCAAGCTTATATACATATATAGGTTTACTTACTATCTCCTTCACTCAGTATTTACCAGTCTCAGTGGTCGCATTAATGGCGTTGAATTTTTTACTAAACACATTAACGAATTAAATTTTATATATTTACTTAAGAGTGCCGTAGCCGGCAGCCCTGGCCACAGGTCAAATGTTCCTAATGGTGTCCAATTAACTAGGTCCGCTCTCTGTTTACCAGCCTCTGTAGAAAATATGTCATTAACTAAATACAAACTGCCCTTGCTCTTTTATTTGATCAAGTGAAGGATTTTTTATCTACGTTATTGTAGAGAGGACTTTTAAAATGTAGTATACGGGTCCACTTAGTATGCTAACAAGTTTGTTTGTTCAAAATTTTATTAGTAATGCAAATTTGATCTGTTTTTTATTTTCTCGTTTTCGTGTGGATAATAAAGTATCTAAATATTAACTGTAGATTATTAGGTATTTTCCTGGATATAATTAAACATCAGAATAATAGCAGTTATTACGTTGTAAGTCGTAAAGCCGAAAAATTACTGATTACTTTTTGCTGCGTTCTATATTTCAGTTTAATAATATTATTAAGAAATTAACTTGCCTAGCATTTATAATGTATTTCTATACATTAAGTTGTTTATAACGAAACGTATTAGTATCCAAGGGCCTCCGGGACCCTTTATATACACTGTTATTGCCAAAAAGAAAACGCAAAAGGTGATATAAAAGCTGATATGTCCCATAAACAGTTATAACGAAGGCGTCGTCAGCCCCATGGGGCGTCGATATTCAATATGCGACGTGCTCGGCTGAAAGGGATCGCAAGTGGGTCGCCGGCGCATGCAGATGTGTGTCGCTCATGATGTAATCTCAAAGGTAGACGTACAAGTGAGGGAACATTATATTTGAATCACGCACGACTGCCACATGTAATACTGATGTTATAAAAATAAGTTGCGCTATGTGATTTTCATGAAACATAGAATATTAAATAAGATCGCGTCTGTATTTCCCGAAGGGTTAGGTTGACCCACATTTTGCCGATAGCGCCATTAAGTACAGTCGGCGACAAAAATAGTTAATCACTGTAAAAACATTTAAAAAGAATTCTATGAATAAAATTTTTCAAATTTAATTCCTTTCTGTAATTCATTATTAAAGAATAGCATAACTTTATTAACTAGTGAGGTGGTAGCTTAAAAACAATAATTATCTTCTTTGATAAATCAATTTCAAAATTACGAAATCCTATCCTATCCTACTTCCTACTTTAATATTATAAATGCGAAAGTTTGTGACGATGGATTGGATGGATGGATGGATGGATGGATTTTTGTTCTTTCACACCAGAACGGCTGAACGGATCTGGATGAAATTTGGCACAGAGATAGATTATAGTCTGGAATAACACATAGGCTACTTTTTATCCCGGGAAAATGTACGGGTTCGTAAACCACGCGGGCGAAGCCGCGGGCGGAAGCTAGTGTTTATTATATTCCATGAACAAGCAGAATAATTATATTTTTGTATATCCCTGTAACACTTGTACCAGTCTGAGAATCATTTAGTGCACTGTAATGACAATCTGTCACGGTGTACGTTAATTATATATATTTATACATATTATATTTAGGTATACATTTATTCTTTCATACAAATATGTGTGTTATTCATTTATACAATATCGCCGAAGTCCTTTTGCTTTTGCTTTTCATATCCTTTTGGATAACATTACGTAAGCATTTATCACATATTTTATAATAGTCCTCATATGGGATTTTTGTAAGCGTAATACAACATACAATAAAATTGAGCGGAACACCTGAGGGGCCATTGTACAGCCGCCGGCGCCGCTCACGACGCTTTGTCATGTAATTGGGTTCTTTGATCAATTAGAGATTGTAAGGAGACGTCTTTTCATATGTGTAATTGCTAATTTTCTTCTAGATTTCAATGCTTGTAATTTTCTTTAGAATTAAGTGAGTGATGCGATCCTTTTGTGTAAAGTCCTGTGTCGTCTCCTGTACAGGATTATTTATACCCCTGTCTTTATCAAATTGTGGAGGTAGTAGACTAGTACATGATAAATACAATTTTTAATTCATTTATTACTCTGACGATTTATTAAAGCAATTGTTTAGCAGAATCTCCTTCCCACGTACTAACGAAAGTTCCACAGTATGATGATTATGAACGCAGAATTAAGGTTTGATAGATACTATTGATAATATAAGCCTTGCAGCTAACTTCGGGGTTAGCTCTATCTAGGTCGTGTCTAAGTAAGAAGAAAGGTTATAAATATCAACTTCTTGTCACGCAAACTTTCTAAGGTTGTTAATCGTTAAGTTCAGCAGTTTTCTGGCAGGCGAACTATTTGGAACATTGGGCAGATGTACCGAATAGCTGTTCGGTCTGTTCGCAAGTGAAACAATATGCAATTACTATAGTTTTGTCTTGAAACCACTTGAACTGGAGCGCTGCTGCACGTGATGTGATATTCTTGGCTTGTTCCAGTTTATGCGGAAATACACATAGGATATCGCCGCCTATTATGTCATAATAGTGTGGATTTAAATGTTCTCCAAATCCATGCAGATTCATTAGCCGTCCGACAAGATTATGTGATACAAATATATGTAATTATCCTTTGTTGGACGAACAACACAGCGAACACAGCAACACAGCGAACTAGTACAAGCTACGTGTGGCTGCAACAACTGTGGTTCAACATCATTGTTTTCTTACATTTTGTTTGCAGACATTGCCTCAACCTTGCGTGATCCTTACCAAAGTAACGTAAAGACATAAGCGTCTTGGCGAAAGATTGCCATCCTTTCTTCTACCAGACCAGTGCCGTCCACTTAGCTTAATCTACTCTATCTTTAACGTAATTAACAATATTACTAATTCTATGTTAGAATTGTCTCGGTGCATCAAGTTTGAGGATAATTTGTTGTAGCTAATCGCACAACCACCACCGCGTCGCCGGCATCTGTAGCTGCACTGCAGTTAATGTGTACAATGAACTAACTTACACAATACTTTACATGTAATAATTAATCTTTAATATATTTAAGTGTAAACTTCTAATAATTTAATCACAATAATCTTTATTAAACACTATCGAAGTTATGCAAATCTTGTTACAATATAAAGAGGATTTTCATTTGAAAGCCGGCTTCGTTGGAGTAGCGACGCGGCCGCGCGGGCCTGAATAACAAATTGAGCAAATCATTAAATACAATTAATTACGTGGATTTGTGTAAGTTATTGCTGAAGAGTTCACTTGGAATTTTAAAGTGTTAGTCGCTTTGTGTGTATTCGTTTTAAATTATTGTATTCACTAAAGAATATTTATAAACAGGGACCGTCAGGACAACTCGCGAAGTTGATAAACTGAATTGGCCTAGTTGCTTCGTGCATCAAATGTGAACCTTCAACGTTGGACGCACTAAAAGATACAAAATACTGGCATTAGAAAACCCGTCTAAAGGTGTCTCTTTAACGTATGTGATATCACAGAACAGATCAAGATGTTTATCAGTCGTGAATATCTATAGGAATTATATGAATGAACAAACAAACACAAAAGCGTTACATTTTACTTTACTTATCGATAGAAAAGCACTGATATCTCCTAACATATTGACAACAACCCATAAACTATTACACACGATAACATCAAACAGATTAACAAAAACAACCGTCTAACTCGGAGGGTCGGCAGTAAAATAAGTCATAAGCGGCGTTGACCCAGAAAGTCAAAGTTTACATACTGGGACATAAAGCCAGCTGTAATTTTTGCCCACTTTATGATCTCTGCCCGCAAATGGATTCAAAACGTACATATTAAAAAGATTCATGGTATTTTTGTTTGTAGGGCGCGCTATATGTGACTGTACCTGGATTGGTTGGACTATTAATAAATCATTTCTATCTGGATCGAGTTCGTGTAGGTCTTGGGGGGTAGATTTGTTTTATGTGTGAGATGTTGATGTTTGAATGGATCAATAGTGTGCCAAACTTGTAGTTTAGGAGAATGGAAACACAAAACAGTATCATTGGAAACTATTACTTGTGGTTACAAATTATTATATAGCTATAAATCATCATCATCATCAGCCAGAAGACGTCCACTGCTGAGCGAAAGCCCCCCAAGGGGGGGAGGGGTTGCCATATATACCACATACATTGGTATGTGGTATATATGGTATGGTAAAGTTTAGATGGAGTCAAGGCATTGGCCTTGACTCCTCACGTATTACGGTTATTACACAGTATGTATATGTATACTTAAGATATGCTATACGTCATTTAAATTGCATTTTAATGATGATTAATGAGAGATGGTTCTATGGCCTAGTTCCAAGATAGTGGTCCATACCTTATGAATCAGCTTAGTTTATGTTATCTATCACAGAAATCTATCTATCCATCAGACTTCCTTACATCCACATCCTCAATATAAAGACGTATTAGCCTCTTTATAGGCCTCGGCGCGGGCGCGCATTGTGTCGCACAAAGGAGCCTTTAACGAGCATGATAGGTATCTAACTGAACGGATCCCTTTCAGACGAGCTTGCGTAATACGACGTTCTGACATTATCTGATTAAGGCCCGTCAGATCGTATCGTACAGGTGTACACGACAGACAATTTGATGATGTGATATGTTAGCTCATAGACAATGGCGGGCCGAGAATAGACAACCTCGGAACATCCACAAAGGTTAGGGTCTATATCGGATGGATTGGCGAAAGCTTCTAACAGTTAAAGGATACCGATTTAGCTTCTGATAATGAAACTTAATGTAAGATCTTTACGTACTCTGCTCATGAGCGTAAAACACAATCATAAGCGGATTCTGGCAATAGACCAGGTCGTTATTTATTATTTATTATTAGTAATTAGTACAATTATTAATTTATCTGTGCATACAAACCGCTATGGCCTCTACATTGTACTTTTGTCCACAACATAGTATCTACTCAAAACTTTGTAATATTTATTTTAGTCAGCACCATACTATGTATTGAAAGAAAGAAAGAACAATTATTTATTAGACTACACAAACGATACTTCATAACAACGCTCACAGTTTACAAGGACAAATTATCAATTAAACAAGTAACGTAAAAAAATAACAAACAAACAATATTGAAACACAAGTTACGTACAATATTAATTTACCAAATTAAATATTACGATGATTTTTAAACTAAAACATCAAAAGGAATCACAAATTTATATTGAAATGTAGTTTGTTCACTCAAAGGCATTAGGCATTATGTATTCTAAAAGATAGCTAACAAAATTCCGTAGAGCTACGTTGAGCTACGGACTACGCCGTAGCGGGCTACGCTCGTAGCAATCGCATCGTTCAAACGATCGGCTAAACTAATTTTCTGTCGATGGTACCACTAGGTTTCGTTCAGAATTTTACACTATATTCTGACCGGGATTTCAGGCTTCACTATTGCAGTTACATTTAAATCGATCACGTAACCGTCAGTGTCATTTGTATCGGTGGCATGTCACTTATAATGACGACGCGACGACGACGTGAAGATATGTCTCGAGCGTGCAAAGATCGTTACTTATAACGACTGACTGAAGTCCAATATACTGCTGAAGTACATGTCAGAGAAATAAATTGTTTAAAAAAACATGGTCGTAATGGCCTCGAGAGTACCTCAGAAAATACTGATGTTTAGATGCTTTACGAGAAAATGTTCAGAGAAACCGCACGATGGATTTGCGGTCTAGACTGGCGCGTTAGACTAGCAGTGGGACAAGGATGGTTAAAAATAATGGTCACAGCTAAATATTTGACGGCACAGTTGGCGCAGTGGCAGAGATCGACGGCTACTACGTGTCGGGTTCGATTTGCGCAGGGCAACAATAATTTGTATGACTTACAGATAGTTTGTTCTGGGTCTGAGTGTTTGTTCATGTGATTTTAAACGCACCTACGATACAAATATTATATTTCTAGGGGAGGCAACGTTATGTAAGTAATTATTTTATGTTGGTAGCCTGAACTCTCTATGCACATTTACATCATGAAATAAAAAAAAACCTTTTGCAAAATACAGTCAGGACAATAGGCAAATGGAATGTGTCGTAGGTACTGCACTTTTATAACGAATCCTATAATAATAAAGTCGTTGACTTTATTGTTGCCCCCTTGTGACCCGAGCAACAATTTTTAGGGGGCCCAGTAGGTGAGTTAGCAAGTCTCCATCTGCCATTTTTACGTGTATATATTATGTATGATACATTGCTTCGGCAGACGCCATAAGTTTCCGTAGTTCCTTAACCTATTCCACTAACATCCCTTCACGATAGCCCAAGTAGTTCTTCTCCACGTGTTTTCCGTGGTTTATCTATGGGTGCATTTCTCTATTACAGGGATAATCACTGGGTATGTCATTATATTTTATTAAACTTGTCTTAAAAGGCCTCTACGTATTAGCTCCCGTTATACTAGCTGGTTCGTGACGAGTGACTTTAATTTTGGACAGAGCGTCACTTTACTAGTTTACTGTTATTTTTTGGATATAGAGCCAGCGTTATTCTGTTTTAGTGCAATTTGTACCTGTATATATTCCCCAGGTCTTAATTAATTATGATAAAAATCTTCTTAGGTAGGTTCAATAAACACACCTTGCCAGAAAAGCCAGAATATAAAAGCTGACAAACAAAAAACAATGATAAGTAGTTATAATAATCCGAACTAGAAAATAATATATATATATCAACATGGATTGAGTAGCAATGCCTGAAAAAACAAACAAAGAACATACTTCAAATCATCCAATAAATATAAGTCTTATTTCTTTTCGACTATTAATAAAAAAGCGAGTCAACAAAATCGTTAATCCTAATCAAATTTACTCGAAAACGCTTTCACGTTTATATTTTAACGAGTCCTATTATGATTGAATTATTTTTCAATCAAATTGAAATCTTTTTCTACTTTGAATTTTAAATGTGACAACTCTTTTAGTAATTGAATTTCGTTCAGAGCTACGAAAAAAAACATTGATAATATCTCGCTTGTATGCCCTGGAGGGTTAAGTAGAGTATTAAGTCCCTGTCCAAACTCCAGGCTCCAGTGTGCCCGACTTAGGTCACGCGTACAGATTTTTGATCCATAAGACCTAAGCGTAAGCATAATCTGAGTTTTAGAACTCTCGGAACCTCTGACAATAAGGCTTCCTGCGGTGCGTGTCGCGGGTTCAATTCCCGCTCAAAACAAATATTTGTTTGGCCTACGGATAATTTTCCAAGTCCTTGTGTGTCAGCTAATGTGATTTATTTCTGCGGACTTTACTGAAGATATACACAGAAGAAATCTTAGTGTGGAGTATAGTACAAAAGAATCTATGGGCGATCTAACAAATATCAATCAGAAGGCAATATAACGTTATATTTATAGTTTGGGAAGCAGACCTTGGTAAAGACACGCGACAGTAAATCACAGGTAGTTCCCCCAAGTCATTCGAGTCAGTAACCCACTAAATGTACCCTACTGAAAAAACAACACCTCTGGAGGATATTTTTGTCTACACGTGTTTTAGTGTACGGATATACGGATATCCTACTACTATTATAAATGAGAATCTTTGTGAGAATGCATGGATGGATGGATGGATGGATGTTTGTTACTCTTTCACGCAAAAATACTGAGCGGATTTGGATGAAACTTGGCACAGACAGACCATGTCCTGGATTAACATATACGATACTAATTATACGAATACATGAAGTAGTTCCCCTAGGATGCGGGTGGAACCGCGGGCAACAGCTAGTATATTATAATATTTACATATATTATAACCAGATAAAAATATCGCAGCGGCCTCGTTACTCGTGCAAATATTATAATGACTATACTGACAGATATATCAAAACTTTTTTTAATTTCGAATGTTTTGAACGTATGATAACAAAGAAATTAGTTTTCATAATTCACGTATCATACATAGATCACAAGCGTGCAGCCATAAGACTAATATTGCTTATACAAAAAAATAAAAACAAAAAATAAAAATAAAAGTCACGGGAATATGTATAGTCAAAGTTCCTTGAACCAAGCATCTGTCGTTGCGTTCAAAACCTTCATAATAAGAACGTGAACAAACATTTGAGCGGTATTATTCTCCATTTTATTTCATATTAGCGAATCCGTGAGACGTTGTCCTGCCGGAACCTGTCCTAGAACTCGATCGCAGTGCCACCTACCAAGTGCAGTTGTGAATCTAAACCATCCACTCAAACGCACAAAAAAATTCATTAAAATCGGTCCAGCCATTTACTAACACGGAGTTCAGTGACATACACACGTACAGAAGAATTATATATTAATTCTAAATCTAATTCTAAATCTCTTACTCTGTAACTCTGCAATTATAAGCCGGTTTTGCCAGAAGATATTCTGAATATTGCATGGGGACTCTTGCGGGCTCCTAAGCAAACTGCTCTACTCATTACTATTTCAGCGAGACTGAATGGAACTGTATTATATTCCGTCGATATTGTCTTTAAACACCGCATGTGAGCGGAGGTTATTTTAAAATTCTCAAGCGTTGAGAAGGCGTTGAATCTATAATGGACCAGCGGTCGACCATGATTTTATCAAAGTCCACTTTAAATTGAATCCAGTCGTTAAGTTTATCAGGTGACGTTATAGCTCCAGATAGACTAGATGTTTCTTGACACAATCTAAAAGTTAGGCATTTATATTTTGCCTTTCGTTTTCCACTTGTTCTAATCCGGGAATAGAAAATAAGAATTTTCAAAAAGGTTATCGCCTGTATTCTCTTGAAAGTGTGTCGTTTGTGAAAATGGGTCATAACGAAGGTATTTTCCATCTAAGGTAACGTTCTAGAAGAAGGAATATTGGTCTCAAGACTACAGTTACTAGTCTGTGAACTACGAACAAGCTACTAGTAAAAAGTCATTCAATTATCTTATCCTACTAATATTATAAATGTGAAAGTTTGTGAAGATGGATGTATGGATGAATGGATGCATATTTGTTACTCAATCAAGCCACAACGGCTGAACAGATCTGAATGAAATTTGGCACAGAGATAGATTATAGTCTGGAATAGCACAAAGACTTTTTATCCCAGAAAAATGTACGAGTTCGTAAACTACGCGGGCAAAGCCGCGGGCGGAAGATATTGCTTTATAAAGTTCACTTAAAATTAAACGCTAATAACTTCACAGTTATGTCATCGGGCTGAAAAACGTAAAGTTGTGCGTTCGAATCCCGCCTGTTGTACGATCGACGTTAGTTTGTAATGCGCACGCAGTTTTTTGGAAACCATTTAAAAGCATTCCTCCAACATCTTCTTATCTAACGAACCGCAGTTCATCAACGCCCTCGAGAATTGGGGCAATATCTGCGGGCGAGATATTTTGAACAGCCAACTTTTAATGAAGTGTCGCCGCCGAGCTCCGAGTTAAAAACTAGCGCCGATTGCTTACCAACTCTCACTTGGCTACGGATTGCGAACGGGTAGCGACATCTGTCGGCGGAGTGATGGATTATTTGCTGAGAACTTGACTTATTTCTTTAGTTACAGATTTAGTATGGGTTGTTTTATCGTATTCTTTTTTTTGTTATTTATTATTTTTATAACTGACGTTTTGAATCAACTTGCGGTGAATAATTTCATACAAAACTGCAAAAAAAAATATGCAATTTAGCGAATAGCGTATTAGGCGAATAATAAGGTAGTGTTCACCTATTTTCTTTTTTTAAACAGTTTTCAAAATAAAAAGCAAAAATTTATTTTTGGCTGCATCATTGGCCTTTTTGTTTAAGCGATTAGCTTTCTATAGCTACAGGTCGTGGGTTCGATTTCAAGAACAAATATTTGTATAATCTACAGATAGTTTTTTCGGATCTGGTTGTGTGTGATCTCAATTACATAACGCCAATGTAAATTACTTAAATATTCCATCCACATTAATCATAATGATA
This sequence comes from Shargacucullia verbasci, assembly GCA_947562105.1. NCBI lineage: Eukaryota > Metazoa > Arthropoda > Insecta > Lepidoptera > Noctuidae > Shargacucullia > Shargacucullia verbasci. The sequence continues at coordinate 13,683,497 of OX387293.1, forward strand.
TGCCACATGCAAATAGATAATCTTGTGGAGCGTCTTCAAAGGTTTGGCAAACATGCTCACAAAGGGCGGCAGGCTCGGCGTGAATAAAACATGGCTACCTTACCTTTGACCTGTAATTAGCTGGCCATAATTGCACACACGAGGATCTCAGATGAGGGTACCTTACTAAATACTGAGGGGACGCGTGTTACACCGAACAATAACAGAGGATAACAAGCAAAGAATAAAGTAATTTTGGATATCGACTGTGAACTGGCAACTGGTACTATCTCATTTTTGACAACATTACAGGATTAAGAAGAAACTGTCGACCACGTTGTGCATATAACGCGGTCGATGTTAGTACAAATTGAATGAATTCGTTTTTTGCGTCTAATTTTGATTGAAGTAAAATATGATTTTTGCAGCGCTGTCGGGTATGAAATAGTTTAGAATGGTATAACCAAGTAAAATCCTCATAAAATCGAGATAGGACATGTTGCCAGTTCACAGTCGACATACCGTATGATTTTTTAATACGTTTTAGAAAATATGTTTTTATAGGTAAATAAATTAGAAACATAAGGCACTGTTACTTTAATTTTTTTTTAATGTAGTATAAAATTGTTTCTCCTAATACATGGTACTTATTTACAATTTTCATTCATCCGCTATCTAGACTAACACTTGTTAGATTCGTACCTCTTTGTAATCTTACAACAGCGGCGTAGTAATTATGCTTTCTTTTCATGTATTATTATTTTTGAACATATAGCTATTCTCGTCTGTCAGTCATCCACATTTTTAGGACAAGAGGTGAACCCCTCTGCCTTACTTCGAGGAATACAGGCGTGATACTAAGCTTTATTGGGAAGGTTATCATAGAGCCTGTCTCTGGTCGGTGTAACAGTTTATATTATGTGCCACATGATACAAGTTTTTTGAAGTAATGCTTTATCTGGTATTGATTGCACTTCGGTGTAACAGAAGTCCCGCGGCATAACCTCGGACCCCCGTCATGAACAGACGTCCGCAGGCGACCGTGAACCCTGCCCACCCCGTCTGTATACTGTTGCAATGTTTGCCCTGTTTGATCACAACTTTGTCTTCGTTATCAAAAGCCCATCAGTTAAGTCTACCGGATTTAAACTTTAGTTAGAGATGGGTGATTGTTGAGCTCACACAAAAATGGTGATGACTTAAACCTTTTAGATACATTGTTAACATAGGTATTTAAATAAAATTTTCGCTTCACCTGTTTATAAATGCGATTCCATAAAATTAGTTTCGAGTACTCGATATCGGGGGTATAGTGCTCCATCCCAATAAGTATAAAATTGTTACTTTGTTCCAGTCATCAGTTTTGGCTAAACGTGGTCACTTAAGTGGGTTTATTACTTCCAGTAATTTTCTTTTTATTAAGAAATCCGCTTAAATTCAATTCAATTTCAAATATATTTTTATTCATGTAAACTATTTACAGGCACTTATGAATAGTCAGGCTCTAGTTGCCACGTTCCAAAGTGTTGATTTCCAATGGAGAAGAACGAGCAAGAAACTCCATGGTTACTCTTTTTAACTCGGAATTAAATATACAATATTAATTTATACATTGCTTGCTTATTGGATTAGACCACTGGAATTAGCGTCAAAAATGTATTAAAGTGTACTAAAAAAACGATGTTTGATTTCTTAGCACTTATTGGGTTTTAACATTATATCCTCGATATATGGGTTATGTACAGTGAATGTATCTTTGACCGGGAGGTTGTACCTCCAGGGAATGTATATAAATATGTACATTAAAATAAAGGGTGTTTACATACAATTGTTAGGTAACATTTAGGTCGCACGTAGGCGTGCACACTCAGCTTATATGTAGGGTACACGAGTCAAATACACAAATATTGGCTATAACGTATGTATACACATATGAATATACTTGTAGCTAAATAATTGATCTAACTAGGAACCCTTACAAGCGCTGAACAATACTCGATACAGTTAAGTTGGGGCAAGTCCCAGGAGCACTTGAGGTCAAGAGATTATTATTAACACACCGTCACGGGTCATGTCAGTTTGCCGTCGTTTTAGGATTGTTTAATGGATGGGTATGACGATAACTTTAAGGAACTTACATAAACTTATTTACTATCATCATCATACCATTCGTCCATTGAATATTACGTGTAAAAAATTGACGGCACGATTGGCGCAGTGGTTGAGAAATCGACTGCTGCGCTACGGGTCGCGGGTTCGATTCCCGCACGGAACAAATATCTATATGATCTGCAGATAGCTGTTCCGGGTTTGGGTGTATGTGCATGTGAATATTTGTGTTTGTAAACGCACCCACGATACAGGAACTATTCCTAGTGAGGCGCAACGATTAAAAAAAAGTCCCTAAAATGTATATTAAACAATTTATATATAATACTAATGTAACACAAAAAATAGAAAAATAACTAAACATCACAGAGTTTATCTTACGTGAAAAGTAGTAAGCTAAATTTAGTTCGAAGATGTGAAACAAGCCAGAGGTAAGCCTCCGATGTCCGTAACAGGACGCTGAGAGCTCTCAACATGTACTTCCTACGAACTATATCATCGAGGAAACTCGGATATGGTATCTCTCTTGACTTCTCAATCAAAAGCTTTCCATTTTAAATGTATACTAGGCCATATCAAAAATATCATTCCAGTTGTCGCGTTGATTTCCAGTTTACCCAGATTCTACTGGATATAATTATTTCACTGGAAGAAACTGTCTATTTACCTAACACACTATATTTTCTTTAAGTCAATACCATGCCACATCTCTATTTCTAAGATCTGAGTCTACGAGGTTACGTCGCTACGTTACTACGCCGTAACTCGTAGCACGGCTACGTGGCTACGAGTTATCATGTTGCAATCGCGAGATCTTGGCGTTTGTTAGTTGAATTCAATTTATGACCGTGTATTTCTAGATGTTTTCTTAGTTTTCAGTGTATATTGTGCTTATTGGGATGGACAGTTTATATACAGGTTAATACTGAAACTACATCTGGATTATTGGCAAGAGTCATTTAAACGAAAACGAAAAGAGTCATATTGACGACACGGTTGGCGCAGTGGTTAAGCGATTAGCTTTCTGCACTATGTGTCGCGGGTTCGATCCCCGCACGGAACAAATATTTGTATGATCTACAGATAGTTGTTTCGGGTCTGGTTGTGTGTGTATGTGACATGTATGTTTGTAAACTGTACCCACGACACAGGAGAAATACTAGTGTGGGGCAAAGTCTTATTAAAAAAAAAAAAAAACGTAAAGCTTTTTTAATTAAAATCACAGTTTATACAAGATATGAAAACTTTTTTGTACCGTACCTCATATTACAAGTGAAATGTGTCCCCAAGGCTACATATCAGTACATTTGGTCACACATTTATAATTCATAATGCGCTAACAGCATCGTACATAACAAAATATTTTCGAAATGAAAAAATTGTTGTAGCGTAACATTTCGGGTTTTTGGTGTAATATTATTAGCATAAATATTGTGTACAACATTACGCATGCGCATGCAGTACAGGTTGCAAATTTTAACCGTGCTCCCTTCAAATATACAATACAATCAGTGGCATGCGGTTCATAAAGACAAAAAGACACTGCCTACCCTACATAACTCAGATAAATATTTATTATAAGATATTTGAGGTGGCAAATCACATACATCATTATTTAATCGACAAGACGACGAAACAATACCAACAAGCAGTAGGTATTTTTTGGTAAGTAAGCTTTTAAAATTTTCTGCCTACCCTGTCTAAAAACTCTGTGCACGCCGCTGAATACAATACAATACACTTTATTGCTCACCAGAAATAGAAAAAATATACAAAATGGAAACCAATAGAGATGTACAAGGGGCGGTCTTATCGCACTTGGCGATTATATACTTTTATACCTTATGAAAAAGTTCATTGTATAAAAACCTTCGTGAGTTTCACAGCCATAACATTTTCTAGACTGAAGTCTGTCAAACTTTACCATATTAAACGTCTATATAATTGTACTTGTCTACAAAATCGTCTCATCATCAGCCAGAAGACGTCCACTACTGAACGAAGGCCTCCCACAAGGGAGGATTTGCCATAATCCCCACGCTTGGCAGGCGGCTTGGGGATCACAGTGGCTCACCGATTAGTGAGAGAACGCTGCTGCCTGTCCTCCGGTATCTGGCCGCAGTTTTAGGACGTACCCGGGTCCCTCCTGCTCCTTTTCTTGTCTGGTAAAGTAATGTTATCCTCAGGTAGGGATCGGTTTATGTCAGGAGCCACAAAAACATGTCTGGCTTGAACACAGCGGTTGAACAACAAAGTTATTAATAAAAAATAGTGTATAGGATCTCTCAGTCTTGTACTGAACTATATTGTCTTGTGGATTCAGCTGCATATTAAGACTGCCTTTATTTAGAGTGTACACAAAGGAATGGCACTGTATCCTTTTACTATATGTATATATAATCCACACTTTTATAAATGTGAAAGTAACTATGTCTGTTTGTTACCACATCACGAGTGCCAGTGACCACCAGCCAGACCAACCAGTGAACTGATCACTATGAAATTTTACAAAGAGGTAGACCGTGACCTGGAGAAGTACATAAAATATTTACTATTGCAGTAAAACACTTATTAGATAATAAATAAAAAATTCAAGCAAATGAAGTCTCTGGCAACATCTATTTCATATAATTCTTTAGCTGCCACAGTTATTGTTCATCTATTTTCAAAGAGTTACTATAGTTTCTTGCCGTTCTCTTCTCCATAGAACCAGACCACTTTGGTACCTGCATCTAGTTAGATTATCAATGTTTTAAAAGATCTTACACTAGATGAAATAAAAATCTTGGATTATGCCTTAGTCCATGCGTATCTCTCCTTTATAAATGAACTTACTGTAACTGTCTCTTGCCACACAATACTGCCTACCTCCCTAGTGCGTTGTAGGTTAGCATCCAACAAAGAGGAATTTTTCAATTGCGCAGACGTTGTCCGCGAACGAATGTGTCTGGACTTGGTCCTCAGAGACGCCTTGTATACCTTTCTTGTGTAAATAATGTGGGATTTCTTGCAATGTAAGAAGAAAAAAAATCAATGAGTCGCGAGGTAAAGAATAATAAGCACACTCCACACTTCTAGTATATCATGTACTGGTTATGTAAAATAAAATCTATGAAATAATTATTGCTGTTGTCAATCTATAATTCACTTGCAATATTTAATGAGTTTCTACAAGCCAACAGTATTAACTCCAAATCCTCAATAACCTGAATCTTAATTCCAATATTCCTAATTTTGAAATAGATTCAATAAATCATAATCTGCCCACGTTTTCCCAACTACACTGGGGTCGGCTCCCAATCTAACCGGTTGCGGCTGAACATCAGTATTTTACACTGAGCGACTGCCATCTGACCTCCGCCACCCAATTACTGGGAGACCCTAATACTTTAAAGTTAGACCTTTTTGAGCCGCTGACACTCGTGACTGTCATAGGTCTTCGTATGACACCCGGTACCAACTGCTTAACATGCTTTCCAATTCACGGGGGGATCTCGAAGTGTGAAAAATGGTCACCCAACAAAGGACTGACCGCAGCAAGCACTGCTTAACCTCACAAATCCACCGATCTGTGCGGTAGCTACGTATTCGTATGGATATAAACTTCTCCCAAAATAGTAGACCGAACTGACCGACAGACCGAATCTTACGAAAATCAAACTTTAAAGTATTCAAAAGGTTTGAACAAAGTAAAAAATATTGGTCCAAAATGAGCGGGTTAAGGTCGGCCTCCTTTGTGCTTTCAGCTGTAAATATTTCCTGCAGCGTGGCCTTTGTGCATGTCTTCAAACATGCAATACACCTGCCTGGTGTAACATTCGTTGTTTATAATCTTACGCGTAGCTGACATACTTTAATAAATTGCAATATTATTCATATTTGTATAGTAAAACACTGCTCGCTCTTCGCACCACTTCTTTGGGAAATTTTAAAGCTGAAACATGACACTTAAAAATATGGCAGCATTAACTGGTGTAAAATTATATCGATAATAAAATAATAACAATAAAACAGCTGGATGACATTTAACTCATAAATAATACGTATATAAGTGGAAAACATTGTTATTGAGAATGCTTAACGAAATAGGTTTTTGTAATACACTTTTGATATTGTACCCTGAGTTAACAAAAGTATGCGTACAGGTTTCTTTCTTTACTGTACGTGTATATTTATCATACCCCATTCAACCTTGTTTTCGACCTTCAACATTTTACAGCCAAGTATAATCAGTAGAACATGGCGCGAAGTCATAACAAGTTGGTACACTGTGACTGTCTTAGTGTTACCCTTAACGTGTTAAAACGCGGTACGTTTCATTAACGACAATGCTCGCATTGCTCGACTCTGCTCGGGCTTAAGTAGGCGTTCTAATGTTTGAGATGTGTTTGTTTCTGAAACGAAGTACAAGATTTTATACTTATTATATTTCAAGGTTTATATTGCCTAAAGATTCAAATTTATACAATTTTAAATGAGTCGGTTAAGTTCTTTCTTTTCAGAAAGCTCAGCTTTAAGGTTTCGGGACACGTTTTGTCGTTGCTACTCTGGACAACAGTTCAAACCGCAACATAATTGGTGGAACTAGTGACATATTAATTAATAATGTTTGCGTAAAAGCTTCGCTCAAATTGACGCGACACGGCTCGCGTGCCGCCCGCACTGCTAATTCATACATTGTTTCTATAGAAATGTCTCATACGTTTGTATATTGTATTGAAACAATCGACATGAATGCGAAGCGGCTGCACGCAGGCTGTATCGAACGGTATCGCGTCAGTTTGGATCCAGCTCAATGTCGAGACTCAGATTACGAAAAAATAATGATTTATTTTTTCCACTTAGAATTATTCAATCACTTTTACAGGTTTTTTTTATATACTAGATGACACCGGCATTCCTCTGAGACGAAATAAGTCAAGGTCTATTTTTTAAAGTCCAGACAGAATCGTAGGTTTATGTGAGAATAATGTAGGGTATTGTCTGGAACGGCGTTTAGAGGAAAGTGCGATAGCTGTTACCCTTTAAAGCCCTTATTTAACAAACTTGTGTACTAATTGACTTGACGGGTCATTTAGCGAGAGGCTGAGAGATCGACTGCTGCGCTACGTGTCGCGGGTTCGATTCCCGCACGGAACAAATATTTGTATGATCTACAGATAGTTGTTTCGGGTCTGGGTCTTTGTGTATGTGAATTATTTGTAGTGTGGGGCAAAGTTTAAAAAAAAAAGAATATAATATCATCGCTTTCCATTCTGCTACATCTATAATTTATTCCGGTGATCTTAAATGAATGGAAGCTAGAGTTGATTAGCCATTTAGCTTTTCCGCAAGCTAAGAGTCAACGGGTGAATTGGGTCAAACTAAGCGCCCGTGGCCTAACAATCTGTTACGGTATATTACCGCCGCGAATTATTGCTGGAGGCTTTATTATGAACCTGCCTTCAGGTTGTATTGGCAAGTTGAAAGCTTCGCCTGCCCTCAGTTACCAACTGATACAGCATAGCATATTGTATAACCTGCAAACTTCGCAAAGCTAGATTTAGCAAGAAGTTGGTTCCTTTTTATTACCTATATTATATGGATATCGTTAACTAAAGCAATTAATTTCTTTCTTTTTGTATTGTATGGTTTAATTCTCGCAGCCATTGCCAAATAAACAATCGTATTAACCTTCCCATCTCTTCTTCTCCAGGGAATCTTCCGCCTAGCCTGCGAGCATGTCCTGCGCACAATGCGCCGCGGTCGTGAGACGCTGCTGACACTACTGGAGGCGTTTGTTTACGATCCCCTGGTTGAGTGGGGCGGGGCCGCCGGTGGAGGGGGCAAGCGCAGACGCACCGCGCGAGACGTGCGCGCCGCGCTCGCCATGATGGCTGTCAGGGCGCAGGAGCTGAGGCATCATTTTGCAGAAGTGACGTGAGTGTGACTATTTTGTTTATATAAATATTATATGCCTGAAGTTGGTAAACAAGAAACTGTTGAAAAATCATAGACACCATAAAGTACCAAATTTTTTCAAGCCTAATGCTGAAAATATGAATACATAATACTAATACAATACATAATAATACATAATATAGTTGTACCATATCTATTATAGCTCATAGAAGCTTTAGCCTTTAGCCTTGTTTTGTTATACTACAACTCACAAAACGACTGCCATCATAGCCGTATTTTTGTCACCATTACATATACTAAAGCAATTCAAGCACTGCCCTAGTCCCTCCTCACTTGCCCACCGAATATTCAAGAAGATTACTTAGATATAGTATAGAAGTTGCTGCTGCTTTGTTACGCCACAATAGAGGACGCTCATCTCTCGGCGCAGATTTACGCGCAGCAATAAATATAGTGTATTATCTGATGCGATAACCGCTCGCTGAATGCATCTATTTATACGGTGTACCAGCACTAGGGGTGGCCTTGCGGATATCTCCGAAGAGTACGGTCAGGATTACCAACAAGAATGTTTGGTTTAATAATTACGTTAATATATGTGGGTGCTGTCGTTTATCTCGCCTTTCAAATATATGTTGGAGCTAGCTTCCAATGCGCCTGAATAACAGCATTTCACAAGGAGCGACTGCTTACTCATCATGTCTGTACACTCACTATAATAAGGTCAGGGAGGTCCCTGGCCTTATTACAGCGAGTGTACTGATATCCTTAGGGTAGAACGGTTGTCAGACTTTTTCTGGTCGCATGTCAGTATAATTCATAATATTAAATGAAAATGAACAAGTAGAGCATTATGATCCGTTTAGACTGTCTGCCTCACCGGCTTATTTCAAACTCTGTTTCAAATGATCACTCAAAACTTATTAAAAGCCTCAAACTATAACCGGCAATACGTTAAAATTTTATCGAGGTCATCGAATATGTCCAATATTTGTGCTACATCTCTGTTTAATAACAAACGAATATGATTAATAGTTCAGTGGGCTGTCAAAATACACAGCGGTATTCATACCGACATAGACACGTTGTTTACTGATATTTATTTTATGTTATTTAGGGGCTTGCTTTTCAATAGCTTGCTTAGCCTCAAATAAGTTATTCTTTTTTTGTTTAAAAAAAACTTTGCCCCACACTAGGAATAATTCCTGTATCGTGAGTGCGTTTACAAACACAAATATTCACATACACAAATACCCAGACCCGAAACAACTATCTGTAGATCATACAAATATTTGTTCCGTGCGGGAATCGAACCCACGACACGCAGCGCAGCAGTCGATCTCTCAACCAATGCGCCAACCGTGCCGTCAAATAATATTCCTCTGATAAGTCTATACAAAAACTGTTATCTTTACAAAATAACAGCTACATAACTAAATCTGAGTGACAGTTCGGAGTGTCAATATCAGTATTGAAGATAATAGATGCTCGATGCTGAGCTTCCGCCCGCGGCTTCGCCCGCGTGGTTTACCAACCCGTACATTTTTCCAGGATAACCTATGTGCTATTCCATACTATAATCTATCTCTGCCAAATTTCATCCAGATCCGTTCAGCCGTTTTGGTGCGATTGAGTAACAAACAACCATCTATCCAAATTTTCGCATTCATAATAATAGTAATATGAGTACTTCAGTTCGGATAGTAAAATATAAATTATCTGAATCCATGCATAATCTAGAACTATGATAAGTATGCTAGTGCCGCGGGGCCAGTAGGTCTAGCACCAATGTTTTGAATACTCGTATCGAATATTTAGACAATTTCTTGTCAGTCGAATTTTCAATTAAAAATTCACTGATATTAACGAGACGGTTACGTTTCTGTACGTGAAAATATTCGTGTTAGGCCTTCAGATGACATGATACACGGGACATCACGATAAAAAAAAAACTTTGTATTTTAAAGTTCAATTTGTCTCAACTTGATCAATCTTCCAGGGAAAATGATAAGTTTACAAGACAATATACGCGGTACACGGTTGAACTTCCTTGCAGAAAGTTCTGAGTTCTAAACCTTTCCGCACCTCTGACTTCGAATTCATCTGCGATTCAGAATTTGATTATCACTTACGTTGGTCAAGGAATTTATCTTCAGGATACTGCACAGCCCAGAGGACTCTATAAAGTTCTCGATGGTGTACGCAGTCTTTTCATTCTAAGACGTGCCCAGGATTATGATGTACCCGAATGGTGATGACCAATTTATTACTGTGAATCGCCAAGGGAATTCTCGTGTATTTTAATGAAAACGACACGCGTCTTAGATGTAAAATCATGTATGTTATAAATTTTGTCATTTAAATTTCAGTCATTTATTTGGTTAATACGAAAGCGCTTTATAATTGCTGATGTCCCCATTTGTGGCTCGCTTAATTACTTAGAATTCTTGATGAATGGGTTCAACTTTATACGTGATTGTTCTGTATAAACTACAACCCAAATGCCTCAAGATCTTATATACATCATCTGGAGACAATTTATCACTGTAAGATACCATCTTCACCATTACAGTGTCTGTGTACTTCTACATTATATGTGTGTATGATGTCAATTCTTTATTGACTTATTTATTAAAATAAAATATATTCATGACTTAATATGTCTTAAGTGTTCGCTGCCTAATATTTCATGTCAACCTGTATTCGTGTTCAAAGTTAATGTTCCAACTAAAAGACGCCTCCCTTCATGTTCTCGCTGAATTATTAATTCGACGCGTTCAATATCGCGCGTTAAAAATTCATTATAGCCCGTGAAATGTTTATTTTATGTCAAATATTTGTTTCAGGGAACAATTTTTAGCGGTGCTGCCAGACGTTAAGCAGTGTGCGGATGACTGGCTGAAAGAGAACGAGGAACTGAAGTCAGTGAACACCAGACTGCAAGACTGCCACCAGCAAATGGCCCTGATCAAGGAGATAGAAGCTTACGGTCCTAATCTGAACACCCATCCGTTGTACGCTATATCTCAGAAATACACATCGTATAAACAAGCGAAGAACGCAGTAGAAGACTCGATGAAGGCGTTAGTAAAGATACTAAAAGATTTTGACACTCAAATCGAAAATTTCGCAAACACGACAGAGGCAATCAATGGCCCGCAACTTATGACGTGGGTACAGGAGTTCTCCGGCTCGAACGATGAAGAGGAGCTACCGATATTCGAACATATTAAGGAATTTTTGACCAACGCTGGACAAAGCTCCATGATATCGCAGTGTGAGCAAGCTGAGACAGAACTATTTCAAAGCATAAACCAGACCCACCACCTAGTGAGATCCTGTCTGGAACTGTTGTCGCAGTACGTGGCAGTGTCACAGTACTACCCTCAGAGCCATACGGAGTATCATCGCGTAGTTATGTTCAGGAAGTTCTTAGCTGCAGCTTTAGAGAGCAAGTCTCCAGAAGTATGTCGTGAAGTGTCCAACCAAGTGACAGCTCTGATAACCGCTGATAATAACAAGGGTGATACTTCACAGCAAATTGTCAATTACAATTATCGCTTGCAAACTATGAACGTTGAAGCTACCGCCAATTTGACGAAGGCTATTGAAAGACTACAGTTAGAAGGAGGTCCTGAAGCTTTAGCGTTGGCTCAGGAAGCTTATAGGGAGGCCAAAACGAATATAAGCAACTGGGTGAGGGCGGAAGAAGGCGCGGGAGCTGCCCTGGAGTGTGTAGTTATTGGCATGCTCTGCAACTTGAATAGAAGATACTTGATGTTGGAGAATGGAGCTCAAAGTGCAGGTGACTGTCTTGTAGACCTGACGTCAAGAGAGGGGGAGTGGTTCTTAGACGATATGAGCGCGTTATCTATGCAGGCAGTCGAGCTACTTTCCTTGTTGCCTCTACAATCGGCGTCGGCTGAAGACGCCGCTATGCCGGTCGCAGTGGAATGCGTCCGGAACGCCAACCTACTTTTAGCCGACCTCGTGCAACTGAACTACAACTTCAGCACCATTATATTACCAGAAGCGTTGAAGAAGGTGCATTCAGAAGACCCCTCGGTGCTCCTAATGATCAATGAGTTGAACGCCGTGATCATGAACTCGCCCGTGCCTCTAAACGAGCTGTTGACGCAGTTGGAGCTACATCTTAGATACTTGGTTATGGATATGGAGGTGAGTTTCAAAGTTATAAGTATATTCGTCTAAGCGTCAATTTATAATAATTTAATTTCAAAGATTAACTTTATAATGAAATAAATTTTCAAAAGAAAAATGAGCTTCAATTAAAATCTTTATTTTCATGTTTGTGGTATATTCTGAGAATTACTGAAATGCTTTTATTATTATTAATCTTAAAAGTAAGAAAACATTGTTGTGTACTAGTGTTTAGGTATTTTAATCAATACTTATTCCCCATCGTAGTCCCCCGCCAGCGGCGCGCCGCTGCTGGCTGGCGAGGTCCGGTCGCGCTACGAAGCGCTGCTGTCGGCGTCGCCGTCGGAGGCCGAGGGGCAGTCGGGGGGCCGCATGCTGCTCATGGGCTTCAACGGACTCTTCGCCGCAGTGGAGCTGCGCGCCCGGGAGCTGGCCGATCATTTGGCTATACCCATACCACCGGCGTGGAGGAAGATCGATCATATTAGTGAATCTATGCATATGTCGGTTAGTGTCGTCAATTATTGTTGAACAAAATCTTGATTTATGTTGTGAAGTTGAACGAGCCCATATGCTCTTCGTACTTGCGGGTCTCGGTGTAGACATTATTCAAACAATGGTTTTGTTGTCTGTTGTTTTTTTAATACTGCCTCACACTATTAATAATGCTTGTATCGTGGGAACGTTTACAAACACAAATATGCATAAACCACCCAGACCTGAAACTACCTGCAGGTCACACAAATATTGTTTCATACGGCAATTGAACCCGCGGTACATAACAAGGTGAAACAAATTAAGTTTTCAGTCATAAGTCGTGTGTGCAGTTCTCTTGATAATTTTTTCTCGTGATAATGTAACTCCATTTATTTCGTCCAGGCGGCGCTACAAAGCCCTGTCCTCCGTTCGGTGCTGGAGGACATATTCCTGGTGCGTCGCGTGCAGACCATCGCCGAAGTGTTCGCGATGTGTGCGCAGATGGCGTGCGCGTTCAAAGGCTCGGGGCCTTTGACCCTGTTTGATGACCTAGCGATGTGCAAGCCTGTGAAAAGGTAATGTATCGACTGTCAGCTTTTAGTGAATCACTCCTAGGCTTAAGTCTGAACTAGATCCCTAGTTATTCCACCATACTTTGGTCGTAAATCTCGCGGGTCAGAAATAGTGTGCACGGAGTTCAGGTGTGACCGTCGTTTGGGCAAGCAAAATGTTGTTAGTCTTTGCGACTCCCGAAGTAAAAGTGTATTCTGGGTCGATGAACTTCTTTTTTTGTCAAAAATGATAATTTTGTCCTTAGCCAACCGCTACACTAGTCGATAAGGTTATAATGGATGTATCTATGTTAATTGAATAAATAAATAAATTATTATAAAAAAAAAATATCAGTCACTTTTGTTGCTGACTCTACCGCTAGTAATGTATCCAGTATTAAGGAGCTAACGTTTTAATGTATCTGAAGTAACATGTGTCACTAAAAATGTATCACATTTACATGTAACATGGTCAAACGTCCTATATTTTAGTAGTTATTGAACAACGTCAAGTATTTCCTTCAATATTGTAAACAAATATGTTTGTTTCAGATTCACAGCGGAGTACGTGTCGCGCTGCGTGCTGGGCGTGCACTCTAAGGCGCTGGCGAGCGTGCTGTGTCTGTTGCTCAGACGCGCCAGACTGGACTTACATGCTGAAGTGGAACAGAAGGAGATCGGTCAGTGAAAACATTACATAAATATAATAATTTATTAAATTTTTTGTATTCGTTCGTGTGTATAAGTAGATATGTATTTGCACAGGTGCATCATGGAGCGTATCGTTAGAGTCGCTGTGCGAGAAGGCTCGTCGTCGCGCCAGCAGCAGCGCAGGTGTGGGCGAGCGCGCGGCGGCGCTGGCGCGCGGCGTGCAGGCTGCGCGTGCGCGCGTGCAGCGTGCGGCGCGTGCGCACTCCGAGCACGCCAAGCGCGCCGCCGCCGCGCACCGGGCCAGGCTCACGCATGCCGCACATGCACATCTACATGCTGAGGTCACGCTCTACACTTTTTCATTATTCAAAATAACTCCTTTATCGCTACAATAAACTGCCGCTACACACATATAATTAACTAGTGTTTCAGTTGCATGATAGTTGTTTTACAATAACATAACAACGACGTCATATATAATAGAAGCAAAATAGTTTGAACGTCCATTAAAAAAACATCGTACCTACTTAAATGACTACGAAATTCGGATAGAAAAGATATTAATGATGTGTTTAGAACTTAACTATTATAGTTACTACTATCGATGTCCTCTACCAACATTTAAAAAGACGCCAAAATCGCCCATTGTCATTTGCGCTAAACGTTTGCTTTTTAGTACTACCATACAATGAAATAAATAATACATTAGTCGTAATAATCTCCATTCTTTTGTACAACAGGTATTAGGAAGTAACCAGGAGACGAGCGCGGCGTTGGCTCGTCGTTCCCGCGAGCTGACGACCGCAGTAGAGCGACTGACGGCCGCCACTAACAAGGCACATGCCTTGATTACTGCTGCTCATCAGAGGTATGACCTTTTAATTGATAACTATATATTTTATTTGTAAATGTATTTTATATTGTCTCTTAACTGGAAGCCGGTATTTAGTATAACTGAGAGGTAAAATAAACCTTATTTTAATACTGATTTTTATAGGAAAAAATACTAGTATTTCGGTATTTTCATTTGCATTTGCGCTATATGCAATTAATGTGTTAAATGTGTTTTTTTACAGTCAATTTTAACTAATGATATATTATATTTACCTAGTAAACTGTATAACTCTTATTTTTTCAAACGTAATACGTTTTCAGTTTATTATTTGTGTTTGTTTATACTTACGTTGTACAAAGTTATCGAAGCCACGATGATTTCCTACGAAATGTATGCATTTTTTTACATTTCTAGTACTCTAACTTCAGTTTATCCCATAGCCTTTTGTTCTATATAAGACAGGATCGATGGGCACCAAAAATAGTTTGTGTGTAATTTGCCCATTTTCTTGCTAATTGTACATTATCTACAAAATTTGCGAATGTAGACAGTCTCCTAAGAACGTTAAGCTACAACGATTAAAATACCTGCCAGTCTCAAAATCCACCCTGTATAATAATTGACAAACTGTAGTATTAAATAGAGTTGGCAGGAGTTGGTTTTTCGTTGCTGCTAAATGTAACGCCATCTTGTGAGATTTGTGATAAATCAACCATTATTTAGATCAGCCATGTCAAACATGCGGCCCACTGAGCATTTTCCTGCGGCCCGAATCAATTTTGCAAACAGCCAGATAATGCGCGAGCGTGTTAAATACCGATTTGAAAATGTCCTTTTTATTGGAAATGTAATAAATATACTTGTCCGATAATAGTACTTTTTTCGTTAAGACTTTCTTTAAGATTAGGTTTTGCGGCCCACCTAGTCTGCGTTCTTCATGCTTTTGGTCCACCAGTGACTTTGAGTTTGACATGGCTGATTTAGATGGTGGTGGGTAGTCACAGTTAAAGGCGTCGTATAATTTTTCTATTGTCAATGTCAAGTTGTCTCCTTGGGGTAATAGTGTTCTGTGTATGCTAGTTTGGTAAATTAATCTTGCGTTCAGAGTTGATTTATCGCTCGCATCAAGATTTTCCGTTTGAATGTCTAATTTTCGCGTATTTCTTCCCGTCACACATAGGGGTATTTTGCTGATCTAGCAAGTCATTCTTTTTTTTATTCTTATCATCTCCATGGTTAAATTTAGGCTAGTTTATGTCATCATTTAAAAATAATTATAATAATGGCTTAAATTATTGGGAGAAAATACAATAAAACTATATTTTTGTAATTTATAACTTTGATATTTATTATTTTATTAAAAAAAAAAAACGTTATAAAAATTTATATTACTATGATGATGATGATGATGAGTGCTATAGTTCTTCATCGTCCTGGTCACTTTCTGTATCTCCAGGAACCTCCTCCAAATCAGAATCCGAGTCACTTATACAGTATTTAATTTTGTTTGTGCAGCGTGTATCAGCACATTATCCGCAGTATTACGTAAGATTTTCCTTCTCTCATTTCCTTCGCTCAGCTCAACGGTTTCGATGGTCGACCCGAACTTTTAGGCTGAGTTCTTGGTTTTTCGAATGTATTTTTAGCCATTCCTCATTATTATGGAAAAATCTAGCTTCCGTTTTATTAGGTTTTTTTTTTGATTAAATTCCGACTTAATATAAGAAAACTTGTGCTTCAACGCCTTTATTTCATCATCAGAATAGTTTTCACACGACAAAATCCAAAGTATTTCAATTTTTCTTCAAAATAACGCAATTTTGCTCTTGCATTTTATCAAAAAGTGATCTACGAGTCACTACTCTAACACCTGAGTGACCAGGTGACCTTGAAACCAAATAATTCCCACGATTTCATTTTTTTTTTTTCACTGTTTTGGTCTGGACCTTTTCTTGCCCCTAGCAAAAAAGAGGGCGGGTATGGGCGGCTGATTAAACCATAATTAAATTGTGTAAACTAGAGCCTGTCATTACCAATCAACATAATAACCGGGAAGAATCTGGGAATATAACAAAAACCTTTTCAAACTCAAAATTGGGTTATAAATTTCAAGAATTTTGAACTATTTTTTCTATCGTCAAAAATCTATATCCTATCGATAAAAAATAAAGCATCATATTTTAAAAATATGTGTTCTTACCTCCGTGATCCATATCCATAACTATATTTTGAATGAAATCATGTTCGCGAAAATGTGTAACTTTTCGTCAGGTACTGTCACACTTAGGAAACGCTTAAGATACGTGCAGCTAACGCGACGATAAAGTACAAATTGCAGCCAATAACAAATCGGAACGGGTTGCCTCTTGCTGTCTTGTCATTTGACAACCGGTATTTTTTTTTACCTGTGACAACTTCTAAGAAATTGAGTTTTGACCGGCTAGATGGACAAAATACCCGTATGTGCGTCGTGTACAGTTATGTTTGTTGATGCGATTAGTCGTATATTTTCGAGTCACAAATATGTGTGGTTCCACAGAGTGAAGTGGGGTGCGGGAGCCAACCCTGCGCTGGCGGGCGTGGCCGTGGGGCTAGAGCGGGCCGGCGCGTGCGCACGCGCACGAGCAACGCGCCTGCGCACTGCGGCCGCTGCACTGGCGCACCACGCGCGTGCTGCCGCCACACAGCGGCCCGCGCGTGCGCGTGCGCGTCACCACCACGCGCTCAACACGGCGCTGCACCACTGGGAGAAGGTAACATATACGTAACACGCGGGCCTCGCGCCTGCGCACTGCGGCCGCTGCACTGGCGCACCACGCGCGTGCTGCCGCCACACAGCGGTGTGCGCGTGCGCGTGCGCGTCACCACCACGCGCTCAACACGGCGCTGCACCACTGGGAGAAGGTAACATATACGTAACACGCGGGCCTCGCGCCTGCGCACTGCGGCCGCTGCACTGGCGCACCACGCGCGTGCTGCCGCCACACAGCGGTGTGCGCGTGCGCGTGCGCGTCACCACCACGCGCTCAACACGGCGCTGCACCACTGGGAGAAGGTAACATATACGTAACACGCGGGCCTCGCGCCTGCGCACTGCGGCCGCCGCGCTGGCGCACCACGCGCGTGCTGCCGCCACACAGCGGCCCGCGCGTGCGCGTGCGCGTCACCACCACGCGCTCAACACGGCGCTGCACCACTGGGAGAAGGTAACATATACGTAACACGCGGGCCTCGCGCCTGCGCACTGCGGCCGCCGCGCTGGCGCACCACGCGCGTGCTGCCGCCACACAGCGGTGTGCGCGTGCGCGTGCGCGTCACCACCACGCGCTCAACACGGCGCTGCACCACTGGGAGAAGGTAACATATACGTAACACGCGGGCCTCGCGCCTGCGCACTGCGGCCGCCGCGCTGGCGCACCACGCGCGTGCTGCCGCCACACAGCGGTGTGCGCGTGCGCGTGCGCGTCACCACCACGCGCTCAACACGGCGCTGCACCACTGGGAGAAGGTAACATATACGTAACACGCGGGCCTCGCGCCTGCGCACTGCGGCCGCCGCGCTGGCGCACCACGCGCGTGCTGCCGCCACACAGCGGTGTGCGCGTGCGCGTGCGCGTCACCACCACGCGCTCAACACGGCGCTGCACCACTGGGAGAAGGTAACATATACGTAACACGCGGGCCTCGCGCCTGCGCACTGCGGCCGCCGCGCTGGCGCACCACGCGCGTGCTGCCGCCACACAGCGGTGTGCGCGTGCGCGTGCGCGTCACCACCACGCGCTCAACACGGCGCTGCACCACTGGGAGAAGGTAACATATACGTAACACGCGGGCCTCGCGCCTGCGCACTGCGGCCGCCGCGCTGGCGCACCACGCGCGTGCTGCCGCCACACAGCGGTGTGCGCGTGCGCGTGCGCGTCACCACCACGCGCTCAACACGGCGCTGCACCACTGGGAGAAGGTAACATATACGTAACACGCGGCCACCACACCAATAGTAACTTGGTCCACATCCCGTCATCCCGTCTTGCCAAGTGTCCTGCCCAACTTCACTTTAGGATTGTCATTCGTTTACCCACATCTTAGACTTTCGTGCGAAGACGTCGAATCTCAACGGTATCCGATCTACAAGGGAGATGTCTAGCATAGAACGCTCCATGGCTCTTTTGCGCTACTTTCATTTTGGAAATTCTTTCCCTAGTAGGGAAAGAATAGAAGAAGGAAAAGAGGGTAGCGTTCATGTTTCGGATCCATAAGTAAATGTAGGCACAAGACACGTCAGTTAAATCTCTTGGATTTCAGACATTGTGGGATGTTGGCCTTATAATATTTTAAATTGAGAATACTTTTATAATATTTTTTAAAATAAAACTATCCATTTTTCTTTCACGTAAAAAAAGCCGTGTATTGAGCCAGACATAAGTAACAAAAGGTTCGAAGGATATCTGTTCACTTGGAATATTTTGCGACTGCCTCATTCGTCTGGTGGTCGCAAGCACGATTGCCAAGCGTGAGGTCCTCGGTTCGATTCCCGAAACAGGCAGTGTTATTGGGTTTTTCTGTATGCAAATTCTTAGTAGTTGTACGAGGTCTTGGAATGTGCCCGGTAGATGGCAATAGGCTATACTACATAGGGGGTGCCTATTACATGGCAGTCAATAACGGCATCGGTGAAATCTGGCTGTAGGATATTACACTTCTGCGTAACCTTTCGGGGAATAAAGGCGTGATACTATGTTGTGAATATTTTTACTTTCCTCGCATTCGTTATATAAAGTTAAATGTTAATATCAGCTCTTATTTATAACGTTTCCATTTGTTACTCAACAAGATTGTTGTTAAATAAAGTGTATTTCTGTTATATTCCCTATTTCAACACACTTAAAGTGTACATTTCATTGCAGGCGTGCACATTAGCACAGAAATATTCACTGAAAGTGTCACCAGTAGAAGAATCTCTTATGGAGATGTTACATCCTGAAGGAAACATTGACACACAATGGGTAAGTTGTATTTACATTAACAAATAGCTTTTGTCTTCGAGTCCGCCCGCATACAGGTCAGAAAAAGATAGAATTAATCGTTACGCTACGGGAACGTAGTACCGTGATATAAAGAAACATGTGTTTGTTAATGGTCTATCTGTGTGCCAAGTTTCATCCAAATCCCTTCAACGACATACGCGTGATTGAGTAACAAACTTCAAAATATCTCCACAATTTTTTACATTAATAATATTATCTGGAACTAGGACAGTCCTCCCAATCTCGTAAATATTACGTTTATTGTTTAATAAGGATTTTCCACAGCTTGTGTACAGTGTAGGGTTCTTGATGCTATATTATAATGTTAACTAAGTAGGTTACTTTGTACAATTTGTAATTGGATTGACATACAGCGCCAAATCTTTTCAAAAGATTGTGCTTGATTACGATGATTGGTATAATATTTAATTGGAGTCGGCCGTAATCGTTGACTATTGAAAATTGAGTAGTTAGACATTATTTATTAATACATTTTATGCATTTAATTTTGTAATGTGTTTCACCAGTCTAAAATGTGCATTGGATCCCCAGGTGGACAACGTGTCTGCGTTGCTCCGCGAGATGATCTCGCAGCTGACGACGGAGGCGGGCGCGGGGCGCGTGCGCGTGCGCACCGCCGCCGACGCACTGCGCGCCGCCGCCGACAGGCTCGCCGCGCCCGACAGCGCACGCGCTGAACTGTGGCAGGACCTGCGCGCGCCGCTGCACACGCTGCACAACGAGGTCACACGCTGCACTCGAACGGCAACACCTAACTGATATGCTGCCCACATGCACTCTAATCTTCCATTACTAGTTATTTTCAGGAGAAAACGATCAAACCATATTTAAGCCGCATAACTCTGCCTTTTCTAGGATTAGATAAGAAATGAAATCACTTTGAGTGATTTACCGTCAAACTCGCTTCGATTAACATTTATTTCTTTCTGTAGGGCGACAATCCAGCCTCGGAGTTCCTCGCCCGCGAGAAGATAGTATGTGACCAGATAAAAGCTATCACGACGGTGCGGGACGACGAGACTGCCGTCACCGCCGCACGACACGCGGCCGACGCGCTCCTCACCATGCTGCCCGCACATCACGACGCACTGCAACAGTAAGTTGAGCCCCCTCGACCTACAGAACATATAAAAAGATTATAATAATATAATAATAAATTCAACCCATTACTGTCCCACTGCTGGGCAAGGGTCTCTTCTCAGAATGAGAAGGGGTAGGCCTTAGTCCACCACGCTGGCCCGGTGCAAGTTGGCGGACTACACACACCGTCGAGAACTTTATGGAGCCTTCTCAGGTGTGCAGGTTTCCTCACGATGTTTTTCCTTCACCGTAAATGCAAGTGATAATCAAATTCTGATCCGCACATGATTCCGAAAAGTCAGAGGTGCGGGCCGGGTTTGAACGCGAACCCTTCTGCATGGAAGGCAAACGTTCAACCGCTAGGCTATCACTGCGATACCGTAAAATGGGGCTATTTGGGAAACGCGGGGAAATTTGGGACTAACATTTGTGTTTAGAAATTTTGACATATTTTCTAAACTAAATCAAAATTTCCTTTGTCATTGAAAGCATCCTACATTACCGCTGTTTAAAAGCAGTTACTATTCCATGAGAAGCACACATAATGATCCCTTTAATAAATTTCAATTAGCCCCGCGCTTCCGAAATACCCCATTTTACGGTACAAAAAGATTACTTTTGATCAAACATCACCAAAAATAAAATGGTCTTCTAAAAAATTCTGGACTAAAATATGATTCGCAAAATAAGTTCCAGCCAATCGCGTCGTGCGGCGAGCACGTATCACCTGCAAGTTGTGTTAACTGTCGATACGTTTGTTGCAGACTACACATGAGCTGGCCGTCAGAGGGCGCTCGCAAGCTGACGCGCCAGGCTGCCGTCAGCACGCCCGGGAAGACCAGCGCCAACAACAGACATGGTGAGACAGTACTCATCAACCTAATTCTCTTTTAATTAACGCCATCTATTTGTATGCGAGAAGATATCTATTGGAATTCTTTTTTATTACCTGCTTGCTTCATAACAACACCCTTTTACAAAATTCCTTCAAATTTTTTAGAACATGGGGAATGAAAGACAGTTTAAACGCAATGAAATTTTTATGACGACACGGTTGGCGCAGTGGTTAAGCGATTAGCTTTCTGCGCTATGTGTCGCGGGTTCGATCCCCGCACGGAACAAATATTTGTATGATCTACAGATAGTTGTTTCGGGTCTGGTTGTGTGTGTATGTGACATGTATGTTTGTAAACTGTACCCACGACACAGGAGAAATCCTAGTGTGGGGCAAAGTTTTTAAAATAAAAAAATAATAATTTCTTTACAAGAAACCACACGGCGCAGCCATAGAACAGGACAATTTCCGGGTTTGCACGCGTAGCACAGAGACTTTTCAGTTTTATGATGTGTTAAACGTCGTGATTGTTGCAGGAGGAGAACGCAACGCAGTGGGTGCGGGCGTGTGGAAGCGTGTGCGCCTGAAGCTGGAGGGCCGCGACGACACGCAGACCACGCGACGATATTCGCTGCATGACCAAGTACGTCACAACTTACCTGTCTTTGTTTGTTCTTTAGTCTTATCTGAATGCAGCAAAACAGTATTTTTTAGGAAAGAGCTTCTGAGTGACAATAATTGGACCCTTAGTTACTGTCACAATATAACTGGGACAATTCTACATAGTTACTGTCACGGAAATAAAGCCACTGCAATTGTACATAACAAAAAATAAAAACCGACTCCAAAAAAACTCAAAAACAAAACTAATAACTAAAAAGCAAAAAATAAATCTTTTATTATACAATATAGTAGTTGAAGAATATTGAAATCGGTGCCAAGTAAAACATAAAAGTAATATACCTTGCTGCTATAATAGCGAAATATAAACAACGGGTTGCCAATCGTGTCGGTTTATCATTGCATGTTTTACTTGGCACCGACTTCAATATTCTTCAACTACTATATTGTATAATAAAAGATTTATTTTTTGCTTTTTAGTTATTAGTTTTGTTTTTGAGTTTTTTTGGAGTCGGTTTTTATTTTTTGTTAAAAAATTTAATTATTTTACAATTTTGAGTGATGGGTAGACCTAGTAAAGACGATTCTCTTGAAAAACTTTACAAAGGTCAAATGTATGTTGCCCCAAGTCGAGTGAAAACCTTAGACGGTATTGCACTATGTGATTTTAAAATCAAATAAATTACTTAGCCGACCATCGAATCTGCAATATTACCCATCTCGGCTTAAAGTGCGCATCAATACGAATAAAATAAGCCCAAACACTATGTAGCTGCTATCAACCATTATGGAGTTCCCTAAACTGTACTGCACCTGCATCACGGACCTTGCAGTGGCAGTCATTACCCATCTCGGTGTAAAGATCT
The DNA here is from genome assembly GCA_947562105.1 of Shargacucullia verbasci. Classification (NCBI taxonomy): domain Eukaryota; kingdom Metazoa; phylum Arthropoda; class Insecta; order Lepidoptera; family Noctuidae; genus Shargacucullia; species Shargacucullia verbasci. Next base: position 13,706,608 of record OX387293.1, read on the forward strand.
TGTCAACACGAATAAAATAAGCCCAAACACGAGGTAGTTAAGATGTACCGTTGAGGAGTTCCCTCGATCCTCTGTCGTCTCCATCATCAGATCTGCCCTAAACCTCCATAGTATTGTAGTCTCATCAGATATACACATAAATATCAAGTTTTTACCCCATGCTCGCCTACAATTTTCAAGAGATGCCCTCGATTTCTCAGGGTTTCCACCTTCAGGTCCTGACCTGATGACAATGGGACCAAATGACAAGCATACCCTTTCAAATAAAAAAAGAATTTTTGAAATCGGTCCAGGCGTCTTCGAGTAATCGAGTAACAAACATAAAAAAAAAAAAAAAAAAAATACAGCCGAATTGAGAACCTCCTCCTTTTTTTTGAAGTCGGTTGAAAATATAAGTTTTTATACTGAATAAAGACAAGAATCGACAATCGGATGAAAAGCTGGACAAACTATTTGGCAGCTGTCTTGGTGTTACGTGGAAGATGCCGCCGTTAAAGTCGATGGAACGTAACGTGGGCGACTGTTTCAGGTGGACCACATGATAAAGGAAGCTGTATGCTCTGGGAACCTGTGCATGATGTACGAGGGCTGGATGGCGTGGGTCTGAGGTCCCGCCGCTCGCCGCCCCCTGCGCCTGCGCCGAGCGGCCCGCGCGCTGGGGCGACACGCACACCACACGACAGCCGCACGACGCCCGCACGACGCCCGTACGACGTCCGTACGACGCTCGCACGACGTCCGTACGACACGACGCGCCAGGCTGCACGCCTGCGCACTCCGCGAAACAACTCGTTAAACCTCACTTTCGGTACCACGTTGTTTTTTTACTAGTTTTATCTTTTTGTTCGTTTTCCTTTGTAGCGTAGCGCGTCGGCCGCTCGGCCCGCCCTCTGTAGGGTATCGGCTGCGCTGCCGGGCCGAGCGTTAGGGTTAGATTATTGTTTCTGTAGAAGGCTTCGGAAGGCCCAGCTGTCGGTGGAGCAGCTCGGCCGTACCGCCCGCGGTGTTGTTCTGGAGGTACAACTGTCGTCAGGCGACTCCCGACTGCCGAGTCCGGAGATCGTGTCTCGTATGTTACAACTATATGTTCGGCGTAGTTTTAAGACCTGTCTGCCAAGAGGAGTAGTAACTCTGGCGGCGCTATCTAGAACTACTCGTGACTACTGTATTACCGATATGTCGCCCGTTATGTCATCGTATAAGTATATTGTATCGGAGATATAACGCAGTCTTATTAACGTATGTAGTATGTATAACAGAAACATAATTGTTACACAAACTATAATAAATACCTTCCTGGTGTTATTTTCAAGTAAACTTAAGCAATATTGTTTATTCTATCCGTGCGATTACTGTGTTTATTTCTTTAAACAATGTGAGTCAAGGCGACAAAATTACACATTATAGTGACATCTTTGGCATACAAAATTTATTTGTAGCTCATCTATGATAATTTTTAATATAAAAAAAAATATAAAAAACACAAAAAAAAAACTAATGATAAATAAAAACGACACGAACTGTGCAGAATGGAAACATTGATTTATTCATTTTTCTTCTTCTAGATGTAAAATGAATATTATATAACTGCAGTAGCCTCCATATCATAGTGTAAAATCAGCGTCCTCATAATAAAAATGTAGAACGCTCACAATCTCTCAATTCGTATAATAAACTAGCTAGATTTATATTCCATTTAATATCCCGTTAACTTAGAAAACTGAATACATAAATTTGAATTCTGCACGTTACTCTGTAGCTCTCATAAACACATGTTAACCAATACATTTATAACTGAAATTCTATTATATTCTAACGCATAAATGTATCTTAATGTAGACATTAATTTAGTTGTACTCATTTCCTGTAAAACGCGTTTAACATAAATCACAATTTTGTCAAACTGACTGAGGCGCCACCTACACGGAACTATTCCGCCACACAGTTGCTGAGTGAACACAAAATAGTAAACATTTGGCCAGCGTGTCGTCACGACAACGCAACGTGTCGTCACGACAACGCAACGTGTCGTCACGACAACGCAACGTGTCGCCACGCAATCGTGGTGAGTCGTCGTCACTCGCAACGATACGCTAGCGATTTCGACTATTATTTGGATAGTTCTAGTGATGGGAATCAAAAATAATCATACTCTTTGAATCATTCCAATGCGATTCGAATCTCTTAAATTTGTTACTAAATATTACTCGCTATAAAATTCACTAACAGAAAAATTCAAATAAAATTAAATAAATAATCTGCTGTTTGATTCTGATAGATTTGACAAACAACGGTAATTAAACGGTAACAACCAGGTATTTTTACAAAGGATAGAGGGCTTACATAAAATAATGTTAACTGGGCGGTCTAATTATTGGTATAATTCGAATCCAATGTGATTCGGTTCTCATCACTAGATCATGTAAGTGTTCGTTCAGGATCGACGCGACGAACGTAAATTTTGGTTAAGACACGCTGCGGAATAGTAACGTATAAATTGTAGTATAACACACGGTATTCATTTCAGCTATTTCAATTTATTTTATTTGCATAATATGGGTACACCAATTGCCTAAAAGTAAAGAAATAATATTTTCTGTGTAACAACAATTTTTACAAAACATACCTTATCATTTTTAATGCTAGTTTCGAAATTGATTAATTGCTCTTACTTAAAAAGAAGTAGCCCAAGCGATAGTTGTACTAGCTTCTTTTCGTAAGCTGAAGAGACTTTCACGGCCCTCGGAAAACTCGTTCGAGCTACCGAGGGGTGTACCGACTTTCAATTAAATAATGTACTCTGAAAACAAGTGAGCATATACCTCATGAGCTACTTAGTCGTCCATAGCAACAGCAATAAGTTCAGAAAATTTTGACGAAAACTCAAGACATCTTCAAATTAAATATATATATATATAATTTGAAGATGGAATTAAACAAGGTTGTCACTCACCATTTCCTCCTTGAAAAGGCTTAAATATTAACGTGTGAAATTGCTCGTACTGTAACTATTGAATTAACTGCTCCAGAGACTCCTCTACCCTTTAGTAGGTGGCGCCAAAAAATAAAAATATTGAGGGACTACACACATTTGTACGAAATGACCCGCAGTGCAAGTCGTAGAAAAGTAATTACATACCTACCCACATATGCAAACTGCAAGTATGGATATTATATGGTCTATGTCAAAAGTCAGTGTCTCTTGTGCTGGCCATTCCGGACACGTAAGTTATTCTGGATCCTACTAAAAATAGTGGCATAATTTCTAGTTTCGATATAGCAATATTTATTACCTTCGGAGTTGAATAAATTCTTAATATTCTTGAATATGATACTGTAAAAACTATATCGATTACGTAAAGAGTAATTAAATTAATGATGCAGCTATTAATTATTTCCTGCTGTCTATATAAAATTGAATCGGCAAGACCAGCCAAACAACACATATCTGACGCGGAACTTAGCACATTAATTTTAACAGGACGATAAAATTTCATTACTCGAGAAAAAATCTTTTCACAGAGTTTATATAACATGACACACTCTCCAACGACCACGACAAGATTCTCTTAAAGAACTGTCAATTATCCCAAGGTAAATCTAAAATTTTCAGCAGCTAATACTTACTAACTAAAATGTTTTGACTAAATCACCAACTTTCAACTGTTAAAAGTTTTATGGGTCCACGTATTATTACCTGAATACAAGATTCAACAGAATCAGAATACATGGCACAGTATATCATCTATTTTAGAGCTAGGCCAGGCTAGGCATGCTTATTTTGTTATATGGAACTGATTAACCGTACAGAATGTAACGTATTACAAAAATACGAACCACTTTCAAAACCTGTCAGATAGGCCATAACAGTCCTTTACAGGGGATGAGTACATGATAACTAATAATAGTATGTATCGCGTACACGCATTATGTAACCTTCACGCGCGTATGTGTGTGCGCACCGCCTCTAGGGCTAAGTGTGAATGTTACGATGGATGCATTATTTACTTCATATATATCGACAACATGCGATTTAGACCTGTTTTACTATAGTAAGTGTTAGACTACTCAGCCGATCACAGTGCAATGGACATTGGCCTCTGAAAAGGACTATATAGTGGGAGATACCCTGTATATCAGGGGTGGCCAACCTGTCGATGGTGATTGACCGGTCGATCGGGGTTATTAGTAAAGTCGGTCATGGCAAGACAGAGTCGATCGCACAGTCTTAGTCAATAAATAGTAGAACTTGAGTCGAATCGAGTTGGCCACCCCTGCTATATATTATATCTTTGCTCCATAGATTTACTACTTTACCACCTATATGTGTATTGTCATAGCAATTGTTCAAGCAACACTACTGTTCCATAGAAAATATGTTCCACATAGTTTTTTGGATGTAATATTTACGATGTATGTTGTGTCATTACGCCCTATGGTCTATATTGGCGCATTTACCTTGATATCTTAGTAATAATTCTCTGTAAAACGTAGCATTTGGTCTAAATCGTAAACACAATGCATCCATCAATGCGTGATTGTATCGCTTCATATTTAAATAAATGGTGTATGTAGTAAATGATGTTTTATTTATAATTATGCCCCTGTTCCTCCAGTTATTAAGAAAAATATTTTTTAGATTAAAATAAAAAGGGGTGGTATAATTGGCAGTTTTTATTTATTTACATAACAATAATCACATGTGGGATGAATTGTGAAGGAACTTAAATACTGTAATAATTTGAACCTGCTGTTTTCATAAAATGGATGTGTAAATACGTTTAATAATAATGTTCGTGATATACGGCAGATAGAAATTCCATATACCAAGCAAGAACGGGCACACCACCCGTTACGGGAAGGTACAGTCAGCGTCAGATATACTGAAACACCTAAGATGTCCATGTAGGTTCTCTTTTATCGCTGTCACATTATATCTTGTTCGTACATACAAACTTAAAACATACTTTAACGAGCTAAGACGATAATGAATAGAAACATGTTTTGCTCCAGATCGACAGCTTGGGTGTTCCAGTACCTATTCACAGGGGTAAAGTGCCTGACTATACCGCGGTTTACGATTCAATTGAACAATATAAAACCATAAACCAATTTTTTGTTACTAGAAATCCAATGACTCTTACGTTAACCGGTGCACGGCATAATGCGGGTGGTAATGGATAACCGTTCTAGCAATTAAATAAATACGAAATTGAGAGTTAAATTCTAGTTATAGTAGGTAACTGTTTTCTTGATTTTGTCGTAAGGGATTGACTGTCATGACCATTAAGAACCTTACAAGGTAGCTCTCACCTTTTTCTCGAAATTAATTCTCAGAATGGTCATCCATTAACACCGGCGTTACGCGGTGACCCGCTGTAAACCAAGGCATATTCACACAAGATGAAATATTGCACCGATCCCAAATGGGATCAGGACACCAGAACGATTATAAAAGTAGTAGATAATAGTACACCAAATTCGGTATGTTGAAATTTGGAATACTATTTTAACTGAGTCTCACCTGCTTTTTGAAAGGCTGATTAAGGGTACCCACTGGTTGGTGATATTGGTCAACCAGTACCACAGCTAACATGATGTTCAAAATGATCAGAAATTTGATGAGCATATCCAAATCCGGGGATAAGACTGTCATTAAATGGGTTATGTACTCTGTATTAACATTTCCAATCATTATAAAATCTGTCTGCCATAAATCACGTTGCATGAGATAAATCTATAAACACGCCGTAGACCCCGATACTGCTATAAATTAATAGAATACTTTAATGACACTCGTGTTGCGCACATATCACAAAGAAGCACTGTACCACTCCAACAAGAACTCTCCAAACACTTCAAACACTTCACCCTCACCTAGTGACATACCAAACGCCCATTCACTTTAAGAAGACAAACAAATATCAAGACGCTATTCTATAGTTCTGGGGACCACGATTATCAAATGAATACTATATCAACCAGAATACTATACGACGTTACTTCAAATAAGTTAGCACCATTATGAGTTTCTAATTAAATACCTATACAAAATAGGTGAATATTTTACTGTCGATTTGATAACTTATTGTAATGATTTGAGTACTGTTTGAGATTGGAGTACTAATCTAATCTAATAAACTAGTCAATTCCAACTGAAAGAGCAGCGGCCGTAAGAGCGCGGCGCCGCAAGGACCAGTGCGGCGCTAGAAGGCTCGTGCAGCCTCGCGGCGCCGCGCTGCCCGTCCTTCGTCGTCAAATAACTATGGACTTTTTAATCACGTAGATAATATTCAAAATTATTTGTAATATTTTGCCTCAAGAAACCGCTGCCGGCCGCTACTCGCTCAGTGTGAATTGACCCTAATAGAACACGCGAAACAATATCCAATAATACCTTGTTTCACCGCCAGTACAAAGATCGAGAGCGCGCGTCGGCGCCCGCGCCCGACCGAGTTCAACCTACCCGCAATGTCCGGATATCGTGGGTAGATATCAAAACTGTCCAATTTTCGCTTCATACCTACTTGAAAGGTTAAAAATCGACAAAATACTTCGCATCTAAGATTTTTTGATTTTGATGATTTTGATTTGAAATTGGACAACTTCATTTACAGTAACAAACAACTTACGTGTAGGGACCATACAAAAGGTCACTGCTCTGTGCAGAATTCACAAAACACTGAAAAACTACACGGAAACATGATAATACAAACGCATTCATCACTTTTTTTAATTTAAAGTCACTCACTGTAAACCACCCGTAAAGCAGGACTACTATGAAAAAAATGCAAAAGACGGTCGAAGGAAAATCTGAATAAACACAAACGTCACCAGCGCGCCACGTGACCATTATTCTTTTTTTCTTTTTGGTTCGCGCACTGGTATGAATGTTTGTTGTGTTGCTAGTGACACGTGCGCGGGTGGGGATGTTCAACTGCCAGCCGACCATAAGATTGGCTCACGAAAGCGCGGACTATTTTGAATTGAAATTAAAATCCGGTATTGTTTGTATTGTTTGTTTGCCCCAAATAATGAATTTGAATTGATTTATCCTTATTAAGGAACTAAGCGGAAAAAGGTGACAATAGAACTCTGTTTTTATTTTTTTAATTTGCTAACTTATTCGAAGTAACGATATTATTTTTCAGAAATCTCATACGTCGTGGTTTTTATTCATTTTATATACGAACTCGCAACACGTACCAACCAAATACACATACTACATAACATGGACGCACCAAGGCCTATTCACGGTTAAAAGGAAACCCAAAAATCTTAAGTTCTAGAAATCCCTAGCAAAAGTCAAATCCTGGGTATGCCCATGTAACATACGCTTCATTAACTTGTTGCACGTAAGCATATTATGTAATAAACAAGAAACGTGATAACGCTCACGATTTTAACTGAATTTGCTTTGAACGAAACATGTCTATCTCAGCCCTAAGCATTTCAACTACAATTTGTAAATGTTTGTCTTCCTAGTCACCTACCCCATAGCCTTATCAAAACAGTCCAACATGTTGCGAAGAATTTAAAACTAAATACTATACTGTACACAATAAAACTATAATATCTATGTGCAATATACTCATGTTATTAAATTTTCAATCATATATATTTTACAGAATATTTCATAGAGCATTTAAGGTTATAATTATAATAATATGACAAGATTGAAATATAAAAGGAACGTTCAACGTTTGGCAAATATAATTTCATAGCAAGACTGAAGCAAAAAATCTTTATAGAAAATTTCGCGAGGGCGATTTAGTTACTGTATATATTTTATTACATAAAATCTGTAACAGCGCCACCTATAACATACCATTATGACTAATCAGATTGCCATTTTACAATAAAGCGCTATGTTAATAATATTCGTATAGATTTAAATATTTTAGTCTAAAATCGGAATCTAGTCAGCACGGCTGAATTTGGTAGTATGTTTTCCGAAGACTTATGTGAGTGTGATGTATAGTTACCGAGTCACTCTGGTACGTTGCGCTAGACTAGTACACGAATGTCCATCGTGACATGCCGAGTAGACAACTGCAATGACTCAATCGTTTGTCCATTAATTAATTAATGTATCTTAGCCTTTTTCCAAGTCGATTTGGTTGTAGTAATAGCCAGTAGTAGTACGCAATGTTACAGACTGAACCAATACCCCAGACCTTGTTGCAAGGTCCGAGCAAAATGCTTTGGATCCTTAACTAACGTGCGAATTTCATATAGTCGAGAATACGTTTTTCATGTGTTTGTTGTGCACCTAGAGTGTTGTTACCCAGTGTCCCCGGGCTGGCAGCACGTGACGTCACCCGCCCACACCCCGCACGGATGCTCCGCGCATCGCTTGCCTGCACCAACTGTATGCACTCGCATATGGAAGAAGCGTTCACACGATCGGAACGTTGGCCCTGTTAGCGTGTCCATGTTGTCTCGAGTTCTGCTAAATGTTTACCACACAACTGCTATGTACCCATATTATAATAGGTGTTACATTCCGCTCATGTAAACGTTTCTTACTTACTTACACACATAATTTATTACCACGCGTGAGATTTTGTCAGAGATGCGTATACATATCTTTACTAGGACCATTAAACTGTTTTGGGTTTTACGAAATAGGTACCATATAAAGTAGAGGTGTTGCCCAAGATCGTCACAGATATTGCATTACAATTTTTCAAGTCATCTAGCAATATTGCGAGGATATTTCAGCCCACGTTTTTTTGCGGGTATTCCCGTTTTTTCGTCAGGTGCTAGCACAGCTGCGGGCAGGTGGCGTGCTATCGCTGGGCAGCTTGCTTGAGCGCGATGAGCTCGTCCAGCTGCGCCTTGTACAAGCTGGTCACGTCCTGCAGGTCCAGGCGCAGCTCGGCCATCTGTTCCTCCTTCTCTCCGTACATCTGCAGCAGCGCGTCGTATTGCTCCTGCACCGTCTGGAACCAACGTGGAATGGTTACAATAACGATGAAGTGCAAAAATATATTTGCGAGATAAAAAGTTTCGTATTCTCAAGAGAGAGCGTTCTTTATCCAGGAGTCCGATAGGACAGACTTTTAATAATAATAATGTCGTACTCTACCTAACCTAGATTTCGATATTAGTTCGGCAGTTTGCTTGTTGAGATGAAACAAACAGACAGACCTGACTATTTGTGTTGGGCCAGTAGTACAGAATGAATGGTGACAGTATGAGCAGCATACCTGCATCTCGTCCAGCGCAGCCTGCAGCCTCGCCAGATGATGTGTGAGCGCAGTTCTCTCGGTGAGCAGCGCATCACGTTGCGTGGCCAGCGCTCGCAGCTCTCCGTCTCGTCTCGTCAGCTGTGCCAGGGTCTCCTCCACACACATCGCTGATGACGCAGTTGGAGTCGCACAGCCTTCCTCCTGATAAACAGAATATATTTATATTATAAATATATCGACGTCTTCCGTACACCAAATCTTCAATGCAGACATTACGACATCTCCACATGCATGAATTGGCGAATGATTTTTTTCCGCCGACGCCTCGTGATAATAGAAAATAGAATAGAGTATATTTATTCCCATATAAAAAGTACACTGTGGGAACAAAACACTATGCACTAATACAGGTATACAAATGTAGTTGAACACTGGTATTCAAGGTAAGTGTTGAATTTCCTTTTATGTATTATGTAACGAAAGTTGAACACCGACGTAACTAGATGGCGATGACGTCGTTTTCGAAGTCGTTATGGTATCGTTACCGCGATTTGGTAGCCTAAAGTGAATGTTATAAATAAATTGTCTCCGTTCCGAGGAAGTGCTGTATCATTTCTCTCCTGGGGTTTTTTGGGATTTTGTACCCTATTTGTACAGTAATATTTAACTTGTGTTTTGGGTACCTGGGCCCGTAAATCATGACGCTTTAAATTGAATGTCGACACTTTGTTACGATGGCAGACAACCTACTTTAAATTCGGACGCCATTCGCCGACTCTTTATTAAGAATGTTGACGAGTATCACTGAAACGGTTCCAAATAAATGTCGTATTGAATTCCGATGCCTTAAAACGACAGCAGGACGAACTGTATTTTTGCTTCATGTGTTGGTTCTTGTAGTGTTCATGTAACACTACAAGTGTAAGATATAAGTATATGTGACTCACGCAGTTCCACAGCGAGGCGGACAGCGAGTCTGAGGCCAGCGACTGCGGCGGAGATACGTCGCCACGCGAACACAGCTGCTCCTGCACACACCACCAACTGAACATCACATCACCACTCTAGCCTATTGACACTCATGTAATAACAATAGACGACTGCCACTGACAGTTATTCAACTAAATAATAGTTCAGCAGCAGCGCTTGGCCACCAGACCAAGAGGCAGACACGCGACTGTGCCTGGCGGTGTGCGAGCGGGACGGAAACAATGACTAACTCGGCGAATGAAGGTCGATTCAATGTCCGTGCGTCCTCTGGGCCCCAAGTTGAAAAACAGCGCTGTAACACTGCTTAATAAGCCGTATTGCAGCATACAGCTGAACAAGGGGTCCCATTGCTGGCACCAAACACATATATATAATATATGTTATAATATAATAATGTTATAACTCTGTGTGTATTATGTTTATTTTCTTGTACTGTATTTTTATTTTTTGTTTTTTATTGTTATGCGTGCCTGCAATAAATACTTTTTCTTTCTTTCTTTCAGACATTATCGCTAATACAAAAAAAAATCTTTGAAAATCCTGCCATAGTGGAAAGATTAACCAATCAGTAAATATATAAAGCATTTCTATGCATGAAATCTTTAAAATTTCTATTCCATTCTGTAAATCATATTTAGTTCATCAACATGTCCTACAACAACCTTAAATGCTACAAATGTACTCTGTTATGTTCTACCTCGCTCTTTCCTCCAATAATACACCGTCCTTTTCATTCAAAGGGTGTATCTCGTGAGTATAGTAGGTATGTGGACGTTACCTGTAGTATAGCGTTCCTCTTCCTCTCAGTGTCGAGCGCGTTCCTGTCGGCACAGAGCTGCTGGTCCAGGCCGCTCAGCGTGTGCTGCAGGTCTGACAGCCGCACCTCGTACTCTGTGCGCACTCGCTCCAGCTCCTGAGTCTTACTGTGAAGCACAAGTGTAAATATTATTATGAGTACATGAGAAAATACATTGCTGCAAGTATCACTCGAGACTGATTATTTTATATATTAATAATAGTAAAAATCATTTTTAAAAACAAGCTAGTTATCTCGCGACAAGCTTTTATATTACATAAATTATGTAATGTAAAATAATAAATTTCTTCAATTTAGAACATTTAAACAAAAACTTGACTTTAAAAATGTTTTTTTTACAATTTTTTTTTTAGTTTTCGCTGTGTTATTCGTATTGTTCTCAGCAAACCCTTGCATTTGATACCCATATCATGAGAGTGCACAAAAAATAACTAGTCCGCCATCTTCGGCCGTCCGCCATATTGGATTTAGAATGACGTCACTTAGCTAGCCATGCATTGTCATCCAAACTAATCGTGTATGCAAAATTTCATCTCAATCGTTTGAGGATAACTGCTGTAGCGACAATTACTCGTAACATGGCAAAAAGTAAAGCGCCATCTATCGGAGTGTAGCTACAACAACAAACCCTGAATCGCACTATGAAATTTTACAACGATTCTAACACATATACGAATGTCCAACATCAATCGTCGGGCTTCGGCCCGCCTGGCTAACCACCTTGCCTGGTCGGAGGATCCTCCCTTTTCAATGGAGGAACTCCACCCCTCGTTCCTCCATACTGCTTTAAAATTCAGTTGCAAGATTTGACCCGAACATACATAGTTACATACAAACATTGCAAGTTAAAAGCTTGTAAAAGAAAGGTACATACTGCGCTGCCTTTACGGAGAAAAGAACATGGATCTAAAGTATATCCCTATATTCAGCAGTGTACTGCTAAAGACTGCAGTCAACAATATGACTAGGTACTTACTTGGCTAGTTCCTCTTCCAACCGATGTATAGTTATTAGATGCTGTTCCTCTTGCCGAGACAAGTTCTGCAGCTCGTCCCTGGTGGTCTGCAGCTGTGAGTCAACTTCAGCCAGTCTGGTCTGCAACGTGGTACATTCCTCACGGGATACCTGCTCCCGTTCCACCGCGGCTGCTAAAGAGCGCTCCACTTCGGCTGTAAAAGAAGATGTATTATTAGTACAGGTACCAACAGTTCTGAGTAGTTTCCGGTAAAAACCAGACTGCCATCTCTCCTAAAACTACAGGTATTTGTAAAGTTTGGAACTGGTCACGCACTGAAACTGCACAGAAAACCGGCGCATGCGCATCTTCCAGTTGTATGTCCACTCACCCAGTTGTCCAGCCCTCTGGCGCAGCGCGTGCGCATGCGCCTGCTCCCTGTCCAGCGCGGCTCGCTGCAGCTGCGCCAGTACAGCAGCAGCGCCGGTTGTATGTCCACTCACCCAGTTGTCCAGCCCTCTGGCGCAGCGCGTGCGCATGCGCCTGCTCCATGTCCAGCGCGGCTCGCTGCAGCTGCGCCAGTACAGCAGCAGCGCCGGTTGTATGTCCACTCACCCAGTTGTCCAGCCCTCTGGCGCAGCGCGTGCGCATGCGCCTGCTCCCTGTCCAGCGCGGCTCGCTGCAGCTGCGCGAGCTGCGCCAGTACAGCAGCAGCGCCGGTGTCTCCTGCAGCAGCAGCAGTGTCTCCGCTCTCTAGAGCGGAGCAAGCCTCACGTGCCTCGTGCAGCTCACGACGTAAGGCTTCTTCGCGATTCACCCATTTCTTCTCCTCTGAAAGTATGACAATAAATTATTTATAACACTGTTTCCTTTTTTTTTTTTCTCTACCAGTCAATATACCACCAATATGGTATTGGTAGTGCCACCCAAACGTTGCCTATGTTAAGTAAGTCCCGAACAATACGATATGTTTGCGCCGACCACTGCTGTCAAAAATCATCTCAGTCAATCAGAAACCCAAAAAACAAGTTACTACTATGTCCGTAGTCCGAATACTCAAATGTAAAGTCAAAATGCGTTGGATTATTCAGCAGTAAATTCAGGTGATAATAAAGTTGACTGACCGTTGACCATCTCATTCCTAAGCTGCTGCAGCTCCGCCCGCAGGCGCTGCAGCTCGGCGTCGGCTCGGCGCTGGTTTTCCTGCGCCTGCTCGTGGTGCGCAGTCCGTCGGGCCAGCTCGGCGCTGCTGCGCTGCAGCTCGGTGAGCTCGCGACGAGCCCCCTCTAAGGAAGCGCGGCTACCCTCCAGTTTGTGGGTCGCATCGTCTAGGAGGCTTTTCGTCTGTTGGAAATTATGAAGTCATGAATTATTTATTTATTCGTTGGTAAAGCACAGAATAATGAATATTAGGCCATTTGTTATCAAACAGACTCACAGAAATTTTATTAAATAAATAATAGTCATCTAGAACTTCATAGCTAAATGTGTCAGGCGTAGCAAGCCGGTCCAGGAGAGGCAAGTAAATCCAACCTACTGCTGTGTAAGAATGCCATTTATGAGCATCCGTCAATCACATGATGAAAATAAAAAATCATAATGCGATAATAATAATAAACAATACACCTGGCAACCATTTTGTTTTTTTTATTTATTGTTATATTTCTAAAATCATGAATCCGCATAATATCAAATTATATTTACATATTATTCCGCGTTAGAATCAATTTATTATTACGGAAAATTCGCAAATAACGTAAAACTAACAAAAACCTGAAATCCACCTCGTGCGGTTTGAATGAACATTGTGCAACTGATAAGAGCTCTCGTTACGATAAGCAAAACATAAAATAAACATATCACACTACAACTGACATTTTATTACTTTATACAGATTGTCTCCTTATAAAGCAGTTCAACAAATTTACTGTATTGCATATACGGTAACCAAAAAAAAGTTATAAAGTACCTACTACAAATTAAACTGGAAAAATGATTGCCACATGTTTCAAACCCGCGATCTCTGGCGTACCGTGCCATTACCTGAGCAAGCGTGTCACTTGTAGCTTAGAAAGGCATAACATGGCCCCAAGCAAGAAACATTTTTGTAGTTTAACTGACCTACATTAGGTTAGTGACATCCCTATGATCAGGGTTTCTTGTGTATAAGTCTAGCTATAGCTAAGCTACAAGGGAAACATACAAGAAAGTATAATTATTATCAACAGTGCCAGTTCCCTGAGGAATAAGTAAAACATGCAATAAGGGTAGAAAATAACCAAGGACATAGTCTCCATGTTGGCATTCAGATAAGGATTGCATCTAGTATGTGGTATTCATTAGTTGCTTCTTATTAACAAGAAAACCTGCTTAAAATTGCGTATAAAGTTCTTCTACCATACCTCCATTAGTTCAGTCTCTAGTTTCTTATTGGTGGTCGTAAGTCGGTACACTGCTTCAATCTGGTTTACTTCCAGTTCCTCTTTGGCGGCTATTGACCGCTTAAGCCTGTCCAGCTCTGCTGTTTGCTCGGCTATTTTATCTCTGAAACAAGATAAATTTCTTAAACTTTCGATGACAAGGAAGATGGCAACAATAAAAGTCCAATAAAACTGATAATATTAAATTTTACAAGTATAGGAACAAAAACAAATCTAAGAATTTTATAGGAAAGAAATGTTACTACAGCTTCAACAATAAATACCCTACACTATATACTTTACATCATAAATCAGCAAACACAAAGTCAGTGATGCAATAACTGAACAATCACAACTAGCAGCTCCCTACCTCAAGCCCTTGATGACCTGTTCATTGTCTTTCTCCTTGGCCCTCAATTTCTTTATGATGTTAGAGTGCTGTAGCTGCTGCCGCGCAAGCTTCTCGCCTTCTTCCTGAAGCTGGGCTATCACTTCATCCTTCTCTTTAAGAATACTTTCCAGTTCTGTGGAGTTCTTGCGGGAGGAAGACTCAGATTTGAGGGTGTCTAGTTGCTTTCGGAGCTGATCCTATAGAGCAGTATATCATTAAACAAATATATAAATATCTTAGATTGTGTGTTTTACTAAAAAGAACGATTTTTAATCTGAAGGAGGGTTTTATAAAGATTATATTTGTCAAATCTATATAACCTACTTATGTATTCTGTGATTTTAATCAATATAATCATCAGAATCAAAGTATTTAAGGCAACATTATATCTGAATAACTTATGAAATAGATAATGAAATGAAGGTTTTCATTAAATACTGGGACATTAAAGTGGCACATAGAGTCTGAAGTACAAGCTAATGATAGACATGAATAGACAGAATATTTTATCTTATCTTTAATGTAAAATGATCAAATTAAGTTTTTAAACCTTATCTCTGATTGCCTGCTGAAATTTCTTCTCCAATGCTGACATCCTCTGAGTATAGTCCTCTGTAATGGTATTAATATCTCCCCCTTCATGCTTCAACACCAAAGATTCCACCTGACTCTTCAAGTCTGCATTACTCTCTGCCAGATCTGCATTACTTCTACTCATTTCCAACAGTCTGTTCTCTCTTGCTTCCAAAAGCTCTGCCATTTCACAAAGCCTTCGCATCAGTCGCTCATTCTCTGATCCCTGGCTCTCATCACTTGTGTTACTCTGTACAGATGCTTCTGACAACTCCCGGTTATGCCCCCTGATTTTTGTTGCTAAAGACTTTCCTAGTACCAAATCCACCAGATTAGGTGATGTTGTGCCATCAAACTTTGACTGCTTGAAAGCATATTTAGCAGGACTATTCCTAAACCCATGACCATCTCCATTAGGACTTGGAATAATTTCTATATCTGATGAAGTTGCAGTCTCTAAGTCATCTCCAGATGTGTGCCCCGATGTTCGGTCTGAACCTATTTTAACTAAATCACTTTTGCTGTCTGAACTTATTGGTGATGTCCTTTCTTTCACACTGCCATCTTTTTGTGATGAGCTACTACTGGATTCATTGCATTGCTGCTTTTCTACATTGACAAAAGCAGAACTCTCTGATCTGAGCATTTCATTAGAAACATTCACATTGTAAAATGATGAGGAGTCACTTAACTTGTCTATTAATACATCTTCTTGATCCTTCTTCTGCTCTTCATTGGAAACATCCAGATTAATACTGTCATTGTCAGCATTCAATGTCCTGTCAGACCAGGAGCCATCATTTGAGGAGTTCTCACTGAGTTGCATCCTTTGCGGCAAGACCCCTTGCTCTAGATGCATAAATTCTTTCTCAATAACTTTTCTTCCTGGATCTGTTTTGCCTAGCTTTGGGAAGGGGCTTGCAGACTTGTCATCAGTATCTAGGACAGTGGGAGCGGTACACTCGGATATAGAGTTGTATGATATAGTATCTTCATCATCATCTGCAACTAAACTGACACTGTCAGCTGTCTCTGCTTTATCAGTCCCCTCTCCAACTGGAGTTGACTTCTTGTCACTGATGTCTCCAGGGGACAGGCAGGTGGAAGAGGAGCTACTGTTTTTATCACTAGAGTAACTATCAAAACCAAGGCACTCAATAGAGCTAGGACTCACAAGACTATCAGGTAATATTTCCACAGATTCTGAATTATATTTTGGGCCAGTACTACTGCTGTGTGAAATGGAATGAACAGATGCCTCCGAGTCCGGCGTTGTCTTCAAACTCTGAGATAACACTTCCACAGAATCAGAACTATTCCTACTGGACACTAGAGACAATCGGTGTGATTTTGCTGAATCACGTCTTTCATCAACTTTTGGTATTTCATCCTTCAAAGACTTTGTGATTCTATGATCTAATGCCTCGCTATCAGACATAATGAGCTGACTCCTAGAGAACAAGTCATCTTGACTACCATATTTAGTGTCAGAAATAACATTCATGGACTTCGCTTTTGGCGGCCTTACGATTGTAGGGTCGTCTTCTTTAGGTTGCTCGAAGAACGATCCAGCAAAGGAGCCCCACAGGCTTTGAGTCGTCGCTTTCGACGGGCTCTCTGTGACAACAGGCTGCTCCTTGATTGGGTCATCTTGCTCACTCTCGGCGCTCACGGTGAGGCCCCAAGAGGCGAAGAAATCAGAGTTTTCTTTTTGTGAAGTATTGGTGTGACCTGGCGAAGACTTGGCGCTGGTCTGTGGCGTAGCCTCCGCCTCGTCCTCGGGCTCCTCCCCACTCTCGTCCTGTATGTCTAGAGCCTTGTCTATAGTCTTCTGCGCTTCCTTGAGTGCGTTCTTAGCGAGGCTCGTAATGCCTGACGTGTCGAACCAATTCATTTTGTCGGCGCATTAGACACAACACACCACGTACCACAGCTCAAACAAAACACTGAGTAATGTATCACCCTTTTAGTAGATTGTATAACTTGATTGTTATGAGATTATCCATGGAAATACACTTCAACTAATCACAACAAACCAGATGACGTTTCCATTTTGTTTATGTATTTTTCGAAGGAATTTCGTAATTGTCAAAGTATATTACTTTATTTTTACGTGTAAATATATGGTACGATTATATTTTTTTTAGCTACTAAGAATTTATACGATTATTTTCAGATCGAACAAGTGCCACGAAAAGTATGTGAACGACTGATTTGACGTTTGATTATAACAAAAAAGAACTTCATTTGACTTTAGTGGTGAAGTGGATACAGATCCGGTTTTTCGCCCATGATCCCATAGCTCCAGTGGCGCAATTGGTTAGCGCACGGTACTTATAAGACAGTAAGCGTGTGAGTAATGCCGGGGTTGTGAGTTCGAGCCTCACCTGGAGCAATATCTTTTTGTTCAATATTTTGTTATGACACAAAGTAAGAAATAAGTTGTTATAATGTTCGAATGTTGCAGTATTTATTGTGAAATGTGTTTTGATTTTAAGAATTTCAAGATATATAACATCGCACTGGTTTGTAGTCACTTATTTAATTCATCATACGAGAAGAAACTACTTTTTTTTTCATCTTAAGTGATTTAATAAAACTGCTTTATATGTTTATCAACATTATGGTAATCTCTTTGCATCATATGTGGATTGCACATAATAAATTAGTTTCACCACATTCAGTCTTTGATTGATTCCATGCAAAATATAAAATTATGTAAGTATTTACTCTATACTACATATAAATAAAATTGGAGTGTCTGTTTGTAATATTGAAATAACCGTTTTTTACTACATGCATATGAATATATATACGGTACATACACCAAAATAACATTTTTTACTATTTTTGTCTGTCTGTCTGTCTGTTTGTATAGGCTAATCTCTGAAATGGCTGGACCGATTTTGACGGGCCTTTTATTGGCAGGTAGCTGATGTAATAAGGAGTAACTTAGGCTACTTTTATTTTAGAAAGAAATAGGGTTAAGTGCATTTGGTCTCACTAAAAAATACATTGTTAAGTTCCGACATCCACGCGAACGAAGTCGCGGGCACAGCTAGTTTACTAATAAAACATGTAATATAATAAAAATGCATAGTACTTAGGTATTATGATATAATATAATTTGATTAGAATATAATATAATTTGAACGGCATTATTATAAGCAGGTACCTACTATATAAATAAGTACTAATCATCGACATCTACATCGAGAAGGCTCTCGATCGGCGACCAACAATCAAAGCGAGGGACGACAGGAGCCCAAGGGTGGTCTGTATTCTAGTTCAGTCATAGTATTACGATTCATGTGCGGTGATATCCAGAGGATTCCTTTTCATTGAAGGAAAATCATACCTTTTACCTACCGGTAACGAATGCATTTAAGAAACGTAACATCCACGGGGGCAAGTATAATGATAAAATATTATATATAAATATCAATGTTTGTTTGTTTATTTATTCGCATTTTATGCGCTGCAATACCGTTTATCTGATTACAATAGAACTTTGTCAAGTTATTGCTTGCACTTACGCGAAGGAAATAGAATTATAGACAGTACAATTAACTTAGAGTAAGTGGCAAGCGAGTTGTACCGGCAAATCTATTTGAAAGAACATTTTTGCAATTCCACAATTATTTCTTCTGCGGCAGCAATGCGCCGGGTACCAGTTAGTATATCCTAAAATAGGATCACGCCTGTATAGATCCAAGGGTTAGGCAGAGGTGTAGGTATTGCACACCCACATTTGGCTGATGTTCATCAATTTCGCGAGCCTTTTACAGTCTACCTAACGGTACTTTCTAGCGGAATTGTTGCCTCTTCGATGGTAAAAGAGAACCCAGGATCTCGTGCTCAGCAACCGCACTTGCGGCCACTAGACCAATGAGGCGTCTACAATCTCATTGCGCCCGGTAGATGGCAGTAAGTTCGCCCTGCCGAATGCTCAAATGTGAGATTGTATAGTCTTGATATGAAGACGCTTAACTGAGTTGAATGAAGTCGTTTGTGATAGAAATAAAAGGTGCGCGTTATAATCGCCAAATTTTCCACTTCTTATTAAATGTTTTACCGAGAGTCAGCCCGGAGTTTGTAAATGTGCCCGATAGATGGCAATAGGCTCGCCCCATTACAGGGGATTCATACCTTTCAGGGAATTCGATGTGTAGTGAAATGTTTTTATTAAAATCATTATAACAGAGATCGTGCAGATATTGTTGAAGGGATAAACCCAAGAGTAGACTGTAGTAGGTACGTAGATTAGAAGTTGAAACACCACAAAGTAGAAATAGGTTTAGAAGTAACTATTTAGTAATTTGTAGTATTTATAATGATGATGTGGTTACATGATAAAACTAAAAATATATTTCATATAATTTATTGATTATCTTAAAATATTTATATACATTATGATAAAACTATTGGGCTTTAACAATGTACACAATAAAACATACCATTATCAATAGTTACTTTGAAGTGTAAATTTTGGAGTGGTTCAGTAAAACAAAATGGATGTTTAAAACAATAAATTTAAGTCTTTATTTACATAATTCTGCTGCTCAAAACTGCTTAATTATGTACAATTAATATAGCATCAATATTAATTGAAATTTTAAACTAGAGATAACTTTAAAGTACACACATATAAATGCCATTTTTATGCGTTAACACACAGAAGTCAATTTATACTCATCAAAAATGTATGTGTAAAAATGATCAAATCATTTCGCTGTTTCCAATCAAATATGTATTATCAAAGGTAAAAATTCATAATCCTTGAAACCACAGAGTAATAAATGAAAAGACTACATACATGCACATTTTCCGACACATATCCACCTAATATGTGTAAAATTGACTTCAACCACGTGATATAAACATTTTAAAACTGGACGATAATAAATTATTATTGATAGATAATTATTCTATAATATGTATCTTTATTGGCTTGGACAGAAGTTCTGACACCTAAATAAAGTATCAAACATAAGGAGCTCCCAACATACTCATCCTATGACTACATCACATATTCATTCAGTTAAGAAACCTTTAGCCTTAGCTACAATGTCATTGATCGTTTAGTGTCCTAAATATCTGCCGAGTGCACATGAGACAGAACAAAACCCACGATGGAGACATGATTTATTTATATAAAGATTATATTAATAGTATCCGCTAATCTTGTGGAAGGTGTCTGTCATAGTGCTATGAGTGAGAATCGAAGTCATAACCCCTCGATCGTCAGTTCGTTGCCTAGGCATTTGAGTTTTTGGTATAAAGTAATTATGGAATTTCTTGCCTCTCGATAGTCTAAAACCACATTTTCAATCATGCACAATTGAAGTTTTAAAATGCCAACAAAAGCTCAGTTTAAAAAACTTTGACGATATGATTCTTTTGAACACATAACAAATAACGGATTTCAATTAAATTCGAGGAAAAACTGGATCTACGTCCGAGATTAAGGATAGACCGAAAATTTTAAATAATTATTAATGATAGTTACAAACAATGTTCATTATTGAACAACTAAACTAACATTATAATTAATGTTATATATTTATTCGCTCTTGTGAACCCGGCTTACATAGTCACAAATCTTTTAACACGACGAAACGAGCAGGTAAGGTCTACGGTACAGGACCGTTCAGTTTACACTACTCCGGTATTGCCCGTGGTCGGAGGGGCAGGCTGGGTGAACATGAAGGTGGTGGCGTTTTGGAACAGCTGCTTCTTCACGAACTCCGTGGTGGCTGACTTGAGGTTCTCCTTGGCTCCGAACTTGCACTTGATGTAGCCGTACAGGTTGGCGCCCGTTAGGGTTAGCGCGATGAGGACCAGTAGCTGGAGATGGAAATATTAGGAACATTATTATAGGTACATAATTCATTGTTGGCACATGATAGGCGGCAGTGGTGATTGCTCTTTTTTTAAATATTCATTTCCCCTCACTAGGATTTCTCCTGTATCGTAGGTACAGTTTACAAACATACATGTCACATGCACACACAATCAGACCCGAAACAACTATCTGTAGACTATACAAATATTGGTTCCGTGCGAGAATCGAACCCGCGACACCTAGCGTAGAAAGCTAATAACTAAGCCACTACGCCAACCGTGTCGTTTTGCCTGTAACTGTTGTATAACATTATTTCACTCTGTCGCTGCAAACCTGCTATTTTTCCATATCAACGCAAAATAAAGTCAAGTTACAGACTGGACATCTACTAATGGAATAACTAGACTTTAGTTAATTGATAATTCATGTTTTATATCCTGATGAATAGATAATGAAGATAAGAATATGATTAATATTTACACAATTCTTATCTGTTCCGCTATGAACAAATTCAATATGAAATATTTAGTTTTGATATTATTATTTTAATTTGAAGTAATGCAATACTAAGGAACTATCATATTTGCATATTGTAATACAGTTTGGTACTGGTCTATCTGCTACTATATCCAGACAGTGGACATCCACAGTCCAACAGTGGACATTAGCAATGTTCTTGTTACAATAATAATGAATGAGACATACCATCCATTTGAACTTGAGTCCGAACAGACAGAAGATGAAGAATGTAGACCAGATCAGCGGGCACAAGATCAGCCCCATCCAGAACAGGCGGCTCTCATTCTGATTCACGCGGTTCTGAAAACAACAAGCAATAAATAATAATAAATTAGACATTTAGTAGAACAATCCTACATTGTTAACTCGTTGTCTTGCGCACAAGATGTGATAAAACCACGCTAAGCAATGATGATTGACCATTATTTGTACTCATTGCATATTGTGATGTCGGACATTCACATATATTATGTGTTAGATAGGTCCATATAATATTTATTCGTATTTTTATTCGTTTTCATCGTAATTTTATATAAGTTACGATGAAAACTTTATGTAAGATTGCTGATGTCGCTCGACTTCGATAGATGGCGGTGGGGATACTTTTTGTTACGTAGTTTAGGAATTTTTCTACATTATTTTATATAATATTTGAAATTATAATAACACTCACATTTACCTGTTTTGTCTCAAACACCCAGTGTGATTTGCCATCGTCATCCACATAATTCCACCATCGCAATCCCACCAAAAGTCGACCTTGAAATAAAACAAAAGAAATCAAAAATAAATAGGCATATTTCCACCCACCAACATCTTGTATCTTTAAAACTTCTTAAAAACAAACCAGTAATATTCTTGACAGTCCAGAAGTCAGCAGACAGCAGTAGTACTACAAGAACGAAGCTGGCAATGAAGGAGTCCGAGAACCAGCCGCACAGCATGTACACCACAATTGCGGAGCACCGGAATACTAGGTGGAAGAATACTATGTATGGGTGCCTGTAAATTACATGTCACATACTTACATAAATGTTTTACTTTATTGTTTACTGTTACTATTATGGTTTGAACATTACAATAATAATAAATAAACAAACATAGACAAAACATTAATTATCATATATGTTCACTACATATTTACACTCACAGTAGTACTTCGAGGCATAGGTAATCATCATCAATCAAAAAAGGCATCTTCAATTAATCTCTCATCAGTGGAGCAATGGACAGTCAGTTGATTTCAAATATGGTACATCAGTAGAGTGACAGGCTATCAGGTTGACTATGAATCCTTGTCTTAGTGGTAAAGACTGCATAATGACATCCAATATATATTCAAATGTTACTCCATTTGCCTTGTTCTGAGCCAGTATCAATGTTATTGCAAATGGCACTAAAACATAAGTTCTTCCCCAATCGAAACCAAACCAAAATAGAGTCACTAACAAGATATTGATGAGCCATTGCATACAAAAATGTTATGGAAACATACACATAACCACTGAGTACACATCCACAGTATATTCCACTTGTATACAAAATCACTAAGATTATTGATATCCCTCTCCCTATATTACACAGAAAGGTTACCAGATCCAACTTTTGTGATTTATTCACAACATTGGAAAATCCAGGAGATTTAATTGTAAAAATAAGGTCTTGTTATTATAGTGGTGAGACTTACACAAATTGTTTGCCAGTGTTATCCTCTTCCCCAAAGGCGATGGTGTCGTCATCTAGCAGCGGCACCTGCGGCACACCTGGCTGTAAGTAGCGCAGTAACGACACTACATCAGCTCAAGCCGTGCAAAGCCAATCGACAACTATGCTAGTATGCTAGTCTATTCATTCAAACATAGGTATGAAAATAACATCATTCATCTTAATTACTCGCAAATCAAAACAGCTAAGGTCTAAATATGATTGACGGACGATAATTTCATTATAATGGTAACGAGAATGCTCTACTTGACAATAAATTCGGTTTTTTTTTTAGTGGAATGCAAAATCAATCGCAGCTTTCAAACATGTTATTGAAATTTAGTTAAATTAGATGTTAAAAGTACTTACTGTTGCGGAATTCATTACTGGATTGTTCATTTTATAGATTTTTTGTTTATTTGGCTACAAACAGAAACACTATTTACTATAATAATTATTTATGTGTAATTTCCACTTCAGATAAATCGTCATCGATCACTTGTAATTTGACAACGAGTTTTACGTTTTGCAGCATTAACTAACACGTAAAAGAGAAAGCTATATACGTTTCAGCTTTGAAAGAAAGAGAACATTTAATAAACATGCTATTTAGTGTATACTATACGCTGTGATGGAATACTTTTAATATTTGACAGTGTGGAGGTGGACGAGGCAAGGCGATGACATGTCAGATTAGGGTTCCGTATTATTTAAATATCAAACAAAACCATTTTTTTTATTAAGTACTTTATCTATTCAAAGCACTTAGTGATATACTAGACAGACTTTGAAAGATATTACAACATCAACAATATTATTACTTGTGGTTCTTGGTACTCTCTTTAATTTAATATCTTTGATTTCAAGAAACATAAATGCTATGTAGGTATTTTGCAAAGATTTAACTATTAAATCTTTTACAAGTTACTCCAAACATTGACTAATTCACACACTTTTACGATTACTTTATTATATGACAATACTTTCAAAATGATCTGTATACTCGAAGACATAATGTCGTATCGGCGCGGCGCCGTCTTATTAAGATTCGGTTCCGTCACTCTACGGAATTTTGTGACGGCGCGGCGCCCCGCCGCCCGTCGCGAGTTGTGTAAACTGATCTAAACGGTTCTGCAAAAATTATTCGCTGCTGTGTAATGTATAATCCGATTGACCGGGTTAAAAGTCTATCTTTTATTACGACTGTGTGGTCTAAAACGTCGTATTATTTGTACTTGAAATAATATTTATTAGTTTATGATTAAGTTAGAATTGATAGCGTGCGGTGCCTGTTACGTTAGTTTACAGTTCGTGGCCTATATCGCTTATATTTGAAAGAAAATCTAATCAAAGTTGAATCCTCCATCTAATCTAGAAATATGATTTATAACTGTTTCAACATTTTTAGCATGTCTACGTCTTTATTGTTATTGATTTCTTGGATTATAGAGCAGGTTGGATAAATACCGCAGACAGAACTGAAACATGTTTTCGAACGAAGGTTGCGCATATCGCAGAACATTCGTTCTAACTTCACTTGATTAAAAAAAAGACACAACTGTCAAAATTTTGCAGCAGGGCACATGCAAGAGCTGTTTACAATTTTGAAACATACTTGTGTTTGTCGTTACTGTGTTATTTTTTTTGGCTTATAGTTATCCAGTTGTCGTGTGTCGTGCAATGTCTTTCGCCGGCCCGGTGGTCCCGTACCGCGTGTGGTCGTGATTCTCGGTTTTAGTGCGTGACAGGTGCGAATTTTGCGTAACGGAGTCGCGATGGGCGCAAAGGCGAGTACCGCGAACGGGGGGCAGAGTCCGCGCACGAGGACATTCTCTACGAGCTCCAGCTCGGATGTGGTGTCGGGGGGCGCGGGCTTCAGCCTACTGAGGGCGATACCGGGCATACAGGTTTCAAACGACCGCCAGCGCGCTAGGTCTCTATCTTCCGTGCCAGACCTACACGCGTCCCACGAGGCGATCGCGATCCCACCGAACTCGCAGAGCTATGAGGCGTCGGCGGCCGCCAGCCCCGACACGGACTCCAGCTCCAACGAGGAGGCGGGCCCGGTGGCCGGCACGTCGCTGGCACTGGGCCGGGTGTACGCTGCGCACTCGCTGCCCTCACACATCTGGTCAATAAATGGTGAGTACCAAATTGTGCATGCCTCATTGTCAGTCAGATAACTTAGTGTACATGCCTGTGTTATTTATTGTTAAGTAATCACTCATGTTTTTATTTTGTGAGAGATTAGTACAACATAATAACAATGGCTATGAAAACAATATACATATATTAATTTGTTGTAGTATGTAAATAAGTATTGCAACATTTAATTGAGTTCAATACATTGTGAGACACATGAAATTAATGTTACAAATTGAAGCACTTCAAGTGGCACATGTGAGAGGTAAATGATATGTTTCCACACATAGAACATTGTTTGATCAATTTGTTAGCAGGCTCTCATTAATAGATAAGGTCTATTTCTGGATCAAATTGTTCTGTGTGTTGTGATGAATGTCATAGGAAACACTTAAATAGATCAACATTTGGTACTACTTGTGTTTCCTTTAGCAAATTAGAATAATTAAATTAACTACTTAACATTAATTTTATACTTTTCTCAGTATTATTGGAATCTTATTGGAAACCAATAGCGTGTAATTGTGTTGCAATAAAGTAACTTTATCATTCTTATTATAAATGCTGAGGGCCAGTTTTTTGTGACTTGATGTCCTATAATTCCAGTACTGATTATATTCCATTACCACTGTTTGTACATGTAGTCTTATTTTACTATAATTATAATGTCACACAATAAGGCTTTTTTTTTTTAAAACATTGCCCCACACTTTGAATAATTCCTGTATTGTGGGTGTATTAACAATCATATACATATATTCAAATATACACAGACCCAGACCCGAAACAACTATATGTCGATCATACAAATATTTGTTCCGCGACCCGTAATGCAGTAGTCAATCTCTCAACCACTGCACCAACTGTGACATTTGTTTCAAAACCTTCAATTAAACTTGTTTACTGCTAAGTACTATCATTATGTGTCTGGCACCTCATTCATCTTTGGATTTAGTCTTTGTTTCCAATTTTGAAATGATTGTGAAATGTTTGAAGATAGAAACAAGTTGTGACTTGTTCAATGATATGATAGTTACTTTTGATCTATGAAAACAGATGTGGTGCCTGGCTATGAGACACAATAGATTTTCTATTGTCTCTCATTTGTACTGCCTGATGTGTTAATAAAACATACAATATCACAGTGAGGTGTGATTTGCAGATATTGTAACTAGTTGTCACACCACAATATATATTCTAATATAGTAAGCACACACAATTTTTCTAACTTTATAAATGGTCATATACCACATGATATATTGAGGACTGAGTGGGCAAATTATATTGATTATTTTTCTGTTCCCTATATATAAAAACTGAATGAAGAATATAATTATTATTTCACATTTATAAGATAGCACATTTATAAGATAGTGATGTGACAATTTATTTAAAATATCAATAAATTATAGAACATATTTTCTATGATTTTAATGGCCATTATATTATAAAATACAGTGTACATTTTGTATAATGGCTGTTAAAATCATAAAAAGATTTATTTCCAACCATATTCTATTCATATTTCATAAACTTTACTTGGCCTTGAAATCTATTATTTGAATAGGAAAAAATATTCTATTACGAATAGCTAATGAAGCATCACTTGAAGCATTATTACCTAATAGGTCTGAATAGAATATTTATAGGAGTGAGGTCATTGTCTGTGGCACTTCATGCTATAGGCTGGCTAATCTCATACACAGAAATATATTGAAGATATTTAATTACTAAATATTCAGTTGAAGCAACATTTGAAATAATTATGCAATTTCTGTATTTTGTAATACAGTCTGTTTATAATTTTGGAAGTATAATAAAAAGCAGTATTTGTACTAGAATTAACTTATCACTACATATTATAAAACAAAGTCCCCTGTCGCGTCTGTCTGTCTGTTCGCGATAAACTAAAAAACTACTGAACGTATTTTCATGCGGTTTTCATCAATAGACAGACTGATTCACAAGGAAGGTTTAGGTGTATAATTCGTTAAGGGTTTGTGTAAATTGTCTGAAATATGACGATGATAGTTGAAGATGTGGGGGAAAATCATGCCGATTGGTAGCTTTATTGCCGTGCGCCGAGTAAATACTCGATGTAACAGGCTGATACGACAATACGACAGAAAAAAAAATGAAGACATATATGCTCTGCTACCCGTGCGCAGTCGGGCGGGTCTCTAGTTTTTTATAATCAACTCCAGATCCAGAACACGGTATTTGTACAATGCATTTCATTGTTCTGTACATGGCACTAATCTGAAAACCCTAATGTAGAAAGTAAACCTCACAGCCATTGTACTTATTTTTTTTTTTATTTTTTTATTTAATTCAGGCATCAAGGCCCATATAAATCCAATAAAACAATACATTATATGCCTAATATAAAAATACTATACATAAACAATAATAATATAAACACTAATTTACACGAGTAGCTGGCGTCGTGTGTTGCGCGGTGTCCGGTAGCCGGCCTCGGAATCGCCGGAACTTGACACCTTTCGGCCAAAATTCTTCCTTCATGAGTATCGACAGATGTTCGGTCGGCGCTCTCACCACAAAGGATTTTTTTTTTTTTTTTTTTTTTTTTTTTTAAAAACGTTGCCCCACACTAGGAATAATTCCTGTATCGTGGGTGCGTTTACAAACACATATATTCACATACACAAACGCCCAGACCCGAAACAATTATCTGTAGATCATACAAATATTTGTTCCGTGCGGGGATCGAACCCGCGACACTTAGCGCAGAAAGCTAATCGCTTAGCCACTACGCCAACCGTGTCGTCAATTAAAATTCGCATTGCGACGAGACTCCAACCGTTCGACCCTCAAGGTGAATTTGGCTTTGATGCGGATGTACTCTACAATCTCTTCGGCCTTTGTAGAGTAATGCAGCCGGGACACGTATAACAGCGTCGCTGGCACAGCAGGACGCAGCAGGTGATTCGGTCCGGTCGGTGCGGTACCGCACTGGTTCCGACAAGTGGGCTTTCTCTTCTTCTCTACCTTGATGAAGCCCTCCTTGTCACACTGGCCTTTTTCTATACCCTGCGATGGCAGATCCCGGTGAATGAATTCACGGCGGTCCTGCTTTCCCCCTTTTTGCTGCTTAACTTGCATACTTATACTTTGATTATACCAGTGCAACAACTCAACAAATATTATGTGCCATGATACACCTTGAGACTGTCGCGGCAGGCCAAAATGAGGGACAAGCTAGATAAAACCAATAGCCAGCGGCGCGCACAGAGTTTTTAGACAGGGTAGACAAAAAAAAATTAAAAGCTTACTTACCAGTAATTCCTACTGCATGTTGGTATTGGTTCGTCGTCTTGTCGATTAAATAATGATGTATGTGATTAGCCACCGCAAATATATTATAATAAATATTTATCTGAGCTATGTAGGGTAGGCAGTGTCTTTTTGTCTTTATAAACCGCACGTCACTGCCAATAGCAAATGGTCCACACTGCACTGGGAAATATGAGAGAGGCCTTTGTCTTTCATATTAAGGGCTTAAAACCAGAAATAAATAATTATTTTCTAAGAGGCATATGGTATGGGTCAGTGAGGGAGTAAAATGACTTGCACTTTTTATTCTGAACAACATTATTTTACGTTAATATGAATAATGTATTGATGACGTCATAAAATATACTATGAACATTTGAACAACATACTGTAGGTATCTATGGTTAACAAAACAGATGATTTTGACGGCACGGTTGGCGCAGTGGTTTAAGGATCGACTGCTGCGCTACGTGTCGCGTGTTCGATTCCCGCACAAAACAAATATTTGTACGATTTACAGACAGTGTAGATCTGCAGAAATTATAGCTAGAGAGGGGCAAAGTTTAAAAAAAAAAACTTTTCAGTTTGCCTTACTAAACGGAATATCCCACTGTGTTAAAATTTTTTAATTAACTTGGTTCATCAACATTTGATTAATTTAATAAACTGAAGCTTTAGGCTAAAGAGCCTTTTCTTTTCAGACATTACTTCGTTATGAATAATATAGATCTTATAACTAAAATGGCTTGAATAAATAAAGTATATCTTTTATATTATGAAAGGGACACTGATAGGTTTAATTTATTAACCATTTATAGAAGTTCAGTTTAGTTATTTGATTCCTTTTTTTTTAAAAACGATTGTCCCACTCTATGAATAATTCCTATATCGTGGGTGGGTTTACAAACACAAATATTCATATGCACGAATACCGAGTCATAAAAATATTTGTTCCGTGTGGGAATCGAACTCACGACACGAAGCGCAGCAATCGATCGCTCAACCACTGCGCCAACTGTGTCGTCGATAAAACTAAAATTACGTTAATGGCCCAGTGCTACACCAAATACATGTGTATGTATTTAATGAGACTTCCGAAACGAGGTTGTAACTTATTTATTTATTCACGTTTCACACGGGTTACCTATGTCTATGGGATACTTGGGGGCAAAACTATTGTTGTAGTTCATTGACCTTACCCAACTTGAAAAATTGGATAAACATAATTTGTTCCTTGTCATATTATATTGAGCTGTCAGCTCTCTATTTCTGCCTACCCCGCCTGAGCGGTCATGACAGTAACATCACTATTAACTCCCGTGCGTCTGCGCGTCTGGGAGCGACTTTCTCGTACTATAATAAATCGCGGCCGCTTTTCCGGGTTGGGGCGCACGCGCTTTCGTCGTTCAGTCGCGTTCGGACTACCGTTGCGTTCACATCGATACCACTATGTACAGACGTCGTTACCGCACCACCCTCGGCCTAGGGCTGGGTTCCTCCTTCTCATCATCGTTTTCGACGACCCTATCGTTCAGAACGACGACGACAACCACGTCAGCGACTGATACAGTCAGGTCGGATGCGCGTGCGACTGCCGCTAAGCTCAAATCGAAGTACGAAAACGCCGGCACAGCGCAAGGTGCGTGTGTTACTAACGTGTGTGCGACTAATCTTATTTTGTTGTGATTTCTGAAAGTAAAGGATATTTTAGTGTTTATATTCCCCGTTCATGGCGCAGGAGTAATGGCCGCTCGTTGCCTCTTTGTTAGTTTTCCTTATGTGAGGGATGTTCGCTACGATTGCCCATTTCAACTATATGTGTTTCTCCCTCCGCCCTTTATTGTAATGGTTTTCCTCTCTGATAACACCAATTTTCCGAATGAAAGTAAAATTTTCTTTTCTTATTCCCGAGCTTAAGATATTGTATAAAAATGTTTTGTGTTATCATAGTTATTTTTGTGCTTTTGTTGTACTGATAGAGTCGAGTAGATCAAAGTTAAATAACTATGTAAGTAATACATTGAAATAAACTTTTTGGTGTTATTACATCGTTAATCATGTTTAACAATAAACAGACTCCAATATTATCTAACAGCTAGCTCCGATCCTGTATTTTGTTAATAAATCATGTTGTTCTAACATGTCCTATAAATAGTGGAGTTACCCGAACTCTGTACAAGTACGGTTTGACATAATTGTGTCAGCAGACGATGAGGGAATATTAAGAACGGCCGGAGAGCCACTCGGTCTGTAAACAAACACTTTTTGATGACTTAGCGACACTAAGAGCTCTGGAGTATGAAAATGACGGTGTTATTCACACCATAGAATAAAAACAATGTTTACAGTGAGTCAAAAATATCGAGTGTTGTAGTGACGCTTTTGGGTGAATGTATGGTTTCTGAACTTTTGCATTCTGAATGTTTGCTTACAAGATCCGTTTCTGGGTTTTCTATAGTGTTTGCAGAAACAACAATTATTTCACGCCGTATTATTTACTAGTTTCAAATAAAAACCACTACCTACTTAAAATAGCTCTTTAAAACCGAACTGTTAAACTCATTTTCCAACAAAAAACTGTCTTATTAGCTCTGTATTTAACAAGCTTTGTTTATAATTTAGACTATGTTAGCTTGTTCTCTGACTTTTCCAGAGGTCTAGTAATTTATAAATGCGGGTTTCTGCAGGTTTCTGATTTGGAATATTTTCTAGTCTAGTTTTTGACCATAATAATAAAGATCATAATAGTCCGCCATTTGTTATTATAAGTAATGCTTGCCAATGTTTAAACTGTGCTATTTGATAGAACTAGTGATTTACTGGACAGCGTCTGATACGGATCGTTTAAAAGTGTATCATAAAACATATCGTAAACGTATTCCAGACTTCAGATGTAAACACGCTCTAGATGACAAGTGTACAGATTCTTTAAATAAGTCTGACATTTGCTATGACTGCCGTCAGATCTGAATTAGTCGTAAAAACTAAATCATATAGAGCGTCACTCCGCTCAGATATTAATTTTAATATTTACGATTTAGACGAAAGTAGGGACGTTACCGCAGTTGTAAACAAATACATATCCGCAAGTTTGAATTTAGAATTTATCAAATTTGTTCAAGCAATACACACAGTTCACTGTAACTAAGAAATAATAACCAATTATATCAGCGAGTAAAAATTAGAAGTTTATTTTAGCAATCTATTATTTGTTGAGGATATTATATATTATAATAACAATCAGATTTTTACGTAGATTTCTGCCTTATTCTTGTTTACAATTTCCCTAAGTTTGCATGTTGTTAATTTCCGTAATATTCTTGGAATAAAATAATTAATTAAGATATAAAATCTGGTGTTTGTTATCCTGGTCAAAGTTCATTAAATATTTGTGGGAACTAGGTTAGTGTTAGTGCTTTTGATAGGGTCACATCCCGTTGATTTATTATGTTAAATCACTGGATACTGCGATTTATAAACGTTGAAGCTGCGAGCTTTGTTTGCGCACCCAATGTTTACAACGTTTACAATGTTTACAACTCAAAGAAATCTATCACATAACATAGTATTTATATACTTATCCCAGAAATAAATAATAACTTTGACTGCAACCATGAGTTTCTTTGCTCTACAACTTGCGGCATTATTCCTGATAGTAACGAAAAATTAAAATTTTACCTTAATACCTTCGCAATTTTCATATCTCTATCCGCTAGCGTTCCATATCCGCACTCCGCAGGGTCTCTTCCCTAGTGGAAATGTAGCCGTTTATCCGCGGAAGTTGCCTCAATAATGTTGTATTTATTTTCCTATCTACTATCGTAATGTTTGCCCGGCACCAATCCAGCAAGGATATGACGCACTTTCATGATTTGAGAATAAATGGAGGGTCAAAGAAAAATTGATTTGCTAAGAAATGCTATGAAATGTACTGGTAATAGGTTTGCAACGCAGCAGCTACTGTGCTGGTGTTGCAGATGTTCATACGGTGATCACTTACCTTCACACTGCTTGGTGTTTGTAAACTTTAACCTATAAAATCTGTAAGTCATCCTGTTCGACGGTCGGAAGGGGTGTGATGGTACTACAAATACATATTTTTAACGTGACCGACATATAACCTCCCTTTTGCATCACTCCTAGCACTTTGTGTGCTTGGGGTATATTAAACAATTAAGTTCCAGCCTAATCTAAGGAACTAAGAACTAAATTCACCAGCTATTCCTACGTATGCCATCATAAATCTGAACTTCTAAACTCGGCTCTCATAAATTGTGCGGGAGCTTTCGGTTAATGTTTACGGCGCTATTGCAGTCCATAAACCATAATCCATAATACGATATGGCCTCCACGTGACCGCACCTGGGACGTCCTTGTTTCAGTGCTAGGAAGTTTATTTACCCCGTAGACCGTAAGAGCATCATCCAAAACGTCTGGACACGTCACTGAAACTGCTACTGAAGAATTAAGAATTCCAATTCAAACCAAACGCCTAGGTTTCCAGACACCACCTGCGTGTTCGCGAAACGGAGAGTTAACTGCTAAAACACACGTCCCGGCTATGAATACTACCGCCATAATTCTCTCATGGGTGTCGTAAGATGCCCCTTACATCCGGATCCCATTTTTTTGTTATAATTTTTTCACTTTCATGTTGGCAGTTACAGCTAACAGGATAGCAATCATCGTATTACGATTGCCCATTCACCTGCAAAACGTGGATGTCTTTCGGTTGATGAAGACTAAGCAGTTTAATTTAAACAAGAAATACGGTCGTAGGTTGGTCTCCAATCTGGCCAAATTCAGCTGAAAAGCTTGGCCATTTACAGCTTGAACGTTACATTTATGACTACATACACCGAAAACAAAAAGTTTAGTGGACTTCGTGCCTACCGCGGCACCACCTATCATTGGTATCACTTGCCAGCTCGTTCTATATGTTTAATTCTCTAGCATAAAACCACCAAATTACTGTACAGTGTCGAATTAAGTGTAAAAATTGAATCACCGTGTCGGAACTGCTAACCGCTTGAAATTGTGTCTAATTAAGTGGAACATCGCGTTCAGGTGCTAACAGCTAATAGAGTTGTTACAGTCGTGGCTCGTTATGACGCCAATGACGAAGAAAATACCACTTTTTACCTAATTGGCTAGTTAGAGCGTCGTTGCAAGAGGACCTGAGCAACAGATTAAATAAAAGTTGCTTTTGAGTTGCTGGAAGCTTAAAAGGTTTCGGCTTTTACCATCGTCAAGAATTTTACTGTTTTGGTATACCGCGCTATCTAGCCCTGTGTATTTTAATTTAGGTTTTTTTTTTTTTTTTTAAACGTAACCCCACACTAGGATTTCTACTGTATCGTGGGTACAGTTTACAAACATACATGTCACATGCACATACAACCAGACCAGAAACAACTATCTGTAGATCATACAAATATTTGTTCCGTGCGGGGATCGAACCCGCGATACGTAGCGCAGAAAGCTAAGCGCTTAGCCACTGCGCCAACCGTGTCGTCAATATTAATTAAATAGGTTATCAAAAATCTTTCGTTGTAGGATTTTCTAGCCCTTTCAGATGAAAGTGTCACATAGGGAATCGTAGAAAAAATAAAAGACTAACAAAGTCTCAAATCCCAACAGTGGACAGAAGGAAACTGCCAGTGATGACATTGATGACTATTTGTGATTTTAGCAACTTACCTAAATTATAGACCTTTCTACATCACTTGTTACTCCTTAAAGTTGTAAACGTTCCCCAATGAGGGTTCAAAGCAACTCCAATATGTATTTAACTGCAAACTATTTGTGTATGTAACTTAAACATCCGTGTTCCAAATACCGGTATAGTTAGTGCAAGCTTTGTCCTATATGCGCTAACAATAAAACTAGGTCAGACAGCTTTAGACAAGGCATGAATTGATTTATGAATATAGACGTGGAACAATTAAATTTGGCTCCATTCAGAATGCAAGTGACAAAGAGTTCCAATTTGTGCATTAAAGCTAAGTGAGGAGTTAATTACTATGCAAAAAATAACGTAAAAACTAATTGAATGGTAATATTTAAGTATATGTCAAAATCCATTCTTGGTCCATTCATATAATTTATAATTTCTCACCGAACCATTATAGTAAGATCTAAAATAGCAGTAACTGTGTACGGTTGCCACCTGGCCAATATTTGGCACTAGCCTGGACTCGGCCGCCCCACTGACTTGGCCTACATCCGCTTTAAATAGTGCGTACGCGCATCTCACTGTGCCGCGATTGGCACATGTCGATATCACTAAAAACTTACATATAAGATGTTATTGAAACATGAGATGCGTACTATAAATCAATTGTCCTTATTCGCATTGAGTTTCTGAACGCAATTAACTTTCCGTAAATAAAAGTAACAGCCTTTTTAGATAATTTAAGTTGCCCCGACAAGTTTACCTCTTCAGAATGAAGCACCAGGAGTACTTAAAACATCAACAAGAAAGGTAACTTTGCGTCAAACGTATCAAGAGTTATTTTAAAAATATAAGGAATCAGCTCTGTACCGGAAAAATGTATGTGAAAAGTTATTTAAAGAACTCCCTAAAGAAACATGGACTATATTTATCAGATTTTTCTTCGGATGTCCAGAATTAACGATCAAGTTCACTAACACTATTCGTTTCGCATTTTTGTTTCCTGGAACGTGTTTTGTTGGGCAATAAACATTTAACTTAAGTGTTTTGGTCTCTTCGGTATCAATGTGTTGGAAAGAAAACAAACAGATCCATTGTTTTCATATACATTATTTAATTTATTAAGATGTGTAGGTCGTTTGAGCCGATGTTCTATCAATGAAGTGACAAATACTACGCATATTTTTTGAAGAGTGAATTTTCGATCTTTCTTTCGTAGTCTTTATTTCAGTTTCCGCTTAATATGATGGTGTACCCAAATACAATAACTATTACGACACAGGAATCAAAATCAACATACCAACCCATAACTTTTCATTTATAAAAACAATACACCAATCTTTATAGCCGTAAGCACGTTTGCCTGTGGGTGCGGTTCGATTCCCGTTGGATCCCAGCCAGTTCCCGTGTTTATCACGACGGGATTTAACTCTGTCTCTCCGTGTCGGCGGTCTCTGAACTCAGGCCTGTGCACTCGCCAGAAATTAAAAGTTCTGCATTTAGATTTGTCACGTGTGTCTTTGCGTAATGAGCTATCAGGTTCATTGGTCTTGAGGCTTCCGGGATGCGGGATTATCGGAAATTGGTGGTTGAAGGTTCATTTTAAACTGGTGTGGCTTTAGAGAGTGACATTTTCATACGATTGTGTTTTGGCTCTGCAATTCTTTTCTATCCTAATTTTCTATTTTAGGATAAGTTTATTCGAAATCAGAAATATCACTGATTCATTCTGTCTATTGTTTATGCACGCACAGCGTTAATTTCGAGTGTCAGTGTTTTCCTAATTATCTCTCCATTCGTTTTTCGCACCAACTTAGTCAATCTTTTGGAAATAATCCAGATCGGTTCCGTTTAATAGTTTTGTTTATATTCCGAACATTCCCAACAATTTATCGGTCCTTCAACATGTGCCTCGCGTGCACTTTTTATTTTTACATATAAAAATCTACGTTCAATATTCTGACTGCTGTTTTTTGTATAAATTGAAATTGTGCGAACATCCTTGAACTTTATTGTCGGTAAAACCAGATGATCCGGTTTTAGTTCTATTTTATTTTCTTAACATAAAACTGAAGCCTATATTTGAAAATATCAATACGAGTCCTAACGTGTCCAAAAAGTATTAATGCGATGAGTGAACTCATTTTTCGTTTACGTCGCGACTGCGACGCAAGCTCGAGGGTATTTAAGCATGACATGTCGTCGAGTATTAAATGAAATGACAGAATTTCTTCGTATAATCGAATTACAATAGCGGTTTATATAAAAATTGCGTCGAAGGCCGGTCTGGCTGTCGTGTCGCCGCCGGTATTTTTAGCTCTTCTCGTTAACAGTTCTGTTACATGAGGGCTGTTCAGTAACCTAGTGACTTTTACCTTAAAACTGCCATGATTTGTATTGTATATTGCCATTTAGTAAATAATATTGGCATTTTGATTTATCGATTTGTAGACTATAACAATTGAAATGTTTCATTTGTCTTGATAATGAATCCTAAGGATTGGAATTATAAAATTAAAAATACTCTAAAACTATGTTTTAAATATAAAAAAAAATATCAATTATACTATAATTATAAATTAACATTTTACTTTCAATTTGCGAAGCACTTTGAGATCTCTATCATAAAATTCATCGAACATAAAGATCACAAGACTATTTGTTTGATTTCTACATTTTCAGAAAGCTTTCTTAACTACAATTGTCTAACACATGCCGCTTTGTATTTTATATTAAATAAACATAAGTTTTCACGTGTCGCAACACATCTCCAGCCTATAACAATAGACGAATAATCTTGTTTCTCTTCTGTTCAAAGATGTGAAATTTTGCCAAATGTTTGATGTCTCTCTGAGCTTTCAGATTAAATTATGAAAAGTTTGATTCACTGTTGACTAGAAACAACGTTTGTTTGGGCTTGTTACTTATCGATTTTGTAGCAGTGGCTTTGATAATATTCCGAATTTAAGATTTGGGGGTAAGTGGCTGCTATCAATAATTTATATCGCCAAATTTTATCGATTCAAGTCAAACGTTTATTGACATTGGGTTTAAGGTTAAGTATACAGTTAACTATTCCTTTATTGTAGCGACACAATTTTAATCAGATGAACCTAAATCGCTAATTCATAGATACTTGATTCGAAGAGGAAACATCGCCTTGGCATTGACATAGGCTTGCCCCATTTTACTATCTTGTAAATGTCAACGTTAATTTACAGCTTTTTTTTATCAAGAAGTTGCGGACAATATCGCCGCAATATTCAGTTTATTTGAAACCTGATTTATGCTTCCTGGAAACTGCATCTTGGCTGCATTTTCGAAATCATTAGCGGGATTCGAAATAATTTTGCTGTTTCGCAAAAATATATTTTCAAGAATCAATAATTCGTTACGTTCTGAGGTTTTCTTTAGCCGGAAAAAATATTTCAATCTCCAGAATACATTTTTTCGTTTGCTCTGTTTCTCGTAATGGATCCTCCGAAAAATGATTGGTAATATCAAAAATGGATCCGATGTTCAATGATTGGAAAGACGGTTCTGTCATTGGCGTTTGTATTTTGTTTTTGAAGCATTCTGGGAGAATAGTTAATTATTCCGGGTACAAATACGTCGTGATCCTGATGCAACATATCTTTGTTTGATGTCGCTTTGTCCTTGATAATAAGGATGTTGTTTAGTTGTTCTGTTTATATCCTTTTGTATACGACTCTGAGTTTTTCGGTTGGTTCTTTGGGATTTTTTTGAATCTTCACCAGATGATAACATCAATGAAAACACATTGCTTCCTTGACGTCATCTGAATCGTCTAGTTTATTGACGTCATTGGCTCGATTTTTTTTTCTTATATTATTTATTTATATCGCTTTTATCAGAGTATATTATGACTATGATGATAATTATAAATATGATGATGAAAGTCTACGAGGAAATGGGTTATTAAACTGATAGTCGACAGGGTTTCCTGTCTTTTATCTCTGTGTGAAAATTTAGCCGCTATAGTGTTATAACTAAATAACAATACAGACTTAACCGTCACTTAATATAAAATAGCTAGGACAAGTCTTACATCGTCTTTCCACTGCGGTGGTATAGGTAAAACCTTTTCAGCTAAAGGTAATAAATCTTGCGGGCAATAAAATGCCGCATACGAAGAATTTTTGCAACAGACCCCAGTATATCTATCACTGGATGGATTAAAGGTTTTCGGAAAACCGAATTAAGACCAAAGTCAAATTAAATACGTATTGGAACTTGATGTTATGACTGATTGCAAATATCAGTTGGTGTAATTTGCTCGAATTAAGATTGTCCGGTTGTCTTCAACCTTCAACAATGGCATGGCTATATGTCAAAGACTCATAGTCGTTGTAGTACCTAGCCGTTGCAGATTGTCAGATTCTTAGACACCGTCTGACAATCTGAAGACGATAGGGCTGAGACTGGATGAGAATGACGTCCAACTGGGTGTTATTGCGCGACTTAATAGAGGCTTATGTCCAGCAGTTGATGACGATTGCTGTGTTGATAGTCGAAAAGTGGCTGTCTTCCTATCTATCAACCAATCTCACTTCAAGCCAGGCAAGATCCGGATTTACGAACCCACAAGCGGATTCTTTAACGAATTTAATAACTCTCACTTTATTAAAGCAGAATTTTCCGCGGCATCACGTAATACTGCCGTGTGTGTGAATTTGTGCTGAACTGCCTTTATTAAAGGACCAACAATTTATCTACTCATAGTTGTCTGAGTTGTACTGTCACAGTGCTTAGAGTAGGATGGTACTCGTATCTACTCAGGCAACGGGATTCGAAAGCAGTGGAGTGAGATGTATAGATTCGTCCATAGATTATTACTACTGCAGCAAGTTGTCGAGGCGTTTCACAGTAAGGTTTTGGAGTTATGCTATGCAAACGTGGTTTGCTTATTCTTCTTAAAAACTGTATGGTAGGTACAGGCGTTATCTATTTCATGATTTATTTAATCTTCTTCCGAGGGCCTTTTAACTCGCGTCTGTTGTGTCACATGAGAAGTACTCACGGTGCAGGTGTACAAAGATCAGCCTGTCAGCTCATGTTTTTTTTACTTTTACTTTAGTATTTCTCGCTTAGAAGTTGCAATCGAGTTATACGTCTCATATCAATCCGTTAATAGATAGACACATCACTTACACCATGTTTTGGTATAAAGCCAAATTGCAATTTATTACTTGACGTAAAACGGCGCCGGTTTCTCAGCGATTTATATAAAAACGTCTCTAACAGTAATTATTATCTACTCTTTGCTTGATGTATGAGCTCAGTTGGTATACGCCATCATTATTTTAGACTAAAAGTTTGTTAATCTCGGTTTTTTAATATATTTGGTGAAGGTCGGCAGAAGTAGGCCGATGTTTAGTATTGTGGGGTACGTTGTTGCGTAATTTGTGTAATATCTGAGCTTCAAAGAGCTTGATGACAATCTGGTGATGATAGTTTTAATAATCTTTTTGTTATGGACGACCTAAACGCGTCACTCTTCATGTGGATTTCATAATATGTGACATGGATTAGATACTACACTAGTTGGATAAGCTTATCTCATGGCATTACTACGTAAAATCTTGTTATTCGTAAAGTTGATAGGAAACTTGCCTGATCACTTATTAAGGCACTGCTTTCTAACAAGCAATCAGTGCCCGGGCAAGCCTAACAATAGGCCGCGGAAAGGGAAAATTGAAAGAGTAATATTTCCCCTTACTTGGTTTTTGCTGACTCGTGGTCACAGTGCCGTATGGATTGGCTGGCAACACAAAATCCTGGTGGGATTGCTGGCTGTTTTTTTTTTAAATGAAACAGTTGGGAATTAATTGAAACAAGGAAGTTTGTGAAAACAAAATTGATATCAA
Organism: Shargacucullia verbasci; assembly: GCA_947562105.1. Classification (NCBI taxonomy): domain Eukaryota; kingdom Metazoa; phylum Arthropoda; class Insecta; order Lepidoptera; family Noctuidae; genus Shargacucullia; species Shargacucullia verbasci. The sequence continues at coordinate 13,747,014 of OX387293.1, forward strand.
CAGAGGCATCGAGTCATAACACCTCTTTTGCTGCCAAATCTGTATCGTTTTATGATACTTCCGTATCACATACAAGTACCATATCACTTTTAGTTTTGGATATAGAGCGAGACGGTTAAATTATTTGAAGATCTTCTCCAAGACGTCTACTCACTTGATCTTTTGCTCTAAAATGATATTCATATCCTTTCGTTATCCCGTTTCAACGTTCAATGTTCCCGATGGCGTTTATTTCACTAGATGGTACAAATTCCAATCTACACATGCTTCCTTTATTGACATCATCTGTAGCCTTATAAAATCTTCTCATATCAGATGAAAATATAAACAGCGATTACGTCAAATTTAAAACGCCATTGATTTATTTTGAGAGTTGTAACGTCTTGAAATTCCTAAACGAGTCTGGTTATACAAAAAGAAAAAGATTCAAAAGGTATGCTTGTGCCCCGAATGGGCCCTAAACCTCGATTCTGGAGGCGCATTCAGTCAATAACCATAAAGTGACTGCGTGGGCGCTCGTAATGACCCCAAATTACTGCGGCCCTCTGAATCATACATTGTCATCATAATACGTGATGTATTTTTCTTTGGATGGATTAAGTGGCTTGGTAGCGCTACTATCAGCGCTCAGGATTTAATGTTAATCCCTGATTGGTTTAAATAATTTCTTGGAAACAGTCTTGTTTTGATTCTTGGTAGAACCAGTTTATTGTGTGGCTTTTTTATATTGTCCTTATATCAAGTAAATTGTTCAAGTCGATACTGGCAAACTACTTTCTGTATGTCCGTCTAATTACTGATTTTGATACTGTTCATAACTTAGCCTTTTTGGGTACATAACAATGGTTATCTTTCAACCGTTTAATATCCAAACAATCCAAAGTACAAAGGTATTTTTAACGTTCAAATATCCCAAAGGTTTGAAAGACATTTTTTAAAGTCCTAGAAAAACGTCTTTACCCTGAGCCAGCGCAACTTAAATGCGGAAAAAAGTTCGCATAAATTCACAAAGCAGAAACAAGTCCGTCGTTAAGTAACTTAAACCCTGCCGGCCGTTAAACTATAAATACTACAAATCGAACAAACTTGCTCAGGCCCTCGTCAGACACGCATATGTAAATATTGGCCTTATTTCGTGCCATCAAGTACTAGCTATACTTACATGCAGACGCTTTCAACTATTAATTTTATAATTATTAGAAAACAAACCGCATCCTTCAGGTTGAGCATTTGGATTAAAATCACGTAACATGGTTAAAACTAACAAACTTGGCGTGCAAACTTTGTTGAAACCTTCGAGTTGTTTGTTTTCATCATGTATAGCGCTATCTTTGGTTTATTTATTGCAACGTTCTCGTTTGAAATTCAAAAGGTTAAAAAAATATGCATTTTATCATACATATATATACAAAATCATATTATAGTATCAGGAATTATTCCTTGTGTAGGGCAATGTTTTTTTAAATAAAATAATAATAAAAATAATGAATTCAACCCATTACTGTCCCACTGCTGGGCAAAGATCTCTTCTCAGAATGAGAAGGGTTAGGCCTTAGTCCACCACGCTGGCCCGGTGCGGGTTGGTGGACTACACACTCTGTCAAGAACTTTATAGAGTCCTCTCAGGGGTATCGGTTTCCTCACGATGTTTTCCTTCACCGTAAACGCAAGAGATAATCAAATTCTGATCCGCAAATGATTCAGAAAAGTCAGAGGTGCGGGCCGGGTTTGAACTCAGACCCTCTTGCATGGAAGGCAAGCGTTCAACCTAGGTTATCACTGCTTATAAATAAAATAAATTAATAAATATCATGTAATACATAACGTTTTATAATTCAACGTACAAAATCCCGAAAATTCAGTTAAAGTGATCACTACTTTGAACAAAGCCCTACTTGTTATGAATCTTTATTATTATCATCATCTTCAACAGTCCTATGACAGTCTACTGCTGGACATAGGCGTCTCCTAAATCAGAGACTAAAATCACACCATCCTCCATGGAACCCATAATCGGCTTGATGATAAGCCTAAACACAGCACCCATATAACGCACAAATAGACTTAACAATCAAATAAGCTCCTAAATTCTTCGTACGCCTAAATCCCTCGTGACCTTGACACTCCAACTCCCAGCGACCTTCACCTCGACCTTCGATTTGGCCAGGATTGTTATTGAAACGGTCTAAATCTGATTTATGTCGCAGTAAAAATGTTGCGGTCTGACTTTGCCGATGTTGAGTGATAAATCCAATAATACGGTGGAGGTTTAGACGCTGCGGTTGGAAGAAATATTGGTGGTAATAATAATAAGTATCAAACTTTACTATATTGCAGTGAGGGCCAGTGGCTGCGGGACTTGCGACTTTGTATCTAACGCGCAACATAGTAGTATTACTCTAACTGTGGAAGCAAAAAGGTTATGTAACCAAGACGTTTGTTTTATATTTCGACCAAATTGTCTCAATTCTGGGCAAAGGCCAGATCAGATCCAGGTCCATCCAGATCTTCCATGTTTTAGAACGAAAAATAAAAAACGGATTACTGCCATTACTGGTGCTTATTGAAGGTTGACTATTGGTAAGGTTTAATAGTTGCTTCGTAAAGTGTGAGACCAATATTCTGACACTTACCGTAATAAATATCTTCAACGATAAATAACTTCATTCTCAAGCCTGCATCTTAGTAGGGTAATTAAATAACGTAGTAAGGCTCTCTAGATTGCTGTAGCCTAATGGATTTAGTCTCGGCGGCCTGTGTATATGAGACTAATCAAATTGATCAACTTGATTTCCTTTACTTGCGTTTCAGAATTCTATAAGATGTGACAGCGTTAGAGTATCATATCCAAAACATGCACGATAAAGCGAACTCTGAATTTACTTCAAAACAAAAATAGAAAGACTTTCTTGCGCTTGCGTTGTTTTTTGTTTTCTTTACGTCGCGCGTGTCGTTTTACAGCTTAAATAAAGCGCATGCGGCCTTGTATATTGGGGCTAACTTGCTATTTTTACTGCAACGCATTGTGCCGACTGCCGACCACCGACCACATACGCTGCAAAATGGCCGGATAAATGCATGCTTTCGATTCAGTAATATTTATAGGATCAATTTTGTCGTCGTCTTAATAGAGAAGAAGAATCACATTAAAAGCTCTTAGCGAACTAAACAGGTTTTTAGTTCTGAAATACTTTTTAGGCATTGTTCGGCAGAAATGTTAGATTAATTAATTTAAAATAGCATTTCATCGGTTAAGAACACTTTTCTCGATTTTTCTCAATACTTGAAGACAGATGATGATAACGTAGTTAGTTAATGATAGGTTTTGGATTTATTTACTTGCCTCTGAAGTAACATTCTACGTAAGTCTGGAACTGATCCTCCTCAAAAGGCAAGTGAATGGCCCGTGGTTAGCCCGGGCTAGGTTGTTGACCGGAGAGGCAGTCTTGGCCGTCACTGACCTGACCTAGGGCATTTAGACAGACTAAAGCTACAATACCTACGCTTATAAGTTAGACATTATCGGACGTATAGTTCATACGTACGCCAGTTTAAATTGGCACTGTTTGTATCGTTAGGTCGTTGACACTAATGCCCTAACGAGAACACTAGACTTTCCTTAGTTGTCTTTTACGACCAGTTTAGAAGTTCTGATCTTTAGCCATCCCATTTGTCTAGTATTTGGCAGGTTATACGATTTAGGATAGTAGGATCTACGTTCAATTCTAACAATAATATTAGGTCTTTAAGTAGCTTAATTGTGGTGGAGACGTGAGACCTAGGATTGTAATACTTCTGTCGTTGTTATACAACTGTGTGGTTGAAGCCCTATCCAACACTTAAGATCTGAGTAGACTGTCTGACTTTTGAATGAAGAATCGGTTATCATCAACGTAACCATTTCACCAATATTTTCGGTTTCGAATATTCCAAATGTTTCACTAGTTTGCAAAATGACCTGAGGAATTCTCCTTCACTTTACATCAGTATGCCTAGCTTCACCTTCGAACAAAGCGCAGTAAATAAATATCTATTGCATCTGACGCAAGTCTCACTTGTCTACACCCACGCTTTACCTGATGACAGATTGTAGATTTACTGAACTCAAGGAAAGAACTAGCTGCATCACGTAGAGTTTCTAAATATACATATTTTAGTATCGCGTCATTTGTCAATGTTGCATTTTCATCTTTTTTAATTTAATTATTTTTTATGTGTACTAGATTCGCGGTTTCTGTTAGTCTATTTGTATGTGCACTACATTTTCTGTGATATTTTATCACTGTCGATGTTGTTGAGTGTGTTTTATAATGTAGATGCATACTGTCTCGGTTTCGCAAGTTTGTGGTGAAATAATAGCAAGTCTCGTTCTAAATTTGTTCACTAATCTCCTTGATGAGAGGACGGTACCTTTTATCTATTTTATGGAAGAATAATATATCCAGTAATGGAATAGTTTTTATTGACATATTCTTTGGGTCTGTTCTTTGTTTGTCAGGATTCCTAGATACTTGAGAAGAGAAACAAATAAAAATCATGATTTTGTATCTTTTTATGATATCAGCGTAGATATCGAAATATTCTTCATACAATATTGTTAAAGGAAGGCTCGTATGTGTAAATATTTACGATATTTCTAAGATATTACAGCAACGGAGATAAAACGCAAAGTAATAGCTAAAGAAAATTAAGTTACGTGTGGGAAGAATTTGTTAACTTTTATGCCTCTGCTTACTTTTATGTCTGAATTACTTTTGTTGCTTATATTGCCGAAATAACACTTAATTTTCCAAATGTGTATGGTATACGAGAAGAATAAACATGTTGTGGAACATTTTGCTTGAAATTCTTGGGCAATATTTTGATAAAGTTTTCCTAATTTTTGGTCCTTTTAAGTGTGATTATACGCTGTCTTATTTACAAGATATAAACATAAAACTCATTTTTATAAGGATGGTAGTCAAGCGTTGTGAATTTTGGCGGATGCGATATTTGTCTGTCAACCAGTCTAACCAAAAGAGATAGGCATCCAACAATTGGGTTGCGGAGGTCAGACGGCAGTTGCTTCGTGTAATATACTGATATTCGACGCTGACCCCAATATAATCGGGAATATACAACATAGAATCTTCTTAATAAAAATATTTTATGTCATGTTTCAAGACAAACGAAAACAAATAGAAGTTCTCGAAGGTTAACAGAATATCCAATGCCTTTATATCCATGTGTAGTCTACACTAGTTCTGACGGATGACGTGTTGTAGTTACACGTCAGAAACTATCATTAATCTCTAGAGTTAACCGTATTCACTGGGCGGTTGATTCAATCTGTAAAGCATAGTTTTATTGCTGTCTCTTCGCAAAAGATAGAACAAGAAATTAATTAATCTGTGGTTTCACTGCGATCATAGACACCATAAATTATGGTACCACCATATATTCTATGTCATAGATTTCTTGTGTATTGTAACTGTGCTTGACCTCGATGATTAAAGTAAGAAAGTAATTAATATTACAGCCATGCAATGATTGTAATAATTCTGATGTGCCACAGATTTTCACGCAATTTAGTTTAACAAGGTGCGTGTATGTAGGAAGGACAAACCGCATGAATCCTGATTACGCAGGTGAAGCCACATAACTAATGAGCTTAGATACTAAAACCTAACAACGATAATATGCCTTATTACATCCACACTACTTGAATAAATCGATACTACACGCATCACATTTACTTATACAAATAGACTCAGTTAGTTTAGCGTTAGAAAAAAAATATTTACATGCGTGACGCTAAAAAATACGTAAATTTGTCCTTGAAAGTAATTGCAGTTTAAGAAGTTTTTTGCAAGTCCTGGCAGGGTTTCGGCAATATGTTGTCGGTGTAGCAAACTGGGTTGGCTTCTCCCAAGATGTCATTAATCTTAGCTGATATTAACAATCTGTTTACGCCACGTTTGTCTTATACACTATGTCACCGATTTTATATTTCATAGTTGTCATTATTCGAGACATTAACAAAGAGATTTGGAAATTCATTTACGTGTTTTTGAAGGAATTGGCAAACGATTCTTATGTCTGACCTTTCCAGTTTTATCAAGGGTTTAAAAAACTTAATGGCGGAGTATTAGAGGAGTGTCGGTGGAGGATTCAAATCGTCTGCTTTTCTGGTCTTCAAATTCTTGTTAATTCTGGATAATAAGCAAAAGATTTGTTTGTTTTGATCCACTCCGCACACATAATCCGAGCATCCCCATGCTTGGCATTTCCAGCAAACATTGTATAACTTTACTGATGAAAAATTTGTTCCTTATATGAGGTAAACCTTGCTTTCAAGCTAAACTAGACTAAGATGCCATTTTACGAGTGCACAGCCTGTCGTAAAGTCTTCGTTCGAGATTGGATGCCGAAATCCAGACAGACTCGGCTTTGTTTATTCATAAGTTATTGACTTTCTGACTCTGAATATGAATGTATCTCCCTCTACCCCGAAATCTTTTGTTTACGTATTATATACATGTTTCTATGTATAATATAAGGTATATTTAGTCTCTTTTCTGATCCACATGAGGAAAATATCAAGTCTTGTATCTCGAGACACGTAATTGTATGGTTTTTTTAAGAACTCGGTCAAGGCGTAACTATTGACAGTGTGTTGACCCTCCCAGTTGAACTAGAGGTGTTTTTAAATATCAGTTGGTTCACTAAAATAGTTTCTCAGACTTACTACTACATTTTGCTTCATATTAACAGTGGGCTGATTAACCTGTAGGTGTACATGAGATCATTATAATATGGGGAAATTTTGGAGATTTTCCCCGCTGTGAGTAACATCTTTCACAAGGATTTCTTTCTTCTTCTTTCTAGGATTTCTAAGAAAATGTTCACTGTGTTGTGCACTAATCTTTTAAATATAAATGTCTTATATAGTTTGTGTAGTAAGTGTCAGGAATCGCCGGACTTGTATATGTGACATATGTCTAAAGTTATTTGTATCGTTGAAGTTAACCTCATCTTGCCATCACCACCTGGGGGCTAACGATGTCGTTTTCTTATTGTTGTATTCATGCATTGCTATTTTCGTTCAGTATTAATTCCAATGTAAATGAACCATGATGATATACTCTTAATCCCGTCGGTCAGAATAACAAACAAGTTTTTTTACAACGAACGTTTCTAGAAACTGATACGAACATTAACTGTCTTAGTTTTAACTTTGATAGAGTCTGACTATTCTTAGTAAAATCTAAATTTACTCCAGCACTTCAAAGTTCCAAGCGTTTCCATGTAAAAATAGTCAGTAATTAATTATCTAGTTAATTAATTTGTTATGTTTAGAATCAATCGTCGAGTTCGGTAAGCTGTGACCTTGTGACGGCGTAGTTATTTTCGCACTAAACGCTGATTTTACGTAGATACATACGTATTGCGTAGTTGTTTCGAGTTTGCTTTTTTAATTCAATACTTTTCTAAAATGTTTAAAAGTATTTGCGCCGGTAGCTATCGATAAAAAATCACAAGACTGGTTTATACATTGTAGTAGTAAAGTTTATAAATAGTCGGTTGCTATGCCAACACTTAGCCTGCTAATGGTACAAGCGTCATATCGAACCTTTTAAAATTTTAGCCATTATAACCTCACACTAACATTTCCTGTCTTGCGACGTAGCGTCAGGGTAGCGATTTGTGGAGCGATTCTCATCAGTTTAGTGTGGAGGAAGAAGTAGTTATGTAAATGTGAACATTATGGTTTGTTCACATATCCTGACCCGCATTTAAATGAACCCATAACATTTAAATGTTTTAATATCAAATCTGAACAGTGTTTCTGGGATCTTAAATATTCCCCATTAATTTATGGGTGTATTATGCCTGAATCTGTATTTTTGCCACGTCTCGAACCGTGTTTCGCATCCATCTCGTCTTTATATTATATATTTTTTCGTCGATGAACTCACTCCGTTGGACGTTGTCTATTAGTCGGTTTTCTTAATGAGAAATTATTTTTCCTTTATGCCAATGCTATGGCTAATGTGGTAAAGTGTGTTTTTTACCACATAGTAATCGTTTGTTGGACATTTGCCAATTTTATGAAAATGTAAAAAAGAAAAAGTTTCATCGCAGTTTCTTAGTATCCAGTTACTTATCTACTGCGCAGAATAATTTGATTCAATATACCATTGGATTCAAAATCACTACATTTTATAAAACAAAGTCCCCCGCCGCGTCTGTCTGTCTGTTCGCGATAAATTCACGGTTAAATACACGGTTGGCGCAGTGGTTAAGCGATTAGCTTTCTGCGCTGTGTCGCGGGTTCGATCCCCGCACGGAACAAATATTTGTATGATCTACAGATAGTTGTTTCGGGTCTGGTTGTGTGTGTATGTGACATGTATGTTTGTAAACTGTACCCACGACACAGGAGAAATCTTACTGTGGAGCAACGTTAAAAAAAAAAACAAAATCTATTGAACGGTTTTCCCCAATAGGCAGAGTGTTTCATGAGGAAGGTTTAGGTGTATAATTCGTTAAGGTTTTGTGTAAATTGGCTGAAATATGACGATGATAGTTGAAGATGTCGGAAAAAATCATGCCGACTGGGCACTTAACTGGCGTGCGCTCGACGTAACAGGCTGATACGATACTACAACAAAAAAAAATGAAGGCGTATATGCTCTGCTACCTGTGCGAAGCCTGGGCGGGTCGCTAGTAGTATATAATACGTTGTAGCCATAAGAAACAATAAAAAAATGGTGAATGCCTGCAATGCAATCCAGATGTTCCGCAGTTTCGCAGTTTCGATAATATTGTCGTCTAATTAAAATATTGTATCAACAAAGATTTCGGAAGGCAAAAGTATGTATCTAATTAAATAAATAAGATACGTAATGATTGTTTTTGCTCTATTATCTATTAAAAAGTAGCGATATATAAAAACTCATTTTGACAAACAAACACGAAATGGTAAAAGTTATTATGTACGTGTCATCAATCCATACAAACGTGGCGTACCATCTGTTTGTTATTCAAACTCTTTGAGGATCCAGGAAATTACAATCCTTTGTTTCTCCACTTGTAACACATTTTACCCGAGTTGTTCCGTTTGGAGCGCTTTGCAATGCAAATGCGAATTTAGTCGAACGCTACATTTGATTTGTTCGTGTTACTCTCGCACCCCGCTGATACAAGGACACTTCGTGCGGGATAAACGGCGTCTTATAATGTTATTGTTTGTTGTCGCTGTGTTTATTGTATAAGGGGATAATATACTTTTTATTGTTTAAGTACTTCGTTTCTGTTTCTTTTGCTGAAATTTGTCTAAAATACTGTAACTGAAAGGTTCAAACAGTCGAGTATGATCGATTTAGAAAATTCTGATCGTTCAGCCAAACCGATGAGGTACTTGATTTGGTTAAGCAGAAAATTAGGCTTTTTAAATTTACCTAACAGCATGCAGAGAGGTAGTACCTTCCACTCAGTAACCGGTCATGGTCTCGGAAGAAGCAGGTCAAATCGGTGCTTGTTGCCACTGAGCCAATGACGTCAACCCTGTCCTTGTGAGTATGGTTACAAGACCCTTCGTAGCTTTAGAACGTAAGCTGCCTTTAAATCGATACTTACACAAAAGTTTCACGCCTGTTATCCCCAAAGGGTTATGGAAAAATGTAGGTACTGTTTGTACACACATTTCGTCGATGACGATAAATGCAGCTACTACTGAGAATCCTAACTGAAAATATCTACAAAACTTTTCTTCCACGATCTTCGACTATGACCAGCTTCGCTTGTGACCAATGAATTGATCTAAACAGCATTGTCCAGACAGCCCCAGCAAGTGACGCAAAGAATTCACAATAGAAAATATATCGAGTCTGGGCGCCTCCTAATGATTTTAATGATTAATTCAAAAGCTCACGAACAGCGTACCATTATAATTCATTGCACACCTCTGGTAGTCGTAATCGCTGAATTGATTTCTTTGATGCCTACATATTTGAATACTAAGCAGGTATCAGCCGGTTTCCTTGAGGACAGTGACCCAGGTACGGTGTGTTATTTGCTTAGTTTGATTTGACAAAACTAGTTTGTTGAATTGAACAAACGTACCTGACTTTATACGTCTTAAAACTAATTTTTTTGTCCTAAAACCTGCCTGGCTCCTTATTTAAAGCAGCACCCAATATATGTATGTTTATCTAGCTTGTCCAATCAAAAATCATATCATTGGGTGGTACACCTTGCTAGCTTCCTACAACGCGAAAGGTGAGACTAGGCTATCTCGTATAGCGAGGGTAACGGGGGGGACCTGCTTACAGTCTGCTCCGGGACGTGCACGAAGGGGTAGCCTCTTTACAGTCATCCCCTCCGGGAAGTGCCTTGATTGCGTGGCACCGTGGTGGGCTTCGGTGCGGGCTTCTGAGAATTCCCAAAGCCCACCATATGGTGTTAAGGCGGACCACCACCCCAGGTGGAGGATAGCCCATGATGGGTTATCATGACGTAAATAAAAAAAAAAGTCTGTCATATGCTCACGGTCAGCTGCATTATGGTGTCACCAATTCACTAAGTTATTGAAAAAGTATCACGGAAAGGTATACTTATATCCAGTAGTACTTGGCATGCGACAGAGTAAGTAGGCGTCCTATCTAGCCTTTCTATGATATGCTTTTTTTTAAGAGCGATTTTTTCTTTAGACTTTTAATCGTGTTACCGGCCAACGCACTGGATACCCTAAACATGGCTTATTTTGATGGCAGCTCTACTAAAGTTGGTGCCACTGTTAATCCCAATACGAAATAGAGTGTATGACTTCTATCTACCAACTCTCTAGAGACCTCTTGGGAGATAAATGACGGGACGATATTTTTTGTATCAAACCAAGTACCAAACGACCTCAATCCGATTATTGGAAACTCTTGAATACCTTTTACAAAAAAGAAATTGAGCCCTAAATAAAGTAGACCCAACAAAAGGTATTACTTTATAAGATTGAACCGTGCAGAGTACTTTAGCAACTTGGGTCAGTTTTACGATTTCCCTGGCGCCATCTTTGGAAATTTTGTTATATGAAGATAGAGGTCAATGTACTTTGGTTTGACATTTAATTTCATAATAAGTCTGTTCATGTTTAACAGTACATAAATCTACCATGAATCTATAGTTATGAAATTAAGTATAACAATGTAAAATTAAATTGGTTTAATAATTAATTGTCATATTTCTTCATTTATATGAAAATCATTTAACAAATTTTTATAGTAGGCCAGATTTAATGAATAAGGGTAAGTAGCCAGAAAACATATTACATTTTTTTTTTTACTAAATTGTTACCCAAAGTCAACTTCTCAGTACTCAAATGGGGTAAGCCTTCATTAATCAAAATAACAATAATAATATTTGTTAATATCTCAAAACAAATTAAGGTTGGTTCAACCAAACACAGTCACAATAATAAATCTCCCAATTACTATTATTCCCTGCGTATTCCACAAGTGGTCCCCATGACAGACAGCTGCTGCAAATACTCCAAGGTCTGGTCACTGGCCCTGTGTTGACAAAGCTGGGTTATTTTTACCTCTTTGTTCAGTGATGCTACACACAATGTGGTTTGTTAGTAATTTTACTTCATCACTGTAGTATACTTAGTTTTTTTTATAAGTATAATGTTATAAGTAATAGTTTAATACTTTAAGAATTCATAGAATATGTATGGGGATGTGTCTGGGCACAAAGGTAGGGTGGGTTGTATTCTCTCTGTCAACAAATAGTAAAGATTTGTTATTTTCCTCGGCCTGTAACCATACTTTGCTGTAGTTATTAGGTTCTAAGCATATCGTTTGCTGTGAAAAATAAATGGTGGACTGGGATTTAATTATACAAAAGTTTTTTATATTATTATTTGTGCATAATCAAAATATTTTGTGACTGTGGGGTACCTGAAACTTTCCTTTCTTCCTCATGAGATTTAAAAATTGTGAAGGTACAAGTGATGATAGATCACTGCCTGACTCCATAGTTTCAGAATAAAAAATTGTTTCCACTAAAAGTTCTAAGTTTAGTGTCCCAACACAGTGTTAATCTTAGATTCAGTCTCGTTTATAACCCTGAGGCTACCCCACTGCTGAATAAAGGACTCTAAAGAGAGAAACAAGCATAAGCTTTATTAGTCGCATTCAAGCAAGACCTATGCTTTTTCTTATGTCGTTTCATTTTCATTCATTTTCATTTTAAATAAAACGTTGCCCCACACTACGAATTATTCCTGTATCGTGGGTGCGTTTACAAACACATATATTCACATACACAAACACCCAGACCCGAAACAACTATCTGTAGATCATACAAATATTTGTTCCGTACGGGAATCGAACCCGCGACACGTTTACATAACCTGTTAAAAATACGTTTGCTATTTTTAGCTTTTACATAATGCACACTTTATAAGCAAATTACAAACGAAACACATTTGGTTATCTTTAGTTGCTTCATCTGTAGTTTCAAATCGTAATCATATATAACGCGGTTTTATTGAAGGGTCCATTACTTAAATAAAATAAAACCTAAGATGTCCAATAATGTAGACCGGCTTTATGTGAATGAACTAATAACGATGTTTTTCCGTCACTTATAATAATCCTTATGATGTCTGATTGTTCAGTTCTTTGTCCGAGAAGTACTCTCAATTAGAAGATTTATTGTACCTGCTAAATTGCCTGTCACCATCGTAAATGTGAAGCGTGAAGCGACACACATATAAAGGGAAGGTTTTTTTATTTTCATATGCACACACACACGCAAAAATAATTTGTAGGTCATACAAATATTTGTGTCGTGCGGGAATCGAACCCGGCACACTTAGCGTAGAAAGTCAACCCCTTAGCCACTGCGCTAACTGTGTGAAAATATAATAGTATGAACACAAAGCAATAGCCGGTTATTCTTATTCATATTATGTATTATTTTCAATTTATCCACCTACAAAATATTGGAGCATTTAAATTTTTTATAATTTACATTTGTATGAATAAAAATTATATATAATGCATTTTTTTTTCTTCAATCATGTTAATAATTATTTATACTATCACTTACCGCTTTCCCTGAAGAATTCTTTCAGTAGTTTAGTTTTTTATTCCTAACTAGATGGCGTTGTAGTCGAATTAGAAGTCGCTATGGTTTCGTTACCGCGGTTTGTAGAGGTTCGCCACGCGCCACTGCACCATCAGCCTGAATCGCCCATTGGGTATAGGCCTCCCCTAACTAAACATTTAATAAGTTAGGCTATAAATCATCATCATGATTTTTTGAAAGCTTTTCACACTGCTGTGTCGAAGGCTTTGGAAACCTTATCTAGGATAATGATTATTAATTAATAAATTAACTACAACAAAATAAGAACAATGTATGGAAAGTTGTCCTCTTTAACTCGTATTATCACTTCGGACTTAATCTTCAAGAAGTCATCATCAGCTAAAACTACATTTTGAATATGTTTGAGTAGGTAGGTTTCCGCTGTATATGCGGCTGAATGTCAATTAGTAACTGACATCTGCCCTATGGAAAATATCAGTTTTTCATTTTCCGAGAACAATATTGAAACTTGTCAGAAGATCATTTAGGATCATGAAGAGCGTAGGCAGAACAGTTTGTAAGTACCTTTAAACAAAGAAATAAAATGGTGCTATTGCTCCATTTACGTTGATATCAGAAAACTATACCTATAAAGTGTAAACAATGAAGTTCATATTTATTTTTGTGAGATTTTTAGCATTTTACAACAAAATGTCACGCTGTATATTTTGAGTCAACTTGGCTGATATCAACATCCTATACTGGATACATAAGCTTATCAATGAAAACTCATCTCATCACTGAGGTGCTTTTACACAGCCTTTAGTATTAATGACCTATATTCGACACTATTTTTATATGGAGATCATAAATGGGATTCTAGTTACTTTGTATTGCCATTTAAAGCTATATATACTAGATAATTGACCCGGGTACGTCTTAAAACTGCGGCCAGACACCGGAGGACGGGCAGCACCGTCCTCTCACTAATCGGTGAGCTACTGCGATCCCCAAGCCGCCTGCCAAGCGTGGGGATTATGGCAAACCCCCCTCTTGGGGGAGGCCTTCGTTCAGCAGTGGACGTCTTCTGGCTGATGATGATGATACTAGATAATTGTAGTGTGATATAATGTCGCTTCTTACAGTATCCACTGAACCAATAGGATGGGCTTTTCTTAGCCGAGTTCATAGGACTTATTTTCAATGACAGTTTGCATGTAAAAATCACAAAAATTAACGTTGGTTTGTAGCAGCCATTTATTTCAAATCTCAGTCATATTTCATTTTTAAACTAACGCGTCTAGATTAGTCTGTCTATCTGTTGACGTCATACATCAGTGTCAATGGCATACACCCAGTAAATATTGTACACTAAATACATATAGACAATGCTAAAAATATTATGTACTAGCTGTTATCGCGACTCTGTCTTCGTAGAAATATTTTTCATACAAACATTGAATCACGATTTCATCCCTTCACGGGTTGAATCTTTGAAAATTCTGCGGGCGCCTAAACCTTTTAAGTTTTATAGTTACTGAAATTTCGTGATTAATGCGTGAGTGATAATATTACATGCATGGTAACAGTTTTTAAATAGACCAAATTTAGCCGCAGCCTAATTACCGATGTAGCGACAGGCGTAGATCGCGCGATAACTTCTGTCAAACGTCATTTTTGTTACATATAATGTATTGGCTGACAGTGACATTACTGTCGCGGGGCTATCGCGTTCCTGTCGCTTTTTTACCTAATTAGGCTGCCGGTAGTCTCCTAAATATTTCTAGAAGAAATATCCGGAGTAAAAATGTCAACAGCTCGAGGCTAGGAATAAACTCAATAAGTACGTTACATAATGTAGGATAGGCAGTACAGCTTACTAGCGGATGTTTAAACTGAATACTGCAGAGCTGTGTACATAAATAGGAATATTAAATATTCCATATCAGAAGTTAGCTTCAAGCACTACGTTTTAAGAAACATGCAAAGCCTCCTGCGTGCAGGTGTCAGGCACAGCCGCTTTGTTGAACAACATTGGACTTCGGTTTTGAGTCAATGGTTTTTTTTTAGTAAATACCTATAATTAATATAAGTAAATGTCTATAATTTTACGTGCGATATCATAATATAGCATAGCATCACGCCTGTGTTCCCCGAAGGGCTAGCTACAGGTGAGCATCCACATTTCCCCGATACGGCTATTGAGTTCCATGTAAAAGGGGACGAAGAGCTAACTCCAGGCTGCAAATAAGAGTTTTATACCGAAAAACCTAGTAACACTTTCCGACCCGCGAACTGAACCCTATATTGGAATTCACGTCTTAATGATGATAGCTATTAGTCTAAGCTATGAAGATGCTGCAATTGATCCGATTGTCTGCATAACTGTGGCTACTTTATCTATCTAGTTGTTTCTACGTCAGGTAACAGAATTAGCTCAGTTGTTCATTGCGATACATTACATAGAGCACTCGACTGCAATAGAATGGGAAAACTGAAGATTAATGAGTTCGTGCACCCCTTTTAGTGAGATTTATTTAGAAGGCCGGACGAGGACACGTGGAGATGTACTCACCGGATCTAAGGTGGCATAGGAAATAGTCATTAAATATGTTTTTTTATACGTTTAAAGGTATTGTCACAGATTAGTGTGTCAAAGTTCTTTCGTAGTTTTTCGTAGCATTCTCCCGTTCTTTTATGATAGATCTACATATTTAATGATTTGTATATTTATGTTCTGATCCGTAGTTTTCTAATAGTACACAGGTACTGGAACGGATATCATCAGGTAGCGGCCAGTAGACACTTTACTGATAATCAAACAATTGCTTGGGATTCACTCTACGGCTGTGTACTCGTACATACACTTTTCCGATCATCAAAAAGATAGTTGTTTTCTCGTATTCATATTATACAGAAAATCGTTTTAGTGTTAAAAGTGATTTTTCAACAATACACATTAACATGTTGTTGGCTAACGAAAAGTATTTATGTTGACCGTTAGATGGCGCTCATTGTCCAGAACTAGGTAGATCAACTGCCAACTATTTTCATTGTTTTCATGTTGACTGACGCCCAATTAATTATCTCTGACTTACGTGCTGACATTTAATAATTATTTATGTCACAACGTTATTATTAGTTTCTTTACTTGTCTTTATGTAAGACATTTTTGTATTGATCGTATCTGAATATTTCTAATGACAATGTCAAAAAGATTTTATTATTTTGCAGAGAGAGAGCCAAGTAAATACATAAAATAAAACCACTCCCTACTTCTAGCTACGTTACATTCATTGGAGACATTTTATAAGAGCGCCTACAATAAAAGTAATAGCAACCATTTCCAACTCGTTGCTATTACAAAATATTCAGGCGCTCGCAATAATGTGGTGTGTGCGACTAGACAAGACAGATGTTTTAGAGTTACTTCGGTGAATGTCATGTCTTTTGTGTGAAAAATTATCCTATTGTATAGAGTTTTTTTACAAAAATAGTATTATTGCAAGAATCCTCTTGATCTTATCTAAGTACGCAAACAAAAGATTGTTGATATTGTTTTATTATCACGTTTATTAAATTATATTTTCTCTTTGTTTCAGGTAAATCTTGTTATTCTTGTTATCGTGGTTATTGGTCAGTTCAACATCAAATTAAACAACATCGTTTGGATTGTAACTTGTTTGCGGTTTGAAGGTTCGACAGAAAAACACGAATACGTACTGGAATTACCACTGGTAATTGTATTTTATAAGAACGTCATAATTTAATTTCCATTCTGGTGAAGCGACCGAAAAAAATCAGTTTTATTTATACTTTATTTCCAAAATGGTGGTGTACATACATCTTAAATACATAATTGTATTGTGTACATGAGCTTATTATTAAGGTGTCACGTAATAGTACAGCAACCTAATGCAAGCATGAAGCTAGTTTGAACAGATACCACGACGTTCAAAAACGATTTGAAATTAAAGTATCAACCTTGTTTCCTTCAAGAGGAAGGGCTCGTAGCTTCATGGATGCCGCGTAGATAAGTCGATCTGCGAGGTTAAACATCGCTTGCCGCTGTTATTCCTTTGCATTGGTGATCATTTTTCACACGTCGAGACCCCTCGGAGTTAACCTTAATAGGTCGTTACAGGTTTCAACAGCCCAAATATTCTGACAACCGACCTTTGAGTATCAGTGTCTCACAGTAATTGAGTGGTGATGTCATATGGCAGTCGCTAAAACGTGTAAAATACTGATATTCAGCCGCAACCTGTTCGACTGGAAGCCGACCTCGATGTAGTTGGAAAATAAAATTTCTAGGCAGATGATCCCCTAAAGACTAAATGTAATATAAAATCCTGGCACTTCCTAATATAGTAATCCAATCTATATTAGAGTAAAAACGTCTTCCGCCTTCCGCAGTCGGTCTATCTAGCTATTATATGTAGTTTATCATCCTTAAATTATCACTGCACATATATTTAAAACAAAGTCCCTCCGCTGCGTCTGTCTGTCTGAACGCAATAAACTCAAAAACTATTGAACGGATTTTCATACGGTTTTCACCAATAGCCGAAGTGATTCATGAGGAAGGTTTAGGTGTATAATTCATTAAGGTTTTGTGTAAAAAGGCTGAAATATGACTATGATTGTTGAAGATGTCGCAAAAAATCATGCCGACTGGGAGCTTTAGAGTTATATATCCTTATTAAAATATATCGTTATTAAATTAAATTGGACAACCGTTTAAAAAAAATGTATTCGTATATGCTCTGCGACCCGTACGAAGCCGGGGCTGATCACTAGTCATAAATAATTCAAAAGTCAAAAGTCAAAGTTTTTTATTTCAAATGGGCCTTTGCAGGCACTTTTAAAACGTTATGAATCTAGGCGCACGGTTCCAAAGTGGGTGGGTCCTATGGAGAAGAGACCGGACTCCATGGATACTCTTTTAAAAATATTGGTTTACAATGAGTTGAAGCAATTTATAATAACAAAATAAAATAGAAAATACTCTTACAATGCAATATTACATTACATGACATACAAGGACTACTATATAAAATAATAAGATCAAATAAATTAACATTTTCAGAATAAAATGAAGTCTTTGTTTGTTAAACAAAAATGTATAACAATGTTATGTAAAAAAAAAGAAGAAAAAAAATGTAATACAATAAAATAAAATAAAGTACACATAAGATACAAATGTCTAGTAATAACTTACACATTCATCTAATGACAACACTAGACTTATCACTAACACTTTGCGGTACTTTCGTAGTCACTATTCAGTGGCACTACTTGTCACCTATATGGTACACTATACAAAGGCATATAGATGTAAGTTATACCACATGTATAGATAAAAGTAAAGTACTGTAATCATTCAGCTACTTAATCGCAAAATTCCCGGATACCATTATCACTGATTTTACAGTAATTTTCTCGGAATACGTTAGTCATCAGTTTCGATGCGACATGCCTACGTAACGACCTGTCTTGGATCTATTTTAGTCGCGAGTGAATAGGTATCTTTAAGGTATCTAAGCAAGTTTTATGAGCGACCAATAGCACCTAACATCAGACGAGATGAAAGCCTAACATGACAGCAACACACCTGAGAAAAGAGTAAGGCATAGGTGTACTAATGTAGACCCACATTTTGCCAATGCTGTTATCGAATCCCACGTAATAGGAGGAAAGTCTATCGCCATCCATTGGACAGTATTCCAAAAAATCCAATGACCCTTTTCGCGATCTAGGAATCGAATCCGTATCCTCAGTAGCTGTCTAGAACAATAAGCCATTTAAAGAATTTTCATAAATAAACCTGCCCGAAATATTCAGGTGTTGCTGAAGGGGTCAGGTAATACGCCGCGAACGCTTAGTCACGCCTCCAGTTTTGGAACAAAGAGTGAGAGTCGAGGTGGTTGACATTTAAACGTGTGAAGTGGTCCTCGTGGCAGAAAACACACATATACCGTATATGATTCAGATATAACCATAGACTTAGAATTTCGCTTACGATATAACTGAGTACCGAGCTGAAGGCGCCAAAGTTAGCACCAAACTGATAATTAGAACCACGTTTGACATAAATTCTAAGTGAAAAGTAGCTACGGATTTAATTTTAATCGATTTCGCTTTCTTATGCAAGATGCAACATCGTCCAGGAAGAGAAAATTCAATCAAATTCTGAGGCAGAGAGTATCTCTTAGAGATTTTTCCTCGAAAATTTCCCTCCCGCTTAGTGTTTCTGTTGCTAAACTGTGATTCAGTTGGCTCTTTCAGCATGCGTCAGATGATTGGCAATAATATAAACGTTTTCTTCCGAGAGGCTTAATGATATACGACATTAATACATACTTTAATACGATTTCAAATGCTATGTAAAGATTATGTAGTGTATACGATTTTCAAATTTATTCTCAGACGTATAAGGCAGTGTACGGCTTCCAGAACATGCTGTAAATGTCACACAAGAGACTGAACGATATTTGAAGGACAACTTATTTTTGTATAAAGTTGTCTATTTGGAACGATAGGAGCCTCAAATGAATATACTTAGGATAAATATTGGAAGCCTGTGAAGGTCAACTTCTGAATGGCGCCCAAGTTTAATAGAAAATCGAAGACGATTAGTAATATAAAAGGCACGTCAAAGTCGTTTGAGTGCTTCACTGAAACTAACTGCTCGAGCCGACAATCGATTGTTTAGTGAACAACTGTTTAGTTTAATCAATAGTGTGTGTATATGGAATTACTTGGAGTACATTTGCCCATTGATCAATCGCAGGATATATTTTCTTTGTATCAACATCAACATCTCTTTTGACTATCATTAAAGGCCTTGGTAGTTGGTTGGAATCATTAGCTTGCTTGGCCATCCATTTCTTTCCTTTAAAACACGCTGTCACCACTCGTCGGGAATTAGTGTTCTTAGAAATCAAACTATGTACGTATAATGACGTATTACTGTAAAGTTCACCTTTAACAGTTACTCTTACAACACTTACAGATAGTGAGGTCATCTTCGAGAACATTGAGAACAATAACAAAACACCTTTACAATTGTCACAAACAGTAGCAAACACGTGTCGAATGTTAGAAAAACAATTTCACACACGGTTTCAAAGAGAGGCATGTATGTGGGACGGTTGCGCATCTGCCTACCCCACCTTGCTCAATGTTTTGTCTTCTTTTCGACAGATGCAAATTGGCATTGACTATATCTTATACCATTGAATAGGAAAGCACAGCAGTTCCACTTGAAACAAAAGACGAACGGAGCCAACATTTTACCAGCGCTGAGAAGACTGTACCTGGTTTTATGTTAAGAGGAATGGATCTTCTCTACTTTCTCTTGTTTGGACTTTTTCCTTTTGCATATTACGTATCGGTTTATGCAAATTCTCGTGTTATGGATATGAAAAACTACGCAGTTCGTATGTACCTACGTATGTTTCCACATGTATCGTCTCACGACCGTCCTTATCAGCATTGTATAGACTATAGGGTACGATTCAAGTGTCTTTGTCCCTTGTTCGGTGTGGAAAATCCAAGCAAATTACCATTTAATATGAGGAAATGGACTTGGCTGTACAATTTACTTGATTTTACTGGAGTTAACTAGATTTTATGACCAGAAGTGCACATAAATATTACTGCCGCTGCATTCCTGGCTGATGGCTCGATGTGGGTGACACGATTTCCTCTTAACGGTAATAAAGTTGTATTGTAACTAATTGTACTTTAAAAAACAAAAGTGTAATATTCCGTTTATCGTGAGAAGACGATCTTGTCGTGAAAGGGAACGCGGAACTCGCTTTGGGTTTTATTTTTGGAAGATCACTATTCAGCCCGAATCTTAAAACCGTATTGAACCGATTTTTTGTGATCGGTATCAAAACTTAGAAATGAAGGTCAGGGCAAGGGACAAGATCAAGTTGATAAAAGATCATAGATTCAGAGAGATCAGAACATCATTCGCGATGATGGTACGGTCATTTGTCTTGCACACTGGTCACTTTGGCCTGCACCCGGGTTGTATTATCCAAGAAAAGACAGAATACATTTTTTAAACATTAAAACCAAATTTCAAGGTATTTAGCGTGACCACAGTAGCCTGTACCAGCTGCCTCGCTCCACAAACCGTTCAATAGCACCAGTAACACGACCCAACACTCCAGCGTGTTTGTTTTGGAAATGGGTTGCGGTGTTATATAATCACGCTGCGGTTTGTGTATCGAGCATCGGATTAGATCAGCAATCAGGTCATACCATCACGCTGATTACTTTTTTCCACAATTACGAGTGAAAGGAATTCTACGCCTGCTGCCACTCGCGTTAACCAAAGAAATTGATATCAGCATATTCTTGTAAGCTGCTATATACTCGTAATTAGACTTGGCGAGTGGTTTAAAAATAAGGAGATATACTCCGCTGTCGATAGATACACGCTGAATAGATGAATTTAATTTTGGCAGCTGATTGGTTACTCCAATGTGATGGGTAGTAGACGGTGGTCCGTCTACCTGATATATTAAGCCCTCTACGCCTTGCTTCGTTGAAGGTTGCCGGTTGAAGCTTGGAAGGGTAGAGGAATTCACAAGTGGAATCTTTACCACTTATTTCACCCGTTCTGACGATCATCTTAAATACTCATGCCTGTTCTCATAACTATTGTATTTTAACTGCAATTAATTTTATTGCTACATATAATTTCGATAGACTTCCATTGTTCGTTACAAGATTTGTGAGTCTGACGTATCCAAAGATGCCAAGGGTATATGTCATTAGTGCTTGTCAAAAGTTATGTCACCCTTGTGAAGATAATAACAAAAGCATACTTGACATCATTACATCAACAGTTCATTGAAAGATTTCCGGAAATGATTGTCTCTAAACAGAGAGTTGGAGATCAACGAAGAGCAATTATTCATAACAAATTATTATCATCCAGTACACTAGACACAATTAGGTTAGAAGTAGGCAACTATTTACAAACACAAAATAAAGAGCTACAGCCACATCGAACAACATGTCAGTTAATTACATCACAAAATGAGACACATCCAAAATCACAATCTAAACGCAGGATGAAATGGTCGAATGAACTTAACGAAGCGCTCATAAAATGCTACTTTATGACTACAAAAATGGAAACAGATATGACTGTTTGGAGACAGAAATTAAGAAAAAAGTTCATAGAATTATACCCACAACTATCACATTTATCGGAACAAAGAATATCAGATCAAAAAAGAGTTATCATTAATAATAAAATGATCCCGCAAATACGTCTTGAAGAAATAAAAATATCTGTACAAAATATACTCTACGATAAAGATTCTGACAGACAGTTAGATACTCAAGACTCACATACAATAACATTTGATGCCCATACACAGCTCTCCAAAAACAATACCACAGAATCAGAAATTGTCGAACAAACACAAGTAGCAGGAAATGAACTTGAAGGAATGAGCTACCTTAATAGCATAGACTTAGAAATCCTGTCACATCCAAATACACAGCATACTAACCGTAGCACAGAGACAAGTCTCGAAAGAAATCTTGAAATAGACGAAACATTTACACACGCACTACAATATTACACAAACATACATCCTACAAAGCGAAATTACATTCCAAAACAAAAATCATCACGAAAGTTAGCGCAAATAGTTAGTTATATGAATAATATAATTTTAACAGAACATATAAATAGTGACACTGATTTTGAAACTATGCAAACAATAATATACAGTGCTGCCTGGACAGCTGCTAAAACTAATGGAAGTAGAATATCGTACTCAGCTGAAAACATAAACGCTAGACCAAAAAGCTATAAACCTAAGTGGCAAAAAAGATTAGAAAGTAAAATTAAAGATCTTAGAACTAAAATAGGTAGACTTACTCATTTCATGTCCGGGAGCAGAAGCAGAAAACTTGATAAAGAGGTAAATAAAATATTAGAAAATTATAAAACACATTCATCACACGAAGAACCCAACACACAACTCCCACACTTTCTAGACACCCTCAAACAGAAATTAACAGTAGCAAGCAGTAGATTAAAGAGATATACTAAGTGCACATTTCGAAAAACACAAAATAAACAATTTAGGAATAACGAAAAACAATTCTATAGATCTCTAAGAAATTCCACCACAAACAAAACAGCACCAAGCAACAATGAGAATAACGCGAGTAATAATTTGCCACCGATAGATAACCTAAAAGAATTCTGGTCTGAGATTTGGGAAAATCCTATCTCTCATAACACCGAGGCTGACTGGATCAAAAAAGAAGTACAAAATAATATAACGACCAAAGAAATGGAGTTCGAACATGTGCCGATGGATACTTTTCACGACGTTCTTAACAAATTACACAACTGGAAGGCAGCAGGTTCAGACAACATTCATAATTTCTGGTACAAAAAATTTACGCATATACACCCTCACCTTTACAATCATATAAATAACTTCATAAAAAACCCAACTGCGATGCCTACATACTTAACAGAAGGAATAACTTATATGATACCAAAAGACAGCAACGACACGACAAATCCGGCAAAATATAGACCAATAACTTGTTTACAAACGATATATAAGATAATAACGTCGTGCATTACTCATGCCATTTACAAACACTTAGAATTAAATAAAATATTAACAGAGGAACAAAAAGGTTGTAGAAAATTTAGTCAGGGGTGTAAAGAACAGCTAACAATAGACTCCGTAATTCTTAAGCAGGTTCAACGCAGCAAGAAAGATCTATATAGTATGTATATCGATTACAAAAAAGCCTATGATTCAGTCCCCCACACGTGGTTACTAGAAGTTTTAAATATTTATAAAATACATCCACAATTAATTTTCTTTTTAAGTAATTTAATGAAAAAATGGTCTACAAAATTAAATTTGAGTACACACACAGGACTTATCGAGACAGAACCTATTAAGATCTTGCGAGGTATATTTCAAGGTGACTCACTCAGCCCATTATGGTTCTGTCTTGCTTTAAACCCCCTCTCAAACATAATAAATTCTCTAAAGCCTGGATATTTACTACAGTATAATGTTACAATGACTGACTTACTGACAGACAAACAAGAACGTAAAATAAATCACCTACTATATATGGACGATATTAAATTATACGCATCCTCTGCTGACGACTTGTATGAACTCGCTAATTTCACAGAACAATTTTCAAATGATATAGTAATGAAATTTGGTATAGATAAATGTAAAATTAATTCAGTCAGAGCAGGAAAAACATATAAACTCTCATACGCAGTTCAATCTGGGGAAACTATTGATTCATTAGATGAAAACGGGACCTACAGATATCTAGGATACATCCAGGCTAAGCAAATACACCATAAAGAAATAAAAGCTAAATTAACCCAACAGTTTAAACACAGATTAAAATCTATATTAAGCACTCAGCTCAACTCACGAAACACCATTAAAGCGATCAATACCTTTGCCATTCCTGTCCTTACTTATTCCTTTGGCATAATTAGTTGGGCCAAAAACGATCTTAAAACTCTACAACGCGTAATAAACACCACCATGACTAGACACAGAAAACACCATCCTAGGTCTTGCATACAGAGGTTGACACTACCAAGGAAAGAAGGAGGACGGGGCATAATAGACATCACCAACCTACACAATAAACAGATTACTACCTTAAGAAAATACTTCCATACAAAAACTAACACATCAACGCTACATAAAGCCATTGTCTGCAATGATCGGAAATGTACCCCGTTAAATATGTTTGATACGACGGCACAAAACAATGAAAAACAGACGAACCAACAAACAAAAATATTAGAATGGACACAGAAGACCCTACATGGAAGACATCGCCATGATCTTAGCCAACCTAATGTCGACAAACTTGCGTCGAACGAATGGCTTAATCGTGGAGATCTATTCCCAGAGACGGAAGGGTTCATGACAGCAATACAAGACCAAGTAATAGAAACCCGCAACTATCAGAAACATATAATGCGTATCTCCCTTCCAACAGACACATGCAGACGGTGCAATAGTTCCCCTGAAACCATCCAACATATCACAGGGGCTTGTAAAGCAATAGTTCAGACTGATTATAAACACAGACACGATCAAATAGCCAACATAATTCACCAAAAACTAGCATTAAAATATAATTTAATTTCTACACCACCAATACCCTACTACAAATATAAACCCGAATTAGCCCTTGAGAATGCTACTCATAAACTATATTTCGACCGCGCAATTCTAACTGATAGAACAACACACTACAATAGACCGGATATTACCTTACTTGACAAAATTAACAAAACCGCACAAATTATAGACATAGCAGTACCGAATTCACATAATCTACAGAATACTATAGCCGAAAAACTGTCTAAATATACAGACCTAAAAATTGAGATTAGCCGAATGTGGCAATTAAACAATGTCACTATTATCCCTATAGTCGTATCTACCACAGGCGTAATACCCAAACAACTCCATCAATCTTTGAAATCACTCGATCTTACGCCTAATACATATCAAATCTTACAGAAAGCTGCTATTCTGAATACTTGCAGAATTGTCCGAAATTTTTTCCAAAGTGATACAGAGATACAAACAAGCACTACACACACAAACACACTCTCTGCTAGCTCCAACATTATAGGGTAGTACTTGGCTTCGGCCCGTTCTCTCCTAAAAATCCGGTAATTTATTACCGAGATACAATAACGTATAAAAAGAAATAATAATAATAATAATAAGTTTTTATTTCAGATCATAGATCCATATAATATGTTAGTAGGTACAAACTTAAAAAATAATGTTAGTAGAAATATATGAAATCACAAAACGCTAATTTGGTACATGCACACCTTCTCGCACATGTACACCTACCCAGTGCCTGAGAAATGGACCATCAATTTTATCAGCCAACGTGGCGAGAATACTGTTGGTGCTGACTCTAAGTCGCTGCAGCGCCGAGGCACATCGCTTACGCATGATAGCATAAAAGTCATCCAGCCGCGCTTCAGCAAACATGCCTGATGCGCTGCAAAACCTGGGCAACCCCAACAGCATTCTCAACACATTATTGTACTGAATGCGCAGAGCGTTGTAAGCCTTCTGTGTATACCTGACCCACAGGCTGCACGAGTAAAATGACTGGCAATATGCCCTGAACAGAGTCAGCTTGACTTCTGTAGTACATCGTGCAAACCTACGAGCAAGCATATTGCCTCGGGCAGCCAACGCCCTGCGCTCCCTGTCAATATCTTGGTCGTCTGCGAGACAATCCGTGATCACGTGCCCGAGGTACTTAAAACGAGAGACGACTTGGAGCGGTGTGCCTCTTAACAATAACGGTGGAATATTCGCGGGTCTCTTGTTGTGCGCTTTAAATACCATCACCTCGCTTTTAGTGGCATTATACCTCAGCCCGTGAGTCTCCGCATATCCCTCACAGACGGCCAACAGTTTTCTCAAACCACAAATTGATGGGCTAAGCAGCACCATGTCATCGGCGTAGCTTATATTGTTTATCATTTTTCCATCGACAGAGCAGCCAACCCTAGTGCTGCTTAGCTCACCAATCAAACTGTTTATATATAGATTGAATAAACTAGGTGAACTTAGCCCACCCTGCCTCACCCCACAATTCAGGCCGTAAGAAACAGAATTAGATAAGGCCATCTGAAAATGATGAAAATTTAAAAAATATGTTTTGTGGACCAGCGGGTCTACTTCGTAATGGTGTAAAAAATTCTGGTAAACATTTCAAGACGAAATAAAAAGCCTGGTGGGCTTATTGGTATAGTGGTCGAAAGCTTGACTGCTGAACAAGAGGACCTGGGTTTGACTCCCGGGTCGGGCAAAGTGTTATGGTGATTTTCTGTATGAAATTTCTCAGTAGCAGCACGGAATCTGAAACTGTGCTCGGTAGATGGCAATAGGTTTGCCTCCTATTCCATGGGACTCAATAACGGCATCGGCGAAATGTGAGTGCCTAACACTTCGGGGAATACAAGCGTGATGTTATGTTATTAAGAGCCTTATGTTCGAGCTATCATGTAATTCTACCTGATCATT
Source organism: Shargacucullia verbasci (assembly GCA_947562105.1). NCBI lineage: Eukaryota > Metazoa > Arthropoda > Insecta > Lepidoptera > Noctuidae > Shargacucullia > Shargacucullia verbasci. The sequence continues at coordinate 13,774,202 of OX387293.1, forward strand.
CGGGAGTGACCTCCATCTTGAAACTTATTGCCAGCATGGTAATGCATTACCAACGCATTATGCGGAAAAGTTTGAATCCCACAATCTCACTTCCTCTGCAAGATCACAATTATAGAACTTTATAGATCGCAGTGACCAACTTCTACGGATCTGCCTCTTTCTCCAGACATAAATACTTTCTCTATTTGGCTATAGACTTAATACATTTGGCGCTAAAATACATTATGTCTATAAGTTTACGAAATTCGGGGCCCAGTGCCAAATCGAGTTTAGTTGTTGACCTCAAGTGGTCTAATTGGCAATTATAATTAGACACAGTAGCTCGATAGATTCTTTACGGTCTGCTATTTGTTGTTCGCATTTACATTGTTGGACTGTGTAATAGATCTGAGGACTTGTTTTAGATCCGTGATTTATTGGTATTTTAAGTTGTTAGTTGAGAATATGTTACGGTTAATTTTCTGCATTGATTTTGTTTGCATGAAGTCACTTCGTACTGTAAGTGCAAGTGGTTTGAGAGATCTTAAACCATAGAACTTTTGAACAAGAAAAGTTTTCACGGAATTTTCCAAGTCTTGTTTGCCTGTTTAGCTTGTTCTGCAAAAAATGCGCTGGAATGTATTTTCTTTACGAACTATTATCCGACGTCGATTAAACTAAACAGTACATCGTATTAGTTTGTTTTTGCAACTTGTCTGAGAATTGAGAGGTTCAGCCGGTAGCCATTTTGCGTTTACCCAGAATGTAAACAGACCGTGTCTGCGTGCATCTGTGCAACTTTTAATAGTTCCGTCTCGTTCGCACGCCCGTACTTGTATGTAGGTCAACGAGGAGCTTATCGGTCACAGGTCACCTGTCTCGCTCGCACGGCGCGAGCCTTTTGCACTAACTCCAGTGTTGTATGAGACGCCGCGGGGCGCGCACGTCTTTCGTGATATGAGTCCGCGCATGCGTACAAACGCATCAATACGTTCGGTGTAATCAGCTGATTGTCATTGTTTTTTTATTATTTTCCAATTGTGATCTCAGTGCTGTGATATAAAGATGGGTCAGGCGTTCGGAACGACGAATTCTCACAATGATGAGCAGAGGCATTATACCAGAAAAGAAATAGGTATGTCAATTGTCTTGTTTGTTATTGTTGGGTTCCCCTGACGGTTAGCCGAGCCGCTGTAATGTTTTTATAGCCATTATTATCCATCGTATTGACAAAGTTCTGTCTGGGCGATGTATTCAATATCAATGCATACTTACTGTTCGATAAAATAACAATACGTAAGAATATAGAGTGGTTCAGAAGGTTGGAGGAGTTTCCTCAGATTTACGTAAATATAGGTTTATTAATTATGTGCACGAATAACGTGAGAGAAAGATGTATGAGTGCCAAAAAGGGACTATCACACTCAAATCAATAGCTGTCCTTCAAAAGTTGGGAGTAGAGATGCATGTATGCAGCTCTATAATTAAATCAATAACTTATTAAATAATCTAATTAAAGGATTTTCCCTAAGCCCCAAATTACTAAGTTTGACTAATTGTATATTTAACGTGAATGTGACGTATCTATGAATTCCAATGGATTTCCGAGACTACCTGAAAGGGGGAAAACGGCGTTTTTAGTGCCTTAAAAATAGATTAATGTCTCATAATGCTGAAGTCATTGTTATTTAGGTTTCAATTCTACACTGTTATCAACATTGAGAGTCTCATACAAGATCTCTTCATATTCTTATCTCATATAGGGACGTCATTTGTAAATAAGTGTCAATTGAGACTCCTTTGTGACCAAGAATAGCCGTATTATCTCTCTGTAAGTGTTGTTAGAACGAGCTAAGGGCTTAAATCGGGACATTACATAGGGCTCGAGCCACGCCACAGGTCTTGGCAGAATATACTGATTGTGTACTTGCCAATGAATGAAAATGATAGATCTCTCTTTCATGTTTGCCGTTAAATTGTAAGGGGACTTTGTAATTATGTTAAATTAGACAGAAGGCACACTGTGTATTAAAAAAATACTGCAACCAACAAGCAGTGATAGCCTAGCGGTTGAACGTTAGCCTTCCATGCAGGAGAGTATGAATTCTAATCCGGCCAACTCCTCTAACTTTTCGAATTCATGTATAAAGTTACCGATGATGTATTTAGTCCGACAACCACCACCAGGCGAGCCTTCTCATTCTCAGAAGAGACCCAGCAAGCCAGGCCGAAATCATCTGTTTGCCTCGGTGATTATATCAGTTTTCTCTCGACCAATTATAGTAGCGATCTATTAAAAGAAGCATGTTTAGCTCTGCGCGTTTAGAGAAGATATAGGTACATATGTATTGTGATAATTACCAATGCTTTAAAGAAATGAGGTTTCTGGAGACCGAGTCGAATGAAAAAGAAGTTATTATACAATTCACAAAGTTAAGTAAAGTTAATACTTCGCCGAGAAAGTTGTCAGAAGCCAAAGAGCTAAGTTTGTGTTATTCAACGGACACGCTGACTTTCTCCATATAATGTTTATGTTTAATTTATGTACTGTTACATATTTATGTGACTTACAGTTATGACTTGTTTTCAAGTGTTTTTGACACTGAAATTATAATGATTTACAAATAAATAATTTGTTCTAGTTTACTGAGTTCTAATGTTATAGCTATGTGATTACGGACTCTATAACCTATCTTTTAGGGGTAGTTATTTGACATAAGCACCATGTGGGTAATGTCAGATGAACATTATATGTCAAAGAGGAAATCGCGATGGCTATTTGTGGTCCAGTATCCAGTTCTACGTTAATTGTGAATTTTCATAGACCTTGTTTATCTAAGAGGGTTTTTATTTTCTTTGTTGCCTCATGTTTTTATGAAAATAATATTTTCGAGGGTGTCAAGTTTTTATGGGGCATACTAAGATGAGTCCATTTAGATATCAATTTGTGTAATGTTGTAGCGAAGCTGGAATGGCCGAGAATTTGGCACAACCTCACATTAATGTTTTTGACATGTTCCTTTATACACTTCGAGTTATTAGATGTCCTACATAGATTACAGTTAGTAATCTAGTTTTGAGTAATTATTTGTATAATTTCTTGTAACATAATGCTTTATATCTTTTCGCCTTCTATTCTTGTCCATCTTAAGGTTGTCTGGTAGAGATCGACGACTGCGATAAGACCGCCCTTTGTATGTTACATATCTTTTAATATATAAGTTATATCCAAATATTTTTAAAGTATTCTTTTTTATTCTATAATCAGATAGGGTTATCGCCTTGTTCACTAAATACGTAATACTTACACATATTTTACAAACCGTTTATTAGTAAATAATAAGGGGTTATAGTTAGAAACACGTTGAGATATCTATACTTTTTTTTTTGTAACTTTGTATGTAGTAATATCCGGAACGAATGATCCGATTCTAAAAATTCTTTCACTGGTAGAAAGCTACATTATTCCTGACTGCTATAGGATATAAATTATATATTGCACATAATTTACGCGGGTGAAGTCGCGGGCAAAAGCTATTATAATATAAAAAAGCCTTTATCCAAGATACGCAATACGACTACCAATTACCTATTATTATTTTAATAATTCCGGAAAGAAGAATATAAAAAACATCGATTAGGGGAAACCATTCTCTTATGACGAAGATGTTCGGTAAAACAGTTACTCATGATAGGAAAGAACCGTCATGACGTGTGAATACGATTGCATCACCAAGTGACCATATTTCGCACTACTATCAACTTGGGTGTCGTGTAGTGTCAATCAAACTACTTGGCCTATCGCAGTTTAGTGCCGGACATAGGCCACTAACTCTACCTACTTATATTATGATACTCGGCTCGGCTCCAGTTTTAAATGGCACAGTTGCTTTTTTTAGATTAAATTATCTATCTGGCTAACAGGTATATGCGTACTGGCAAGGAGATTTAAATTGAATATCTTGCTGCCTATGGATACCGGTAGGAAACTGCCTGGGTATTGGTAACCGCAGGTGCCTTCCAGGAAACTACGTGGTTTTGTTAATAAATAGCTCATAATATTAATACCACATTATGCCTGTATTCCTCAAAGGATTGGCCAGAGATTGTTGTTGGTCCACAATTTTCTAATGACGGCCCATCCTAGAAGGGGCAAAATTAAAAAGAATTTTCTAACAGATATAATTAAAAATATCAGTGGAAGAATATGGAGGGAAATAAATATTAACAATATCTTAATTATTAACATTAACTTTACAATTACTTCGTCGTCTTCTTGACGTGTATTATAGTGGTTGCGTTTTGTTTCTTATCGTGAGAACAAAAACAACATATTTTCGCGCTCCTCTCATATCTTATCTCTACGTAATAAAGTTGTTTTTCCTTCGCTGTAATTGATAAAAATATGTCTGTGACACATTCATTGTACTCAAGATGTACTTTGTCTGTTATCAGTTGTTATGGAACCTAGAAGATACCGACTATTTTTCTAGAGAATAGGTAAGTTTTAGGCGTTCTAGAGTAGTTGTTAGTTGTATTTGCCTAACTTTTATCTCTACTTAACCTTATCAAAATGATGTAATCATAGTAATTAACCTATTTTGGGAATTAATTGTTTTGTTATTTTGTTTTGTGGACAAAATATTAGCATGATTAACAAATGAGGCATTAAAATTAAGGCACATAATACTATGTAAATACATAATTAATATGTGTATGTAATTTCTTCAAATTCGTTCCCTTCTCGCACTGAAGGCACATCACGATAACACAATTCGTTAGTTATTAAAAATTACGATAACATTTTAATTAACAATAGGTCAAATGTACAACGATACAAGAAACGCTATTATTAAATAACGTTTTTTTATTTGTTGATAGCGAAATTTCTTCGATACACTTTGCCCGGTTTTCCTGCCTAACTCATATCAGTAGAAATAAAATAAATACAGCCATTCTACTTATAGTGTGTAACATTTGTAGACAAAACCTTGGAATTAGTAATATTGAGATCAACTGGTCATATGCCTTTTTTTTAGTGTTGACCAAATTCGGTCTTGGTTTTACAGTCTTGGTCTTGTTCTTGCATTTTTGCAAGACCAATACCAAGACCGAGACCGCGTAATTTTAGCAAGACCAAGACCAAGACTGACCGTGCAAGATTTGAGCAAGAACAAGACTAAGCCTGCGAGACTCTTGCACGGTTAGTCTTGGTTTTGGTCTTACTAAAATTACGCGGCCTTGGTCTTGCAAAAAAGCAAGAACAAGACCGATTTTGGACAACACTACTTTTTTAATTAAAAACTCGTTTACACTAATTGATATTAAATGTATTGATGTAGAACTTGGCTGTATTTTGATCTTTACGAGTCTATACTCTATAGAATATAATCTTATGATTTTTTTACTACCTGCGGTGGACTGCGATTAAATAATGGTGTATGATAATGATTCTGTAGTAGGTTGTTAAACCTACGGTTTTACGATTATGGACCTTTTTTACCCACTATACGCCTCTATTTTGTGCGAAAGAAGTTTTAAAGTTTTGAAAACTTTATACAACAAAATTAACATGGGGACTCAAGAAAATTTAAACACAAAGAAATCCTTTGACACCCAACTATAGAAGACACTAAGCAGATGCTGGCAGAAATATTATTCATAGCTTTTGAATGTTCATTCAACTCGTATGCAGCTCTAGAAGCACTATAGTCACGCTTTATTCAAACACGTTTGAAGCCTCAAGACCTTTTAACCAACTACGATAATAGTCATGTCGCCGGACACCCAGAGGTAAAAGCAGAGGTATAGGAATTTATCAACTCAACTTATCGCTTTAGTGTAATAATGCTTAGGTTACCATTTTTAATAAGAGTAATTTCGAATCAGTTTCTTGCATCTAATTTATTAGTGGTTGAGCTAGTTCCACTTGCAACTTAAACTGTTATTAACTAATTGGCTAAATTAACATAATGCCGAAAATATATCTTAGATATTTTTAAATGTACCCAAACATAATCTGCAGTTATATAACTTACATAATTATATATACCAGTGATTTAATATCGGCTAAACCAGTTGTTTCGTTTCACAAGTCGTGCTCAGACTGGACTGGACCTGGCTAGCACTAGACCGGTTTTTTGCCGTTTTATTGCCCCACGTCTATTCGCGGTTGCTCTGCGGTCACTTTCTTCTAATAGTTATTGCACGTTCACTAGTTCGATTACTTTCTGTGATCATTGTCTGTAAGATGAATGGTGGCTGAGATAATATAAGGACCATTGGAATGCTGTACAAGCTGGGTTCACTTTCGAAAGTTACAATATTATTAATTACTAGCTTCCGCCTGCGGCTTCGCACGCGTCGTTTATGAACCCGTATATTTTTCCGGGATAAAAAGTGGCCTATGTGCGATTCCAGACTATAATCTATCTCTGTGCCAAATTTCATCCAGGTCCGTTCAGCCGTTCTGGCGTGATTGAGTAACAAATATCCATCCATCCATCCTCACAAACTTTCACGTTTATAATATTAGTAGGATTTAAGATAACAAACTAAATTATTTTTAATAGAGTAACTAACGTTAATAGAGCAACCGATACGTTGAAAAAAATGCAAATATAAATAATAACTACATACATACATAGCTATGATCAATAAAACATTTAGATTCCCACACTACACTCACTTCTTATCGTCCAATAATTTAGTTTGATTTGATTATTTGACCCGGGTACGTCTTAAAACTGCGGCCAGACACCGGAGGACGGACAGCAGCGTCCTCTCACTAATCGGTGAGCCACTGCGATCGCCAAGCCGCCTGCCAAGCGTGGGGATTATGGCTAACCCCCCCGATGAGGGAGGCCTCGTTCAGCAGTGGACATCTTCTGGCTGATGATGATGATGATGATGAAGATAATCCATGGAGTTTCTTTCCGGTTCTGCTCCATAGGACTAACTCTTTGGAACCGTGCAACTAGAGTCCTATAACGTTTTATAAGTGCCTGTATTAAGTTTATTTGAAATAAAAACAATAAAGTAGAATTATAAGTACAATAACAAGAAAGTAGAATTAAAGCAGTGGAAATGCGTTCCTTGCGAAGTATGTGCGGTGTAACTTTGAATGACAGATTAAGAAATAGCGTGATAAGAGATCGTTGCGGTCTGAAAGAAGATGTAGTGACAAGGATAGAGAAAAGTATGCTTCGTTGGTTTGGTCATGTAGAGAGGATGGGTGAAATGCGATTAATGAAAAAGATTTATAACGCGGTTGTTAGTGGAAACGCCAGGAGGGGACGCCTTAGAAGGACGTATACGGACCTTATCGGTGATGTCCTTCAAAAAGGTCAGGTGCGCAGTACCCACAACCGGCGTTCATGTATGAAACGATGCATGAATGTAGATGAAGCAAAAGGGTTATGTAAGGATCGTAGCACGTGGCGTTCCGTAGTTTCTGCCTACCCCCATGGGAAAAAGGCGTGACTTTATGTATGTATGTAAAACAATTCTATCTATCTATCTATAATCTGCACAAGGTATTTTGTAGTATACACAATAATCCATGTCGATTTTTCTGACCGACTGTTCTGTTCTGTAGTTTGCGGGGGCTCTAAAAACTATGCTTTACTTGGAATTTTAAGTGAGTGAACGACAACATGTTTTCGTTAATCACATCTATTTTGAGTAGATGTGTAATACGATACTAATTAATTTAGGTACAGATATGTAATCAGCATTTAAGCTCCTTAAACAACAATGGACAACAAATAATCTCCTCGTCATCAAAGGTTTATGACGTCATTGACTCAGCCATACTTAATTATCTTTACATACATAACATAACATAGCATCACGCCTGTATTCCCCGAAGGGTTAGGCAGAGGTGTACTATTGTACTCCAACATTTCGCCCATGTAATAGGGGGCGAGCCTATTGCCATCTACCGGGCACAGTTCCAGACTCCGTGCCTTCACTGAACCCAATAACACTTTACCCGACCCAGGAATCGAACCCAGTACCTCACGCTCAGCAGTCGCGCTTGCGTCCACGAGACCAATGGGGCAGTTAAAGTATAAATAACCTTATTGTATTTTTATATAAAAGCGATTTTGAATTTGAACAAAAGTTTTCTTGTAGCAGCAGGAAAATAATTAAAGTCGTTATTTATATGAAGGTATTTTATTATTTCCTTATATACCAACCTTGTTTATGTCTCGCTAGTAAATATTCGTCCAGAAATGGATAACAGAAGGGTCTTGGTATAAAAGGCACAGTTTATTTTAATGATTTCTTAATTTATTGGTAAGTATAAAGTAAATATCATTATACTATCGTCATGCATGTAATTGCAGAGGGGTTATTCGTTGTTGCACCCTGTTGTGCACTCAAATGCTATGGTGACCGTAATATGTTCTATGGGGGCCATAGGATAGGGAGTATAACTCGTAATTGCCGGTAAAACCCAAGCCTTATGACTAAGAACATCAGATATAATGGGCTAGCTGACTGCATCATAAATAAATTCTAAAATCTTGTTTGGTAAATAGTTTTCCTTCTTAGTAAAACTTAATCTGTTGCTTATCTTTAGCGTTTTCAATTTGTAATTTATCAAAATCACACAATAAGTATGTCAATGGCAATGAATAACTATGACGTCACGTGTATTCCAAACATTATTAGAACAAAATGTCGTTTTTGACAGTTCATAAAAAGTAACTCAGATGACTAGTAGTCAACTACCGAATTATACAGGCAGTCTGAAAAAAAAAGAACTGGTTTTTAAGCTTATTTGAAAAAAAATACCCATTTTTCTTTACAGCATATGTCACTTTTTATCAGTTTTGAATATCAAGCCAATAAAAACACCAAAAGTTAGGTCAAAAACCTCTGAGATACAAAAAGCAGGTAATATCTACGGCTACACCCATCACCCAGGTCATTTTTCTGCTCCAAAACCAGAGGTGACCGGCCCGATATAGACATTGTGAGGAACCTGTTTTTATATGACGTAAATGATTAAACCCAAAAGGCAAAGGAACTGCAAAAACCTTAATACATTTGGAGCATTAATGGGACAAGGAAACTAATGTCTTGATCCTTCATCATATTTTGATTATAATAAGGTTAATCTTATAATACTGTTTTTGGACCATATTTTCCTTATTATAAGTGATGACTAGATTCCGCTCGCGGTTTCGCCTGCGTGGATTACGAACCCGTGTATTTTTTGCGCGGAACCCTAATTCCTTTTCTAAAATAAAACTTAAGCCTAAGTTTCTTCTTAAAACATCAGCTATCTGCCAGTGAAAGTCCCGTCAAAATCGGTCCAGCCGTTTCGGAGATTAGTCGGAACAAACACACAGACAGCCAAATTGAAAAATAATGTTTTTTTTCTCTATATTTCCATGCACTGGTTGTCTGGAAGAAATTGCTTTTAGCGATAAGACCGCCATTTGTACCCTATGTGTAAAATGTATTTTCGCTTTGTAGTTTTTCCTCTGGTGTACAATAAAGAATACTCTATCTATCTATCTATCTATATACTTTCATATGCATTTAGTAAAATGTTTTTATTTTGACATTAAAAATAGTCACTTCAATTTTATTTATTTGTATAGATGTACGGATAACATATAATACGACTACTTTTTGCTCGCGACTTGGTCAGCGTGGATTCAAGATTTTTCTCTTAAAATCTTCAATACATTATTGCCTTATCGGACTGATATTGATACTGAACGACTTATGTTAAAACGTTGACTATGATTTAAATATAAAATATAGAAAATCCCGTTTATATATATTTTTATATATATGTATATTTCCACTAACTCACAAACAAACTTTACATATATAAATACTTGTATAAATATTATTTGACCGGACTCATCAGATATACATACAAGACCTTCAGAAGCCCATCGACACTATTAGGTACTTATTGATAAGTAAAAGTACATAGGACGATAAATATAGCGACTCGTGTAAGTACATGCTAAGTACTTGTAACGATATATGTACATACTTCTAATTTAAACTCACTAATCACTTGTACTAATCAAAGTGCAAAGAGACCACAATAGCTGATACTTGGTACTAGAAAATACTGTGTGTTGAATTTATTTACATAACATAGTATCACGCCTGTATTCCCCGAAGGGTTAGGCAGAGGTGTACCATTGTACACCCACATTTAGTTATAGGGGGCGAGTCTATTGCCATCTACCGGGCACAGTTCCAGACTCAGTGCTGCTACTGAGAATTTCCATACAGAAAACCCCAATAACACTGTCCGACCTGGGAATCGAACCCAGGACCTCACGCTCAGCAGTCACGCTTGCGACCAATGGACCAATGTGACAGTTTAGAGAATTTATTTACATTCTTTACCTATACCTAGTAAGTGACGAACTACGTAATACGTAGTATTTAGTTAATCAATTATGTTATTTATAGCATATCGATCAACGGAATATACGTATTACTTGAGGCACACGATGCAGGTATAAGCTGAGTAGGTATTATTATTATCTTTATTATTTTTGTTTACCCTTTTTGTTCTGTTTTATATATTACTAGCGACCCGCCCCGGCTTCGCACGTGTGCAATTTACTTATTAAGAAATTAAGTTTTACAGTGGATTTTCCAAAATAAATCTTTCAATTGATTTTTATTCATATAGATTATTGTGTGCCTTTAGTTTGGGCCAAATATACGTATTTTCTTTCTTTCTTTATTTCGCGAAGATAATGACAATCCAGTCTCAATGTCTATTAGTATTTAATACACATCGAGCGAACTTATGTTAAATATACTAAGTTTACTTGAGAAATGAAAGTAATACTTTAATCGAATACCGTATTATCACATCGCCCAATATAGAGGATCATATGAAGTAACTATCATGAAGTAACTATGTCTGTTTATTTGTTACTACATCACGAAATTAAACCACTAAACCGATTGATATGAAATTGTACTAGGAGGTAGTCTGCGTCCTGGCGAAAGAAATAGCCTTATTTTACTATGCAGCAAAACACTAATTAGTAATAAATACAAAATACAGACAGAACGACATCTAGATGACGAAGTCGCAAACAACATATAGCTTATAAATTTATATCAGAAAAATAATTCGAAACATATTAATAATGTCCTCCTGATCGATTTCGGTCACGGCGGCCAATCTCACCGGAGATTAGCCAACTACGCAGGTGCTCTCTCTGTTCCTTCACTCTCATAGTCCGATGGGACGGCAATCCGACACGACCGGAGAGAGATCAGGCGCAGGACCAACGGCTTTATGTGCTTTCCGAGGCACGGGGTGTATTCACATACACGAAGACCCAGACCCGAAACAACTATCTGTAGATCATACAAATATTTGTTCCGTGCGGGAATCGAACCCGCGACACGTAGCGCAGCAGTCGATCTCTCAACCACTGCGCCAACCGTGCCGTTAAAAATGTACCCATGGCACAGGAAGAATCCTCGTGTGGGGCAACGTTTATATGTATTCGATATAAATATATATACATATTAAATTATATTATCCGATTATCTAATGACGGTAATTAACATTAGCATCAGCTGCCATCTTGAACATAAACTAATTAGTGCGTAGCCATGATTGTTTGTGTTAATCATTCAACATGCCACATCATTATAATGTTTATGTATTTAACTATGCATATACCATTTACTTTGCTTAACTGGATGCCAAACTGTTTATATAAAAGTACAGAATAACATGCAGCACGAATCCTACTTATATAAATATAAATGCGAAAGTTTGTGAAGATGGACGGATGTATGTATGTTTGTTACTCTTTCACGCAAAAATGGCTGAACGGATCTGGATGAAATTTGGCTCAGAGGTAGATTATAATCTGGATTAGCACTTAGGCTATATTTTATCTCGGGAAAACGCAGGCAGAAGTTAGTTTAATATAAACCGACCTGCTAAGAATTTCCATTTGTTATTTGGCAGAATCCTTGAAAGTTCCTTGTTTCCCCTAAAAATTAATTACAATTAACCAAAATAAACTTCACTCAAATGTATATCGTTCACCGTTGATCATTTGTCGTATTGCATGAAGGTACCGAAACCAATACAATGAATCAAACGGCTTGTTTATAGTCTTTGTTCTGGTCTGAATCAGCGGTGCGCGCGCGCCGGATGCGGAGGCATACCGTCGCAGTCGCACTTATCTTTTTAACAACGGCTCGGTTGACATGTTTGTTGTGGCAGCTATAGGGTTACCGTGCGACTCGATACGATACTTGCGAAAATATAACGCGCACAAAAAAAAATCTCTCCAGAGACTCCTCTCTGTAGAGTTTTGGTTCAGTTTATTATTATTTTAGTCTCAAAAGACCAATAAAACAACGCAATATGCTTGAGATAATTTAAAAAAAAGGTGTAGTCTCAAGTCCCAGTACCAATATAGAGGTGTCCATAACAGGTTGTGGAGATTCTTGTTATGTCTGGTGTCATTTAGTACCTTGCTAGTAACAGTAAGAATGCTCGCACAGACAGATCGTTGTACGACACTGACGCAACGTATGATGACATTACCGCTTCAAGAATTATAAACAGCGTGGATTTTGTAATTTAACTTATATAGCATTGAGTCGTTCTAGCAAGAAGTAAATTTGTGATATAGTTAAATGGCTGATTACCCTCACTATTGGGGCTATTGTTCTCTTCTATTTACATAGTTAATTCAATCAAAAATAATCAGAATAAACACTTAATATTGCTCAATTCAATTGATATCGTTGTCAAAGTCCCTGAATCATCAAGTGCGTTGACAACTACAATAAAAAGGTATAATTCGCGCGTTGTGTACTGAAGTGTGGCTGAGGTCGACCGGCGCCGGCGCAGCTCAAGGCGAACCGCTCGCCCGTAAACGAACAAACAGAGTATTGGAGTTTAATTTACGATTATTGTGAGAACATTTTGCAAACAAAAAAACTTGAGAAGTCCAGATAATTGGGAAGAGTGGGACAATAGAGTAATAAGAAGTTTAAAAGAGGTGTTTAAAAAACATCCTGTTAAACCTAAGCTATCTAATTGGTCTTAGAGACTAGATACTGGAAGCAGCGTAACCGGAGTGTGTAGACGAGTTTTGGCGAAGCCAATGTTCAGCAGTAGACTTTTCTAGACGAACTAGAATGATTCTGTTGGACTGTTGTAGTATCATAATAAACCAACGTATATTATATTGGTCCTATCTGCAGATTTAATTCAGTAGTTTTTGTTTATTGTATCGTGTTGATGCGGAGTTTTGTTAAAATTAGCATTCTGAACGAGTGGTGAGTGGCAAACCAGAAGGCCGTTCGAGCAACATTATTTTGGGATTGTTTTTGGAAGATTCGTCTGAAATAACGACGCTTTAGCCGCTTTCGAGGTCATCACTACGTTGATAAATTGATTCAGTTTATACAGATCTGTTAATGAAAAATCTGCTATGACTGATATTTTTTTACGAAAATTGATTGAAGGGATAAAATTAATATGTCGGATGGTCAGCATGGTGGGCGCTTTCGTCAGACATCATACGGGCGTGTAGATGGGTTATCGAGCAGTCAAATACAGTAGAAAGTTATCAAATGTGATTTATTGGTGAACCAGGAGTTACAAACGAAACGGAGAACAGTTCCTTAGGGGTGTGCACGCTATGGCGGTCGCAACTCAAGTCAGTGCCGCCCTCGTGCCGCTCCCAAGGCTCCGTCCTAGTGCACGTCACAGTAGTGGGGGTAGTGGGAGTAGTGGGGATGTACTTCCGCCACGCTCCGCGTCACCGACACGTGCACTGCGCTTCGTTTGAGTGTCCGTAATATTGACTGTCTCCGACACGGCCATCCTGCGTGGACCCACGTCCTCGTGGGTTTAATCTGCAACAACACAAACACAGCACAGTATGTTTGCCTCGGCCACTCCTGACCACAACAGTAACTCTCGATCTTTATTTTACTCTCTTACTTCTCTCAAGGAGTTTAAAAAATCTTCAAATGGCCTCAATAAACTTTCATTCTTTCTCAAAAAAATTTGAAACAAAATAATTAGGTCTTTAACAAACAATCTAGGTGAAAACAAGTTCTTAAAAGCTATACCTAGAGCAACCAAGTACCAAACTCTCACAGGTAACAAATCAAACTCTACATTTTATGAAATCAATAATCAAAACTCTAGGTCTCTCATTCGTGGCCTATGGCTACTATTAGCCCACACACACGCGCGTCCCAGGATCGCCGGGACCGCCAGTCAACCACTTGACTCTCTATGGTCTCTACAAGACCCGACCTCCGCCAGGGCTAACCGCGCACCGCGCATCCACGGTCTACTCTTCCTCCGAGTAGATTCCGACTTCTAACGGACTACGGCTACGGAATAACCACTGGTACGGTCGACCAACCGAACTGAGAACCTAGGCTTTTACTCTTCTGAATCTTCAACTTCGAATGGTACTTGGCCCTCTGACATATTCCTAACTCTATCATGCGCGTACTTGTAGGTACGCTTAGAGTTCAGAGCCCTTAATGTGTAACGATCACCATCTAAGAGCTCTACAACCCCAAACGGTCCTCGATACTTGGAAATCTAACTTCGTATGATTTCTCCCTTCGCTTTGAATTAATACTAAGTCTTTATCAAATTTAGACGTTTCATAACTAGCACTACTTTCTATGTTCGTTGCTGCTTGCTCTCTGGTCTCGTCAATATTTATCTCCGTTTCAGTATCATCAAAAGTTAAAAGAGTTAATGGCCTAGCTGCGCGCCCTATCATACGCTTGAGAAGACTCGCTCTAGTAAAACGATGAACCTTACTAAAAAAAACGTACTATAATTTTAAGCTAGTTGCACATCTAATAGAGCTTCTTGCCAAGGTTTGTCGGAAGTCTCTACAGAAGTAAGCATCACCTTCAGCGTGCTCATCATCCGTTCGACTTGACTGTTGACACGACTTGATCCCGTATGTAATACGATGAGACTCACGAAAATCTTTAAAATCCTTGCTGGCAAAACAGCGGCTTTGGACACCAATAACACGGTTCGAAGCTTCGGAGCTTCTTTAATCGCTCTAGCAGAATAGATGTGACCATTGTGGTACGTGAAGACGAACTTCGTAAAAGCATCAATAAAAACTGAGTGTGATGTATCAGGTACCATCTTTTTCGCCTCTAAGGTTGTAAACAATAGTCGGGTAGTACGTGAAATAAAGTAGCTAAACTATGACCATCAATAAAAACATCACAGAGTTTGTTCAGTATACTGTCTTCTACATTCACAACCTATACCCTTTATACGAACGTTTACGTTTAGCCTATAAAATTGCGACTAATACTTTGCTTGACAAGAGAGCATTCAGCACCGGAATCAAAACAAACATTATACGACTCACCAGATTGTTGTAAACTGCCCGGTAACACCAGCTACTGCACAAGCATCTACGCGTCGCTCGTTCGTCACTTCAGTCACACCAGCGCGACCCGCGCCATCGCTGCAGTCGGCAGAATTCGAGCCGCTCGTGCTGCTGCGACGACAATGCAGTGCCGTCTCCGTTCTCGCCATAACGGCAACAAGTGAGTGCTTGGCTCCTGATGACGTAGTCGATGTGGACTTCTGAGGTGTTCTTCAAGACCGGAATTCTTCCATCTTCAGCAATACAAATATCAACCGTAGCACACCAAGCGCGACGAAAGTAGTGTACGAATGGCCTCGATCAGTTGCAACATGTTCCGCTGTTGTACCTCGTACATTGTGCGCCAGTGGGAGGCAGATCCTGATCCCACTTCTGATGTCGGATGGTCAGCATGGTGGGCGCTTTCGTCAGACATCATACGGGCGTGTAGATGGGTTATCGAGCAGTCAAATACAGTAGAAAGTTATCAAATGTGATTTATTGGTGAACCAGGAGTTACAAACGAAACGGAGAACAGTTCCTTAGGGGTGTGCACGCTATGGCGGTCGCAACTCAAGTCAGTGCCGCCCTCGTGCCGCTCCCAAGGCTCCGTCCTAGTGCACGTCACAGTAGTGGGGGTAGTGGGAGTAGTGGGGATGTACTTCCGCCACGCTCCGCGTCACCGACACGTGCACTGCGCTTCGTTTGAGTGTCCGTAATATTGACTGTCTCCGACAAATATTTGTAGAGATTGATTACCTTGCATTCATACAGTCTGTTGCAGATTTGATATTTTTTGTCTTCAGATGACGTTGGATAACGTTGTCACTGTTTGCAGTAGGTGTGACTTTTTGTTGCCAAATGGACCTACTGTGATGTGTGTTAGGGATGCAATTCGCAGTAGTAAACACATATAAAACAGTTTCACATGGCACAAAATGGCGGCGTGTATTCAATTCAGATACCGGTTAAGTGCGGCTCCCATTTAGTTGGGGAACTCGCGAATAATCCAGTTTGTGGCGAACATTCAACGTGTTTCTACGATTTCAAATGTGGGAGCTTGGTCAACGGTTTTAGTGGTAGTAGAGTTCCATGTTGTGAACTCGGCCGGGGCGGTACAGGTTCTTATTTCACTTGTTGTACAGCTATGTATAACAGTTGTTATGTTCTGAGTGTGGGGTAGGAACAGCAAGTGAAATAACAGTAACAAAACTTTAGACTATGACCGGCAACGCATTCCTATTCGGAAAGTTGCGGATGTTCGGGGGTGGTGGTGATTGATTACCAACAGGTGACCCGTTGGGCCGTGTACTTCCACTTTTCATAACGTATAATGGGTCAGAGTGAGACTATTTGGGATGCAAGCAGGAGTTTTCCGGGGTTCGAGGATTTCATTAATTAGGACCATCTTGCGCAGGTCTCTTGCTACTTGGTAATACTATTTGGTTTGCGGTTACGTGTCACGCGTCCTAGCCAAGTGACGCTATTGCGGTGAGACATGGCCTTTGTGAGAGGTCAGCGAACCTATTCTAACGAGTGTTATTCCAGTGTTACCTACCCACAGGACTTCGATCGACGATTCACAGGATTTCAAAACCGCTTTTTTCTGAAGTAACTAGATCTATAAACTTAGTTATTTCAGAGTAGAAGGTTAGCCAGAAATATTCACACAAATTTCGTCGGTTCCATGATTAAATCCCTAAAACACCAGGGGGCAAGCGTCTTGCGAGAAAAGCGTGAACATTATCATAATTGGCTCCCGTTTATTTCAACGTTAAAGGAACCATTTCAATTGATTTCTTTATCCTCCACCAATCGTAGCCTAGATTGCTAACTCTAGCTCGAGACACTTGTCTAAAGGTCTAGACATTCGTCCTTTACGTCATTGATTGTGTTTGTTTTGACTTTTCGTTTTATCGTAGTGTGAATGCCCATCTAATTGTGTATCGAGATACGACACATGACGTATACATACAAACAAATAATCCTTTGTGTTCTGAGTGAATGTTTTTGACAACACAAACTGCGTGTCATATTTTTCGTAAAGATTGTGGAGGGTAAAAGTAATTAGATACAGTTTAAGAATTTAGTACAGTAACAACAAACTTCAGATATCACGAGGAGGTAGCTTATGAGCTTACCTAGCTTCCGATTGTATAAATAAATAAACGGAAACATTAAGACGGAGATCCTGGAGGATCTTCTCGATACAATTTTAGCTATATTGAAACCAACTACACTGTCCAACCACCAAGTTATGCACTACTTGTCTAAGCTATACAATGGCTACCATATTCCAACATCAGCCTCATACTTCAGCCTCATTTTTATGTCAAAACTAGCTTCCGCCCGCGGCTTCGCCCGCATTGATTGTGAACCCGTGCATTTTTTCGGGTCACACGTAGCGCGATTTAGCGTCCTAAAGCAATAGTGACCATCGAAAGTTATCGTTCTTTCCCTCGGGAATAGTACTTTTTTCTAGATGAAAGGTACCCTATGTCCTTTTCAATACCCCTGATAACGTATATGCAAAGTTTTATGATGATCGGTTCGGTAGTTTAGGCATGGAAAGGTAACAAACAAACTTACTTTCGCAGTTATAATATTAGTTAGGATGTTATTTAAACACTGTCTAGCGCCTATCTTCAGCTAAACTATCCTTTCTAAGAAAGCGGCCCCGGCCGGTGAAGGTGCCACCCGGAACAACCCCCAAGTTCGACAGTAATCCTGCTATCTTGCGCTCTTCACACGGCTTATAGCAACGATTCTTATGCAAATAGAAAACAAAAAAAAATAATTTTATCTAGATACGGAAAGAAAACAAGTAGATAACATGTTTGTGACGTACCTGTGTCGTTTTATTTATTCCTTCTATTGATAATGATGTATGATAATGTACGAGTATCGCGATATGATAGAGAAGTGTAATACCCAAATCTGGGCCCATAACCTCAATGACACAGATTTTATATAATATCAAAATGCGTAGTTTGTTTAGCTTAAAATATGATTTTTGGTAATCTTACAAATAGGTACAATTAAAAAAAGAAAGAAAATATGTATGCCGTTATTGAATCCCTTGTGATAAGGCGCGAGCCTATTGCCATCTACCGAGCACAGTTCAGGTTCGAGGTGTACAATAGTACACCTCTGCCTAACCCTTTTGGGAATACAGGCGTGATGCTATGTTATGTTCTTTAGTCTAAATTGTTTTGATAACTGTTTATATCTAAATAGCAAAATATATTTTGTTTCAAATATTTGATGATTCATGTCAGATGTCTCTGTATGTATTTTTGTATAAAATATGGGAAAATAGATCCGCTTAAGAGTATATTCAGGGTTACGTAATCTTCTGTCGTGTTGACAATAGTTACCACATGGTTGGAAAGATCAAGCAATCAGTCATGGTGGTATCGAGGCTGACTGTCCAGGGTGCGCCAGATGATCTCAGGGTTCGTCACTCATGGAGACTTTTTCCTTGCACCGTATGTAATAAAAATAATACATAACTATTTTTTCTGCCACCAAATTTATACTGACATAACTACGCAATGATTGTCAAATATCTTGAGTGGACCTCGTCGCATAATTTCTAAGCAATTGACCAGCTTTTATATTTGTTAGAAAAGATCATACCGAGTGCGCTTGCGCGTAATTTTAGAAAGTCTTAGTTACATTTGACTGCAAGTGTGAGATATAACCGGGTTTAGGCGGCTGAAGGTTGATTGACAAGGCGTTACTTTGAATCCATTGAATTTTATATAGTTTCTTCACAAAATAATAGTAGAAATCAGTTAGAGTATACAACATCAGTAGGTAAGTAATCATGTACGTATAATATTTTCAATTACATAGCTTGTGGCGCAACAGAACGAATGAGACTCGTAAATTGTTACCCCTATCCTCAATTAAACAGCCCTCAGTTAACCCATAACTTCCACCAATTAATTAGTAAGCTCGTTAGGGACTACACACAAACCACCATTTTATTTTTAACTATCGCGATCCGCCCCGGGTTCGCTTTGGTGCGATTTACTAATGCCTAATGTCTCCAATCTGACAATACATTGACACGCGCATGCTAAGTGCAGACATTTTTAAGAATTAATTATGAAACGTTGATATTTCTCTACTATTCTTACATTACATTTTATGCATTCACCGAAATCTTCCCCAAAAAAATCTCTAAATGATCATAATAATAAGTAGTTTTAAATTATTAAGTGATGGAGTACCAGACAACGTGTATATATTAAACTAGCTTCTGCCTGCGGCTTCGCCCGCGTGGTTTACGAACCCATATATTTTCCGGGTAGCCTATGTGCTATTCCAGACTATAATCTATCTCTGTGCCAAATTTCATCCAGATCCGTTCAACCGTTCTGGCGTGAAAGAGTAACAAAGATCCATACATCCATCCTCACAAACTTTCACATTTATAATATTAAAAATTGGTAATTATTATATTATATATATTATACATGTTTACAGTATAAGTTAGATCACTATGTTGGTACGGAGCTACGCAGTGATGAAAGAGAAAAAAAAATACATCATTACTTTCAAACACAAATAGATAAAACCACAATAAAAGCTTGTCCAACGAGATAAGTTGGTTCGATGGCCTGTAATGGCTGCCTTGGCAGTCCGATTACACTTCTACCAGTTTATACTTCACACTGCAAGCAATATCGCCAAGTGCAAATGTTTTAGTTTCAACTTGAAGTACTTGATGGTCACAGATAAGATGTATTGTATTCGCTATCAGTGTTATGAGAAAAGTTTTGAAAGTCAAGTGGGGATTATGTTGAAATCAACAATAAAATGTGACGAAATTGAGTTTGTCGGTCAATTGATCAAATTTTGTTTGCCAAACCTCCTGAAGGGATAGTCATAGGAAATGCCGACGCCATGTAGTTTAAAAAAAGACGTGTAAAAGTGATTGAAAAATCCTAATTGCAAAATAAATAATTTCATTTCGAACTTGTTGGTCCCTTATTACATTATAGTATGACGGCTAGATATTTTAATGCCTGTTCACTTAGGCTCGTTTATTAAATCACCAGATTACTCGTAAATTCGGCGAAGGAGCTGTCAGTCATCATCAAACCTGGCTGGCCAATTCTTCCACGACGGCATGACCAATTCCCGTGTAATAGCTTATGCTGAGAGTACTCTATCGGCAAGAGGTATTTTGATGATTCAATAAGTGACAATAGCTACTTCTGGAACCATGGTACCAATTTTAGATAGTTGTACAATTGTTATGAAATATCTAAGATATATCTCCAGCAATGTGCAAAACACGTTCCAATTATACAACAATTTGAAATCCTCACGATGCGCTGATGATACATAGGTAGTTGTATTGCATGCTTACAAACACAGCTTGTGCTTCGATTCTGCTCACTAATGATATGGTAACACAGTCTATACCCTCGTGTAATGATTGCGGGCGTGAGGCATTCCTAATGAGGTGGCGAACGGCATGGAAATAATAGTTCGCTTGTATTCTGATATTCTGTGCCTCTCATTTGTTCTATATCTATGTGAACAATGATTCGTTACGATTTATCTGGTACAAATATGGCAGAATTTAACGTAACCACGGACTATTGCATAGGATAATGCCAAACTAGAGTCTTTTATAACACCCAGCCAAATTAATATAGTATTTTCAGTTTCTTCTATGGGCGTCGTCAAATTACTGTCTCTTGGAAATTCGTATTATCATAGGTATATCGTTTTCTCTGATCTATCTGCTGTTAAAGCAATATCCTTTAAGTTAAGGATTATCCTTGAACAAAAAAAGTCTGTGTTCAATCGCGATACACGTCCCTTTAGAATACTTTCATCGGATTACACAAAATATCTTGCCAAAATATGATAATAATATAAGTAAGTACGCTTACACACACATCTTACAAAATAACATCTAAAGGGATCGGCAATAAATAACGTTTCGTATAAACAAGAGAGTGTGTAAGTTGTGACATTTTGATATGCGACGTTCCATCTAATACGAAGAAAGTGACGTGGTCGTGAGGGATCGGTGAAGTCGTTGGCGCGACGGCGACGCGACGTAATATATGGCTGATCCCCAAGGGGCTGAGTGATGCACGTAGCGACGCCGTGCTACTATTTCTCACAGATTCCTATCTGTGTGTTTACGCTTTGTTTTCCCTCGTGGTGAGATAGGATGTGAAATGTGAAGCCTTTTCCCTTTGGCGGAATATATGCCGGATATTAAACGTGTAACCCACGGGAAGCACTCGCAGTATCCATAAAGAAGTTTCCCGCAGTGAGAATAAGTGCCGTTTCTTATACATATACATCCTTTTGTCAAATCAGCATCTTGAACGCCATTACTACGCAAAAGATCCCCAAAGTAATGCTTTCCTCGTGAACACTTGTGATTTCATTAAGTGGACAATTCGACGTCCTTAGTCCGAAAAGGACAAGAGCACTTCTTGACACTTTTAGAGCCAGATGCAGCATTTCTGCATCGAAAATATCCAATACGCCAAGTTTTCTCCAAACCGAAAAACAATACGGTTCAATCACATTGTCAGTTGTCACAAGGAATTTCAGCAACATACCCAACTGACAGGTAATTACAACAATTGTAGGTCGGTCGTCGAACCGCGATATTTTTGTCCCGTTGACGTATGAAGGAAACACAGCCAGTAGGACAGCAGTGGCGTACGACAGCAATTTCCAGGTTTTGGCAAGTTGACTTGACTTCCGTGCGAGGTGTTATGCATTGCAGTTGGCAGAACAATTGCGGTAGATTGGTTAACAACTTGATTATTTTATTGAACAATTGTGATTAACTGAATGATGGCGATAGAATAATACTATAAGGAATGGTCGCAGATGATAGAAGCCACTTCACAAGGATTTTACCAAACCGGAGACTATGTAATAAAATGTTTAGAAGTCTTAAGAAGGAATCATCTAAAGAATTGATGGACATACATACTAAACTCTAAAGGGTGTAACTCTATTTACTGTATGACTCCTCAACTTTGGATGTAATCCCCGAATGTTCTTGTCTTCAAGTCTCTGATACTGACGAGATGTCGCAAGTTGCCGCACTCAGATAATCTGTACGATATCACCTGCGCCATTCAGTTTTTGCAACCAGCTCTAGTATAATGAGCGACGTCACAGTTGCGCAACTAACTGCGCTATTGTCGTTGCACAATCGGTTATTGATCAGGCTCCGCCCCCTTTGTGTTGCTGTTTCAAACATTTTCTTTTGTAGGTTATTTTTTATAAATCTACAAGGATATCAATTAGTGTTGTGTTTTACATGGGCCCAGATAAAATATTTGCTATTGAATTAAATCGTCTCTTCATAAAAATCTTTGTGTATTATAATAGGTTTCGATGGTTAATTTTTCCGTTTTCTTCAATGTTTGTTTGTGTTCAGACCCTCAAAATGTTCACGTCATTAGGAACATTAACTTTTACACTGAATATTATGAGAGCAGTGGCTATTTTTGCATAAACTTTATAACGGACCATTTGCGACTCAAAGTTTTCTGAAACTTTAATAGAAGTTTAGATAAAATCTTTATTCATAAAGTTATATCGGTTCTTCATGATCTCCGTATTTTGGCCATACGCCAGTCCGAAACTTCTTATGTGGAAATTTATATAATCTAATGAACTCTGATGATCTATTCTCTTCAGTGCCAACATTTTATTTCAAAGTTAATTGGTTTACTTTCATGTAGGCTCCCTATGCGTCATTTATATACTTGTCTATCACCCAATGTCCCGGTTTAAAAGTTTCATTCCTATGGAGGAAACGACAAGAACGTTCACCGAGATTTAATCTCCTAAACATATAGCTACATCAAGCGATCTTAGGTGATTCTTAATCAATAATTATGAAATGATTAAGTCACAATCTATCAACATATATGTAGATGATAAAATGAGTTAAAACTTCAAAGTAATTATAGATAAAGAGTAAACAAGGTGGTATTTATTGATTATATGCTATCGTGTATCAACACAGACTATAACAACTCAAGAAATAATAAATATTGGAAGCAGCTGAAAGTCTAAAACATCAGTAACTTCACCATCTCGGCTTCTTTACCATAAACTTAAAGCTGCAAGTTGTTGAGAATTAATTGCACTTAGCAACTCTTGACGAAGTACTCTTGATCTTAGTATTCAGTTTATCTTTTCTGGAGTGAACAGACTTCATAAGAACCCTTTGGATTAGTTCAATGTGGAGTAGGAGTGGGGCAACCGCAGTAGTGCAAGATTGGATTAAAATTTACGATATCCAGTCGAGAAATTCATTGGCTACTCCGTAGTAGCTACGTTGTTCCGAAGATTGGATTAGGTTGTGGGAGTGTGAAATCACTAATACGTAATCAAATGAAACGATTTTCAAAAAATAAGTAACAAGAGCCCTCTTAGAAGGCTCTCTTAGAAAGATAATAGAGAATTAATTTAATAGTAAAGACCCACATTTAGTGAGCTACTATATTAAAGTCTACACCGTAATTTTCAAAATGTGCATACTCAGACAGACTCTTAATGAAATCGTCTGATTTAAAGTAGGCTTCATTAGGCGTCCTATTGATTATAGCCTGGCTTCTAGGTACTCCGTTTTAGTTCCCTCGTTAGTCCCAACACTTAGTCCTAGATATACTTTATCTGGAATGGACCAAAAACATTTCCTACGTGTTAATGCTTAAAGGTTTTTGTGAGAGTATAATTTATGGACCATTTCTCAATAGTCACTAGTTTATTGTTGAAACAGAACTAGTTGGAGCAACTGTTTCGATAGTGGCTGGTCCGCAAACGGGTAAAGCTACTGATTCTGCAGCTATGATAACGTAATGAATATTGGTTAATAAATTATAGTTACCAATTTAATCAACCATTCAAATAGTGCATTAATTAGATGTTGACAATAAATAGGGACATACCGCAATTGGGTAGGGTAGGATTAATTAATATATGGGAGGGAACTATCTGAAAGGCTCTGTTCTAATTTCTAGTTTTATTTAAATCAAGTGAAATATTTGATTCTGTTTATCTATAATTTCATGATTACTTCCTGAATCTTCATTAAATCATGAATTAATTATGCTATTTACACCAGCCTCTTCCAGTAATCTCAATCTCTAGTGACATCCAATCTCATTAATTTAGTTCTACACACACATACACGCTGTTGTGAATGGTGACACGAGCCTCTTGAGGTACAGCCAGGTACATCTGTTTACCTGTTAGACCGACAAGTGAAGATATGTTGTACATGTGCTAACATGTAGCTAATTAATGAAGACTTCCTAATTATCTGAAGGAGAGTACTTGTAGAAAGTATTTTGTGTTGTATATTTCATTAGAATACTCTATTATAATATATATTGGTTTTAAAAACGAAGTACCGTACATTAAACATTGTTCGTTTTACCCACTTGTCACAGAATCCATTACAAAATAATAACATTGCCACAAATAATATTGATTTGATACGATTATTGAATCGTAAAATAGGGTTGAAATGTCCTTAATGGAAAACCCCTGTATAGTAAGTAACCTTCTTAAAAATAACATCAAATATCCATTCAATATTTGTACGAATCCAGTCCCGGTTTGACTGCAGAGGCAGACTCAACGGTCTAAGTTCCGACGAAGCCAAGTGAAGCAATTACCGATGGATTGGTTTTTCAATCGTTTTTCTTCGGTTCGAATTTGATTCAAGAACTCTTTGAACTTTGAACGGTTAACGAACTGCCAAGGGTTTTTTTATATTGCGAATTTGGGAAAAAACGTTATGGCCGTTTAGCTTTTTGTGGAAGCAGTGCAATTTAATCTTAATTTTGCGTCATGGTTTTACCACGTGATTAATAATTGGGTGGTGATTTGCAAGAAAATTTATTATTAGTATCTTAACTTCTGTGGATGTCTCAATCTAAAAAATGCTCTTTTTTTATAAAATATCAAGACATGATTAAATTAATTGTCCTAAAGCAAATTAAAATATGCGTGTGACTTCAACAGTCCTTGGTCGTGTTGTAAATGTGCGCTCAGTCACAAAAAAAAAACATATTTTTGATAGTATTAATTGCTTATAATTTGTTTATTAATTGTTGTACCTCAGTAGTCTAGTGGCCGTAAGCGTGATTGTTGCAGTGTTATTGGATCAGGCAAATTGTATTTTTCTGTATGGAAATTCTCACTAGCAGCACGAAGTTTGAAAATGTGCCCGGTAGATGGCAATAGGCTCGCCCCCATTTTTATATGGGGCTGAATAATAACATGGGGGAAATGTGGGTGTAAATAGTACATCATCAGCCAGAAGACGTCCACTGCTGAACGAGGGCCTCCCTCAAGGGGGGGTTTGCCATAATCCCCACGCTTGGCAGGCGGCTTGGGGATCGCAGTGGCTCACCGATTAGTGAGAGGACGCTGCTGCCCGTCCTCCGGTGTCTGGGCGCAGTTTTAAGACGTACCCGGGTCAGTAAATAGTACACCACTGCCTAACCCTTTGGGGAATACTAGCGTAATGCAATTAGGTTATATATCGTTATTGACGCAATATTAAAGGTGCACCTAACCTCCAATATTGCGTCAATACCATTCTGAAATAGGTATTGTATTTTTGTAAATATTGGAGTTAGGAACTCGATTTTTAATCAACTTCTGTTGCCGACTGTACATTAAAGTTACTTGTTATATAACAAGTTAAATTGAAATCGTAATAACGTTGGTAATTCATAGGAATCAAGTCTCTCGTCTGGTTGAGGACATCCAGTAGGTGGAAATCGGCATTGTTATATTATTATGGTTTTTTTTATATGTCGTTATAATTTTATATGGTAGTTAAGTAATATATTTTTGTGTTATTTAATTACATTATTTTAATATGATTTGTTTTTGGTTTCAGGTAAGCTTTTATTGCGGTTTTTTTTGGGGTGACTGAGTGAGTAAAAATCGTGGTTCTGGTGAGAAGGAAGATTTGCATAGTTATGTACATATATGTATATATGTTTATCGCGACAAGGTTTCGACGGGTCGGAGGCATCTTTGCATTGAATGTATTGTGAGTCGAATAAGTTTTATGATGAAAAAAATCCCAATACATACTAATTATGAATTTAGTCTTTTCGGCGGGTTGATGAGCTCTTTATAGAGAGGAACATAATTGGATATATTTGAACTAGACTGGATCATATATGTTTATTTCAAACTTTATGTCAATATTTAAGCCCACATTTCAATCAAGACTGACTTCAACCATCAACCACGTTACCAACGGTCCCACACAATGATGATCTCACCTTCCCTTTACTATGCGCATGAGCAAAGTAGGTTATACAATGTTAAATATCTACATACATAGGTAATTTCTATGTTTATATAACTGATAAAATTGATCCATTTATAGTATAGTTTCATAATAAAATAATCGAGACCTACGTATTTAATCAACATAGATAATTACACAAAAGGTTCAGTTTATACAATTCGTGATATAAGGCCCGTGCACAGTAATTACACGATCCGATATTTACGCGATATAGCTATAATTCGACGTGTGGATACGTCGTAGGCGGTTTTATACAAAATATGGGTTATACATACTGTTATAAAGTATAGCAAGAAACAGCGTGAGGCGTAGGAAAATTAGAATAAATAAAATCGTTTGTATCATAGTATAATGTGATCTCTCAAATATATACCTACTAAGTATAGATGTCACAATTTTGTATCGAGCATCCATTCTGTGCTTGGGAGAGGTTTTATTGAATAAAACACAAATACACGCGCATTATTTAGTTCGTTCAACTTTCATAATAATATTGTATGGAGTGACACTTCTGGTTGTCTTTATCTTGTGGTTGTTGTGACGTCATGATCATTCGATGCAACCTTTGTTATGTATACCTGTTATCACTTCCTGTTAAAGTTTGTCATTGTTGTCATGATAAAGACTGCTGATTGCTATGTTTTGTATATTTGTTTGACTGTTCTTTTAGTGGGTGATTTTATTTTTCGTACTCGTTTTATTGTTTCACTTAATGCTGACTGGAATTTAATCATGAATAAAGATGAAGCTAATTTACTTTTATATCTATAAATTACGATTGTATAGCAGCAAACTGTCAAACAAAAGCGAACAACTTTTTTAGGGTTCCGTACCCAAAGGGTAAAAACGGGACCCTTTTACTAAGACTTCGCTGTGTGTCCGTCCGTCCGTCTGTCCATCCGTCTGTCTATCACCAGGCTGTATCTCAAGAACCACGACAGCTAGACAGTTGAAATTTTCACAAATTATGTATTTGTGTTGCCCCTATAACAACAAATACTAAAAACAAAATAAAATAAATATTTAAGGGGGGCTCCCATACAACAAACACGATTTTTTGCCCTTTTTTGCTCGATATCAATAATGGCAACAGGTAGGCTAGACTTGAAATATTCACAAAATACTCAGTTGTATTTTTACTTTAATAATAAATACCTACTGTTGTTTTTTCGACTTTTAAACGTGGTTTTAATTAATATTAAAACGGCACTCTCTGGGGGCACACGGCACTCTCTCACGTTTTAAAATATGATTGTTTTTGTAACATTTACAAGTGAGTACTCAGCCGGTTGTGCAATCATTGGTGCTACTTACCCCATTGTAGACAACACAGATAAGCTATGAGATGTCAAGCGTAAATGCGTAATTACGCGGTAAATATAATTAATTTATGGTTTTGTTTTCAACTGCTGCAATTTAAATTACAACCAAAGCATTAAATTGAAATTCTTCTCATTTATAGATTAATTTAATTATATTTCATCCGTAGAGCGCTTTTTTCGTATACAATGAAAGCGAACACCAAAATAATAGTTCATTTTAGTACTACATCACGCTGATCAGTATTGACCTATTGGTCACAGAATATCTTGTTTGGTTACCAGACAAGAATCTTCTTCACTTGTAGTGTTGAGGAGAGAGGAGACTACAGGATGATGTCTATACGAGAGGCCTTTACTATATCACTCCCGACATCAACGACCATCAGCATGTATTATGCTATCAATCCATACCATTGGTATGATTAGTACTAGCAGACTTGAGAGTTTTTTTTGTATAGAAGACACGTCATTTTGCTTATTAATTAGTCATACTAAAATGTTGCATGGTTACTCTTTAAAAGTATCATTCGGGCGAAATAAAATACGTGAAAAATTTGTTAAAACAATGTAAGTCAACGGCTGGACTGGACTTTGGAAAAAAGTGCCACTGCACTCTTGAATAATAAAAACTTTGATTACATAGTTTAGCACACTGCACGAATATTATCATATTTGGGTGGTTGGGACATTACTTATTAGATCTAGATTCTTGCAAAATATCGATTTAGGTATTATTGTGTAGAAATGACCCAAATAAAATTTATTTATAATCCAATCGTATCACAATTTTATCAAATGGGTTACAGATAATTCTGTAATGTATCGGTATCAATCATAATATCTTGGTCATTTGTGCCAAAGTGACTGATAGCGGGTTAAGAATTTATCTTATCGCGCATTAAAATACATCGATCGTCAGTTCCTTTCACATCGATCTGAAAGTGAAAGCAAAGATAAACAGCTGTTGTATCAACTTATTATCAGCGTGACATAAACAGAAAATTGACATAACGGTTATTTTTATGTTGGTAGTTAGGTGTTAGGGTTACCTATGACTTTAGAAACAAATCAAATGAGGTTTAATTACTTAACGACGGCAGAATAACCACGAGCAATAGTAAAGTTTTGATAAATCTGTGTACCCTAAATTTAATGGCAATTGCTTTAAGTACCTATGTAAAATATTAGTTTAAAACAGTAAGTAAACTTGTTTACTATTCTGTAGGATTTTGTAAATGCTTATCCGCCACAGCACGCCCTAGACACGACCGCTCCCGAACGAGTCTCTAATATTAATGACCCCACATCGTCCGAAACATTTTATACGTACTTAACTTTGTTTAAGTATGTAAATGTCATAGAATAAATAAATACATAGGGGAAACAGACGGACCGTTTTGTTTTAATACAATTGCACTATTTTAAAGGAGTTTATAACCTTTTTTATCTGTTTCCGCAGAATAGAAAACAGAGTCTAACAGACCACTCGTCGCCTGTAAAAGACTTTAAAAGAGATTATTAAACAAAGTGACATGAAAATTCTGTAGTTCGGAGCTATAAAAGTTCCAAGCTAGCTCTGTAATTTCAATTAGTCAATGCTATTTATTTCGTTCAGGATATATCTCATGCGGCCCTTA
Source organism: Shargacucullia verbasci (assembly GCA_947562105.1). NCBI lineage: Eukaryota > Metazoa > Arthropoda > Insecta > Lepidoptera > Noctuidae > Shargacucullia > Shargacucullia verbasci. The sequence goes on from OX387293.1 coordinate 13,803,897, forward strand.
AAACTTCAGTGCACTTTTCCTTTTTTTTATGGCATAGGCGGCAAACGAACAGACGGATCGTCTGATGGTAAGCCATTAACGTCGCCCATGGACACCCGCAACACCGGAGGAGTCACAAGTACGTTGCCGGCCTTTTAAAAAGGAGTACGCTCTTTTCTTGAAGTTTGAAGGTCGTATTGGTCCGGAAATACCGCAGACGACAGTTCATTCCACAGTTTTGTTGTGCGAGGCAGAAAGTTTCTCGAGAAACGCACAGTTGTGGACTGCCAACCATCTAAATGATGGTGATGGAACTGCTGTCGCGTAGAACGATGGCGGAAAGAGGCGGCAGGGATCAGTCCGAACAATTCCTCGGAGCACTCCCCATAGTATAGGCGATAAAAGATGCATAGTGAAATTGCCTGGTGAAATACAAATGCCATTGAAGCGGAGTCAAACTGTCAGACCGAACTAGTGAACTGTGCAACAAATTACATTTATCTCGGAGCAGTTAAAAGCTTCCTGGTTTTTCAATAAAAAATACTCAATAATGAAAGTTCTGTGAGATGAAAAGAGCGATTTGTAAAAGTGATATTTTTTCATCATATCAGCCAACACTAGCCTCATAAGGGATTGTTTTAAAGGGAGAAAGAAGAGTATAGAGAGATAAGTATAAGGCAATACAGTGTGTCAATCTTATAGCCACATATGGTCAAGTAACTATCATTGACGATTTCTAAGAATACACTCAACACTTTCCGAGACTTGGAATTTCTCAAAATTCCATTGTCCGGGTAAACTTTTAGTTAACTGTGACACAAATTAGTTATTCTGAATACTGTTTGTTTGGTCGATTTCAATAATTAGGTCACAGTATGTCACACCGCATTTAAATTTCTAATAAATACACATGAATATATTAATTACTCAAACAGCGCTTCGTTATAATTCGTATACCTATTCTGTTAATAAGTTTTATGGAATGCTAATGCAAAACTATGGAAATTATTTGTGACTTACCCTTTAGAACTAGCCTTTATTCGACACTTATAACCGACTGCCAAAAGTAAGATTATAAAGTCTTTTGAATAGTTAATGTTCTAGATAGACTAGCATAACTTTAATCATCTGTATATCCTCATAAGCGTGATAAAAATACGTCAATTGGCTGTGACAACAAAACTAATGTTTACATGAACAAAGCCGATTAATTCTTCAACCGAGACAGACTCAAAATGTTTTCATAACGAAGGAAAAACGGAAAAAAATATATGTACATTCGCCCTACTGTTTATTTCGCGTCTCGACCGTTGTTGAAACATACGGGGTCATATTTCGTACTGCGCCGCCGCAGTGTCGCGCGCGGTCATTGATAACTTGTATGAATAATTTCACATCGTAAATGATATCGTTAATGGTTTTAAACCGGTGGTTTTAATGGCTATTTATAATAATTTATGAGCTGGAACATATAATGCGATTTTGACGTAAGAATAAATTGAATTCTATTGATTACTTACTTTGTATTGGATATGAAAGTGCATGCAGATCGACAATTAAATATAATGAAATGGCTTTTGTTATCACACAAGTCGTGTGTCACTCAATTGGCAAAATTCAATGAGCATTTGATAAATAGACGATGAGTCAGTGTTAATGACATGCGCTCACCTGCATACGTTTTGTTGTAATCTGCTTTGGCCTTAATTATTTAATGCTCTATTTACTTACAACTATGTTGCTATCGCTTCGAGCTATAACATTTAAGATACCACTACTACCTTGTTTGACGTCCATCTTTCTTAATAGACTACGTCATTGGCATAGTGGTTGCCAACGCGACTGCTGAGCGTGAGGTCCTGGTATCGATTCCCGTGTCGGGCAGTGTTATTGGATTTTTCTGTATGGAAATTCTCAGTAACCGCACGGAGTCTAGAACTGTGCCCGATAGATGGCAATAGGCTCGCCTCATATTCCGTGGGCCTCAATAACGGCGTCGGCGAAATGTGGGTGACGACCAAAGACAATCATTTGAATTGTCTGATAACCGTGGCGGTTCCGCGTGTTAAGCCTCCCCGTGTAATTCAAACTCTTTATAAAACTGGTACGAGTGATTTATACGACGGGTGCGAATTTATTAAATCATTCATCATCGTTTTCTTAACGCCTCGTTTTGGCGGAGCGGGTAGAGGGCTAACAATGGATAGTTTTTATTTATTTTTATAACAAAGGTTTTCGCTTTAGTCTAGGCTAAGCTTTTGTGGGTTTTTTGTTAGATGCTTGTGTCCTTTCAGTTATCTAATGGGAAATTGGTTTGTACAGGTGTCAAAATTAGGGTTAGTATATAAAGAAACTAATCACTAATCGGTGAGCCACTGCGATCCCCAAGCCGCCTGCCAAGCTTGGGGATTATGGCAAACCCCCCCTTGGGGGAGGCTTTCGTTCAGCAGTGGACGTCTTTTGGCTGATGATGATGATGATGATATAAAGAAAATGAAGGATAAATAAATTGTGCTGGTCTTCAGGTAATAGTGCCTACTAGTTTAGTACTACTTTAATTACTCGCTGTCTCATAATTACCCTAAAATATACAGCTATGTCCAATTGTACATGCGTCTTTGAATATTTATCTGACTTGTGAGCTATTGGTTTCTTATGAAAGAACAATTGAGTGGTATATATAGAGCCCGAAACCATAAATCTTATTACTTAACACCCACAAATTGAATACTGCCCCATTTCAAAACCACGACAAAAATGTAACTGTCTCACACAAATACAGTGATAATTTTCGCACGTCAAGTTTCGGTAACGGTGCGTGTGCGCAGTTTTCTGTTGCTATCATGTCATTGTCCGCCGAATGTTGAGTAAACACGGTCACCTCGATCCGTTGGGAACTGCTCAGTGATTACCATGTTTGTGGATTTGTGTGGCTTTATTAAAACGCTTTTTAAAATCCACACTATTATAAATGCGAAAGTAACTCGGTCCGTTTGTTTGTTACCTCAATACTAAACCGCTGAACCGATCGTTATGAAATTTTACAAAGAGATAGCTTGAGACCTGGAGAAGGATATAGGCTTATTATTACTTTTGCAGCAAAACACTAATTAGATGATAAATACAAAATATATGCAAACGAAGTCTCGGGCAACAGCTAGTTCTTTATATGGTGGGACTATTATTAAGTTATGCATTTGTTAACTAACTTGGTAGTTTGTTTGCGAGGACAGTGGTGCCTTTAGTCCCTATACTAAATTTAGTCATAACTCACAATACTTTCACTTAACATAACTTACATGCATTGCTATGAAGCTCTTATTTTGCTAATGTGGTTATTAAGACCCATGGAATCGGACCTTATTGCCATCAGCAAACTGCCAAACTCAGAATTCCCTAACAGTTACAATTACTTTACAGGGCCATGGAAATGGAACTCAGGAGCTCTCACGTTAATTAGTAGTTTTTGTAAAGCATTACACTTTAATATTTTTGACCACCTAAATGCTTTCTGCTTATCTCTGTAAACAAACATGTGATCAAAACGCGTAACGCAGTTTACCTAATGCTATATATGTACTTGCATATAAACGGTGTATATAACGGAACAGTGTCAGTCAGGCAGCCGTGAGCTGATCGCGGGACCTTGACCACGATTGACTCCGGTTCAAACTGATCACGATGCGCTGCAATTTGATGATGCGGTCAATTTGATGATTGTACTTAATAGAGACGAATGTTAAGAGGTATGTCCAGTCGACTATCTAGTATCGTACATTTAGTTTGTATAGTCAAACGATGAGATAGGTATACGAGTAGGGTATTGTGTTTAAGATAGGTCTTCCACTCGCCCCTTCAAACCATCCATGAGTTTCTTGCCGGTCTCTTCTCACTTTTGTAAAAGTGCACTTGGAGTCTCTAGTCATTTTTTTTTATTACCTGGAAAATCTCAGTTGAAATAAAAAAAAAATACTTTGAAACCCAAAGGGATGTCAGGATAATTTCCAGGGACTTATTTAGTCATTTCTGAAAAACTTTCGACTCAGACCTCCATCCGTAGTTTCGCGAAATTACGTAACTAGAATCAACAATTTAGTAGGATACCGTAACGTTACTGCCTTTACGCTATAACCTGAGTTTTCACCAAACCCCGCATGTTTTCGGGAAACTACACCGACAGGTAAATAGGGCCGCCAAATATTATAGTAGGCGATGTAGTTTTCTCAGAAAGTTATGGATGCATTCTACAATGAATGCACTGTAGTATTATGAATAATGTCAGTTCGTTAGAAAACTTCATCGAGCATACCTATACCTGGTTGATTGTATGAGGACTATCCGGCTTCTATAGAGACCTGGAGATATTGACGTGTCGGATGACAGTCACCGAACTTAATTTCGTGGATGCCTAATCTTAGGTTTTGTTCTTGGTTTATTAGTAAAGTTGAGATTTATAAAATGGCGTGTTAGGTGTTCTGTGACATTTTTCTGTAACACTCCACATAGGTCAATTTTATTTCTGGCCGCACCAGAATCTGTTTACTTCACTAACTGATATTTTTCTCTAGCATAATAGTTTCTGAATAATTATATAATAGGTATGTAGTCACAAGTTTATACTGTTATATTGTCACCTTGAACCAGAACATTCCTTTGGCAATAGAGTTGAACTGTGGTATTTTTTTCCTTATTTATGTTTAGTTTTTACTGTTAGCTCGTAATTCTTTCTAATATTTTTATTGCATATGCTGTGTTTACGTACAAGTGATTGTTACACTGTTATTTTAATTTTAAACTGTTCTAGTATAAGACTATCATGATTTAAGTGGAAAGAATTGTTGGTAAAAATGGTGGTTGGTAAAAATAAAATGCTCAAAAACCGAGCAAAATTATATTGCAATCAATTGAAAACTCCACTTTATTATACGAATGTACACAACTTCAAATCTCAATGGAATAACACTCGTATCGACAAAACAAAACAATTTGTTCTCGACTCGTATCCAAATCGATTCACTTCTCGATGAATACGATGTTGGAATCGATACCGCGCGGCCGCGGGGGCCTTGTTAGCACCGGTGGATTGATGGCGATCGTTCACCACTTCACACCTCGTGACTCCGATGGCGTGAATTTTATATGACAATAGTACAATACATGGCCCTTCAGTCGCAATTGTGAAATACACATAGAGTTTACACTGTGGTGGAACATTTTATAGGAACATTGTAGTTTCTTTTTTTAATGTAGCCTTTGTTAGTAGTGTCTTAGTACCGTAATCTAGTTTAGTTATGGTATTAATACACCACGCATAGTACCAGATTTTTACGGAACCTGTTTGTAAACCCCTTACGAACACACACACTTTGCTTTTCATTGCATTTGACCAATATTTTGGTTTCGTTCCTAGTAAAACTATCGTAATATCAAATAACCTACCAAACATCACGTACATCAATTTACCAGTAGACAATTAAACTAAAAGTTGGTCTAACCCAGACGGGAGTACTTCCCGGTCGTCGCGACGTATCGATCGCGGGCGACGCCAGGTGAAGCTACTATACTACACTAGTATAACTAAACTGCACTACACTGCACTTGCATAATTCGAGACTAGAGTGGGGGACGTAGGGTTGGCAACACGTGACATTTATTCCATCTTCAGAACCAAATGCTTGGTGTAAACGGCTCTAGGTACCTTCTTGAGACAAGCGTATGTCTAGCGTGAATATGATGACTACCAATAGGCAAATAAACTGTCGTGAAAACCAGAGAGTTAACTTCTAAAACCTGTTGCCAGCTTATGGCATAATATACGAGAACTAAACAAAATTCCCTTAGAGGTCTCTCAAAAATACACTGTATAGTTAGCTCGTACCTGTTCCCGTTAACATGGTTTAATACTACGCAAAAAAAAAAATGGAAAAAATTGCGTCCTTTATATTCCTTGCTGAGATCAGCCTCCAGAGCCGTATTAGAAAATTTACTAAGCCACATTAAGCGATGTTAGATAAGACAAATTAGCAAAGCTACGTCGAAACACATCAATTCGAATTACTGTATATTCCATTACTTTTTACGAGTGGTCGTTCAGCGATGAAACAGTCTAGATTTAACGCAGTGTACTGTGAAACGAAGTTAGGTGTCGCAGTCTAAGTATCTACGTGAGAAACGGCGCTGTTTCGAAATTTTAGGCTGAACAGCATACCTAACGTACTGATGGAAAGTATTTAGTTAAATATAACTTGGATCAGGATCATAAAAACTACTCATTATTACGCGAACACCTCATGTTTTCCTTAATAGTAGCGTATTAGTGTAAGTGAATATTGTAAGTTGGCCATTACATTTAAAATTACAGCTTCCATTCCATAAGATATCTACCACGGAAACATTATAGCGATTTTACACATTGCAACAATGAATTGCGCCATTATTGCCGCGATAACACATAAAATATGAGCTCGGCATCAATAACTAGTGTTCCCTGTTTTCACTTAGTGGCAGCCCTACAGATAACAGACCCGGATGCACTGGCGGACAGAAAAATGAACCACTCAAATATACGGGTTTTATACCGCACTAGTACTACGAGTATGTCGTTAGTCTGAGCAAATATACATGGGTACATGTGTTTTTTAGAAACGTGGTGGCTTGATAGGATTTGCGGATTTTGATGAGATTTTAGACTGAAGGGGAAGTAGAGTGTGTGGCTTAACAAAACACATGGGTAGGTACTAGTTTGACCGGTGTTTTGTTATGGCGGGGTGCTTTGCAGTCAAATTGGCTATCAAACTATCACAATATGTAGTACATTTTATGATCTTGATGAGAATTATGATCAAATTTCTAGTTGCCAGGATACAATTAAGTAATTATATCTAAAACGTAGGTATGAGGTAGAATTATAAATTTAAATAACTGACATCGAAACCTCTCTCGGCTTGATTAAGTAAGTTATCTCTCAATTTACGTCATGACTAATTGTTGTCAGACGATCAATTTTACTAAAGGAACGAAACGGCGATAGCGTAAATATATGCCAGCTATCGTGTGAGCAAGGCCGGGATCAAAGAAAGTAAAACCTTTTTATAAGGTGTTATTTATTTCAACTATCACTCCTCACTGAGTCGCAGAACCTTGTTATGTAATGCCCCTCGTTGCGATAACAGTGCACAATAATCTCAAGTGCGACGAGTGCTTATGTAACACGTTGTCTGAGCTTTGTCTTCTGCGCATTGTGAACTAGGAATAAAGGTAAAACTATCTGATCTTTAAGTTTTAATTCTCAAAAGGGTATTTCATGAATAGTCTGCAGATGTATAAATTGAATGGCGTTCGTCTTTGAATGCTTGAACTAGATCTATGTATATCTGTTAACTACGTCAAACGGCGCAGGTGGTGCTAATCTGTCGATATTATAATATTTGTTCAGCCTTTAGAAACCTGAGCTATTTTTATCGGATAAATAGAGATACTCAGCTGTTGCTTCGACTTTTCTTGTATCTGTAACTTATGAAAAAAATATAGGAAAAGGAACCATAATAATTATGAGATGATGATTTATTTCGCTCCTTTTAAATATCTATGTGATGTTCTACAGCCGTAGCCGTATAATATATGTATGATGATGTTAAGAGTCTCCTTGATTGGATGTTCAATGAAAACTTCTCACAAACCACGAATGTAACGTGTAACGGTCTAACTGTGTTTTTTTGCAAGTAACCCAAGTTATGTGAAAGGCCTAAATAGTTGTTGTAGAAAATGCGAATAAAATTTTCCCAGACTTCTTTTGATTTGGTTTACCTATAAGAACTCGTTATGAAATTCTTCCAAGTACGTATAAGGAACTCTTAATACTTTTATTTTGCAAAAAGCAGTAAATATAACTCAAATTTAAACACTCAAAAATTTTTCGGTTCCAGCTAAATATTTTAGAAATAAAGCGAAATGTCTTTTTTCACTTAAGCTGCGATTTTTTCTTTGTATTCCAACAAATATTAGTTACTAGCTTCCGCTCGCGGCTTCACCCGCGTGGTTTACGAACCCATACATTACTCCGGGATAGCCTATGTGTTATTCCTGATTATGATCTATCTCTGTGCCAAATTTCATCCCAATCCATTCAGCCGTTCTGGCGTAAAAGAGTAACAAAGATCCATCCATCCATCCATCCTCAAAAACTTTCACATTTATAATATTAGTAGGTACTTCCTACTAATATTATAAATGTGAAAGTTTTATATATGATAGGATAATGACTATTGTAGTGTTAACGCATAAACGCAATTATTTTATTATCTTACTAATTACTGTTAATTTAATCTTTTATTACTCAGCTATCTTGAACGTTCTATTTGCCTTCAAACACTGGGATTTCCGTACCCTTGAGAAATCACTCCCAAAATGGGATCGTAATACAATAGATATTATTGAGAATATCTTAGTAAATAACGATTTATATATACACATATTCGATCCTTGAAATGGCGCTCAATTTTACACGATGTATCTCCAATTCAATTTAGTTTTGTTTCGGACGAATAAATTCATGCTGGGTAATGGATATATTTTATTGTACATAAAATGATATACATATACCTACCTACCTGTAGGATTGATACAAAAACTCGCTACGAACCTGAGATATTAAACTACAAAAATTCATTGTATAATTGAAATTAAAAATGTACGTTCATTGTGTTTTAAATAAAAAATATCGTCGGTATTTATTCGTGTCAAAATTTAAAAAAGCAGCGTGTTTAATATGCAAGAAAATAGAAAACAAAATAAAGTTTCCACCAGTTTCACTACGGGTTTCGTGAATTTGGTCGTATGTGTACTGGCAGGGATGTACGTCGCGGTGGGCTGGACCGTGCACACTATGCAAATAATACCAGCGGTACAGGCGTGCTGGCGAGATCGTTTGCGGAGAACAGCCGAAACACCTCTCACTTTGTATATAGTTCTACTCTTTAATGTGCGTACGTATAGGAACGTATAGACAGACATACAACGTGTTCAGGTTACCGTTGTCGGTAACAAACATATCTCAAACAATTAATTCTGTCTCAAATATTGGAGGATATTAGAAATTAAAAACGCTCAGCCGTGTTGAAATGAAATGAAATGAAATTATTTATTTTGCAAATAGGATTTTTCAATCACTTTTACACGTCTTTTTTAAACTAGATGGCGTAGGCATTTCCTATGACTATCCCTGAGAAGAAACGCCGAAACAAACTCAGGTGTTCAATAGTCTATATATGTTTATATACAGTTATATATTTACTGGTGTCCAAAACACAGGTATTGATCGTCTCAGCCTCGTAGCAGGCAACGAATTTGAACAGCAGCTTGGTAAATATGATGATATCATACTCCCATCATCAAATCACAGTCATGTGAATTGTTTTTCTTTCAACTCTCCTCATATATTGTTCAGCATTAAACGTCCTTACTCTGTGTTCGATCTAGAACTGAAAATTACTACAGTCTGTTGCTTTGAACTGAATAGCCGCATTTTTGTCTTGGAATTAACTAAATAATGGGTGCGAACTTGCGAAGATTAATTGAGGTGACTAAGATGGATCTGATGTACTCATTCCAACCCCTGTTCATGGAGCCAACGACCCTATCGCGCCAGTACCTACATCCATTCGCCCGCAAACCGATCGCTCTGACGTCACTGCACAAATGCATCGCGTTCGCACACAATGTGTAATGGCCGCTCCTGTTGGAATACGTGCCAGGGCACGCGCTTAAGCGATTGGCGATTTAACAATTGTATCGATACTGATTACATAGGATAGGTTCTAAGATCTATCAATTCGATAGATCCTCGAACTTATCCTATTGAATTCTGCCGAGCCGCAGTATTCAATCGCAGTATTACAATTTCACGTTTACATCAGGCGTTCAGAACGCGATGTATTGTAGAAATTGGTGCTTTGATGTCAATTCTTTTTTTTGAACATTGCCTTACCTAGCAATAATTCCTGTATCGTGGATGCGTTTACAAACACATATATTCACATACACAAAGACTCAGACCCGAAACAACTTTCTGTAGATCATACAAAATATAGGTATATATGTGTATCCCTTTTATTATGAACGGTAATAACTTAAGATCGCTAAACTTGTTCCACAATAAGTCGATCGCAGCTGCTAAAAGTATCACATATGGTTTATACCTAACGGTCGCTCCCGTGTTACTTTCAATAAGTAAGTCGTTATAATATACACAGGGTTATTTTTAAACGGTTAGGCGTTGGTCGGCCGAACTCTGGTTTAAATTAAACATAACAATTCGGTGGATCGGTGGAGGAAAAATAACTGGAAAGTATTGGCTGGAAAATGTTTGAGAAAAGTTTATTTAAAAAAATATATCCTTGTTTATTATGTTGTCTGATATTTGTTTGTTATTTTTTATGTCAATGTCATTATCTTATTAATATTTACTGAGAGAATTCTGTTTGATTTGAGAGATTTGAGAGTACAGTAATACCTCGAACTTACGCGATAGGTGGGACTGAGCGATAACCGCGTAAGTCGGGGTATAATTTCGCTATAAATTATAGCTAAGCGTCGATTCCACTCGACACGTTCGAACTCGTACATTAGCTGAACAATAATGAGGGGGAGTGAATAATCGAGTTGTGTAGCACTGAAACAAAAGACGAATCGACGAGATTTTAAAATCGCGTAACTCCAGTTTCGCGTAAGTCGAGGTTTTACTGTAATATGAATTATTGAAGTGTAAACAACAGGTGTGAAATATATACAGTGCCAATATTGTAATGAAAGAGAAAATATATATTTACCATTGACGCATGACATAACATAGCATCACGCTATATTCCTGTATTTTGACCTAGTTAGGTGTCCACATTTGTTTTTCTCGATTTCAGAGATGGCTGTATATGATTATATAAAGTATGTACAGTAACATAGGTACTGTACGTACTGACGACACGGTTGCCGCACTGGCTGAGGGATCGACTGCTGCGCTACGTGTCACGGGTTCGATTCCCGCACGGAACAAACATTTATATGATCTATAGATAGTTGTTTCGGGTCTGGGTGTATTTCCATGTTAATATATGTGTTTGTAAACGCACCCACGATACAGGAATTATTCCCAGTGTGCGGCAATGTTTAAAAACAATATGTATATATACATACAACGCGTGTAACAACTCAATACCCCCACATTACATCGTCTACCTACTGCAAGGTCTCGTACTTACATAATAATAACATATAATTTTCTTATATCACCACGTAATAGTAGTTCTTAGAACTGTTGAGGAAATCACAAAAGGAAAAATGGTTTCATTCCGTGTTTTTCAGTCTTGATAGACTTTAGTAGATTACAGGCGTGATGCTTTGTTATGTTCTATTTCGATAATGTCGTGCTGGAATAGTGTGCCCATTAGTTTATAAGGCGCAGGACCATTAATAGTTTCAATATATCTCTTCTTCTTTTCTTTCTTTCTTTTAAAATAAAATAAAGATCTCTTCCCACATTAGGTAAGTATATCTTATATTACCCTCATAAAACAGTTTAAATACATAACTATAATACATATAAACAGAAACTTTCCACACTAAAGTTAAAGACATTACCATATTTACACCTCAGCACCTAGATTTGAAACTTGGGTCCTAACTTCGTCTCTAGAGGCAAAGTTTCTTAGTTTGGGACAGACCAGATAATGTAATATTAGGTTTCAAATATCCTACTAGTTCTGACAGACCCTATTTGAAACAAGAAAATAGTATCCATATAATATTAAGATTATATATTAATGACAATTTATAACAAGAGTATAATGCAAAAACCCAATTTTTTGTAGATCTGTTCCTGTATCTCATATGTTAATGGAAATCAGAAGCTAAAAATATTGGACCTTTTTGAGTCTTGAAGTGGAAGGGCAGATTTTTCGTACTGTATTCACTTCGTGTAATGAATAAACCTATCACTATACCAATGATGGGTATGGGCCTCTTTTCAGAATGAGATTTATTAGGCTTCGGTCTACCTCGCTGACCTGGTGCGAGATGGCAGACTCTTAAGAGAGGCAGAGAGAACCTTATGGCCCTCTCAAGTGTGCAGATTTCCTCACAATGTATTCCTTTACCGATAACGTCAGCGATAATCAAATTCTTCTCTCTGAAATCGATTCTAATCTGATCAGAAATACCTGATTTGCCTATCAAGCTGGTTGAAACTCAGACCCTCCTGTATGTAAGGCAAGCTTCGCCACAGTAACTTGTATGTAATGTGTGTCTCTTCATAGTGAACATCGGTTTTCAAACTGTACAGATGTTAGAAAGATGTTCGGTAATTCTTCGTAAAACGATATCATATTATTGATGAAAAAACTTGGCTTTAGTAATTTTAACGAAGAAACTTCACAGCTTACTGGAGCAAAGCTAGTGGAAAGCTGAGTAAACACTAGTGAATAACTTAGACGAGAGCTTTATCAAAGATTCTTAAGATATTCTTAAACAAGTAGGGTTTAACTAAAGAAGGTTCGGCGGAGTAAATAATATTCCATTATTTACTAAAGGAAAACCGGTCACGATAGTCTTGTTTTCTTTTTATACTTTTATTAATCTTACAACAATCAAGTCAATTGTGTTCAGTTGATCGTTAATTTTAATTAATGTTAAAATTGGTTTTGTTTCAGGTAAGCACTCCCGCGTAACATTGTTGAATGCATGCGCAAGCGTAAGTAATGAGAGAATAAATTTTACGACATTCATATCTCATGCAACTTTCAACATTATTACTTTTCCGTAATAAAACGACGACGGAAAATACAGCATAGTATGTGTTTCTTACTGGCTTCATTGTTAAATTCAATCTTTTGACTTTGAGAGAAATACTTTTTTGGTAAAAGAATAAATAGCAAACGAAATCAGGTGATCAGCAGGTCATGCCCTTGTTTATAGTTAAATGTGTATTATATCTATATAGTAACAAGTCATTTTAGCAAATATATTATTCAATAGGTATAATAAAAGAAGCATAAAGTCATTGAACCAGAAAATAAACTTCAGTACAAAAAATGTATACCAAAACGGACTCTATTTTAAAATCAGATCCTACAAAGCTGCAACGAGATTCAAACTTATCCACCGAGCTTATCTACATCTGTCTGGTACTCAAATCTGAAACACTACAGTTACCGAAACTAAAGCACGTAGCAGCCCTCAACCCGTCGGGGTATCGAACCCTGGCAGCGTGGTTGGCAAGCGTCTGCGACAGTTTGGCAGCCCGCCTGCTCGCCGTGCCAGCCCTAGGCTAGCTTATTGCATTCCCAGGCAGCTATGCTCCTCGATGTGACATAACACGCTGATACATCGCTGATGCGGCGGTTATCACATTTGAAATTTTGAAGAGCGAAGCTTTTTTTTAAACTACGATTAAGATTAAGAGTTTTTAGTTTAAAAAAATTACAATAACACACAATGACTGACAACTATCCTTACAGTTGACAATTTGACGTTGACAGATCAACAAAACTAGCACAAAAATGTGTTCTAGCTACTGTTCTGTTTTATACCAATATTTGTTGTTATGCTACAATCGAACTAGGACCATTAAGTGTAGAAGACAGATTTTCTGTCAGTTCATTTCATCTTACATTCCATTGTATGTTCTCTACTTCACCTTTAAGAGAAAAAGGTAAAGGCCAAAGATACGTATACTTAGGTATATGAGGAAAACCAGTCCCCACAACACCCATTATAGTCAGACATGTAGAACCAGTGAGATTACTGTCATTCCACCTGATTACACTCAGGTGGCCGGTACAGCCATTTATCATTCTGTCAGGCGAATGGAGTGTTCCTCGCAATTAAGTTGATAATCGCACCACCTGACGTGTGAAGCCTGATAAATCATGAACAAGGCCAATGTTGGAAGCGGCCAGGTACAGAGACATGCGTAGGAAAATCTAATGTTTCTATATTTAGAAAATAATCGTTCAGTTTCTCCGAAAATTTGTAAAGGTCAACTCGTAAATAGTTAATTATCACTGCTAATTTGGTCTATAAAAACTTTTTACTTAACGGTTTTCCGGGATGTTCCTTTAAACTTTCGATTTCTTGAGACTCATCAGAAAAATCTGATTCTCAAAATACGATGGTATCAGTGTATCTACAGGTTGATTCTACTTGACATTTTCTGGTTACCTTTACGCACGAAAGAGCATTGTGAAGTCAAAGCAGTGCAAACACAGTTGACTAAACATTCTGCTCACCCAGTAAGCAACAATGATCTTGTTAGTACAGATGTTTAAAGGAAACTCCTGCATGTGTGCATGTGCAGAGCTAACATAAATATGGGACAGGAAACACCAATGTGTATTGATCGTGCCCTTTCACAACTCCGTGCTTGCCCCAAATACAAGCTGCAACTTTGTGTGTACTAACTGCTGCTAATATTGGCTATGTTGAAGGAATAATGTATTTTGAACTAACATCTATCGCGAATGTCGATTGAGTTTAGTGTATACAGTCAGAAAAATTGGCGGTGAGTTGAAACTGCTAAAACTCAATTAAAAACTACTGAAGTTTTATCCGTGTTCGCGTGAATCAAAAGCTTTAAATAAAACTAACGATAAAGTACAGTTTTCCAACCGATAAATATACGTATAAAAACACGATCCATTACGAACTGCCCCATAATTGAATCATAGATCGTAACACCGCTGATAGAGCCACTTCATCATCCTAAACCCTCGGCACTAGCGCATTATTTTTAAGTTTTCCACTTATTTGTCTTTTCGCAGCCTGGCAGAATTTATGAGCTTGCTCGCCCGTTTGGAAATCTGTAAATAATCTAACTTTGTGGCCCCAGCAGCTCTGTTGTCATTCAGTGGTCTTATTAAAAAAGTTTAAGGCTCTTTTATAGTTAAAGAATTAAGTATGTTGCCTTTTTGTTGTGCGCCTTTGTTGACTTTGCGGCTTATACCCATGTTTTATGTACTACCCGTTGATATATGGTTATTAAAAGTTCTGTTCGGGGCTTGTTATTATTTTGTTTTGACTGATGTGCGTAAGTATCGATATTCCAAAATGGAGGCTCTGTATCCGCAGTTTTATTTGTTAAAATGTGGTTGATATTACCAATATCAACATAACACCTTTTGATTGTTTGTTATAAGCAAAGAGGTGCTGCCATCTACAGTTTTGTTGTATTGCCATTGTTATTATTTCTTACGAATTTATATCAAATGGGACCAAACATCTTTAGTTTTGTCATAGATTAAAGCGAAATTCCTGCAAATATAAAAGTTATCTTTATAGTTATCTTGCGTAGGGCGTTGGTCTAGAATACTAACATCTTCAACTTTGTATTTGCTTAATAATTACGTCTGGTCTCACAAATGGTACGTAGATGTGATGTTTAAGTAAATATTTGCATCCATTTCTGAGTTTAGGGTTGTGGAAATGTAGACTAGCTGTCATTGACGCTGAATTTGTTAAATATCGGACAGTGGTGGCCTAATTTGAGGGTTGTCATTTCACACTTCAGGTTATAGGATAAACAATACCTATATTACATCATCCTGCTAAATAGCCGCTTTGTCTCGTCTTGCATGTAACTACGAGCACTAACGGCCCTTATGTCCCTTTTTTAAAGGACATAGGCATATATCCAGTGTTCTAAATAGGCTGTTTGGACAGTTCGGCAACCCTACCGAGGAGGCGTAGTACATGTGTGTTATGACGTCACCGCATCGACACTCAGCGTGTTGTGCTGTTCGCAGACAAACCAATTTGTTTGCCGAGATGTCGAACCAAGCGACGGAGTATGGGTCTCACATTATACCACATAACTGCGATAGAAACGATAGCTTGTTATAAATGTTAATTGGAGAATTAAATTATGTGTTCCGAGTCAATTCTCCAGCTTCCCTTTGTTGGGGGATTACTATTAAAATCGTGGCTGCTTTGTTGGTATAATTGAGGCCATTGGAACTGCGGATCTTGTCATTTTAGCTATTAGCAGCGTTTGAGCTTGATCTTCATTTCTCCAGGTGTGGCTAACAAGCGATGGTCAATTGAACTAAATATTTTAAAGTTTAAATATATATCCTATCCTATCCTACTAATATTATAAATGTGAAAGTTTGTGAGAAAGAATGGATGGATCTTTGTTACTCTTTCACGCCAGAACGGCTGAACGGATCTGGATGAAATTTGACACAGAGACAGATTATTGTCTAGAATAGCACATAGGCTACTTTTTTTCCTGGAATAATATACGGGTTCGTAAACCACGCGGGCGTAGCCGCGGGCGGAAGCTAGTCATACATATTTAAGCTTTAAAATATTTAGTTTCATTGACCTCGCCTTCTTTCCCATGTGACCTCATCCTAGAGCTTTTAGTACTTCACTGTATATCCCTAAAAAGATCAAGTATGAGGACACCGACACTCTCGGGTCACTTGCCAGGGTTCACAAATGTAAGTCAGGTCATGTTCTTTGAAGACGTGTTACAGAATTCAAGGAGAATATAACAATTTATTCGTGTTCGTGGAATCCTGTTTGCTCAACGCCTGTGGTGTTTACGGTCCGAATGTTATTGGTTATATTAAACAATGCTAATTTCACCGGAATATATCGAATTGTTCGGAATTTGCCTCCCGCTTTTAAAATGTTGCAATAAACTTTACGGCAGAACCTATTAAGAGTGTTCCGAGAAAAGCTCTAGCGAAGAAATATGGCTGGATGTTGAAAACATTGTGTTGTTTATGCCTGAAAAAGGTACTCTTTCCTCTCACCTTGGTGAAGATAAAAACCCAAGACGTGCTTTTTATAGCAGCCTTTTTTAACGAAAATGTAGAAATGTTACAAGATAGTATTTTTTGAAAAAATGTAGAATAGTTTCCGTTAATTAACAACACAGTGCATTTAAAAAGTAATATTCTTTTGAAGCTATAAAGAACAAAATGTACTAAACTAGTTAATTAGATTGTAGATAAATCCTGCTCGCTAATTATTCCGTAAATCCCCGCTAACTGCACCTTTGTTTTAATTAAATATTATTCGAAGAAAAAAACGCGTCGTGTTTCTCTTACTATATTTTATCCTTAAAGGCTTTTATAAATGCACCCTCGTACCTTGTTTTCCGGTTTTTCCATATTTTCTGCTCCCTGCTCCTCAGTCGTCGGCACTCCTCGGCGCGGCAGTCGCCGTCGGGCGCTGGTCGCGGCCGGTCGCGTCGCCGCGCTCTCCTTCACCGTTCCGAATTCAAATATCTTATTTTCAGAGAGCTAGTTGCAAGTAATCCTATATTGCACGACTGCTATCTACCATAATTTTATAATAAAGATCCAGTGTGTGTTGTTCTTCATATTATTTACGTAATTAGGCTGACTGTGGTTTCATGAATCGTTTACCGTTAAGTGCCAGGTATAAAGGTGCTATTATTAATCACTACGTTCGGTTGGAGAGAGCATTATTAAGTTGACAAACTTCTAATGTGTCTTTGATTACCAACGCCATGGCAACAAACAAAGAGACTCGGTTTCCACTCCAGAAGTTGTGAACAAGTTTTGATTAATTTTTGCTCCACAATGTACCCTATATCAACTTAGTCTGAAATGCCTTGATTGTTTTCATAAATCTCCTTAAAATTGATTTTCACAACTTGGCGTGATTGAGAGAGTTTATTAAATAAGAATATTAACGGCATAACGGGATTAATTACACAAAATAATGCGACCGTTTCGGATTGACCTTAAACTAAATATACCGTAAGAAAATACAATAACATTTAATTAAAAATCTCCACAATGGAAAAATTTACATTTTCTTAAAAAGCTTCTCAAGGCGAATTCTTGAAGAGGACGCAAATATCGCGAGTTACATTTCGTTTGGTTATTGCAGAAATTTCCTGAATGCGACCTCCCCGGCGTTGTTTGCAGTAAAAGCTTCGATATTCACTTCATGACGCTTTATAAATGCATAAAAGATCTGATTGTTGGTTATTCGAAGCGATAAATTATTTATGTTTATGTACGTGGTTGAAAACTGGGAATATCTTGGCTTTTTCTTAGTGAGTGAACCGCAAATCAAAAAATCTACTGCGATGATTGTTATAAACTTACAACATATTGCTAGAATAAAAAGCACCTATATCTGCGTAATTAATGGATTAAAGATGGTCAGTTTAATCTCAAATAGAGATCTCAAGAGAAATAATGGTATGTTAAGTGGTTACCACACCAAGGCAAGAATATCTTCTGAACAATTTCTTCAAATACAGTTCGAGCCTATCTTGATTATCTGTATATTACGCTAGTACTTCCTACTCTGTAGGCTTTTCTACAAGCTTCTAACATCTTACAATTCTTACGAACTTCTTTATTATTTCGAATTTTCTTGTCTCCATTTTCTTCTTTACTTGATTCTACTTAACATTGTATCAAAATGATCAGTTTCAGTTGCTACCAACCCTTTTATTTTTTCCCTTCGTTCCCGTGTGAAAGTTTCGCCATCTTTTGTTTCCTGTCTGATCTTTTAACATAGTTTTCTTTCAACATGTTCAGATAGATTATGCTTGTGCAGTTTCTGGAAAAAGGTTTTCTTTAAACTAACTGTGAAGTTACCTCTTAAGTGAAACCCCTTAAAGGACTAATTAAATTAAACGGTGTAAACTCGCCCGAGGGGTAGCGACGAACATTTCTCCCCTTATTAGGAAGTGGCTATGTCCAGCCTTGGTTGCGATAGGTTCAGTAATAAGACAATAGAATATATTAGTCTGTATTCTAGAGCAATTTAATATGAATTCTATTTACTTTTAGTATTAAGCTAACGTCGAGATGTTTTTTCAAATGTAAACTATAACAGACGTCGAGCATATGTGTATTAGGCACATATACATCTGGCTTACCTTTCAGAGGTACCAGGCGTGACGGTCATTTATGTATAACTTAGTACCTGAAAGAAACAAATAAATTCAGTTGCTACATAACATTCATCTTTTTGTGGTAGAATAAATATTTTACAAGTCTAGACAAAGTCAAACACTTGAATATAAGGCCGCCCTCTCACAGAAGTCATTAGAGAAGCTGGAAAAATGGAAGGAATAACAAGTGAGTTGAGCCCATACACGAGTATTGTTGGAGGTGGGTCGTTGCCCGAAGGTGTCGCTGTGTGTCTTTATTTCCGTTTCCGGTAGCGTTGGGCGGGCGGGGCGGGACCGCATCCGGCGGCGGATAGTTTCCGCCTTTTATCACTACATACCGCTCTGAAATATTAAAAATAAGATACCTTTTTATTCCGTAGTTGATGCGAATAAAACCGTTCGTTAACTGTGATGAAAGATATATATTCGTGTTTAAATATTAAAAATGATGTGTTGAAAACTCTTAATGAAAAGCTGGCTTGTTTTAAGTCTAGCTAATGGACCAAAAGCAATTCAAATAAAAACGAGACTTAATGAAAATTGCGAAGGTAAAACAGGTTCAAATAAAGAGCAGACATTATTATTCGAGATGAACGCTAAGCTTGGATGAAGAATGATTTAGAAATTGTAAATATTTTAATAACAGTTGGCTTACCTGGTTTAGGTATTGTATCTGATTTATTTTTGTTTTCATTTACCCCTAGATAAATACATTAATTACTGGTTATGCTTAAACTTTTAACATAAAGCTTAGATTGTAACATAAAGTACTTTAAATAAACTGGGTATCACACAGGTCCAATGTTCTACAATGTTTTCAGTAATTCTTAGATCATATAAATCCCCTTTTATATTGTTTCTCCATGTAAATCCTTGGTATATCGTGCTACCTTATAATCTGACAAAAAGTATATTAAAATTGGCACGCAGTGAGTGGATCATATTACCCTCAACATTCGTGCGTAAGGAATTACTTTCTTGACATCTTTTCGTGTTTGTACAGAGTACAATCCAAATTATAAGATGTAGCTATTGAACTCCATAGAAATTTGACTTATCATTATCATCATCGGCCCTCATTCGACCACTGCTGGACATTACCAGTAAGCGCCATTGAGTTCGGTCAATTTGACACATACTATAAAAATGTTCGTACCATAAGCGTTGGAATTTAGTTAAGTATATATTTTTAACGCTGACTGTACACACTCAGGTGTTGCATGCTAATGTAAAAGTTTAATGTTTTACGTGTAAATAGAACTAGGGATGGCAATAAACCGGATATAAAACATCACTTTGAGACTCAACCCCATAAAAGATGTTTATTATGAAGCTGTGGATTATAATAATAAATCTATAGTGGTCCATAAAACTTTACTAGAGAATAAAAACGTCTTCAATACAATACCTAGAGACAGTCTAATTGAGGAAGATAATGCTACAAATGTACAGCTTAGTGAATTCATTCATTACTCAGATACGGGTCTCTGTTCAGAAGATATAATTTTGAGAGTGTCTTGGTAAAATAGTAAATTGCCAGTAAATAACTTGTAAATCTCTGAAGCTTTATTATCGTGAACAGATATCTTCTGAATTAAATTTGCATATTTTCGAACCTGTTGCTAATGCTCTTCCGGAATTTGTAAGTTTCAATTTATCAATTGGGACACCAAACATATTCCTCAATAAAATATATTTTATAGTCTCGATCAAATGTCTAACAGACTTATTCACGAATAGTTGTCAGAAGTCAGTCTTAAGCTTTTCTTGCTGAGAACTCACCCGGATTACTTAAGCTTGGCTTGAGCTCCTTCTAAGATTTCCCAAGCCGCGTTTTGTTTGTGCAAACATCAGAATCTCAGGCTTGGTTGGCTGAATAAAATATGCTCGTCGACTAAGCTAACAGACGCTAAGTAAAAGCTAACTTTACAGGCTGCTTCATTGGTGTACTGGTAGGAAATGCGGGCGCTCAGCGTGGGGTTTGATTCCCACGTCGAAATGTTGATACCCTTAGGAAAACAAAGGCGTAAGGCTATGTTATGTTATCCTCACTGTAGAGCTTGTGCGGTTTAATTTTATTTTTAAATTAAACCCCCAGTTGATTCACGCACACTGCATTATCTTCAATATCTATAGATATATGTTTGTATGTGTATGTGTATGGTAATTTCATTTTATCGATCGCGGTTGACTGCGCGCTTACTGATAGTGTCTGATGATTTCATAGCTACCTGCCTATAACCTACCTATAAAACGGTTTAGATAATATGGGTGCTGTTGGTAGCAACAATTCTACACTAAATATAGCATCTAGTTGGACTGGGAACAGAGTTAGGAGAAGGCTAAGATCATAAAATAATGTTGCCATAGCCCGTCATGTTCGGTAAAATTTTAACAATAATATTATACCTTTTTAATCTCACTTTAATGGAAGCGCTCCATTTTCAGGCTTTATAATTCAATTTAAAAAAGTCCACATTGTTAACGTTGGCCTCAGTCATAATGTTAAATTCTGTTCATAATCTGTTGTTCTGACCTATGTTTTATTGGAACTGTAGACTTTTGGACCTGTATTATGACTGGAAATTTTAATGAGTCGTTGTGCCATCAACTATATTTTATTGTATAAATCGACCATTCATAACGAAATTTAATTTGCCAGTAACGCGCTAAGAAGAATAGAAGGGTAAAGTAAGGTGTATGTGCTACCAGATATTCAAGATTTACCAATTACGCTTCTATTGCCAATCTAATTCGATGAGACTTGATTCCTTGCACCAGAAAAACACAATCTTACTTAGCTTTCTCGAAAATCCAATTCACTACCTAAGGGACCGAGCCGTGCTTGAACAACCACTCGACCAATGAGGTGTCAATTTTAGACCCTCCGAAACAAAGATGGCTGCCTAAGGCCCCAAAGGGGAATGAGAATTCAAAAAATACAGGTGAAATAATCCGTGAAGTCGGTTTAATTATGCTGATTGTTCCCATTTCACTTCGTTTTGAACCCTCGACTATTGTCTCTGAATTTCTGCACGACTTTTAAAATGTTCTTCTGTTTCAAATACCGGAATTATGAACTTGGTAAAATCAAACGTACTCTTAGTATGTATCAGAATAGAGATGTCTTTAATTTTGAGAGGCATCGTTGGCTTAATAGCCTTCATCGTTTGTATAGATGTTCACCTTTTCACTGTTGAAATCGTTTAATCCAATACAGCTTAATGGGTAATAGTTCCGGCCACTTTAGAAAATCATGAATGAAGATAATTTATTTGGCCGTAGGTAAATTGAACACTCTAATATACTAAACTTTGCTATTATTTTAGGCGTTGCCAACGTTTTGTCAATAACACCAATCAAATTAGCTAATGGGACTAATTCTAGACCCATTTGATGGTATTCACGCAGACAGTAAATATAAGCTTATAAAGTACACTGAAATAAACTTTACTCTACTTAATAACCTAAAGTGAACTATTAAAAAATAGTAAAAGTACGGAAAAGGTTTTACAATGAATAAATAAAACTATCCATGAAAAAAAAAACATCCGGACCACAAATGATGGCTCAACGAAATTGTGCCCTGAACTGATACCGTCAACAAGAATAAGGATTTATTCGCCCCTGATGCATTAATACCAGGAGGGGTTCCGGAAGAAAACTAATCCTGCCTCGATGTGGGGGAAGGCTTTAGGAAAAGCCACGATATATTGACAGCGAGCGACATCAGTCGGGGCCAGATCTCGCAACTGTTGCAGGCTCCGCTTTTGATTTTTCGTATTAGGAAGTATTAGGTGTGTGTCTGTTTACGCCCGTATGCTTGTTGTAAGAGACAAAGTCAGTATAGTTTGATCACAGTTTTAGTTATAAAACGTTTTTAATAATAACTTTATTAATATGTTAGTGACATCATTTACATATATTATTTAGCCCGTCACCGTATTATGAGGTCTCCTTTATTTTCGAAACATTCCTGGTACGTAAGTACTCTAACTTTTCCTTAGCGGACTGAATAGATATATTTTTACCACAGCCAGAGCTTAGAATACGAACGTTTTCTTCCTTTACGGGTAAAACTTGAAGCTGAACTAATGTGCAGCAAGATAGCCCCGCAGTCGCAGCACCGTCTCGATAGCATTTGAAAATTCTACTCAAGCATAAAATTGAGTTTAAACTTTACTCCTACGTATTTCTCTTAACGTGAAAATAGAAACTGCAACTTCTTTCTTTCGTTTTCGTATTGAGAAATGTAAAATTAAATGCAATGTTCATATTCGTAACCATTTTGAAATTACATAAAAAATACCTACTAAAATCAAGGATTAATAAAAAATTAGTTCATTAGATTGAAATATAATCACTATCCGTTGCGGTTGTAACAGTCAGGTTGTCATTTAACAACGAAACGAAACGACTGCGAAATTAAAAACCTCGAAAGAGGATTCCAAAAGAGCTGTCATCAAATTACATTTGACGTGTAAAACGTGAAAACTTTTGTGAAATACGATGTAATATGCGAGGCATACATGACGCCAGTTAAGCCGACGAAATGAAGTCGCTCGTACGAGCGTTCTGCGGGATTCTCGGAGTCGTATAGAGTACTCCGATATGTTTCAATTACAACGACATGCTAACTAGCATGTATCGTGTTTAAATTTCCTTTAATTTTCATGATTGTACCAGATTAAGGTGGATTTCGGAATTAAGAGGCTCCAGTAGAAGGGATTTTTAATTTAAATTCGTAGTCCTTTTTGGGATATTCAGATCTATGCTGACTTTTAGCATGGATGGAGAACATGTTTAGCGTTGTACTACTTGTTACACCAGTTACCGCTAGTTTCTGCTCTAGACCGCTAACGATTCCAACCATAACACCAAGTCTCTTCTCAATTATTTTTCGCAACTAGTGAGTTTCATACAATCCATCAATTTGTCAAACCAATCGCTGAACCGATGAACACTTTCATTTCCAGGTCATCTAGTAGAATAAAAACTAGTACTCCCACGAAATACATCACCTATAGACGGGGGCGTTGAGGTTTGAAATGTTTTAATTGGACCAGTTGACCCCCGACCCGCTTGCACGGACCGCTGCGCTGGGTCGCTGTTCAGAGCACTGCTTTTTGTAATAACCGTCGATCGATACCGCCGATGAGTTATAGGACTCTACTATTACTTCTGATCGATGAGTTTACGTAGTTTGTAAAACTTAGGGTTAGGACTTGGTATGTTGTAAGAGTAATGAGGGTAATATTTTGAGACTTACCTGTTCTGGCATTTGTGAGAATCGGAAAATATCGATGTATGCTACTGCTGCAGAAATCAGAATACTAGCAACGTATGCAAATTAAAAAAAAGTAATTAATTTTAATGATGCGGGTTTCTATCTCTGAGCAAAAATGTTTTGAAACGAGACAATGTGCAGGTATAAATATTCGGAAAACATCACGGTAAATATATGTATGTGTGAGATTGAGGTCACAGAATACATTTCATATTAAGTGGTAATGACTTCCTTCTTCCCGAAATATATCGAGTTGTTTGAATCCCAGCTTTATTTGTTTTTCATTTGACTCATGCGTGCTTGCTCATTCCTCATGGTAATTGTATCAGGTTGCTTGCAAGCTTTGCTATCTGTGAACATATTTTGATCATATTTTGTCATTTTAAACGCCTTTTACTTTCGTTTGTAGACCTCCTTAGTCATGTTTTGGGTCTTTAATGATTTCTTTTAATATAGGTCATTATAATTGAAATGCTTTTAACTTATTTCATTCATAGCTGTATTGATGATTAATTTTAGTTTTGCTTGCAATTCATTATGGCTTATTAATTGATGACTCAAGCTTTTTTAGATTTTAAAATTATTCTATCTATTTATCTTATGTGAATCGAAATTTCATTTTATGCAGAATATAGAAAAAAGAATTGCATGTCCCTCAGTATATTCACTTTTACCTTTTACAAAATGTAGAAACTTTTTTACCCAAGCTGACAGACACACATCATACAGAGGAATAGTAGACAGAACTAAAAGATATAAAAACGATACGATAAATACATTATGTTATATACCACATTGGCTCTTTATTCGTATCGTTTCGAGACTAGTTCAGTGCCCTTAAGGTCGAATCTAAAATTAAGACACGAATGACTCGCACGCATGTCTGTGCCCACACATAATTGTGTGTGTGCGAAATGACATATCATCGTCATACACCACGTAAATGGGACGATCTGTGTTCATTGACATGACGACGTCATCGCTTTTAACTTGTTTGTATCAGCTTGTTTATTTAGATGTTTTTAGAGTGGTATGTTAATATTGCTTTTTAAAACTATGCAAGTACTCCGGTAAAGTCAGACAAATAGATATGTATAGTATCAAGAGATTTGTTATTTATAGTATATATAGTTAAATATCGTTATTTAAAACTCTCTTTAAAACAATCAATCAACAGTTCTTCAGAAAACAACCTCTGAGTTTGATTGTAGGTAAATACTTTGTATGTTTTATATGAGTTTGATTTCGTTCCGCATCTGTTGGTTTACATTGAAGCGTTGAGTTTTGCGTCAAGTCTGCATGAATACGTACACGTAAACAATAAGGAAAATCATAAGAATTTATAATATTTCTTTGTTTGACTTTATAGGCATCTTCGTATACGTTTTTTCCTTGCAGAGCAGAAATATAAACATTTTAAATCTCGTCGCAATCCATCCCACATTGTACTACACAGCGATACAAGGGATGAGTAAAACAGACATGCAGACAATCTGATGATTGCAGTATGATGCCATAATCCCCACTTTTCATGAGAACACAAAGAACAAAATTATACGTTTTTGTACAATTTTACCAGGTTACGCAGAACATACCACTGTAGATATTAATAAACCCCATTGCGACTTAATGATGGGCAATTTGTTGTGACGTCAAATGCCATGCTATGCCATACTTCGGTACAATTGCGGCTAACGAATCACTTGGGTTTAGACTATTTGCGGGTAATTTTAGATTATTCATTCAATTTATGAAAGCACCTCCTAATGATATTATTAACTCTTCAAGGAATAGTGTAGGGGAGGGTTCAAACACACGAAACAAGACTCTTTTGATATTATTGCCTCGCTATTGATATGGTCTCGTTTAGATAAAATGTTCTTGAAGCAGAAACAATGAGAGCGTTCACTTTATCGACTATCGATTACATTCAAATTTAGTTTCCATAAAATTTTACAAGTGAGTCGAGACCGGAGGCGCGCCAGCGTACGAGTCAGCCGCTACAATTTTATATCTTTATTTCAAAGTAATGTCCTTAACAATAATGTTCGCGACATTGTAGCATAAAATAATTTCACTAAAGGCTCAGATCTCCTCGGATGAGAGACTAAACTTGTCTTAGTTCTAACATAACGCCGCGAACTTGCCGCAAGTCATTACTTACACTTAGACTTTCAAGACTTGTTGTATCTGACTTACGAAACTCGGTAAACATAAATTACAAACATATTATATTAGTTCGAAAAAAATACAACGAAACTTGTGCGACACAGACAATCTGACTCACTTTGATTCACTTCCCCAGATTGTAGTCATTTGTCCCTTTTAGGGTCCCGCACGTCAAATGGATCGTTACAACTTCCCCGTGACAGCCGCGTCATTCCACCAACGGTTCCGTATTTATCTTTCCACGTACACTTGGGGCCAATGAAAATCAGCCGATCGATTTACAATTTTCGTCGTCGTATCCGTTTTAGTTATGATTTATATTTATATACAATTCTGCTTTTAAATGAATGAAGGCGAATAATGTTTGCTCGAAGATGAAAATGTAATTGAAAAATGATACGGAAGATTTATTGCTGAAATTACGCGATAGCAAATGATTACTTTTATCATCGGACGGTATTTTGCTTCGGTCTGTTATAAATTATTTGAATGGCTTGAATAAGAGATGTTGGATTTGATTTCGATTGAAATGTGTGAGCACAATAATATATTGTTATTCTGATATATCCAATGGATGGAAATGCTTTGATTGAAACGGCTTCTAGCGCGTTTGTATATGAAGTGAAATACACAATGTACTTTCTAACAGAAAATATGAAGACATATTTCCAGCTATTACAGTTATACGAACATATCATTATTATAAGTTAAAAGGACGGCTGGATACACTTGGAGCCAAATAAAGTATACATTACATTAATTTTCCGAGAAATGCGAGCTAAGATATTGGATTATTCTGTTGTGTATTTATAGTTTGTCCGTGAAAAGCTCGGTTTTGTGGCGTTGCGTGTCGACGTAGCCTCATTCGCGGCTCCGCAAATGACTGAGATCCCTTAAGGGTAATCATTATGTACTCAGCTTGATAGCGGATAACAAGCGCTGCTTGTAGTTGAGTGCTAGTTTTTTATCAAACGTAATTTCATCCGGGGTAGGTAGAAGTCCCAGTTATTATGTTTATCTTACAATTTGTCCCGTTGTTAATGGGTTGTTTTTACTCTGTGAATAAAATTATGTCCTCTGTGTTTCGGTTGCTATTCAATTCTGGTTCTTTTGTCAGAAAAAAGACATATTTAACATGTTATTAGCGCAGCAACTTTTTATTTCATCATTTGTGAGGTCACATACGTTCGAGTTTGTCAACGTCCATTTATAAAACAAAAGTTTTGCATAAAAAAGATGAATGACATTTGAGATTCTGGCTGCAAAACCTTTTGTTGCTATAGCTGCTTGGTTTTAAATAACAAGTTATCAGATCTACGCCAGGTCGCTCGTAGCCTCAGCAGTCATTAGCTGCACGCAATGCCTTCACACCTAACCTTTCCTTGTTGCCTGCCACTACGTTTGATTAACAACCGCTTTCACCAAATCTTTCCTCTCCACGTATCCTGCCACAATTGTGCAAGAGACTGTAAGTGGCTTTGTTTTGTATTAATTATTCATATCATATAAACGTGTACGGTTATAAGGAAATAAAAATTTGCAATACCTACAAGATGTTACGCAATAAGTTGCAAGCTGAAAATAAGTAGAAACAAACGATTTGTCCCGCTTTTGTGTTATTTGCACACTTATACGGAACTAAGAATTTAGTTACATAAACATATTCCTACATGTACACACTGAGACCCTGATTGAGATGCTGTAAGGTACCTACACCGAGATGTTTTAAATGTATGTATCGCTCTGGAAATTACGAAGACATCACAAACTTTTTATTCTTATCTTACAATTCAGTATAAACAATATCGACAAAAATTAACAACAAGTGATGTCACATATGCGTGTACCTTTATTACTTTATTTGATCAGTAGTCGTCGGCTTTTCCCACAAGTTCATACGTCATAAATCGAATTACTGAAATCCGTTTCTATTTTAGTCCCGCCAAGCCTTATTCGCTTATGAATCTTATTAGTTCAATCAGGGATTTTCATTAAGTCAGAACTTCGCCATGTACCCATGTGACTGATATATCATTTTGCGAACATACATAACCCTCGAAGTTACATTAATTATTTTTCTCTCTTAGGTTACTTTTGATACATAAATACAAATATGATTTTAAGTAAGATAAAATTGCGTTTTAATTAGTAACTACATGTTGACGTCAATGTCAATGTACGCAACCTAGATCGTAAATAGTCACATCCAAGCCGTGAAATATGGACACTTTGTATCGTGCATGCATAAAACAAAAACAAACGTGGTAATGTTATTTTTCCGCGTTTATACTGACTATTAATATCGCCTTATTTGCATGCTCAAGGCATTTCCCAAGTAAGTCCTGGGCAAGTGACGCGCGCTGTCCGCGGTGACGTCACGAGTTGCGTGCCAAATGTGACGAGAACCTCGCGACCTAGCACACCGGTCACAAACCACAGCCAGTTACATTCCAACACCAACGACGGACGCACGTTCTGACATTCAATTTTCTATTAGAACTTTATCGTAATAATTTTGTAATGACTATTATTTTTTGAGAAAATAATATAGTGTGTGACGTTTTTTGTCCTCAAGTGTAAAGTTTAATATGAGGTGATAGTGAAGTTTCTGATGTGTGTGCGGACAAGTGGTATGGTGGCGATGGGTATTATAATAGGAACATGTGTGCCTGATGCTGAGCAGGACTCTGCCTATGGTGCTCAGATGAGGCGGCCACCTCGGAGGATTTTATATGGTATGGACTTTATGGTGTTTTCCATGAGCTTTCGTGTTTATTAATAATTTAGGGAATTTTAAAACTATATTTGACGCCGATTGTAAATATTGTTGTAGTAGCAAATCAGAGAAAGTTGACGGCATGACGCAGTGGCTAAGCAATTAGCTTCTGCTCTACGTGTCGCGGGTCCGATTCTCGGACGGAACAAATAATTTTATGATCATCAGATAGATATTTTTAGTCTGGATGTATGTTTATGTGACATGTATGTTTGTAAAACATGTCACACGATACAGGAGAAATCGTAGGGAGGTGCAACGTATTAAAAAAAAAACAATTTTGAGTGCTTGAACAGCTTGAATTGTCAATCAAAATAATATTTGCTCATATGTACACTAGAGGCGCGTCAAAGTAGGTACTCTATTTCATAAAACAATGACGCGAGACCAAGGTGGCCTATTGTGTACTAGGCCCATTAAAAACAACATTGTAACATTGACAACTGACTTGTCAATCTAAGTACACACAGTACGTACGTATCGATTGATATAAAACAGTAATGGAGAAAGTAATAAAAAAGTTTGCCTCCAATTATTGTCGTTTGTGTAAACATATGAATATATCATTGTTTTTTCAGTAAAGTCAGCTACCCAAATTGTAATCGTTTTTTTTTTGTTTCGTTTTTATATCGACATTTTTAATTGGTTACTTTCATATGATTAATTGTGTTCAATTATGATTGAATGGAGGATAGAACACACTTTTTAATAAATCGATAAAACTTCAGCTACAGAATACTAGAGTTTTATATAATATCTGTTTTAGTACATCAATTATTCCTTGTATTTCTTTTATCTTGACCGATTAATTAGGGCCTAATTTACGAATCAATTAATTGGATCCAATCGCTTCCCTCAAAACCAGCAGTGGGAATATTAATAGGCTAATTAAGAATCACTCCGCATTACAGGCAGTACGCTATTAAATGAGAGCAGCAGTGAGACTGAGGTTTTGGATGATGAATAGTTATAATTTATAAACCAACAAAGAGGCTAACTCTTGATATGTGACTGTATTTCATCGACTCGAATATATTATAAATAAGTTTTTTTCTTCGTGTAAAGTTGTGCATTAATTTAAAATTCTGATATTGATATTGATAGAAAATAGGTTTTCCAAAGTTTATGTGTAGGGGCGTATGGTACCCGTGCTGGTAGCCAGCCTAGTGCGAGTGCTTACGGCCTTCACTCACGAACCCCGTTGGCACAAGCAGTTCTTTTATTGATGGCTATTGCTCGCCTTTAAACTTAATGTTATGGCAATGTTGATAGTTTATAGTGCAGTCTGTTTATCGGTTTGATCACGACTTTTAAAGGGTCTCGTTTTTTTATTCATATTTTATTCGTATTTGAAACCATTGCTTTAAAAACTACTTTGTCAGTGCTGGTTACGGAGATGTAAAGTAGCTGAGAAAGTGTGATGGATGAATCGATTTCATTACAAAGTCAGGCTGCAACATTTTAAACGAGACAGTAAGTGAAAATCCTTAACCACTGCAGCTATGGACAGTGTCTCATGAACGTTTCCCTGTTGCCCTTACCACTCTGTATCAAAATTCCACCCTGTATACATAATGATCTCCGATAAAGATAGAACCGAGACTACAATTACTGGGTGACATATCAAACTGTCACACGATCGGTAAATGTCCATCCTATATCCCAATAACTAAATCTAAAAATAAGTTGTAACAGGAAAATATTGTAACAGGAACCAATACAGAGATAGTATTGTATTCAGGCTTATGATATAGGCTACGATTAGACCATATTATGTCACCACTAGCGATAACACCCTCCGAATTAGCTCGAGAATGGAGAAATATCGAGGTAATATCGTTCAACAGTGGTTTATGAAGAGCTTATTGCAGTAGCTGTATTGTGTATATATATGGTGAAGACTTATTCAAACTTCCACTGTTTAAGATACTCATCTCTTAACTGACCACTGCTATATCTGTTGGGATGGAGTGTTGTCATTACCACACTTGGATGACCAACAGCGGCGTGCACAGAGTTTTTAGACAGGGTAGGCAGAAAATTTTAAAAGTTTACTTACTTAAAAATACCTACCTACTGCATGTTGTTTTTGGTTCGTCGTCTTGTCGATTAAATAATAATGTATGTGATTTGCCACCTTAAATATCTTATAATAAATATTAATCTGAGTTATGTAGGGTAGGTGGTGTCTTTTTGTCTTTATGAACCGCACGTCACTGATGGTCAATCATTGTAGCGTGTTGTGCTCGTCATGCTCTTGTAATTTTATCCTCATCATCTACGACACATGACGTTCTTTCTTCTAAAGTTCATAGTATAGCAAACGTACCTACAACTCTGTAAACAGCAGCGGGTGCTTGACTCTCTTTCATGGCAACAGCAAGCATTCAATTGCTACTCTTACTAAAAAGGTAACCGTTTTCTAGAATTATTCTTTGACGAACTATACTTTGAAACAAAACACAAAGCGTTTCCACGTAAGATAACTCAAAAAACCGATGCAAAAGTGCACCATTATTGGGGAACATGACCTAGGGGACAAAGAGTTTCTGGTAGTGAAATTCGTTCCATAGTACGCCATATTGACTGTGAACTGGCAACTGGTACTATCTCATTTTTGGCAACATTACACGATTAAGAAGAAACTATCGAAAAAAAAGTGAAAAGTTACTTTATAGTTTTTAAAATATATATTGGCGTCTTATTTTAATTGAAGAAAAATATGCTTTTTGCAGCACTGCCGGGTATTTAATAATTTAGAATGGTATAACCAAGTAAAATCCTCATAAAATCGAGAAAGGACATGTTGCCAGTTCACAGTCGATATATTGCTTGCTATAAGTACCATCTCCCTTAAGTCTCCACAGTTAGAGTTCAGTATACCTACACTATAAAATAATTTGATTGTAAACATGCAGCATCAAATGTGTTCATCCTAAATGGTTTGTCCCTCACTGACCTATATATCACACGAGCCGAGACCCGCTCTCTCAGCACGTATAGATAACATCGATCGATAGCCTACACCCCACAAGTGATCGCGCTATACCAGGCTAACCTCAGTCTAGACCTAGGTTGCACCAGGTCTAGTGATAACTATGTGAACCGGGCAATCGATTGACGATGACAGGTTGATAATTATTCAATAAAACTAGCTATAATAATATGAGAGCTAGTTTATAGTTCAGTTTAGTTCTATTTGTAAAACGATACATCATGCTTAAATCCTAGGTAAATCCTGTAGCGCGGGTATAGTTTAAAACAAATCTGTCAGATGCACACACAGCCAGACCCGAATCAACTATCTGTAGGAACTGTAGGTTATATCATATAATACTTAAATAATAGTAATCATAAAACATGTTTTTATTCATGTACACCAGTTAAAGACATTTACGAATAGTCGGACTCTAGTTGCCACGTTCCAAAAGGTTGTTTTCCTGTGGAGAACTGAAATTGAATTTTCCTGCTGGAGCAAGAAACTCCACTTAATAGTACAATAATATACAAATATTTATTTCGTGCGGCCATCGAACCTGCGACCCGTAATGTAGAAAGCCGCTAAGGGCCGGCTAGGCCGAGCTGAGTATGTAAAGGACTCCTTGTAACAAAACAAACCATTAAATAGTAACTAGTTGGGAGTATTATCAATACTGGAAAATACTACATACTATATAAGAGATCTTCGTGAAATTTAACGATGTTATGACGCTTCCACATGGACCGCAAGCAGGTTACAATAACGGTAAATCAGTGTCAAACAAATAATAACAAGATGTTCACAAAACAGTTAACATTATAATACAAATGCGTGTGATGTGCCGTTGGGTAACCTGTTCGCCTCACTTGTGTCTTAACAACGCAGGTTTTAGTAAACGATACGGTGGCACAGTGGCTAAGCAATTCGCTTTCTGTGCTACGTATCGCGGGTTATATTAAAGTATCGAATTGAGCCAACGATTTTAGAATCTTCGGCTCAACTGGAGATTAGTTTCAAGTTGATCAGAAGTACTAAAATGTACCAATGACTCTATCGCTGACGCATTTACTTCATAATAAATCAGTACTCAAATCACACGTATCTGCTTGTAGCTTCGGTGTAAAACGTGAACATATAATATATTAAATTAATCTGTTATAGATGTATAGTAAAAACAGCTGATATATGAAATGACGTAAGACTTCAAATTATATAACGCAGCGAACTCAATAATATAACATTATCAATTTATTAATATTTGATACAAACATAGGTTATCTAGCAAAGCGTCAGGGCCGAAATACAGTGTCCTAGATGTAATGCTTACAATGTTCACGGATACACTCAGCAGGTAGAATATAGAAGGCTCACAAATTCCACACAATGCGTGTAACACATTGTGACAAAATTACAGTCAGAATTGGCCCACCGATTGACCGTTAAGATTAATAAAGTATAACCCTGAAAGACCGTTAAGATTAATAAAGTATAGTCCTGTTGAATCCCTAATGAAATGGGCCTTATTAGTCTACTTAAAAAATAAAGTATATAACCAATTTAACTGACCTGGAGTGTATCTTCTGGACATATTTGTTTGGTGACAGATACATCAGTGGAATTGCTTGGGTAGATAGTTATTTTATGACTATATTTGGAGTATGAGCTATGGAGCTATTGGCCATGAGCGTAAAATAGTTTATTACGTTACGTGCGGACTGGAATTATTTGTTTTGTATAGGCGCAAAATGGAAATCAATATTGCTTAAACCTATCTACGGGTAGTTTTAAGTATAAAATAGCTGTAGGTACTTACAAAAACGCCACTACAAATATCAATCTTTCCAACCGTTATCGATAGAATTATATCGACCTCAACTGAAATATACTGGCGAAGCAATAAATAAATACAAAAATCTATATTTTATTACAAAATGGTTACATACAAGACATAAATCTAACTACAAAATAGTTTCACTCTGCCTATAGTCTCATAAAAAGTACACACTTAAACAATCTTGAACGCACACCATTATAAAAACGCGCATACATGAACATTCGGAACCAAACACTCCAGGTAAAACGTAACCTATAAGCTCCTCAACACATTCTTAGGTATTCCAATATACACGTAGTGGTAATCCATGTGAGTGGTAGGAGGCTCGGTTGGCGGTTGACTTGTAGTCTGCGGATACGGGCAAGGACACGCGGGCATGCACGGGATGCATGGGTACATTGGCATGGCCATCGGCTTCTTCCTGCACGGCATGACCGGGGGGCATGGTGGTGGTGGCGGGGGTGGCGTTGTCGTCGTTGTTGTCGTCGTCGTCGGTGGTGGTGGCGGCGGCGCTGGTAGGGTCAATAGTTGCGGCTCCTCCTCCGACTCCGAGCAAATCGGCGGGGTTGGACATCCTATGGGCCACCCTGAAAACAGTTGAAAAAAACTATACGATTCGTTACGTGGTAGATGTTCCGAACAAACTACGAGTACGTTTATGTTCCACTTACTTGTGGGTCACAACTTGAGTAACATTTCGAAGTCTCTTCGGAACACAATAGTAGTACGCGTTTAATCGTTAATTGAGCCAAATTTGTGGTTGATTTTGGTGATAAATGACGAGAATTTGGATATAAGTAATCGTGAAACCGAACATGGGTATCTAGTCTTTTTGTGGTAATTCTAACCACTTCCAATAAATTCTGACTTAGCGAGCAGTATCCATTTAGAGCAGAAATAAGAAAAATAACCTATTCCAAACATTATATAATTATGATCAGTTAAAAAACAATCACATGAGCGTATTTGGTTGTTTTATTTAAAGGTTATTGGAAACCCCAGTCCCAGCATTTTCCAAACATCTACTAGGTAGTCATCAGTCTTACCGACTTGTTGCATTTGGTATCCTTGCCGTTGTACGTTCTGCATCGGAGGCAGATCCGGTGCTGGCTGTGCCTGCGGCGGTTGTTGTGGTTGGGGTTTTTCATATACCGATACCGTATTTCCTGGTGACAACAAGGACCTCGCAAGCCCTTCTGAACTATCCACTCCAATTCCCATTCTCGCTAAAGGTGATACAATTCCCAT
The DNA here is from genome assembly GCA_947562105.1 of Shargacucullia verbasci. NCBI lineage: Eukaryota > Metazoa > Arthropoda > Insecta > Lepidoptera > Noctuidae > Shargacucullia > Shargacucullia verbasci. Next base: position 13,839,104 of record OX387293.1, read on the forward strand.
GGTGGTGGTCCGCGGTGTAACCGAACGTCCTTGCATCCTTAAAAATAAAAACATATTATGTAAATAAAAAACCCACGAGTCGTCATCTTCTGACTAAACTTATAATGAATAACATGAAGAATAATTAATCCGAAATTTAATCTCAAATGTGTTCCTGTGCAAAATTTGTCGTGTTTAAAAGATCTAAGTATGTTATAAGACAAGAGTAGACAAGAAGTTCCAGTGGTGGTGTTTTAAACTCGGTAGATATTTCAATATGAGGAACATGTGTAGGTACCTTTCTCGCCGCCTCTGCTTACACTCCTCGCACATAGCGCAGTACACCTCTAACACGGACGGGTGTTCCGTGTTCTCGTGACACCGTCTGCAGGATATTCTGCAGTCTATGTAGCCTGTGCTTAGTGGTAATACGATCAGAAATACCATTATAAGGAGTATTGGACATCTGAAATCAGATATTTTAGAATTTACAATACAACTTAAACTTTTTTTTCTGTTTATTGATGGGATTATACATTTGAAGCATAGTTATAGATACATAAATGTCTGACCATCTAACCCCTCTTCTTTTGTTTGCTCAACGTCGTTTAATAATAATACAGTCGCTGCTGTAAAACCATTAGACTTTATATCTGCTTAAAATTCAAATGCGTTTTGATTAATCCGGGATTAGCAACTAAGAAATTCAAGCTTCATAAAGCTATCCAATTCCTTCATCCTTCATTTACAGCATCATTAAAACCCGTCCAAGTAACCCAATCAGCTTTATATTGCTATGTCTTCTTAACACCCAAAATAGGGACGAAACAATGGAGATAGATTTCTAATTATCGGAAAATTTAATCTGGAAACCATATCAGTACAATTAAGAACGTGTTTTACGGTTTAAGAGCACAAGCACATCGAGCGGTTGTGTTTGTACAAGTTGTGACGCAGAATGTTATTGGAGCCTGTTTACAACAGTTTATAGGGTATACAGTGATTCACTGTGGTTAAAGGCCAAAAATTTCCTAGACTTTGAAATAAGCACTTTGGTATTTGGTTATGTCTTGTTTTCAGCACCATTGGTATATAATTTCACGCTGATCTGAACTTCAAAAGAAAACAAAACGGGCGTAGACTTATTCATTGCTCTTAGTATATTTGTTTCACTCATTCGATCCTGGTTATTTTGAATGTTATGAGACAAACGAGGAAAACCTCACAGGGGATCATCACTTTTATTAAAACCTTGAAATGTTTGTAATGACGAGAACGGAATGCTCTTAACGTCTACAGTTATTCATTAGGATTCGCTATTTTAATTCATTTAAATTATTTGAACCGTATGTATAACAACAAAAACTATACACGTGTTTATAATAATTGCTTTCGGAATAAATTCATGAATATATTTTATCAGCCATTTCTCTGGCTCTCTGGCTATTATAGCCAAAACTAAAATCGGCTACCAGCGTTCAATATTTATTTCAAATATTAATATAATACTCCATACCCGATATTCACATAAAGTTTTCCAATATCCACTCGGAGAGCGTACATTTTTAGATTTTATTTGAGTTAAACACTATTAATTGTGGTCGTTTGTTCAGTACAAGTTGCTACTGATGTATTTCGCATATAATATATTTTCAGTGGTGTGTTGCATAAACATTGAAAAAGCAATTTATGTGGCGTGAAGTTATTTGTTTTATTTATCAAGGTTTCAGGTGCTCAGTGTGTAGCAGGTATCGATTGGGGATACACCTCTCTTGTACTACGAGTTAAGTGCCAAGATGATACAGTATAGGGAGATATGTTACAGACACGGATAATATTATCAGTATGCCAATGGCATATATACTGTTAGTGTCTCTTGGCATATCTTCCTTATTTCTATGATCTGAGTGTTCAAACTCTCTTCAGTTATTAACAACCTCTTTGCATTTGTCCGTCGCTGTGATGGATCCATTTTTTTAAATACTCCCTTTATTTATCTGTATTACGAGTTTCTGCATCTTAAGAAGACTTCAAACCAACTGAGTTTGCCTGCTTCGCCATCTAGGTGAGCCTATAATTTTAAATATATTTCTAATATTTCCATTAGTTAAAAAACAAACTATTTCGTTAAATTATAACGGTTGACCGCAATTTTGTTCAAAAGATCGCCTAACATATTGAGTCGAAACGAAGCATTTTCGTTCTATTGTTACAAGTTAAGCTATTTCAGGTCGAGCCAGACAAAAAGGCAGACAGAATTCTTATTTATCAACTTTCTTGTGCCTAGACATCGCGTAAGTCAGCAAAAATCTTTCTTATGCTTATTTCTTTCTAGAATTGTTGAAATTATTGCCCGGCTACCTGATTGTAATAAGTTCTGTCATTGTCATAGTTTCTATGGAAGTAACGTGTATGTGTTTTGTTAAGACCTTGTCATCGCCATTAGCCTTTGTCATTCAAACTTTGACAGTACATTTAGCTAACAAACTCTGGATCACAGAACAATGATCAATTGAAGAGAACGGCCAGTAGTCGGTCGTTAGTCCGGTCTGGGCCGTAACCGGCACAATGAGCCGTCAGACGTCACTCTCGGCCGTACGCGTGTGGACTACAGATGAGCTGAGTTCAGTCATAACACAGTAACGTATAGAATGCCCACTCTTATACGTTTAGAATGTAACACTCACTATGGGACACAAATGGAACAGTCAGATTTGATTAATATGTATATATAGTTACGATTGAGACTAATTTACATTCAGTCATGTCGCTAGCGAAAACCTCAGGATGAGTCGGTGATCTTATTGAAAATCTTTTGACTCCATAACCTTTAGTCAGTGTAGAGTTGTTGACTTGTCTCGAGCAGAGACTGTCGCTAACTCCTCATCTATCTGCCTTACTGCTCTATACAGTTGCTCAGTTAGATAATTACAGAGCTCGCTCCATATTTCCACCACTTTTAAGTAATATTAACTTAGGGACCTCCGTCATTTTTGATTTGTTCTCCGTCTTTGTGCTTAGTTGCCACGTTATGTGAAGTTGACTTTCTGTATCTTTCCGCATAGTGCTAGCTTTTTTTATTCGGAGATAGGATTTAGGGTGGAGTAGGTAAAGTTTTTGGTAGTGAAGGAAAAGGGTTTCACGGTTTTCAAGAGCCCTTTAGGAAAGGTGACTAACAGGAAATAGCAATCTTTTCAATACATACAGACGGTTCAAATTCTGTTGCAAATCCCTCGTAAATAGCAAAAGCTATTAACTCTAAATCTTTTGGCTTCTAGCTTTGGTATTCGATATCAGCCAAATGTTAAGACTATTTAGTTATTGGGTTCCTTTGCTTTACTACGAGTTAGTAACAGAACTTGTTTATTACAAACGTACGAGTATGTGTAGGCATGTTGTGATGTCCATAGTCCCCGCCAAGTGCATTGGCATTACCTAGGACCATGCGCGGCTACCACGTAACACTTTATGGTGCTAGTGTATTTTAACTTTTTTTTTTACAAAAGTTTGCAACCACTATTAATTTTAGCAGGACTCGATAATTAATTATCCCTTCAAGTGCCATATTATATAAATTAAAAAATAAGCTTCGTCTTGTTACAGAATGGTTTATATCAATCTATAAGAGATGCCAGATTAGCCATTGCTTATTCACCATGTTTGAGTGTGTTTATCCATAGATTTTCAGGCAAGTTAAAATGTTCACTGAAAATCGAGCGAACCTTCGACTAATTGCGTGGCTTTAATACAATAAAGTATGTTTAACAAAAACGTATAACTAAAAAAATATACATAAAAATATTGTAAACACAGAAGCAAAATTTTTCACGATAAACTTAGAATACTTGTTATGCGGTGGCGGCGCGGGCGCGCGTGACCGGACTTCCAACCGAGGTGCGGGGTTCTAGTCGCGTCCGTGTTTTTGTTGTGACTCGGCGATCATGGCTGGCGGAATGTTGACGTGAGCGGGCGTGATAGTAATGCGATTCAGTTCTTTGTTTAAGATGGTCATTCTGGGTTTTATTTTCTTGCTATAAAGTACACGTAAAAGAATACGTGTGTGGTGAATTTTTATAAGTTACTAGTCGTGTCGGCGACTTTACTTCTAGCTCATTACCCAGGCAATGGTCCAAGATTTGAGCCTTGCGAAATTCCCATTGTAACTACAGACAGATTTATCATTTGTAGTTACAAGAATTTGCAATACATCCCGCAAATTTTTTCGTGACAATTTTTAGGATTCCAATTTTAACTTGTAAAAATAAAATAATCCTGCACCTGGAGACCGTGATTTACGTAGTACCTAATCGTATAATAGATTGGTATAGTGTACATTTTAGCGCTTTCATCAAAACGAAAAAAAAAAGCATATACCCTTACCCTGTTACCAAGCAACATCATAGTACTATTAACCACAGTCTAGTGCTCTCGCAGACGAGACTAACGCCACAAAATAAATAGCTACAGAAGGGCCACAGTACATGAGACTACGATGCATACATGACATAAAATGCGTAACGACCACACGCCAATTATACAAAAAAAAGAACAGTATTAAACTATTGAGTTTGACTTTGCAACTTTTATTTTTAACATCTTTGAGGTAGTCAAAGCCGTCTCGCCATCTTCTAGAACTTCTACGTTATCGAATTTCTGTTTGCGAGCTGTGAAGCGTGAGTGAGCCTTCTGCAGCTTGTTATATCGTACCACATCGAGTGTTTCTGCTAGGCAGAGCGCGGTAATTGTCTTGTTACCATCACTTGGCTGAAGAACGCAGTATTTGTATCACGGATGATAGACGTTCTTTTGGGCTGGATATACCTTGGAGGTAAAAGAGCTGTCTGTAATGTGTTCATAACAAATTTGAACCTTTAGAACCTATGTAAAGGTGTTGTTTTTGCTAAATTATTAGTCGACTATTTTCTCGTATCGTTCGATATCGTTTGAAAATAGCAAAAATCTTTCGCGTTGTAAAAATTTATTTCAACATTTTGCTTATATACGCTATTTACAATCTTCACGGCGTCTCGACAGTTGATTTTAATCGGTATGAAGTGACATAACAGGACCTACAGCTACTGAAATGGAATATTACAACTAGCTTGCGTGACACGTAACAAACGAATTCCACTTCATTAATGGTAGCAAATCGTTCATACATTTATTAAGTGTATTAATTTACTACTGCACGTACACTTTAGTATTGACTGGTTCATTAGTGTAGTGGTCGCAAGCGTGACTGCTGAGCATGAGGTCCTGGTTTCGATTCCCGGGTCGGGCAAAGTGTTATTGGGTTGTTTTATATGAAAATTCTCAGTAGCAGCACCGAGTCTGGAACTGTGCCCGGTGGATGGCAAGCCCCTATTACATAAGACTTAATAACGGTATCGGCAAAATGAAATGCGTATAAAACTCGTCATGATAATATCGTAGAACAGACGTATCGATTTGATTGTACACTCGTTATATCGATTGAGCGGTGGCATGACTGTCCACGGTAATTGCGTGTTAGGATTGCAATCACTGGCCTCTATTACATAGTAGTTGACTTTGTACGGGTAATCATTATAATGGTGTCTCCTACATTGAGGAGTGATGATGTATATCAACTGCTTCAATGAACGTTGGTCCTATGGAGAGGAACTGGTAAGAAACTGTATAAAACTACAGTATGAGAAAGACTTGTTCAACATTGGGCTGATTCGTGCTGTTTGCTGCAAGATGCTTGTTTCTGAATGATCCCAGTGTTGGCACGCGTAATGGAGCATTATAGAGATGTGATGTGCGGCGGTAGACTTAGCAGGAATCGCTGAAATTCAAACTAAAGATCTCCTATCTTTTCTGAGTGCTGTAATTGTCTAATGGAGCGTATTTTTTTAAATGACAGATATTGAATTGATACGCTTTGACATGGTGCTACATGAGCTCAGAATATTTTTATTAATGCTTCTCTTTCTGCCTTTTGAATCTAATCTGGTGGAACGGTATTTTCCTCAATCCTACCTACACTTATTTACCCGTTAGAAAAAAGTATCCAGTAAACACTCGGCACGTATGCATAGTTTATAAACCTAAGTACATCACAAAAAGCATTATGGCGTCAAATTGGCATACTCACCCGGATTACGCGGAGGGCGAGGACACACAGAATTTTATATGACACCCGCCATAGTGCCTCACTCGAGATTAACTCCAAATGAAGCTTGGCTATTTATTTATTTATGTATTGGCACTAACAGGTTATATAACATTCAACAACAATTATATAATGTAATCCAATTTACAAACATGTTTATAAACTTGACGGATTAGTTTATTACTCTCTGACAATTACTCAAATATAATAATAATGAAATAAATTAGTTTGCTACATAAATGACATCTTGTAATGTAATCGCTACGTACAGTTCAATTTAAACTGGTAATGGTTTTGTGTCAGGGTCATTGTTACATCTTTCTAACATCGAAGAGGTTTCCTTTTAAAACTGCTATTCATATTAGTTTAGGTTCTTTATTACCTAGATTACTGTATTTGCAAATCGAATGGTCAGTTTTAACGAAACAATCGTTAAATATGTTAATGAACTACTTTTAAGTTGTACGTTACTTACTAAACAAAATTTTTCCTTACCAAAACCTGTATCTTTGGAGTACGGTAACTCTACCTTCTATTGAGGTATTCATTCTGTAAAACTCCAGTAGACACTTAAAGAACATAAATTTGACATCTGTATATTAACATGTATGTGTTTATTTGTTTGCAGGTATAAAATGTCCGGTGTGCAGCAAGTTTGTGTTGCCGGACGACATAGAGTGCCATCTCGTCATGTGCCTCACCAGGCCGAGGCTCTCCTACAATGGTTAGTATCAATTTATTTTGATAATATAATTAGGTAGTACAGTAGGAATACAGAGCCTTGTAAAATTGGGTGATTTGAAGTAACCAGTGGAGAGATTCAAGCTGTGGATGATGATGAAATATGGAGGTCCTAAGAAGCACAAGCTTCTAATAGATCACCTAACCCAGGTAGAGTAGGCTTCTGGAAACATCTCAGGATCAGCCTCGAAAAGTTCTTGTCACAAAATACAACCGAATCGCCAAAGATCCTTGGGTCTCATTGGTCTCTAGAAGAAACAATTACAAATATGTACAATTTTTCACTATGTCTAATTATTGACGGCAGTATTAATTTTAAACTGCTACTTAGAATTATATACATATATACAAAATAGGATGTTAGGATACAGACTATTATATAATTGCAAGAATTGGGTACCAACTATGAGACAGACGCTGCATCTAAAGCAAGATTATAAACAAATTACACACCATGTCTCATCTTATCTTACAACTACAACTTCCAAGAAACATGTTTTCTCAGAATCCTTTGTAATAAGAACAATGTTTTTCAATACCGCATTCTCAAACTTTGGTTCAAACCGTGCTTACCATCTCCTTAAACTAATTTATCCATCTAGCTAATTACCATGATAACTTCCAACGAGATTTCAAAATGGTTTAACATAATTCACAATGCGATTTGGCAAGAAATAAGGAAATAGGCAGTTTAAAACAGGACCGAGGCTTTCCAGTAATTACGGCGGAGACTTTGAGTGAAATACCTCATTTAACATTTATGCAGAACGGCCCAAGACTAGTACAAAATTATCTGCCATTTCTATTATTACAGTGTTCCGCGTCGGCTGGAGAAAATGTATTAGTATTTGTTTGTATATCTACTTGTCTAGTTCAGTTTTAAGAGACATTTGAGTTAAATGATATGGAAAGCGGTTTATGAAGCAATTTATAGAGAAGCGTTAAGGAAATATGTAGACTTGCTAAGAGTATAACTTACAAGTTTATTATAATTTATGACTTGTTTAGCCAGAGTTTGAACTCTAAAGCTATTGTGTTCTTAAAGTTTTAATGTATTACCTAACTATAGGATTGTCCAACTTCTTTCGCCTGAAAGATTATTTTACTTGCTCTTTTAGGGGTAACAATTTTTAACTAACTTATACTGACTCCTTTTAACTTCCCCCCACTATCCCTTTTTGTAATAGTAATTCTTAACATCAGAACTAAGCGATAATCGTTTACAATATTGATATGAAATATCTAATGTTATTTTCATGTGGTTTCAGAGGACGTACTGAGTGACTCTAAAGGCGAGTGCGTGATCTGCCTGGAGGAGCTCTCCGCCGGAGACACCATAGCCCGCCTGCCCTGCCTTTGCATCTACCACAAGGGGTAAGAACCAATTGTTACTAATATAATCAGTCACGCGCGAAAGATGGCAGGGCACCATCTATCGTGTTACCCCTCATAGCCTTAGTAGGTGACGCGCAGCAGCGTCACCGCTGTAACACGGCTTTTTGTACAGTCACCAGTCTTAATTTTAAGGAAAGGTTAGGTTAAGCTGTGGATCACATTAGTCTCTGTTGTAGATACTAATAAGGCTACTTCAACACATGCCCAAGTAGCCACTACAGCGTGATTAGATTAGAAATTATATGTACACTCACCTTAGGGCTGTTTGTGCGTAAAACTGGGAAATAAATACAACCATAACCTACCGTTTGCGAAGCTGATTGTTTGTATCAGGGATCAAGACCGACGAGCACTAGGCCAACATGGTGATCTAAGGCCTAAAACCTTCTCATTATGAGAAGAGAGTCTTGCCCAGCATTAAATCATTAATTGACTAAATTATATAACTATACGACTAGGTTATAATTCATCTAATAATAAAAAGACAAACGAAAGCAATATTAAACACACAGTAAACGTGTATCCTGCTTCAATAAATCTCCTTGTAACGTGAAACTCAGCGTTTTGCGTAGTAGGTAATAACTTGTTCATAACGATGACACACACGATAAGTCATCAGTAATTGCACCGTAGGTAATAAGTGGCAGATTACATGAGTAGGTACACTCATGGCCGTCAGGTAGTCATGGTTGCGCGGATTTTTTTGTTATTCACAACTGTACCTGTAGCATATTGTAATTACAGGTGTTAAAAAGTTATTTTTCATTCCTCTCACTAATCGGTGAGCCACTGCGGTCCCCAAGCCACCTGCCAAGCGTGGGGATTATGGCAATCCCCCCCCCCCCCCCCCTTTGGGGGAGGCCTTCGTTCTGCAGTGGACGTTTTCTGGCTGATAATGATGATAATGAGGTGTGACAATTTAAAGACGCTCATTTTCCAATTAGTTTTTGACACAAACTTTTCAATCTGTATTGTGTATACTAGCTGTGCCCGCGACTTCGTTCGCGTGGAACTTAACAATGTATTTTTTAGTGAGACCAAATGCACTTAACCCTATTTTTTTTTTCTAAAATAAAAGAATTTTTCTAAAATAAAAGTAGCCTAAGTTACTCCTTATTACATCAGCTACCTGCCAATAAAAGTCCCGTCAAAATCGGTTTAGCCATTTCAGAGATTAGCCTATACAAACAGACAGACAGACAAAAATTGTAAAAAATGTTATTTTGGTGTATGTACCGTATATATATTCATATGCATGTAGTAAAAAATGGTTATTTCAATATTACAAACAGACACTCCAATTTTATTTATATGTATAGATTACACGTAAAATAATGTTTTCTAACTTCGTGTTAGTGGTGAGACAGATAATAAAAAATGATAGTTTCACAATGAATTTGCTGATAATGCCACGTTATCTGATCATGTAGAATATTAATAGATAGTAGTCGTACAAAGATTGACTCACGATTAACGGGAAGTGAACAATACACGCATTTATCTAATTAAAACTGAAATAGTCGTGAATTAATTATATTTACCTACGACTTATGAAATATTTGTAAGGGTTATCTATACAAGGGGTGTTTTATAGCCCTGCCTGGCCATGAGAAAAAGGCGTACCTAATACGTATGGTACTGGTTTATGTAATATGAGCCTCTCGCTAAATATCCCTCACTATTTGGTGCTATAAACATGCTTAGTTCACGTCAATAAATGTAGGCACTGGATGGGATTTGTAGGTACTTAACTCTGATTGGAAGTTAGTTTTAGCCTTTATGCTATTCTTATTACAATGTTAAATAGATGCAATCTCGCTTACCATACCTAATGAGTTATTAGTTAGTATTATGTTTGGTAGGTACAGGTATGCACTGCATGTCACACCTGTTGTTGATCAAATTGTTATTACATGTTTGGAAATAATTCATGACTGATAACCTTCCTAGGATTCCTCTATTTTGACTTATGTTAAATTCTTCTGTATTTTTCTTACACTTAACGATAAATGTAGCTAATCTCGAACTTATTCCCCATGTTTGATATCTATTCATACAACCTAAAAGCCCTTAGCTACATGGCTCTTCAGCGTTCCACGGCTAAGGCTCAAAGGCGGTACCTAGACAAAGCCCCGATAAGACCCTCAGCGATCTAGGTCGCCGATACTCGCGTCGAGAACGTTTGACCTGAACCATGCTGCTGTACCCCTCCATCAATATATCGGTCGATAGTTTACATACAGCTCGCCATTAGGTAAATGAAATACATTTGAAGGATGTAATATTAGGATAATGTGCCTTCGAGCGCCATCTGTTGAGTACCTGTGAAGTGTGTGTTTAATCGAGTCTATACTAGATGGCAGCAGCAGATGTTTTAAATACCATATGAACTGGGTTTTTACAGCCACTACTGCTGTTCTTATTCTCCCTTCACAGCCCTTTGATTTATAGGAATTAATAAATTATTCCATAATCCGGAAAATATGTATAATATTAACATGTGTCGTTTTCTTGTGTTTCAGATGTATAGACCAATGGTTCGAAGTGAACAGATCGTGCCCGGAGCACCCCGGAGACTAGTAGTGCGGCGTGGCGCCGCCCGTGCCATGTCGCGAGTGATACTTTTATACTGAACTGACTGTGCCCTCGGGCCTTGTACATATAAACTTATGCTAGTGATGTTTTACCGTTTAATGATTAAACAAAAATAAGAAAAAAAAAAAACAAAGACAATTATAGTAAACGAAACGCTATGGGAAATTCTCGGTGGAGTATTAATATTATACTTATAATTGTAAATTTTACAACGTTACTGTTTAGTTGAAACGCGAAATGATAGTTTGTTTTAATTTGATATGTATAATGTAAATTATAATATACTTGTATTGTACGTATATGTATAGTGAACGTTTGTTTTGTTGCAGTAAGGTATATAAGCAAGGGTTATGTTAGTGCACTACTGTGATTCTCGCGGTTTACATATCTGTTTCTTAAGCTTATATATTATAATATATGATTTGATCTTTTTCATCTTGATAATAAAGTTGATTTGTTTCTAAATTTTCTAACATTGTTTCCTTTGTGTATTTCTAAGGCTCTATTGGCTCTATCTCTATCAATAAATACAATATATAAACGTACAGCTATTAATTGTATTCCTAGTTTTGCTTCGTTAGTATAATATGATATATAATGACGGCACGGTTGGCGCAGTGGTTGAGCGATCGACCGCTGCGCTACGTGTCGCGGGTTCGATTCCCGCACGAAGCAAATATTTGTATGATCTACAGATAGTTGTTTCGGGTCTGGTTGTGTATGTATGTGACATATATGTTTGTAAACTGTACCTACGATACAGGAGAAATCCAAGTGTGGGGCAAAGTTTAAAAAAAAAAAAAAATTGTTCGGCGCAGCGCACACAGGGATGCCGTCGGATTACATAAATAAAACAATGTAACATTTCTATAAGTACATTTATTAATATGACACCTACATACAACATTCATTAATACACCGCATATACGATCGATACTTAATGTGGCTGTAAGTAGCCTCGACAATTAATCGATCGCGTGCGCAGTACTCAATACAAACTACGAAATATTTATTATGAAAGGTGATTTGTGCATGTAAAAATATCCCTGCGGAATCCTTGCAAGGAATATCTAACGTGAAAGATTATAAATTTTTTATCAGTCCATAAGGAATCTGCTGGGCAGGTATACGTCCAGCTGTGAACGTGTCGTGAGTGTGATGACGATGATCTTGCAAGTGGCCCTATGGGCCAGATGTCAGTGATCACAAGTGTGAGTGCATGCGCATGCGCACCCGCGTGAGGGCTGGTCATCGCATGAAGGAGCGATGTCGCGGACCGCGCTGCATGCGAGCCGCGCCGCCCCACCCCATGCCGCCTGCACCTCCAACATATTACATTCACTGTTATAAACATTCTATAAAATAATGCAGTCACCAAATGCTGAATAAGGAAATCTTTATATAGCTGACAAATCAAGTAATGGATTATAATTTAACATATTTCTATGTAAATCTTGAGCTGAATTAGAACTCTATGAAATTATAAAAACTTACCAAATCTAGAAAAGGAATAGTTCGTATTATCACTAGATCAGTTTGCAGTTACGCTGGCTCTAGCAAAAGGCTGGAATAATTAGGTTAGATGTAAACAATAAAACAAGTTACCCATCATGTAGGGCGAGGCTGGCGGGAAGTGCCCGAAGTGCGGCGTCGCGCCCATCTCCCACGCACCGCGCCCGCGTCTGAGGGAACCGGGCGTTAGTGCGGGGGGTACATAATACGCAGGGACTTTTTGTATAGTTACAACAGTATAAGGCCTTGACCCGGGTACGTCCTAAAACTGCGGCCAGACACCTGCGGAGGGCAGCAGCGTCCTCTCACTAATCGGTGAGCCACTGCGATCCCCAAGCCGCCTGACAAGCGTGGGGATTATGGCAACCCCCGGGGAGGCCTTCGTTCAGCAGTGGACGTCTTCTGGCTGATGATGATGATGATGATGGCCTTGAGCAGGGAGGGGGGTTCGACCCTCCCCCTTATGCCAGCATGCAGTTTGATACATAGATACTTACTAAAATATTTGTATGTATGTAAAATTATAACTCTTATTGTAAAATAAAGTGGTTACTTATTGTCTCTGGCTACGTCTTGCAACAGTATTGCGTATTTCGGCCCCAAAATGGAAATAACTGTATTCTAATGTTCCAGTTTGAAGGGTTGCCAGGGTCATTAAAGACACAGGCATAGGATCTAAAACGTCAGAGGTAGCAACACATGTTGTCGTATCGCCTCGTTGTCTCCAAGTCCAAAAGTCTTCCAGACTTCTAGCGCCAATCGTGTTTCCTGGTAACAGGTACACTAGTGTGTGTGTAGTAAGGTATAGTGTGTACTCACAGATGCCTGTAGTGTGCGTGCATGGGCGCGGCTGACGCGAACCTGCCGCGGTCTGCCACCGCTATACCGCGCCGCATGCCTCTGGGAACACAACAGTATCAAGTCACGCTATATCACGAAACTGGGGTTACAATATCCACAATCTATATTTAACATGAAAAGTTAAAAAAAAGGTTTCTCGAGACACATATATTAAGCTCTTTTGATGTCCATACGGAAGAGAGTGATCGTAGATACCATGAAATTTATTACCTGGTGATCTGCGTGGCAGCGTAGGGCTGATGCAGGGCGGTGAAGTCGTCCACGTGCAGCGAGGGCGGGCGCGACGTGTTGGGCGGGCGGGAGCGGAACGCGTCCGCACCGCCTTCTGTGCGCACGCGCGTCAGTGCCACTGGAAATACAATTCATTCATTAATCACTGTGTTGTTTTATTTTAGTTCTTTCAAAACTAACAGAGTGGGCAATTTCAATTAAATAATCAATCTGGCAACATTTTTCTATGATAAAGAGGGCCATACAAGCTTGTTAATCATGTAATGGTAAGCAATCACTACAGCTAAACATCCGCAACTGGATTACACATGTGTTGCCAATCTAACGTTAAAGTTGAATATATTCCGATTATTTCACAATTGTTCCTACCCATCAACCGGAACACAAGTATCCTTACACATGGAGTGATCTAAGTTCCCGTGGTAGGTTCGCACATACCTGGTGGTCGCTTATCGTCCTGAGGAGTGGTGTCTGCGTGTGCAGCATGTGCAGCGTGTGCAGCGTGCACACAGCCGGCCAGACGCCGCACTGCGCCGCACAGCGCCTCACCACCGCCGCACACGTAGCCCTGAGCTATCTCCATTAGGTCCACGGACACCTGAACAGTATGCCACTGTATTGATGACTAAACAAGTATAAACCGAGACCTGGTGTCTCAGAACATTGTTACAAAAATAATTTTAAAGTTTCACTTTATCATCACCGAAACGATGGTTTCGTAGAATAAAGATTGGTTTTCTTTTCCTTCTTGGAACAGGAAAAGGTTCACTGTTGCGTACGGCGTAGTGAGGCTGATATCTTCAAGAAAGTCACAAGTTTCTCTAAAAATCTTACTAACTGTTTAGGGATTTTTATCTCAACCGATATGGCAACTATCTCACTAACATTTGAAACAAGATACATAGACTTGACTCACCAGCTCACTATCATTAACATCATCGTCTCCCCCCGCAGCGGGCACATTCAACCAGTAACTGGAAGTGAGCCTCTCATCACTGGCCTCTCCTATGGAGTATATGGTCCTGGCCTGGAACTGCGCCACAAGGCTCTCTGGCCCCGGTAGAACAAGCTCCAGGACCTCGGGAGGCGTGGCCGGTTCATCTAGGGCCTTCAGCTTCTGAAGGTGGCTGGCAAGGAAGCCAGCGTTCGCCAAGGCGTCTTCATCAGAATTTCTTTCCTGAAAACGGTGATTAACATTGCTGTGGTGTTCTTTGGGCTGTGGAAGGAAAGTCTACGTTTAATGCATACCTACCTACAGAAATAAAATATTTGTCCAACATTTAGCTTACTTGCGTCAGAATGAAAAACGTGTTGTGGCCTTAGAATCCTTAATTAATCCAGTTTAAAAAGAAAGTTATTAGATTAAAACTAAATTACTGTTAGTTAAGGCCGCAAAACAAAAAGTCAAGCATTAACAACATAAGCAATATAAACTTACCCTCAAAATATTCTCCAACTTCAAAACGGGATGCTCTTCATCGGAGGGTGAATACCCCACCATGTCAGCCATCTCACTCACCAACAGCATCGTTTTCCGACCCACGGAACCCTCGCCTTCTTCCATCTTTAGGATCCTTATCAGATCTATGTACAAACTCAGGCACTCCGCCTTATCCTCTCTCTGATCTTCTAAAGCCCATCTGAAGAACTTCCCTAGGCTTTCTCTTCTTTTAGACACGAATTTCCTGAACTGTTGGAAACCGTATTCATGTTCCGTTAGCACGAAGTATGCTCGGAGTATAGATGATGCCACTGAGCATGTTTTGGTTGTTGACTCAAGACAATCCGCTGTCGCATCGAGGAATACAGCTAAAGCATCTTTGTTAGGTAAAGAATTTGATAGAATGATGTCCGAAGCTCCATTCACCGGTGTTAGGGTTATCTCAGCGTCACAGAAGGCCGCTAAAGCATGTGCAGCATATTCTTGGGCCGCGGCATGTTCATTAGACGCATTGGCAAGACCTAATACTGAAGAGAGTGCAGTTTGGACATCGGTCGCCCTGGGCCCTCCGCTGTTCATAGCATGTAGCACAGCGCATTTCACTGGTGCGTGGGACACTAAACACGCTAAGAATCCTAGAACTCTGGCAATACTGGCCGAAGCTGGTTCTCCCGGCTTCAATTCTCTCGTGACAGCCCCAACGGCGGCTCGAGCGACTGTAGCGGCCGTATTGGGAGCTAAATCTGCGATTTGAACACACACTCGACGAAGCATGTGAACTACAGGCCTGTACGTCGACATACAGATTATCTGTATCATGTCCGTTAAGTCATTTGATAAAGCGTGAAGATGTGCCGACCACAGTCTCCTTTCATTCGATGCATCGGCCAACTCTCGTTCAGTTGGCGGCGTTTTAGTTTGCATCGGTAACGGCAATGGCAGAAGTTCCGAAAACACAAGCAGACCAGTAACAAACGTGAATGGTGCCGTGATGGTGTAGGATATTACTTCGGAACAAATAGAAGTCCAAGGTCCTCGCCGGATGGAGTCGCCGTCGTTTGCATCATCAGCTATCGGTTGGGCGTACGCCAGCAATGCTCTTACTGATGCTTCTGCAGCTTTAGCAGCAGTTCTGGATCCCACGGAACCTACTGGGAACGTCTTTGATATCCCATACGTCTTCAGTAAAATCGGAGCTGCGGTCAGGTCTCGGAATCTTGGGCCCCGACAACGCACGACCCTTGCTAACATCGCGTCTATCAACCTCAAACAAGGCAACAGTATTTGAGCTAGTTGGAGGCCTTTCACTGACGCAAATAATGACGTATGCATGCTTGGCTGTTCGAAATGTGTGACCAGACGCTCGAGGACGCCTGCTAAATGTGTCACTCCGTCCAACGAGAATAACTGAAGCACATTGTACTTATATTTTAGTTCCACGTACTCCTCCGAGGAAGACTCGCAAGCAATCGTCACGTTATTCTCATAGTCCGATATACAATAGTGTCTCAAAATTCTCAAGCACGTCATTAGTTCTCCTGGCAAGTCGGGTGCATGTTCTGAACTCGCTTTTAATATTTCTACACACTCAGCCATGTCTTCCCCTGATAAAACAGAAGCTTTTTCCACAGGCTTCAGGTAAGGTATTACTTCTTGTAACACACTGGAAACGCTTGGCTCAAATCTATCATGTTCCCTGGACACATTTATCAATCTTTGTCCGTATTTCTTCAAGAAAGGTACATTAGCCGAGAACCGTACAGCTGACACTATCAACTCAATGGCATATCCTTTCGCTGGGGACTTTTGCTTTAAGGGCGAATCACTTTTGGGTTTAACTTTCAAATCATTTTCAAAAACTTCCATGAGGCATTCCGCGTTATCTCCCATAACGATTACGTCTGGTACAGCGACTCTGCCAATGCTGCCGAAACTGAGACAGTAAAGTGATTGCAGACGATCTATCAGTTCATTTTCATCAGCCTTCCCGGCCTGCAGATCGCAGATGGAATGCAAGTAGTACAGAGCCTTCAATTTGTACGCTAACTCAAGACCTAATATCTGTAGATCGCTGTAATTACTCAGGTCGTGCGGGAAAAGAAACTCCTCAGTGCTTTGCTGACTGTAAGGCACAGACAAAGTCTTGAACAACAATCCGCTCAATTCCATATTGTTATACAGGAAGTTGAGGCCATTTTGAGAGTTAATCAGCTCCGAGATCAAACCGTGGATCGGGCTGATCACGATGGGGTTATTGCAAGTCGTGGGGCAAGTTAACAAGTACACACAAACTTCTAGAATGTTGTGTATGTTAAAGAATTCCAGTAAAGTTTCATTAGAGCATTCTCTGTTGATCTCGAACTGTGCCGAGACCGGGAGGAACCGCTTTGGTTGCGACAAGTGGAAACATTGTGAACGATACATGTAGATTATCTCATCTAGAGCGTGCACTATAAAGTGTGCGTCAGATTCCGAAAAATCCGAATCGTCTTCCGATTTAATAAAGTTTACAACCAGTTCATACAGTTTGCTCAACAATTCGTAAATATTGAGTTTCTTTATTAAAGCACTGATTGAGAATTTGAGTCTGGCGAGAGGGTTTGTTTGCATCATTGATATCAGGGCTTGATAACCGTTTCTTGGCTTTCTGTCATCATTTTTATCAAACTTCGGAAACACGGTTTCTTTCAAAAATTTTTCTATAGATTCCTTTGATGACAAACAGGCGTTTAACGCCTTCAAAATCATAAGACGAATGCTCAGCGCCATATATTCTTTACAATATATTTCTATTAGTGCCATCGGCATATCTATGTCCTCAGCTAGAAGTATTTTTGTGACTTCGCCATTGTGTCTGTGTGACATTAGAGCTTCAACAAGACGTATACCACACTTCATGTGTCGGATCTTGTATGTCGGTTGTTGCTGAGTCAATGCAAATTCAAAATTGAGTCCAATCTTACAGAATGTTGTGAGTAGGTAATAGATCTCAGTAAACTCATCCGATGTATCATTCCGGTTTGAGTTTCTGAAGATTCTCAGCACAATGTCAGTATTCTTGCAAAGAGTGGTCATCGCGACGTAAAGCTGTTCACACTGGTGAACCCACTCCTCCCTAGCGGAGTTATCAATATCGGCGAAAGTGTTCGCAAAGAACTTTTGATCTAGTTTCTTGTTAGACTTCGCCATCTCCGAGATCTTGAAGAGCTCAGGACTGGCATCACATAGCTCATCAAACGTCGCATTTAAAACATCCTTGACACCTTCCCGTTTAGGGCCGAGCAAATGGATTTTATTAACATGTTCATATTTATTCCAGTCACACTTAAAAGGATTGTAATACTTGATGATGTCATCGACTCCACAGTAATCATTAACGTCGTAGTCAACTTCCATATACGCTGGACCTTCAAGATCATCACAGATGTCTTCGTCGGACAAAATAGGCTCAAATTGTTCGGCATCCATGGACCTGTCTTCTTCCGGATTCCTAGCTGGCGAATCTATAGGCTTAGCGGTCGCATTGTCAACTATTTGCACAGTAACCAAGCTAGAGTGCTGCGGTTCGACATAGGGAGCATTTTCAGCATCTTGAGAAGGACTACGAATAGAACTCTTGTGTCTATAACTCTGGTGATAGAAGTCCACTCTTGGGATTTGCTTCCCACTTCTATCATAGTCTGCACCTTCCTCGGACCTGATGGAGTTGATAGGACTGGATACATCAACTTCCCTCGGAGATATAGGTCGACGACTACTCTCTCCTGGTGGAGTCCTGGGTCTCTTCCTAGGATCATCGCGACTTGGAGATCGACTACTATAACTGGAAGCCCTGATGCGACTGTAAGGTGAATGACGTTTCCTATCATACGAAGTCTGTTTCTCGTAAGAAGGCGCTCGTCTTTCGTACGATGAGCCGCGCTTTTCGTACGGCGATAAACGCTTCTCGTACGGAATTTTCCTTTCATACGAAGGAGCTCTCTTGTCGTAAGGCGACCGACGTTCGTATGGACCAGCTTCTTTATCGTAAGATCCGCCACGAGATCGATCGTACGAGGGCTCGCGATGTCGCCGGTAATCGTCTTTCTTGTAAGACCCCCTGTCCCAGTCGCGATCGGTGGATAGGGCGCGCAATCTATCGATGCTTCGAGACCTCGATCGACTGAGAGGGCGATATTCCCCTTTCACCACGTAATCCCTATCACGACTCCTCGATCGGGAGCGAAGTCTATCCATCCTGTCGATTTCCCTGCTTCTATCGCGATGTCTCGAAGACTCACGACTACGTCCCCTGTCAAGCGACCGTCTGCGACTGCGCACATCTCTCCTATCTCTTTCCCTGTCATGGTCAATAGAGCGAGGACTATGACGTAACCTGTCAGGATCTCTTTCACAGCTAAGATCTCTTTTATCCCAGTTGGTTTCCTCAATATGCTGGTAAGTCCTGGGATCCTTGGGTTGTTCACTATCATAGTAATCACCTCGGTACAACTGAGGGTCATAGTTCTCAGGATAGTTGGGTGGTCCATAGACATCAGGGTTGGCAGTGGCTACAGTACCAGTGTATGCAGGTATTGGGACAGAGGGCTCTGGGGTCCATTCAGGGTTTGAAGTGACTGTAGCTGGAGGGGCTGGAGGTACTTCACGAGCAACCACAGGTCGTTGAACAGTTGGAGGTGGGTTGGCACCCACTGGAGTCTCAGGCAGAACTTGTGTTAAGTTGCCGTAAACAGCCAATGTGATTGTTGTGTACCATCCTTAAAAAAACAATTTTTAGTTGAGTTATAATTTTCATTATTAAGCAGTACAACTTAATACACAAATAGCAACTACAAAAAATAAATATTCTTTGTTCTGATCACTTCTCAAGGTCCTAATAAAACCTAGCTACTTTATGAGGAAAGACTGCCAAGAAAATATAATGATTATGCTACATAAATATTCAAAAAACAAGTTTTTATTTAGAAAAGACCAAAATACAAATTAATTTTTTATTTTGTTAACTGTAATTTAAGAAAACATGTTTCTGAGAAAATATATTTTGTGTACGTACATTTTTATGTGTGCCTTGATACTAATCAAATTAAATTTGTAGTATATTATGCATAAATAACCTTAATTTAATATAAATACATAAGTATGTGCTTAAATTGTATATATATAGCACAACAGATACGCACTCCACACTTTTAGTACTTGTGTTCAATTACACAAAGTCCATATTATAGAGACAGTGTCATATAAAATTATATGTGGCTCAGCAATGAACACCTTCCCAGTTCTCGTTATTTCTCATGGTTCATCAAAAAGGCAACTTGCAAGGATTAAATCAGGTGGATGGGGATTCTGCTTAGCTGCTGCAGATTTTTCAGCAAAGCATAATATTATGATTCAGGCAATTGTCACACTTGTGGCAGCAGTGAATGTGAATAAGTTATGATATAGAATATAATAGTTTTCCCAGTAGGTTTAAGTGTAGGAACAATTAACAAGGTATCTAATTACAGGAATCTAATCTACCAATGTAATAATAATAATCTCCAAGCCAATTTGGGCTATGGTGATTAGGCTAATTTTGATGAATGTTTTGCTCTGCTGTGGCTAATCTAACCTATTTTAGCTGAGACAGTTGGTGCGTAGTGTGGACAATCAGGTCTACCAATATAACATTGCATTAAAGCTTGCGGTCAGAGAGTCACTTTATGGACAGAGTAAGCTTTACCTACCTAAACCTAGAAAGAGTGTATGTGTGATGTATAATTATGTGTTGCATTTAAATTACTATGTTATTAAATAAATATCAGTACTCCGAGTTTAAGTCAACCCTGATTAAGGCTAAGAAGAAAGCTAATCAACTTGACTCAAATAATAAGATAAATGTTTGTAATGACAACATGTATTCTTATGTATTTAAATGTATCATCCAGATTCATGAAGATGCCAATGAAGACCCTAATCTAAACTTAAGTGCAGTTGCTGCTTGATCTTTAGGAGCATTTTGAATTGTGTATTCAAGACTCTCCTAAAGATCAAGCAGCAACTCCACTTAAGTTTTATATGACGACACTTAACAAATTCAGCTTTAGACGACTCTGCCTCTAAGATGACCAGAATTTTAAATATAACAATATCTATAGAACACAAACTAACCTCTAAGCACAAGTCCATCAGTTGGTATCCGTGGCTGATCCAATCCATTCCCACACTCCATATGTATCTGCCCATTCTGGCAATAGTCCAAACTACCGAGAGCCTCAAACGTGGACGCTCCAGGCTTACTAAGGTCGTTCACAAAGAAGTCTATGTGGAATTTGGTGGGGTTCGTGGCGCCCAGTCGCACCCCGCCGGGGAAGTCGCCCTCCACACGCGCCCCCAGAGGAATTATACGAATTTCACGCACATAAACAGACTTTGGGAACTGCACCAAATCTAGATTCAGCTCCTGGAAATGAGAATATCAAAAATAAAAATAACCTTTTCGTGGTTCACGGTGAATAATCTTGAAATGAATCCTAAGTGATGTGTTTTAGTACCTCACTGGTGTCATGGGAGAATGTATCGAAAAACAATAAGTCCGGCTGTTCGTTAGCCGTCATTTTTACTGATTTTTAGTCAGCGATATTATTATTTTGTAATTTATAACATTTTAATAGCATTCAACAACGCTATCCGAAAGTACAATCGCGTTGTTTAATGTTGAGTTCATAGCAGATCAGATCTAAGCATTATGCTTTTCTTTCAAATGGGTAACTTTTCATGTAAGAGTGAGATGAATATACTAAACATGCTAACACTGAGAGCTGGAACTGGAAGTTGGAACACACATGACACACGGTCGATAATGGTCGTTTTGACGTTTTACATTGACATTAATTGTAAAATGTTGATAGTTGTCAAAATTCATGGTAACAGATAATAAAATCGATAAGATCATTTGTATCGATTTCGGGTTAATGATTGCGGAACCCTAACATTAGATATAAGAACAAAGAGGCGTTGCCAAGGATCTTAAAAAAATTACAATATATTTTATGTTTAATGCCGCATTGCCGCTACCTATCATCTGATTCTAGTATCTAGTAAATAGTCCATAGTTTCGCGGATAAAGCAGACGCAAACGTAATCTTAGCAACCTTTGTAATAGAAATTTCGAACCTGCCTTTACGCCTTAATACTACCACGAGGGGAGGTGACCTATTCCCATATCGGGAACGATGTGGCCAAAACCTATATCAACACAGTGTCCCAAGATTTAAAATATTTATATTATAAAAGAATTATTCATATAAGAAAGCTGGGTTTTACGCTGGTTTGATATTGGATCATAGTTTCCTTTATTTACCAGAAAGTAGAATATACGAGTACCTATACACCGTTAGCGAAATCCTATGGAGAATAGAGATAAAAACAAGATAGAGTAGAGACAGTTTATTGGAGTGAATATAATAAACCCTAATAAAGTATAAACCAAACGAATACTGATTTGGTTGCAACAATAGGAGAAAATGTAGCGACTATTCGCAACTTGGTAAAAAGCAGGGACCGTACAACCCCCTTTATGGGTTAATTCATTCGAAAGGGTTACCCGTTCATTCGGTTACCCTATGGATGATGTAACCTCTTGGTCGTGTAAACCCTTTCCTAACACCAGTGATAGGGTAACCCTTTCAATGAATAACCAGTTGCAAGGGGTTACCCCTTCTTTTGAGATACCCAATTGAAGAGGTTATTCTCTTGAAGGGGTTTTACAGGGTAACCGTATGGTTATTCTTTTAAGAGGCCGCATAGAGGAGGCATACATTTTGAATGCTAGTGTGTGCGTGCAGGCACTGGTCACGTTAGTGTGTATTTTACTGTGCAGTGTTTGCGTGCGTAGGTATTTGTTTGCTAAATCGTTTGTAATATTCCGGAGTTTACGGAGCTTTGACGGATTTGAATTGAATAACCTAGTACATTCTTAAAACTTTTGTTTACGGTTTGGTTGGGTGTTTGACATGGACTCATGAAATTAAATTATTTATTATTGCAATTAGGATTTTTCAATCACTTATAGGTCATGTTAGGATATAATCTCACAGTTATCTAACTATACATGTGTTTGAACATGCTTAAAATACTAACATTTTTTATTAACTCGAGTGTTTTGTACAATTCTTGCAATTCAAGATCGCGCATCATTTGACACTTATATCATTGTGATAAGGTATAAATTCGAATGATTGACGTGCGTTCATGAAATACGACATCTACCCGATCTACCCATAGGTACAGCGTAAGACGACGATGGGCCGCGCGTCCCACATTACGTCATTCAAAAATAACTCTTATTGTCCGACGCTTAAGGTTCACAAAATCTGTCATTGTTGCTAACCATGAAGCCAAAATATTATAATAAGTATTATTTTTCAACACTTTTACTCGTAAAGTGGCTCTTATTGCACTGCTTTTAAGTTGCATTATGCAACTTATGAAACAACGTGCTTTGTATACCTACCTGCTTGTATGTCCTTTCAAATGTCCGACGATGAACCGACGACACGGTTGGCGCAGTGGCTAAGCGATTAGCTTTCTGCGCTACGTGTCGCGGGTTCGATCCCCGCACGGAACAAATATTTGTATGATCTACAGATAGTTGTTTCGGGTCTGGTTGTTTGTGCATGTGACATGTATGTTTGTAAACTGTACCCACGATACAGGAGAAATCCTAGTGTGGGGCAATGTTTTATTTAATGAAAAAAAAAAAAAAAAAAAAAAAAAAATGATCTAGAAAAGATTACAAATTCCTTTGCGTTTCAATAATACCTACATCGTACCTATATTGCGAAGGGCCTCGGCGTAGCAAAATCTTTATACCTATCACCAAACCGCGTCGTCGCGTCGCTTTCGCAATTTATGGATGGCGCGTTTTTGGTCTGCTTCATTGGTCTAGTGGTTGCAAGCGCGACTGCTGAGCGTGATGTTCTGAGTTCGATTCCCGGGTCGGTCAAAGTATTATTGGGTTTTTCTGTATGGAAATTCTCAGTAGCAGCATGGCGTCTACCTGTGCCCGGTAGATGGTATGGCTCGCCCCTATTTCATTTTCATCGGACTCAATAATGCCATTGAGTGCTTTATATATTAGAAAAAGGCACGAATATCTACCAAAGCTTTATTTAATTGTGTGAACAAACTTGTGAACCTACATCAAGTTTGGAGGGATTTGCAAAAAAGATCACAAAAAACGCAATAAGTATTTAAGCAATGCCAAAAAGAGTTTGTCGAAACCTTAGATAATTTTTGTGATATTGCATACATCAATATTTATGCAATATCAAATGCGTTTCAGTTAATGAAAATAAATGAAGATAGAATCTTTTTGCAGCGACAGAGTGCTTCACTTAATCACCAATTCCTTCGTCATCATCTTATAAACCGTTACAAAACGACTGATCTGGAATCTGACCTGGAAATCCTTCTACATCAACAGCCAAACCAAATATTCATGAAAAAAAAGTCATGCTGTGCATTTAGTGGGATCAAGTTAGTGTCATATATTATCAGGTGCTCAAACCGTGCGAAACCATTACTGGAGCTCTCTACCGAACACAATTAATGAGACTGAGTCGAGCAATGAAAGAAAAACGCACCCATTACCACTCCAGACACGACAAAATTATTCTCTTACATGATTATGCTTGTCCGCATGTTGCGGCGCCAGTCAAAACCTATTTAAAAACACTTAAGTGGGAAAGTCCTACCTCACCCGACATATTCACCAGATATTGCTCCTTCCGATTTTCATTTATTCCGGTCGATGGCACATGATCTGTCTGAGCAGCGCTTTACATTATGGAGGAACGAGGTATAGTGTTCCTCCATTGAAAAGGGAGGATCCTCCGACCAGGCAAGGTGGTTAGCCTGGCGGGCCGAAGCCCGACAGTTGATGTCGGATATTCGTATATGTGTTAGAATCGTTGTAAACTTTCATAGTGCGATTCAGGGTTTGTTGTTGTATCTTCACTCTGACAGATGGCGCTTTACTTTTTGCCATGTTGCGAGTAGTTGACGCTACATCACTCCCCCCCCCAGACCGGAGGTCGATGCTGTTGAGTCTTGAGATTGCTTGCCAGGGCCAGTGATGATTCCAGTGAGTCGGAACCGAGTGCCGCATAGTTCACAGTGAGTCGGAACTAGGTGCGGTGATGCTGCGAAGTCCTCAGTGAGTCGAGGTAGTGCAGTGAAGAGTAATGGCTGGCTGCTGCGTCGACCAGGAGAGAAGGGGTCTGCTAGATGACCGGCCGAAGTGCAGTGTGCTGTGCTAAAGTTGCTGATGAGAGGCCGATGGGAAGAACCAGGCTTGCGCGGTCGCTGCAAGCGTGTGGTTACCCGTTGGGGCCGAGGATGCTGGCTGGCAGAGTGAGACTTGCTTGATGCTACTCGAAGGGTACTGGAGGGGTGGAGAGGGAAGTGAAGGCGATGATGCCGTCGAAGGTTACGAAGATGTTCATTGTCAAGGGTCACCACTATGGAGGAACGAGGTATGGTGTTCCTCCATTGAAAAGGGAGGATCCTCCGACCAGACAAGGTTAGCCTGGCGGGCCGAAGCCCGACAGTTGATGTTGGATATTTGTATATGTCTTAGAATCGTTGTAAACTTTCATAGTGCGATTCAGGGTTTGTTGTTGTATCTTCACTCTGATAGATGGCGCTTTACTTTTTGCCATGTTGCGAGTAGTTGTCGCTACAACATCATACGAAGATACAAAATATTGGGTCGATTCGTGGATAGCCTCAAAAGATGAAGAGTTCTTCTGACGTGGTATCCGACAGCTACCAGAAAGATGGGGGTTACAGGAGGGTTTGTCTACTTTAATGGAGAATACACAACACGAAATAAGTAAAACATCTATGCGGTAAGATTTTACTACGCCAAAATTAGTAGTAGCGTTAGGTGTCAACTGAGTATGAGAGATTCTTTGTCCATTCTTGAAGCTACTATTGAAACACTTGGTTATAATATTGATGAATTTCCAATAATACCAAAGTCGTCAATTCAACGTATTCGTACGGAAAAAAGGAAAGGACGCACGGAAGCCATAAAAGTCGATTTTCAAAAGGATACCCATATCAATATTAAAAAAAATGCTTTTCCGCCATCTTGGATTTTAAAATGGATGTCATTTTCATAATCAGCACCCCAAGAAACTTTGAAAACGATATCCATATCTATATTTATCAAAAATGTATGGCCGCCATCTCTGATTTCAAAATGGATGTCATTTTAATAATCATCACCCTAAGAAACCTCGAAAATGACACCCACATCTATATTTATCAAAACAAAAATACTAGTCCGCCATCTAGGATTTGAAAATGAATGTCTTATAAGTTTCATTTCGTGTTACAGCACCCCGAGAAACCTCAAAACATTCGATCTTATAAAGATCAAACGTTTCGGGGGTGTTTGTTTTGTCCCAGGGGCGGATCGTGATCGTGTACCCAATAGTGTACTATTGGGTACACGACACGTCAATTTACAAACCTTCTAAATAGTCAATTTACGAAAATTTTAAACAAATCGTTAAATTCCTGCCTAAAGTATAAACAATTAAATCAAAAATAGGTAGATTTTTTTTAAATTTATTCGTCAACATTCTGAACATCGTTCTGAATCTGGTAAATAATTTTAATAATTAAATAAATAAAAAATATTCATATGGAAAACACGAGCGAAGTAAAGGAAAATCAATTAATTTCAACATATCGTTAATTGTAGGTACTTCCCGGCCGATTCATCAAAACACTGTAAAAATTATTTAAGAATGCTTTTTCTAATCTATACATATAAATAAAATTGGAGTGTCTGTTTGTAATATTGAAATAACCGTTTTTTACTACATGCATATGAATATATATACGGTAAATACACCAAAATAACATTTTTTTTAAATTCTGTCTGTCTGTCCGTCTGTCTGTTTGTATAGGCTAATCTCTGAAATGGCTGGACCGATTTTGACGGGACTTTTATTGGCAGGTAGCTGATGTAATAAGGAGTAACTTAAGCTACTATTTTTTTAGAAAAATTCTTTTATATTAGAAAAAAAATAGGGTTAAGTGCATTTGGTCTCACTAAAAAATACATTGTTAAGTTCCGACATCCACGCGAACGAAGTCGCGGGCACAGCTAGTTCTTCGATATAATTGTTAAAGGTCTCTGTTGGGACTTTCGATCCACCATAAAATGATGAATCTTTATTATAATATAAGTTTTTTAAGTGACTGTATAGTTCGGTTTCTTCAAAATTAGGTTTCTCCTGTAACAGGACATCAAAGTTTGCGTAGTTATGTTTTTACATCCATCCGCTGCACAGAAATCAAATCGTAATTTCGGCATTTTTCTTTAAATTTGCGTGTGCACTCCACTGATTCTTACTCGCGGGAGTACGCTAGTCGGTAGGCATATAACGCGCGACCTTGAGCGAGTGACGGAGCTCTGCCTAAATGGCGCAATGGCGACTAGACACGTTCTGTCCAAATTCATGCTATTTTACACTTAATGTAAAGCTACGAGAGATCATATTACAGTGCTCGGACTCGGAAAGTGTTACCCTGTCACAACAGTTGAAGGGGTAACCCGTTCGGAATGGGTTACCGTTCTATAGTGTAACCCTTTGAAAGGGTTAATCCTTTGAACGGGTAACCCAAACGAAAGGGTTTTGAAGAGGTTATCCATTGAAGTGGGTTATCCTTAAAAAAGGGTAACACATACGAAGTGGTTTCTCTAACAACCCTTTCCAAAAACCCTATCGAAAACCCTTTCAATGGGTAACCAAAATGGTCCCTGGTAAAAAGTAAAGCGCCATCCATAACCTCCTTGTCTGGTCGAAGGATTCTCTCTTTCAATTGAAGAACATCTCGTTGCATTCTGTAAGTTTAAAAAACACAGCGATCGTAGGTACTTGAATGTAAATATCATTAAATGAACTTAATACACAATGTTGTCGCTCCGAGACAGGCATGCCTATTTATGTAAACAATTAGTTATTTTAATGTAATGAACGTGTGTTAATTAAGTACGTATGTTAATTAAGTATGTCTAATGACCTAGTCTGTCACTTTATTTATTAAATGTTGAGGTTGGTAGAACTGTCAATGTCAATTATGTTGGTAGCACCGGTGCCGCAACGCCATTGGTCCGTTGTTGACTTCCGGAGTAATGGTGAGGCGACACTGGAATATTGTGGAGAGTTAGTTGGTTGAAATACGGCGTGCAAGCAACATCTCGTAAGAAAATAAAGAGTAACGGCTAAGTATTAGATATTCATGTAATTAGATATCTATGTTTTGTGTTTGTCGGATAATTGATTAAATAGATATTGGTATTGATTCTGTGTTTATTTGTAGAGGTATTCATCTACATCAGAAGTGGGATACATAACGCGCCAAGATGCCACGAGGCCGCAAGCCCACAAAAGGAAAAAGGCGCAGGAGGGCCTCAACTTCGAGTTCTAGCTCGTCATCGAGCTCTAGTTCGTCGTCATCAACCAGTAGCAGTTCGGATGAAAACAGGCACAGGAAATCGAGACGCACCAAGCGTGCGTCTCCCGCAGTAAGCCAAAACGTTATATTATCTTCCGTGATTCCCGAGTTTGACCCATTAGTGGACGATATTCAAATGTGGATTAATGTTGTAGAAGCTAATGCTCGTGCTTTCCGTTGGTCGGATCGTGTGCTACAATATCAAGCTTTGCAAAAATTACGTAATACAGCTAAAACATGGTATGACTCGCTTCAAAAAAATAAAACACGATGGACCTTCTGGAAGTGGAAGGATTGGCGAAGTACTCTACTGGGTACTTTTGAAATTAAGCGTAATATGTATACTTTGTTAAAAGACTTAGTGCAAACGAAACCAACAGATGGCCAGTCACTATACGAGTTTTATTTTGTACAAAAGGGCAAAATTGATAAGATGAGATTGTCGTTTTCTGAACAAGACATTATTTCGGTAATCGTAGGATCAATCGGCGATAAAAATATAACCACAGCGGCAGATGCTGGTAATTTTAAATACTGTGATGAATTAGCTTCATTCTTGCACGGGAAAATTCATTTTGACCCGGAACTAAAATCCATTCAGAAGCATAGCAACTTACATGGTAGAAATTCAACGCGTTTACCCTATAATAATGTAGAAAGGAAAAATGCAGAAGGTTCTTCAAACTCTAATGTAGCACCAGCATACGGTTCTATTTCCAATTCTAGTTCAAATATTACATGCTTCCGCTGTGGTGAGCCCGGTCACAAAAAGTTCAGCTGTAGTCAAAAGGATAGTGTGAAATGTAATTCGTGCAACAGATTTGGTCATTTGGAGCTCGCATGTAGGTCTAAAGTTAAAATGAAAGCTGAAAAGGATAGTGAAGTCAAATTAATTGTTGAACCAACTACCAAGGATAAATTTTATAAAGATATTGTACTTAATGGATGTGAACGACAGGCTTTTATTGATATGGGTAGTAGTTGTTCGCTAATAACGTCCTTCTTAGCACGTGACTTAAACCTGACACTTTTCGAACTTAATCAACCGGTTGTATTAACAGGATTTAAAACGGATTCTTGCTCTAAGGTCACACATGGGGTGCAGGTTGATATTAAGGTTGATACAGCCGAGCTTAATGTAGTTTTATATATTTGTGATGAATTAGCTGGCTGTCCTATTCTGATTGGCAGGAATTTTACTGAGGACAGAAGAATTATGTATGCACGTATAGGAGATAGCCTATCTTTCTGTCCTATAAATAAAGACCAAGTGGCTCTAATACAGTCTCCTATGTTCAATTCTGATTCCGTGGATCATATTTCAGTGTTAAACGAAATATTTGCTAAATATCCTCGGGTTATTTCAAAGGATTTACAATCATTAGGACAAACTTCTTGTGTTGAGTTAGACATTGAATTAATTACCAATAAACCTGTTTGTCATCGACCATATCGTATGTCGGAATCTGAGAAGGCGGTCACCAGGGAAATTATTGAGGATCTATTAAAAAATGGCATAATTCGAGAAAGTAATTCCGCTTATGCTAGTCCGGTTCTGTTAGTCGATAAACCTTCGGGCGAAAAACGTATGTGTATTGATTATAGGTCTCTAAATAAAATCACTGTCAAAGAAAAATATCCTATGCCCCTTGTAGAAGACCTCATAGACAAACTAAGAGGATGTAAATGTTACACATCCATCGACTTGAAAAGTGGCTACTATCAAATTAATGTTAGTGAAATGTCAATTCCTAAAACTGCATTTGTGACCCCTGAGGGTCACTTTGAATTTAGGCGAATGCCATTTGGGCTATGCAATGCACCGTCCATATTTCAAAGGACACTGTTTTGGGTAAACTACGCTTTGATAAAGTAATTTGTTATATGGATGACCTTTTACTAGCTACAGATTCGGTGAATGAAAATGCTAGGCTGTTAGACGATGTATTAAAAATCTTACAAAGTAATAGTTTAACAATAAATTTAGATAAATGTTACTTTTTTCAGAGCTCTGTTAACTTTCTAGGATATAATATTTCTGAAGAAGGGGTACGTCCAGGTAAAAAGAAATTGAAGGCAGTAGATAATTATCCTGAACCTAAAAATGTACATCAAGTTAGACAGTTTTTAGGCCTAATTAATTATTTTAGAAAATTTATTAAAAATTGCGCATCTATAGCAAAACCATTAACAAAGCTCTTGAAAAAAGACATTATATGGGAATGGGGATCAGAACAAGTTTTAGCGGTCACTAAATTAAAAACAGATTTGTTGAATAATGCTTTATTACAAATTTTTGATCCTAAATTACCTACTGTTCTATACACTGATGCTAGTCGCGATGGTGTAGGGTGCATACTTACCCAAGTTACTCCTAAAGGCGAAAAACCAGTCTATTTTTACAGTCGACAAACATCTAATGAGGAAAAGAAATATCATTCCTTCGAATTAGAATTTTTAGCACTAATTGTGGCCTTACAGAAATTCCGTCACTATTTATTAGGTTCCACATTTAAAATTTATACAGATTGTAATGCGGTTAAGTATACAATAAATAAGCAAGAGATTAATTCTCGGATTGGTAGATGGGTATTACTTACTCAAGAATTCACATTTGAAATCATTCATAAACCTGGAACTCAGATGCAGCATGTTGATGCTTTAAGCCGGAATCCAGTCTGTACAAATTCTGCTCCCATATGTAATGAAAGCGTGTTGGCTATTACCGAGGCAGATTGGTTATTGTCAGTTCAGCTACAAGATCCAAATATTTGTGCAATAAGGGAAATATTAGAGTCAGGTCAGGCCGAGCTTAATAAGAAAGTTTATAATGACTATGAGTTGTTAGGTAATAAAGTATACCGTCGTACTGATTATGGTAGACGCTGGGTAGTTCCTAAACAATGTATTTGGCAAATAATTAGAGCTAACCATGATGACCTTGGTCATTTTGCCGTGGATAAGACGATGGAAAGAATAAAATCTGTTTATTGGTTTCCAAAAATAAAGAAAGTAGTTTCAAAATATATAAAAAATTGTATTAACTGTATTTACTATAAAAGTATCCATGGCAAAAAGGAAGGCAAATTGTTTCCTATACCCAAATATGCGAAGCCTTTTCATACGCTACACATAGACCATCTAGGTCCATTTGTAAAGACCACTCGTAAAAATACCTACCTTTTAGTGACTGTCGATTCTTTTACAAAATTTGTATTCATTTCTCCCGTTCGTAACACTAAAAGTCAGGTTGTTATTAATGAGTTGGACAAAATATTTAAAGTCTTTGGTAATCCTAAGCGTCTTATTTGTGATGCTGGAAGTTCTTTTACGTCTAAGTTGTTTTTTAAGTACTGTCAGGACAAAAATATACGACAACACATTATAGCTACTGCTGTTCCACGCTCAAACGGTCAAGTTGAACGCTTTAATCGCACCATTCTTGACGCATTGAGAAGCATGGGTGCTAACACCAACTATGATAAATGGGACACGCATATTACTAGCATCCAGCAAGGTATAAACAGTACAGTGAATAAAACCACTTCGGCTGTTCCCAGTGAAGTCTTTTTTGGATACAGGCTTCAAACTGACACTGACATGTTGGTGCATGAAAAGGAAGATCAATCCATTGATGTCACGTTATTAAGAAATAACGTAAACAGCCGCATTCAGGCCAGTGCAGACAAACAAAAACAAGCTTTTGATTCCAGAAGAAAGGAGGCTCACATTTACAATGTTGACGATTTGGTGGTTATTAAAATCCCCAGTCAATCAAATGATGGGCAAAGTACCAAACTATTACCACTTTTCAAAGGACCTTTTCAGGTAACTGAAGTATTAGGTCATGACCGCTACAAGGTAAGAGATATGCGAGGTGCTGCAAGGACGAGCAAATGCTATGAGGGGATCACTTGTGCTGAAAATATGAAGCCTTGAATCAAGTTGGCAGATCTGGATGCTGAAGGTTTGAAAGAGGGCTAAGATGTTGTCAGGTATTTATTGAACCCCGAGTAATGATTTATTTAATCTCCAATTATTTACTGTTACTTTATATAAAATGTCTAGTGCATTTGCTTCAAACATGTTTTGGTATTTGGATTATTTAAAAGAATGTAGCAGTATTTATTCGTGTAAAATAAAACTGTTACAAATGGATTTGGGGTTTGTGGTGATATGCAACTAGGGTTGGCCGAAGGCATCGCCTAGGGTAAGCTGCAAACTCTAAAACTGTCAACAACTAACCGCTGATGGAATAGTTCATATATCTAAATACCAATATATGTCAAGTTGTCAGGTTTCTTTGAATTGGAGTGGACTTGCTTCTACTAACCGTTGATGGAATAGTGGAGTCTCTCCTAATTCAAATGTTGAAAAATTGATAGCTGCAATTTGCAGCGTTATATAAGTATCGTAACAAAATGTATTTATTTGTTCTCAGCAATTGCACCAGACTGAGACGCTATCCGGGTCGGATGCGTATGCAGGACGGCCGGATGTTGTCGCTCCGAGACAGGCATGCCTATTTATGTAAACAATTAGTTATTTTAATGTAATGAACGTGTGTTAATTAAGTACGTATGTTAATTAAGTATGTCTAATGACCTAGTCTGTCACTTTATTTATTAAATGTTGAGGTTGGTAGAACTGTCAATGTCAATTATGTTGGTAGCACCGGTGCCGCAACGCCATTGGTCCGTTGTTGACTTCCGGAGTAATGGTGAGGCGACACTGGAATATTGTGGAGAGTTAGTTGGTTGAAATACGGCGTGCAAGCAACATCTCGTAAGAAAATAAAGAGTAACGGCTAAGTATTAGATATTCATGTAATTAGATATCTATGTTTTGTGTTTGTCGGATAATTGATTAAATAGATATTGGTATTGATTCTGTGTTTATTTGTAGAGGTATTCATTTACAACAATAATAAATAAATATTATTTGTAATCGACATAAAAAAAAAGTAAAATCAATAGGTACTTAAATATAAAAATATTATCAGAAATTTCCTCAAGGATATTCCGTGCCTGGCCGTACCTGCCATCTTTGTCTTAAACATCAAATATATGAGGAAAATCGCAGTTCCAATGCTAAATAAATAGTAGCAAATTATATTAAGTAGGTACTTGCCATTAAAGACGGTGTGAATTTGAAGTAGGTCCCTACAGTGTTAATACGACAAGTTAATTTAACATACAACAATAATAATAAATAATAATATACCTACAACTTGTTGTACTAAGAAGTTTAGAACGCAATAGAATGTACATAACCTACGTAACATGTACGGGACAGGTTTTAATAGACCGAACAGTAAATATATAGACATTAATTCGTATTCCTTTAGATGACTATAGGTAAGGAGTCTTTTAGATTTGGTTTGGAAGTATGGTCGGATGGCAGTTGCAGCTACTATATCTAAGGCCCTAGTGTAAGTTTCTTTCGACAAACTCGATTTACTAAATACATCGAACGCGTTCGGTGTTTCGATTGGTGGAGAGCACGAAACGGACCAATCGGAGCGCCGAACGCGTTCGATGTAGTAAATCGAGTTGGTCGAAAGAAACTTACACTAGGGCCTCGGAACGGCATGATATCAGTGAATAGTAGGTTTATGCATACATAAATACCAGTAAAGTAACTTTGTCGTAACCATAATCTTAGGGAAATTTAAGGCGAGATGTTAAGAGTTCAAATGGGTTCTGTATCCACATTATTTTTTTGCTCTTTTCCCATGTTTCTTGTTCTTGGCGTTCTAGATATTTTTTCGTTTCGACTTATCCTTTAAACGCCTGAAACCATTTGGCAGTAATGTGTTCCGTGCAGTCACTCATTTATTGAATTGGATTCTGTATATATTATTTATTTTATACTTATAGTACAGACAAAGCGATGGGACAGCAATCCGAAACGATCTGAAAGAGACCAGGCGCAGGACCAACGGCTTGAAGTGCTTTCCTAAGCACGGTGTGTATTCACATACACAATGACCCAGTCCCGAAACAATTATCTGTAGATCATACAAATATTTGTACCGGGCGGGAATCGAACCCGCGAGACGTAGCGCAGCAGTTGATCTCTCAACCACTGCGCCAACCGTGCCATCCCGTCGGACTATGAGAGTGAAGGAATAGAGAGTGCACCTGTGTTTGCGCACACACTTGTGCTTTATAATATCTCCTGCGTAGTTGGCTAATCTCCGGTGAGATTGGCCGCCGTGACCGAAATTCGGTCAGGAGGACATTATTATTATTACAGACTACGCGGCCAGTGTTTGATTCCCTGCTCGGTACAAATATTTGAATGGACTACACTACCGGTAGTGTAGAGACATGCTGATTTTATTTTTCTACTGAAAGTTCCAACAACCAGTTTCAGCTAACAATACAACAATGACGACACGGTTGGCGCAGTGGCTAAGCGATTAGCTTTCTGCGCTACGTGTCGCGGGTTCGATCCCCGCACAGAACAAATATTTGTATGATCTACAGATAGTTGTTTCGGGTCTGGTTGTGTGTGCATGTGCCATGTATGTTTGTAAACTGTACCCACGATACAGGAGAAATCCTAGTGTGGGGCTAGGTTTAAAAAAAAAAAAAAAATTGCTGAATGTTGCAAGTCATTACCGGTCGCTAATAAGCCAAGACAACACATCGTTCGTAGGTTAGATCACACACTGTTTACTGAAATATAACTACTTATGCACACCCGGACCCGGATTAACTATCTGTAGATCATACAAATATTTGTTCCGTGTGAGAATCGAACGCGGCCCGTAGTACAGAGAGCTAATCGCTTAACCACTGCACCAACCACGCTGTCAAATCTCTTATCGTGATTGAGCATTATGTTTACCCGACTATGGCAAAGTCAAAAGGGTGGGTTATTATTTTAGCAGTCTATGTATGTACGTGTGTCCCACTGTAGCGCCGAAACTGCTGAACCGATTTTGATGAATGAGGTATCAATAGATTCGTAATAATGGTCCGGGTGACATAGGCTAATAAAATTTTCCCTAAATTTAATATGGTGGACTTTATTATAACATAGATGTTGTTAACAATCCGTAGTATTCCTAATATGAGATTTTGAAAAATAAACAGACAACTTTTGTTTTTGTTTTATAATACCTATTTATAAAAATAAAAAACAAGCTCTATAATCTATAACTACAATGTTGGAAAAAGTAATGCAGGCGGTCTACTTAGCGTTGATGTCCTCCTGACCGATTTCGGTCACGGCGGCCACTCTCACCGGAGATTAGCCAACTACGCAGGAGATATTATAGAGCACAAGTGTATGCGCAAACACAGGCGCTCTCTCTATTCCTTCACTCTCATAGTCCGATGGGACGGCAATCCGACACGACCGGAGAGAGATCAGGCGCAGGACCAACGGCTTTACGTGCTTTCCGAGGCACGGTTTGTATTCACATACACAAAGACCCAGACCCGAAACAACTATCTGTAGATCATACAAATATTTGTTCCGTGCGGGAATCGAACCCGCGACACGTAGCTCAGCAGTCGATCTCTCAACCACTGCGCCAACCGTGCCGTCGACACACACCCGACACATACATAGTATTCACGTACTAACGGCAGAAAGCTCAATTTCTATTTGTCTAAAAACCGAATAAACAATTTCTAAAAGCAAGAAAAACATGACTTATTCGGGCAACTAATTGAAGCCCTCCCTTACGGTTATGCATCAATTTTCTAATGGTCAGTGTGAGCATGTGTGACATTAAAATTGCCCAGGTGGTGGATAGATTAGCTTAGGTAGCTAATCTATCCACCACGTGCGCAATTTTAATCTTCAAAGTGGTGCACCGTGAAACACAAGTTTTGTGTTTGAATCAACTTTAGTCTAACCATATACTTATGAAAGAACTAATAATGTTTGCATACCAAATAAAATGGAGCTAGATGCCAGATGCAGTGGCTGTATTGAGGCATTTCACCAAGCAGATGATTATATGGTTTATGGCTGAAGCTCGTGATATACCAGCACAAGTCATAGTCAAAGGTTTTTGTTTCAACAGGGCCTTTGCAGGAACTTTTAAAAAGTCTAGACTCTAGGTGCAATAAAACTACTTAAGTTCTGTAATAATTTATTTACGAATGATTTGTTTTGAATCTTAATTATTATTATTTTATTAACTTTTAATGAACCAATTACAACATACAGAGACATAAAACTCAATTACAAAAATAAAATTAAACCCTAAAACTGTTCCTCGTGCTGTTGTCAAATTAATTCCTGGGTAAACAGGATAATTGTCAGATAAGATCCTAGCAACGCAACAATAAGGCGGTTTTAAGGGACGAAAGGAAAAGCATTTTATTATCTATGTTATCTCCATAGAGATAAAGTAGACACACGTGCGCGGCTTGGGCAAACGCAGACCGACTTCCAAGCGCGCGGGTGGCTCTTTCGGCAGTGTGCAACGTCAGAGAGGGTCTAATAACCAAAAGTTCTATGCACACGTGTATTGTTTTCAAAGAAACCGTCAAGTTTTACGATTGTTTCAGTGATACTAATCATTACTAAGAGTATGGATGCGCACGCTCACGAAATGGTGGGCAGCCGTTGTCTTAACGTTTGAAGAGATATAAATCACTAGCTGTTGCTCGAGACTTTATCTGCGTGTAATTTGTATTTATTATGTTTTGCTGCAATAGTAAAAATAAGCTTAGTATGTCCTTCTCCAGGACCCAGGGTACCTCTTTATAAAATGTCATAACGATCGGTTCAGTGGTTTAGCCGTGCTGATGTATCAAACAAATAGCATTGCATGTAGCATGTAACAATCGCATTTACAATAGTGTGGATTATCGATAATAATAAATTAATTTCAAGTTTGATAACCTGGTAATTTATTGTTTTAAATATGTCTAGCTTGATTGATTTGATTTAGCTGACATAAGTAGTGCCGACTTGACGTCGTTGACGAGGACGACGATATGTATAGTATCATATCGCATACCTCATTAGTGGCATACCGTCGGAAAACTACTAATCGAGTTAAAAAACTACTCGTACTCTAGAAATGGTAAAACCAGGAGTCAGACACGCGTCTATGGTTTTCAGAGAAGCTATTAAATTTTTTTATGATTCTCCTTGTTATCTTAATATTGCTACCTCAAGGGTGCGCACGCACAGACCGTTATTCTGGGGTCCAGCAGGGCAGGCAGTGTGTAGCAAGTCTGTTTGCCCGCTACCGCCTACCTGCAACCCTGCTGCGACCACCTGTGCGAGTAGCCGGGTTGCTAGTTAAGAATTTACACCCATAAGTAAGGGAAATTTTTAGCCAGTACGCAAAACCAAAAACCTATTGTACCGTCGAAGTCTAAGTAAAATTGAGAATTTTTCGAGATATACTTTAATTTACACTAATCTATAGTCGGCTATAATATTATCACAGAACAACAAATATTATTAAAATATGAGTAATATTAAATATTCTGACCTAAGTTATACATTAAATGGAAATTATTTGCCTTACAATTTAAAATATTACAATTTAAATCACTTTAAAGTTTAAAGGTAAATTTAAATAATTATTCAGAAAAGGATGGAGTAAAGTCATTGCCTCCTTCTGCTTGTATTGGTATTTAATGCAATACACTCCTTTGTTATAATTTGCAACCTCTACGAGCAACTTTGTAAAATCAAAAATACGATATTTACGTCGTCACGTGAAAAATACACCTTGGTGTAATTTATTTAGTGTATCTGGCCACCCCACCGAGTGGAAGCCGGCCGGCGGCGTCAGTCGTTTGTCCGCGCCCATCGAGAAACCACGTCTGTCATCGCGCGGCGCGCATCGACACGTCACCAAAACTTTCCAACCCGAACTAAACTTTCTTCTCGTTCCACTAAACTAATATAAAATAATAACGCGAGTGCCCAATTTTATTGATATTTTTGTGAGTGTTTGTATGTGTTGATGTGGTTTGAGGTGAAGTGAAGATGCGGAGCGCCTGGGAGGCGTTCTGCCTCCTGTTGCTGGCTGTAGCAGCCGCAGCACAAATCGACACGAGGCACTTATCAGGTCAGAATACTAAATTACTTTTTGCAAAAAATTAAAACCTTCATTGTCCTACAGCAGATCACTTTCACGAAACGGAATGCGGAACGCAACTTTTTAAAAGTTTTTGAAATGGCCTACTAAATTCTTTTTATCGAGCTTAGTAAACTTCAGCGTGATTTTTTATGTTTTCAATATTTAGTTGAAAAGAAGAAACAAGAAATTGATTTGTAATATATTTATTCTTAAGTAGCGGTAATTATTGAAGGCTTGCGCCTGATAGACAACCTACTTGTCAACTTTTATAGAAACCGTTGATTTCGGTAGGTAACTGTATTTTTGGTGACAAGTTCTAGGTAGTTCGTAGTGGAAAAGATTTACCAGTAAGAAGATAGAATTTAGTACTAGTGGCTGTTTTCTCTTCATACTTTAATTAGAAGAATTGAATTTATTTTATATAAAAAAAGGTTTGTTATCAAAATACAAAATTAACCAGTAGTAACACGCCACCTCACCGATCAATTAAAATTAAAATACGCATAGTTAATAGATACTACCTGCTTTTTTGCGTTCATTTATTTGTAGTACTATCCTCCTTGTCCAGTAGGTGTAGTATCGAATATTACCTAGATCCATTTTGATTTTCAATTGCAACAGTTTTGGACTTAAATAGTTAGGTAAAACCGGTTCTGTTTACAGTCCTGCTGATCCTGTGAAACGGGTGTGAAGGCTCTATAATTAGCGATGTAAGCCGTACTAAACAACGGAGTGTTTGCATCACAAAAGCCATAGACAATGGTCTATGGTACGTGATCGCGGAATGAATGGCGGGCTGACTTGTGTTCGTTGAACTGCCGCATTTTTTGTTCGTCGATCTTTTGTGAATATTAATTACTGTTAAAAGAGGAGTCTAACTGTTTGATACCTAGTATAAAATATTTTAGGAAACTTTCAAAGAATAAAGGGAAAATATAAGTAGTTACTTACAGTCCTCTAAATAACTTTGTTATCAAGCCTTATCATCTCGGAAGAATTTCACCCTCAACAAAGTTAAGTTTAGGTAGCTTGTCAAGATAGTCAGCTACAGAAAATTATCTTATCATTAACTTGACGTTTAGGTACTACTGTCAACGAAGTTATTATTGCGAAGAACTTTAACCCTAGATAGGTAGATGATCATGTTTTATACCAGTCATATTATAATCACTTGACTCAAAACTTAATTATTAGTATTAAGTATCTGTTTATTTGTTATTTATCGTACTTATAGGTAATGCCCGAAGTGATGCTTCGTATTGTTACCTCTACTTACTCCGATATTTATCTCAATATAATAGTCATTAATACGAATCAGGCATTCTATTTGACTTCGATGGTTTCATTTGCGACGCTAACATTGATTTGTTAATTCCAAACATCAGTTAGTTGGTTTTGTGTGTTTGCCTTCACTTATGAACGGCTGGGTGGATGTTGATGGGACTTTCATTGTTAAATAGCAATAAGTCTGACTGAAATCAAAGACTTGTTTCATCTCTATCGGTTGTATAGAATTAGTTACGGGTTGATCTCTTCATAAAATTCGGCACTATCCAAGCTTAAGTTCATAAACAACTGGTTCTCTTCTCCCGTTTCACAATATTATTTATATCGCAGAACATACGAATATTATCTCCCAATATCCAATATTACGTATAGAACATGCGACAAAATGAAATATTTATCCACAAGTGTCGCGCTCGTTGATATCTTTTCTACTGCAGTGACCGTTTTCCTCACTCATATTATTGCTTTCCACTTCCACGCATGACGGTTTGATAATGTTCCGAAGCATCGTGGGGAGACCTGTGGGCTCCAATAAGTTCTCCGCACACCAAGTCAGGACCTTAATAACCCTTGTCATGTTGAGAAAAAGCCCGTAATGACTGAATTGTGTTAATAAATTGCTTTGAAGTTGCGGGGTAAGCAAATGAGTTTGTTTACAGAATCGCGTTATTTTTTGTACTAAGTGGGTATTTCCAATCAGTCTTGTGTGTATGTATGATACTTCGTGCAGGTTTACGTCACAGTACCTATGTGATATCGTTGTAGACTTGTAAAAAACATCTTGCATTGCTAATGTTCGTGCGGAAATTATGTTTCTTGGTGTCCCACGGGAAGCTATTGTTATTGTTAGAGCATTCATCATAGTAATGAGTACACCTGTAGCGTAGAGGACTATACATTGTTTCTTCTTATTGGGCTTTCAAAAACCTTTCTATTTGTGACTTTTTTTTAAATGATGTCGTACTTTAAAAGATGTCTTAAGTAATATTTAATTATTTACTGCTTTGTAAACGGCTTAGTATACTGTGTAAGTCCGGGTAGGTAAAATGGTGTACATGTTAATACCCGCCATATGGTATTTTCCATCTAGACTGAAATGTCAAATATACAATCAAAATGCAATTTACAATTTTAAGATCAAATATTTGTGTTAGGTTGTTGTTGCTGTGATTCAGGCTAATGACCCTTGAGACACTGCTAAATTGACCATTTGTTTTTGACACAGACCACAGTTAACTCTCAAGTGGTAGGTTTTTTTTAGGGTATCTATATAAAACCTGTTCAAGTATACTTAGAAGGCCGAGCGTATTTTATTTTTTTATTTTGCAAACATGCAAATGTTAAATCGCCTTTTTTATTATTATTAATTTTGTTTACAGTTTTAAGTCTTATCTTGATTAAATGTACTCGATGTTTGTTTGATTGTATTAATTATACAATCAAATTATGTATACGAAAGCCATCAAAGACATATTGTGTGTGTCACATAAAACGGAATTTTTATCGGATGGAACGTTACCGAACACAAAGGACAGCGCAAAAAATATTGAAAATTTAATTTATTTTAGTCACGGGTTTGTCATGTATTCAATAGGATGACTAACTCGGATGCTGGCTACACATCGCGGGGATAATTTCTGCTTTGTTAGTTTACACTTCCCAGAGATGTGATATGGAGAACAAAATAAATGGAGTGTGACCTACTGGAGTCCAGAAAGCTGTTTGGTCGTTTCTTATGTACTTCTGAGCTAAGTAAGGTATCCTACTAATGTTATAAATGTGAAAGTTTGTCAGGATGGATGGATGGATGGATGGATCTTTGTTACTCTTTCACGCCAGAACGGCTGAACGGATCTGGATGATATTTGGCACAGAGATAGATTATAGTCTGGAATAGCACATATGCTTTTTATCTCGGAACAATGTACGGGTTCGTAAACCACGCGGGCGAAGCCGCGAGCGGAAGCTAGTTGTTCATAAACAAATGTCACATCTATCTGCCTGATCATTGTACGTCAATACGTCCTGTTAAGTGACCTTTGCGTGAAACTTTAAAGCCGTAGAGGTGGTAGAATTCTGGGCCGGAGCGACGAAACACCGACGCAAAAATGATGAATAAATTATAAACTTAGCACGCACATGTTAGCAATATAAGACGTACAAAATAAATTCAGATGCACCTCCAAGCGAATAAACCCACAAATAAAGTGTAATACCAAACAACCGACACTACATACAATATACTCACTATAGTGACTACACAGACAGGTGCAGAAGTTACACCACTAAACTAAATACACTGAAATTGCACACCGTCTGTTAAAGACACGTAACAACAGACCAATGCAGTGCACAAACATAATTCAGTCGAGACATATGGGGTAGGCGATAATTGACTTCCTCTTGCTTATATGCCACTGAGGTCTCTTCTCTTGGACGCTGAGAGGTACATTCTGTAGCGGTTATTTTTATATGTAAAGTTTCAAGTGCAGTTGTTAGAAAT
Organism: Shargacucullia verbasci; assembly: GCA_947562105.1. Lineage (NCBI taxonomy): Eukaryota > Metazoa > Arthropoda > Insecta > Lepidoptera > Noctuidae > Shargacucullia > Shargacucullia verbasci. The sequence goes on from OX387293.1 coordinate 13,881,372, forward strand.
GGGTCTTTTATATTTGTCGTTTTCAGTGGCGATGACGTCGCGGCAAAACGTGAGTTGAGAACCACTGGAGTAGTAGTCGACATTGACCACCGGAAGACGATTCGTCGCGACGACGTGTTGTCCGCTCAATAAGTCACTTCCGGTAGTACGACCCAATGGGGCTTCAACACAATCGAAATAATACCTTATGAATCAGAAGATAAGGTACAATTTAGTTTGGTAGTGATATGTCTGATCTCCAAAACGCTGAGACGTTTGAAATTTCATACGAGTCGCAACTTCGAAATTAGCACGAGCGAATCTGTTGCTTAATCCTTAGGAATACAGTACAGAATTGCATTTAATGACAATTGAGAGTTGCATTGCTGTGTGGCTGACCGCGATCCAGTGAATTTAGGTTACGTGGTTAGTATTTTTTTTTTCTACAATTGATTTATTTTTGCTGTTTTGCGTTAATTGATTTCACGGCCGTCTGATACCTCTCACTGGGTAAAAGTAGGCTCTGTAATAAAAAGTTCATGGTTCAAAGACTTTACGTAGAAAGATGTTTTGTGAAAGGAAGTGTTCGTTAGGTATCTGTGTAGTGTGTAAAAATAAAGAATTTAAAGAAAACAAGTTAAGGAGGCCTGTTTGATCATGTTATGATTTTGGATTATTAAAATTGTATGTTTGAAACTGCTCAATGTATACCGTGAGAATTACGTAAATAGGTAGGTATATACGAAATAAGCCAAATTAACAAATAACTCGAGTAACTGGGAAGCCTAATTTAAAATAACAATGCCAGCATACTTGTCTGAGAGAATAAATTCACAAAATCTGTTCGCAGAGAGCGAAATTAAAAAATAACTTTAAAAACTTTTACCGCGCTATGCGTTTTTATAAAAAGCGGTCGAATATACAATAGACATGAAGGCCACTTTCTCCGCTCCCAATGCGACGAATTGAAGCGAATGTAATCGCTTTTTTAGTTTCAGAGTTCAACAACATCTTTTTAGGAGTTTTCAGATTCAGTGTAATTTTCAGACTTTTGAATTGAGCTGAGAAAGTTAACACCAAACTTGGGTGATTAGGTGTCATTTGTGTCCATGTTTTAATGTCCTAGGCTGATTTTCTTCTTTTTAAGATATTCTTAAAAATATTTTGGATGTAATATAAAGTTATCATGAAACTTGTTAGGCGGAGCATGTCTAGCTGTTTCTTTTTAGATTTGATAGATTAGCCTTTGACCAGTCTCACTTGATGATGGCCAACGATGATGCGTTTAGACAGTGAGTCTTCTAGCGATCACACCAAAGAGATTTGGGGGGAAATCTGTGTCTGCAATGTTTATTTTATCAATTTAGTCTTTCTTGGTTGTTTCTGCCCTGATTGCTTCTTAAATTCCATAGCCATTTTGCGACACCCACATTATAGGTGTTATTGAACGGGAACATGTTCTCAGGCCCGTACTAATAATTTAATATTACCGGTTATCCACATAGGTTGTAAATCAATAGAAGGAAATGGTTGAGTTAATGGTAGGCTGGATGGACGATGAATGGATCGATTTTAAATTAGATTAAGTATTATGGGAAAATTGAGTTTCTGAGAAGACGAGAAGACTTGAAGCTTGTACACTGCTCAGGGCTAGGAATTATTATCAGAAGTTGATTTTTTGTGTCAATGGCTATAATATGGTGGAAGTTGATAGTTAACTGTGCGTGTAGTAGGAATACATTTAATCACTCAGACAAAGTATAGGTCAATTAAAATAAAATCTATCATGTTTCTAAGCCCTAACAAGCCATTAAAACAAATCGACTATCAATCCAAGCCTTATTAAATTTAATGTCAGTTTATATCTAACTTGTCTGTGTCAATGTAAGTCTGTCTGTCAGTTTGGACAATTAGTTACTACACCAACTTCATAGAAACCACTGCCTCCAAGATATTGAGGGTTTTACATCAAATTACTACGAGTTAGTTCAAAACATTCTAAAGTCGGATCTAAACATGTCGCGTCTCGCTCTGTGGTGTGGGAGTGAAAGGGATGCAGTGAGCAGAACCAGTTTGGCAAGCATTCGCCTTGAACTTGTTTAACCGCTAGGCCAAGTGGTACCCGTGGTTGGGCGCTAGTCCACCGTTTTGTGGGTTTGCTTGCCAATTTGTTTCGGACATAGTACCACATATTACCGCGTAGTAACTACACGTACGACTACGAGTAGTTATCTATTGGTATTGGAGTTAAAGATCCATCCATAGAAAGAAGCAACCTACTGTCTTATGGACAATTACATAGGTTCTCTTTCTTTTCACCGATTATTATGATAATTTTGATATTTTCGCGGACGAGTTCCGCCGCGGATAATGTTTTCTAAGATCCAGTTCGCGTAGCAAAAACTTAAGAACAATTTGGATGTTTCATGGGTTTAAAGTCCATGTACAACCGATGGTATACCTACTCTAGATAATGTGGAGAATGTATTATAGATACGTTTTTATTTGAAACACTTGTATCAACTACATATAACCCATTGTATTACCTCATTATGTAAGTAAAGTTTTAATAAGTTTGTATTTTTCTTATAATTTAAAGTTTTAATTGTAATTCAACTTTTTATTTTTTGAAAAGAGTATCTATGGAGTTTCTTGCCGGTCTCTTCTCCATAGGACCTACCCCTTTTGGAACCGTGCGCCTACAGTCTCGACTTTTTAAAAGTGCTTGAAAAGGCCTATTTGAAATAATAAAACTTTGACTTTGGCTACGTCCAATTAAACTGCCGATGCTGGTATTATTGTTTCGTAATAAGGAGCGAGTCTATGGCTATCTAGCAGAAGCAATACCAAATTCCGAGCTGCTAAAGAAAATCCCGTGAACCCTTTCCCCGGAACTAAGTTCAGCAGCCGTTATTGGGATCTCTAGACCATTACTCAAAGAGTCCCAAAAGTTTTTCAGTCCTTTCACTTAAACTTAAAGCAGCATTTTTTCCTCGAACAATTTGCGAAACGAATTTAATATTGTTTCAGCGATAAACGGTTAGTTTCTTCAGTGAAATCAATTGCTTCATTTCATGAAACTTTGCATAACAGGAAGCGTGTTGCAGGCAATTAAATGAAAAGTTCGAATTACGAGTGCACGCGATTACATCGTAATATTGTATCGCGTGCGCAACGATGAAGATATTGGTGATTGGTGATCGACACATGATAATGATTTATGTCGTGTGATGGATATTTGACAGGCGTTATTAAAGAGACAAGTTCTGTCTTGCGCCACTTATTAGCTTTGGTTTTGAAGGAGCTGATATCGTATATATCAGTCATCGTTGTTTTGTATTTTTTCATAATAATGTGTATAATAATAATGCCAGTAAGTTACTACAGTACGGTTACAGTAATGATATTTACTCCTGTGGATGTTTAATAATTATTTCGGGATCAGTCAGCTAAATTTAATCCACCAGTGCGTCTGCCCGGGTTTTCTTTATTGAGTAAATATTTGCACGAAATAGATTGGTATTTATTCACATTCCGCTCCGCAAATATACCTATTTATTAAACATGCGTGCATATCTATACTTGAACCACTATAAAATACAATAAAAACCTTTTTATCAATGCATTGTCAATGTCAAAATATAGCCTCGCGATGAACGGCGACCGCTTACCAATGCGCGGGCGCAAAAGAATGTCAACGCACCCCCCCACTACGTTTCCCCCACTTTAATTGAAACATCACAATGTATGAAATCCATTGACGCCTGAATACCATGTTGGGCACACGTCATGCTAATAAAACCGGCAACGGATGCAACCTGAAATGAAAGTGTTGTGTGAGTAGGTCATTGACTCGCATGCTTCGTTGGGTATGGTGGAAAATCGTCGGTAGTTTGTTACCATGGCGGTGATAGCTGACTTTCAAGGGCATGAGGTTAAGTTTGTATGCATCCTTCGTGTATGCTAACCATTCGAAATGGCAATAAACCATACGGTTCTGTTGCAAGTCGCTTTCTAACTAACATCGATTTTAACAGGTCGATTTAAAGTTTAATAAAGCTGCAATATTAAGCATTACTGTGAACTTTGAGGTCTCAGGAAGCTAATGGTTATTTTAAGTTCGGAAAAATTGTCTCCTAGATTCTCGTACAATTCTTTGAAATCTCATTATTCCTGAAATAAGTGGTTTGCGAATTGCGGCTGTAACTTATTAGGTGTACAATAGTATCATATAATATGGTATAAAAAAAAAACAAAGAATATTGTGACAGCCCTTAATTCCATTCAAAAAGTTAAACTTTCAAATACGTCTTGCTTACTTTATCAATAGTACAGAATCTTCAAAGAAAGTCATAGAAGGCTTGTGTGGAAAAGAAGCTTCTAAATTAGCATTCCTGGATAACCTATCAACTTAACCTTTAAACCTCGTACATTATTGCTGGTAGCTGTCAGGGTACACTCGTATTTCAGTGTCTACTGACAGTCTACACTGCGCCCAGTATTTCTGTTTGTTGTTTTTTGTCTTACAGGCAGCTCAGCCGTAAACTGCCAAGATATAGTGGGCGCACTGTAGGGCCACGAAATTAGTTGAAACTCATATGTTTCTTAAACCTCTTAGTTATGAGATAGTGTTTTTATGTGATTGTCAATAACTCTATGGAATATGGTTTAACAGATCCAATCTATTGCACAATTATAGAAACCGTATAAAGTAATTAATTTATTTATAAAACGAACCTATATGTAAGTGTATAATAAAAAATGTATTCATAAAGTGTTTTTAGTAGGTAGTAAAATTAAATTGTTTTAAAGTACTTTAACGAGTACTAGGACTGCCGCATTGGTCTAGTGGTTGCAAACGCGACTGCCAAGCGTGAGGTCCTGGGTTCGATTCCTGGGTCGCGCAAAGTGTTATTGGGTTTTTTGTCTGGATATTCTCAGTAGCAGCACGGAGTCTGGAACTGTGCCCGGTTGCTGGCAATACGCTCGCCCCCTATTACGTGGGATTCAATAACAGCATCGGCGTAATGTGGCTGTAGAATTAGTACACCTCAGCGTAACCCTTCGGGGATACAGGCGTGATGCTATGTTACTTTAACGTGTCGTATTATTTACATTGAAATTAATCAGTATAAATTCATGAAGTATTGAAATCATCCATTAAATAGCCAAAACATGGCTACACAAGTTATCTATACATATAAATAAAATTGGAGTGGCTGTTTGTAATATTGAAATAACCGTTTTTTACTACATGCATATGAATATATATATGGTACATACACCAAAATAACATTTTTTTCAATTTTTGTCTGTCTGTCTGTCTGTCTGTTTGTATAGGCTAATCTCTGAAATGGCTGGACCGATTTTGACGGGACTTTTATTGGCAGGTAGCTGATGTAATAAGAAGTAACTTAGGCTACTTTTATTTTAGAAAAATTCTTTTGTTTTAGAAAAAAATTGGGTTAAGTGCATTTGGTCTCACTAAAAAATACATTGTTAAGTTTCGACATCCACGCGAACGAAGTCGCGGGCACAGCTAGTCGGAAATAAGCTTAGTGGAGGCACACAAACATGTCCTTTACCTTCCCGTTTGTCTCGCAGTACTGTTATCGACATTTGTAGATCAAGTACGTCATTGAACCCACGTCATCAGGACACAAGGCTTTGTCAATTCCACAATATACTGTCACAGTAAATCGCGGTTTCAATATAAGTACTTGGACTCAACTTGGTTCCCGAAGCCGATAGTTAATAGTTCGACACTTAGGCAGACTAATTTAACTTTCAAAGGGTTGATTGATGGAAAAAACTTCGTTCATTGAAAAAAGTAGCTCAGTGGGCCGTCATTGTTGTTTCCAACTTACGTAGGCGTTGAATGGACTGCGATAATATCGAGAAACCTTATAAAGTACAGTGATTTGGATCGGTAGAAAACTTTCACGTTGATTTGGAAGCAGAAGAATAAAGTAGCTTTTTCTAGTCAGCATAATTAACCCATACCCTATTCTCCTGGTTGTGGTAAGAGTTGAAACGATTCATCATTATACCAAGCAGCATGAGGCAATAGCATCCTCTATTGCGATCGCCAAACTGTTTGGCAAACGTGGTGATTTTATATGGCAACATTTATTCACGAACGTGCATTCGGTCAACTATTATGATACAATAGTATATACTTATGATGTAGTATTCTATGCGTTGTTATTCTACCAATTTTTGGCGTTATACTTAAGGTCTTGTATCATTGACCTACAAACATTGTTCTAACAAGACTTCCTTCATCGTTAAGCGTGTCAATTCCGGTCATCGCATCATAACACGAGGAAAACAAGGAAACAATCCGCAATGACGGCCGACGTCAATTGTGTCCACCACAATACTGGTCAATAATAATACCGACTTCATGTTTTTACACCATTGATATCCGCCATTGTTCGGTGATATGGCCAAGTTATAGGGTCACCTAGACCATGAGCAGACTACTTAGATTCATATATGTCTCCTCAGGGAGATCCTGATCTGATTTCCTGAAGGCGACTTTCGTGCGACTCTTTATATAACCCGTCACAGTGAATATCTAGCCATGCCTCCTGACCTGTGCAAAATGAAATGCTAAAAATATCTTCAAAGAGTCAATATCAATAAAGATATATTTTCAGCATGGTTCAGGTGTTATGTATGAATAATACTGTTTTTTCGCTCAAGTAAATTGAGTTAAAAGTATAGATCTAGATACAAACAAATTTGGTTCAATTTTGTGTTTCACTGAAAGAGGGGTCTCTTGTCAGATTAAAAAAGCAAAGGAGAGAGATTACTTGGAACCTCCAAGTAACCATGGATGGATCTCATTGCCATTAAATTAAAACATCGATACTTTACAAAAGGTCAAAGCATATGTCTTCTATTTTCCATCAATCAGCACTGTTGGACATACGCCCCTCCCATCCCAAGTTACGCTACAATACAACAATTAAAAACTTATTACCTTTTTTTACTGTCACCGGAAATTAGACATTACGTGGCTCATTTGGGTTACAATTTCACCAATATAAGTATAAGAGACAGTACCATTGGAGTACAATACAATAGAGCCGCCATGATTACGATAATGGCGGACGACGCCGCAGCAATTGTATAGCGAATTAAAGAACTGTTAGCCGACCTCTGACACGCGAGGCTAGAGAAACTCTTGCGCATGTAAACTTCATTTAAATGTATGGATGTGTATTGTTATTTGCTTTGTTAAGTTACGATATTTAGGATTGTGCCGTTAGGTTTGGATAAGACAAGTAAGATCTTAAACCACCCACTTAATGAAACGGTTTATGGAATATAGGCAGCTCTCCGTCTGTATGTGACAACATACTGTGATAGCTGATCCATTGGAAATGAACCCCATTATCACTGAAAACAGAATAAAAAAATATCTTTGAGTCATTCACTCCTCAACTTAAAACTACACTTCAAGTTCCTAAATCTTAAATAACACTAGTAAGCACCATGTACATTGTACAGTATGTTCACAAAGTGTGGTCGTGAATTATTTAAAACGCAAATAGTTCCCGCTCGTTGCAGCCCTCTTAAATATTTAGTGGTCAAGATTGGTCAACGTGTTTGTACAAGCTTTGGCGGTTAGGGTTGCTACCTAAGGTTAGCGACCACTGCCAAATAAAATTCTTTTTGTCACATAGTAAATAAGTAGGTGACCACAGTATAAGTAAAACTAGTTTTAACGCTGCCAAATTTATTAGGGTCATAGGCCATGGGCTGCACAAGTGCCTACCTACAATAGAGGTTTACCTATTTTTCGGGTTTTTTATTTTCACCCACAAAACTATCCATAAAGACTGGAAACACAACACGGCAAGATGAGGTCGTGTTGAAAAATGATAACAAAAAGGTCTATGTGACAACCCTAACTACTGTATGTACAACGTAGTGGGTGCATTGCGTTTGGCTATGTATTAGTTATGGCTGTATGTGTAAATACGTGATTTGCATCGGCTACACGTGGCGATATGGTACGGCGCAATCTGATTTATCGAGCCCTAAATCATATGCACGGGTGTTCGTGTACACAATGGCCCATACTGGACACTCGTTAGTCCACGCTGCCGAAGATAGCACTCACAAAAAGCTTGATCTCGGGAAAATAATATTGTGGTTATGTTAAACAGGTGGGGCGACATCTCCTAAACGGCCTGATTCATTTTAATTATATTTTCTTTTCTGGCGCTGTTGTTGAGATCTAAAAAACAAAACACACGCAAATGAAGGTGTGGGCAATAGCTGGTGAATGATAAATTATTTTAATCATAATTAACCTAAGACCTGCCTGTGCCTATGTTTGAGATTAAACAATTATTATTTATAATCAAGTGCGGGCCGAAGGTGGCGTAAGTAATACATTACTTTCAGGCTCTCATAATAATTTTCAGTTTGATAAACATCCTCGCTTTATAATAAAATAATAGAACCAATTAATTATCTTTGAGGTCACTTGATTTATTTATTATTATTAAAAGAAAGAAAATAAGCACTTCTGTTCAGGGGTGGTCAAGGACCTGTAAACATTAATTAAAGGCTCTCATTATATTGATCTAGGCCAAGAATAAATAATGAACATGAACTCATCTGTACGTAATTATTGTTTAGATTAGTTAAATCAATCAGGAGTGGACTGAAATCTATAATTAATTAATAAGTTTAACTCGTTTATTTAGATTTATTGATGACTAGCTTTTGCCCGCGACTTCGTACGCGTGGAATTTAAACATTGATATTTTCCTGCGGTAAAATGGAGCCTAATCTCTAGCTATCATCGGTGAAAACTGCATTTAATTCCATGCTGTAGTTTTTGCGTGATGCGTGTACAAACATACAGACAGACAAAAATTCTAAAAACTGTTGTTTTGGCTTCTGTTGCTCTAATAAAGACGCACATATTAGTTTTTCTCCAATATCTATAATTTACAGACATCGGCCTGTTATAATTTTATTATATGTATAGATATTTCGGGTATTTTCTAAGTTAACTGCTGTGCGTCCTTAAATCTTAAATTGTCAAATTGAAACATGTCTAAACTGCACGAAAATATTACTCCAGAGTCTGAAAACAGCTTAATCTTTTCTTAGAAAAAATTGGTTTTGTTTACAGTCAGTAAGAATTCGCCTCTTTCCGAATGAAAATAGAATTCACATGCCGAATACCGATAGACGGGACATACCGACTGACTCATGCGTCGATGTCCACATTAGATTAAAACATGAACTTTGTCAGTAGTCTAACCTAACTGTTGTCATAGTATCGCAGCGTGGCCATAGCCCTGCGCACAATGGGTTGACAATGATCCGCGTGCATTAGCCGCGGTGCCGGGCCGTGCCAGCCTGCGCGCGCGCCGGTTGTAGGGCTGCCGAGTGAGAATGTGTCACACTGTAGGATGTTGGTATTGAGTCAGTAGCAATCGGATGCAGTGGATTACCAATCATGTTAATATTGTGAATGTTGATTCACGTATATAATTTAGTATATTTTATCTGGAAGGAAATTTGTTTTATGATTTAGCCTAAAAATTAAAAATCTATTTTTGTTGTCCTGCCAAACGGTTATTAAGAACTCAGAAAAAACAAACGAGGCCATATAAATAATAAAAAGAGATCAATTGTTAATATTTTATTGTTTATTCATTGAATCAGAACGAGGCGATTATATTGCAACTGTGAAATAAAAACAAATGTATTATTTAAATCGAATTAATGAATTCAATAAAGCGTCTACCAACCCTAGAACAAACGGAGGCCATTTCAAAAACACAACAGCAATGTAGTTGTTTCTTTAGAAAAATAACCCACGGGCGTCGCCATTGAGACCGACACTTGTCCACACTACTAAACACTGCCAACTGCCAATGAAAGTTAAGCTCGAGGTTAAGCTACGTTATAGCGTCCTGGAACTGGATGGGTGGCATCTTTTCGTCTCCGGTCGCAAGCCTAGCTGCTCAATGTGAGGTCTTGGATTTCATTCCAGGATCAAATAATGCGTTTTTGATATAACATAACATAGCATCACGCTTGTATTTCCCGAAGGGTTAGGCAGAGGTGTACTATTGTACACTCACATTTCGCCTAAATTCGCTATTGAGTCCCGTGTAATAGAGAGCAAGCTTATTGCCATCTACCGGGCATAATTCCAGATTCAGTGTTGCTACTGAGAACTTCTATAGAGAAAAACCCAATAACACTGCCCGACCCGTGAATCAAACCCAGGACCTCACGCTTAGCAGTCGCGCTTGATTCTACACCAATTAAGCAGTCTACGATATACAGTCTATACGTTTTTGAGTTATTCTGTAAGAAAATTCAGTAGTAGACTGGGGTAGTACCTCGCAGTATCGCAATAGGCAGGAGTACAACCTTAAGACTCTGCATCACACTTAAGACATAAGCATGATGTCATATTTCTTTGTTTATTTTGATCTGTCAATGTGCACACAACTGTTCAATATAACATTGCTACTGTAAGGTGAAGTCAGGGTAAACTTGAGAGCGCATGCGCCTCCTATAACTTAAAAGAAAATATTTAGAAGAATAACTTATCAGGTCGGCTCTTTTATATTCTACAACTTGTGTCAGTACTCTTTAAGTTCAATAGCTAGTGAACGAACGGACTGAACTTAACTGTACAGTCGTGAAAGGTTAAAGTATTACTAATTAGATGGTTCATGTTTGTTTTCGAAAGTTATAATAACTGTAGTTTACGATAGAGTTGCATAGATTTGCTGTTAGATATCACTGTGTAAATATAGTAGTTAGTTTGGTAACTATTAACATACAACCGTGCATGTATTCCTGAAGTCTTAGACAAACATGTATTTTTATCGTTATTAAACCCTATGGAATAGGAAGTGAGTCTATTGGCATCCACTTCGCCTAAGGTTGAGTCTGACCGACACTTGGAGGTGTCTCCTCGAAGTACAGAACAGTTTATAGTTCGGAGTGACCCGTGTGTCTCCTTCACCGGTATCTGCTGTCATCGGACGTTCGTCTTGAGTTGTCGACAGTCAAAATACGATTGCCTGGAATTCTGACATGTGGTCTTCTTTTGGAAACTGTTATAATTGACCTCTCCCGAGTTGGACCCTGATAGTGAACTCCGGCTGCCTGTTTTTAAAAACTTGCGTCTGAGTCCATAATTTATATCAGGCAGTCCAACATAGCATTTTTAAAATGGCGGTCACTACAATAATTACAGTTCAAGCATACTAATTATTGTATTTGTATAAGGCATCATATGTAGTTTCGACCGGTTAGTTCATAACCGAACTATGTAAGAAACAAAAATACATACAATGTGATTTATTTTAAAACATGCATTGTGTTTATAAAATACGTCGTTGTATCATCAGCAAACTGCCGTCGTGTTCGACCTAGTTACGATCACGTATTGTCATGGCCGCGGCCGCGATTTTGATGGGTGTGCAGTTTTGGTGCTGACCATACGATTTGAGGTAATTGTGTGAGAACTTCAGAAGTAGGAAGTGAACTGTTATTATTATTGTTTAGACATATTTGATGTAATTTTTACTACTAATATAATTAGGTATGTAACACAGATAGATGGACCGTCCCTTCTACATAAATAGACATACATTAACACTTCTATATTATTGAGATAACTATTTATATGAAGTTTAGAATGTGCAAATGTATACATGTTTGTGCTCTTATGTGTACACTGTGAAATGTTGCAAGAAGAAAAGCTTCGTCAGTTACATATATGTATCTGTAAATGTGACCAATCTGACATTTGATACATGAATGATTTACATAGACGGAAGCGTCAGTGTCCTACAAAAAAATTCAAAGATGTCATTAATTTAAAAATATATAAATGAAACGATTTTAAATCCTTTACTATTGAATAACCTATTCAACAACAATCAAACGATTTATTATACATACTTAATTATTGCAAACAAAATAAGTAAAACATGATCATTAAAATATTGTAAAATTAGCACACAATTAATTCTAAACGTTGAAATCATTTTTATTTGCCCACACAATGTCAAAACTCATTGTTTGGACACAAACTGGCAGAATGAAAACTCATTTCGTGGGAATTATAAAAGAGATCCATAGACAATGCGTTAATACTCAGTTACGCTCGGCCATTTGTAATTATTGTTCCACATCTGACTATGAGATATTGATAATGAATGGGATGCTAATGACAGGAATTTTATGGCATGATACGTGGAATTTTCGTTTTAATTGGATAGAAAAATAGGTGCCGAGCAAGGTTTTTTTCCTCACCTCAATATGTTCAATCGCTTCGTGGAAACTGACGAAAAAAATGTTTAATTAAAGCGTCAAATAATATACCATCACGCCTGTATTTTCCAAAGAGTTAGGCAGAGGTGTACTAATTGTGCATACTCATTTCGCTGATATTGAGTCCCATGCAATAGGACCAACCATCTACCGGGCACAGTTTCAGACTCCACACTATTGCTGAAAATTTCCATGCAAAAATAACACTTTTCCCGACTTAGGAGTCGAACTCAGGACCTCGCGGGTGTAAAAGCGCACGTAAAAGCGTTACCTGTAGGAAATGTCTACTATTACTGAAAACTTAACCTTTCCTTACTTAATACTACTATTGCCCGAATTATAACTACTGCCCGAATGGTATATTACGCATACTTTCATAGCATTATGTCTTATGGCATTCTGTTGTGGGGATCAGCGGCGGATGTAGAACCAATTTTTGTATTACAGAAGAGGGCGATCCGTGCGATCTATAACATGGGCCCACGCGAGTCTTTACGGGATTTTTTTAAAGAAATCGATATTTTAACACTACCGTCCCTCTACATTCTAGAAAATATAATGTTCGTTCGGAAGAACCTTCACATGTTTAGTATCAATAGCGAAGTTCACAACATTAATACTAGAAATAAACACAAAATAGTGGTGCCAAAATTTAGATTGACTAAAACAAATAAATCATTTTTAGGACACGGTGTACGCTTCTATAACAAGCTACCGAAAACTGTAACCGATCTTACCGGTAAGAAATTTAAAATCCACGTTAAATCTGTTCTCACAAAGAAAGCATATTATAGGATCAAAGACTATGTTGACGATAGAGACGTGTGGCGTTGAATATCTTCTGCACATGTGGCTTCCCTGGTTATCCATTGTGTCTACTAATTCTATTTTATATTAGATTCACTTTACATATCTGGACATTCTTGATGTTTCAATATTTTGTATTCTTTTTTGTATTTTTTTATTTCTGTTTTATCCGCTTAGATCTGTTTATCCCGTTTTTAGTTTATATTCGAAACAATTGTTTAACTCATGTTGTATTGCCTCATTGTGTAAGTAGCATTCTATTAAGTTTGTATTTTTTTCTTATATAATGCATGTTAATTTAAGATTTTAATTGTAAATTAACTTTTTGTTTTTGAAAAGAGTATCCATGGAGTTTCTTGCCGGTCTCTTCTCCATAGGACCTACCCCCTTTGGAACCGTGCGCCTAGAGTCTCGACTTTTTAAAAGTGCCTGAAAAGGCCTACTTGAAATAAAAAACTTTGACTTTGACTTTGACTTTGACTAATTAGACTCATTTTTGTAACTCGTTGACGTTCTTCTGCTCACATGAGACTTTTAAACAATTCCGAAGTATCTTTCTGCCTTATATTAAAATTGTTTCAGTCGTGAAGATGTTTTAAATAGATCAGGTAGTGGAATAGGCAGCATTTCTAGTACTTCAGTTATTATAAACCACTAGGACCAATGGAAAAATCCTCGCTCGCATCCTGGTCAGTGAGCTCCATTGCTTTTCCTATGCGACTGCTGATGTCGATACGATAGAAAACGGAGACTGCGTGGCAGCCCAAAAGCCTCTCAACTACACTACACGCCGTGCAATACAATAAACACATTTATAAACAGACTGCAGGGTTGCAAACGTTCAGTATTAAAGTTATCTACGGCGCGCAGCCTTCGCGGCGCTGTTTACGTTATGTAATTGGACCGTTTGTCTGTTCAGAGGATTTTGGTAGGCTGGTTGCTTGTTGAAAGTTATTTTAAATGAGATTTTAATAAAATTACGGGCCTTCAATGTTTTATATAGCATTATAAAGGTCGGTTTTTTGACTGAAAGTAATTTCATTCTTGGTATTTGAAATTGAAACGAAACTCTTAAAGTTCGCAGTATACTTGTATGTGTCGACCTATAAGGAGCTATATTTACATGTCAGTAAGTTAAATATTAATATTATACAACTAGACTACAACTACACTGACTGACAACCTCATTAGTCGCAAGCGACTGCTGAGCGTGAGGTCCTGGGTTCGATTCCCGAGTCGGGCAATGTGTTATTAGGTTTTTCTGTATGGAAATTCTAAGTAGCAGCACGGAGTTTGGAACTGTACCCTGTAGATGACAATAGGCTCGCTCCCTATTACATGGGACTCAATAACAGCATCGGCGAAATGTGGGCGTACAATAATACACCTCTGCCTAACCTTTCGGGGAATACAGGCGTTATAATATGTTATGTTACTACAACTAAAATGGCCTACATTGCTACCTTGGCAAACACCAAGTTTGAAGACACAATACTTTGCATGACTCGGTTACTGGAAGAGTCTACACAAGTCACCCATTGTTATTTAAACATCTGTCTGTTATGTAGTAATGTAAATAGCCATTTTATATTAATGGTAATTATGTAGTTGTGTCAATATAACCTCCTTTAACCTTGAGGTTTTAAATACCCTTCGGTTATGTAATTCGAATATAATTATTGACATATATATACCTATACATATGCGACACGCTTATAATTATAAAATAAAATATGATATACTAGCGATCCGCCCCGGCTTCGCACAGGTACCACACAAAATTAACAAAAAGACAAAGGCTTTTGTTGATCTGATCGTTACCAAACTTTTAAGGATCACTCGCTGGGCTAATCTGAAGACTACCTAAAAATCACTCCAGCCAATGTGGAGTCCATAGGGAACATACGTACACACATTTATTTTTATATACATATATAGATAGATACTCAAAACACTTGGGCCAAGGTCCGAGTGCTCGCTCTTGTTTAAAGGGATCGTAATGCGATTAGTCGACTCTACGCATGACCAGAAGGCTGGGATATTTCTTTTGTCAAAGAATCGGCATTGGCATACAGCGTGGCAATGCCGCCAGTCCTCGGGGCACACTGTCGGTTGACAGCGATGCGTAGGAGTATTCTGATGCGTAGGTAATGTTTTTATATAGTATTAAGGAAGTACATAACAGAAATGTATGTCCTATTTATACATACAGTTCGCTTATATATTAACAAACTACCATATGTAGCAACACCAAGAGAAGAACAAAAGAAACACACTTGTTAATACTCATTAAAATAATAATACATGGCCATATTTCCACCATGATATATGTATTATGATCAATTCTTATGTGAGAGTTCGAGCTGATACTTCCACCAAATAATTACCGCATAGGTTAGATGGTGGCAAGAGCGGCTGAACGTCTGATTCTGGGTTCGATTCAAAGTGTGATTGGGTTAGAAAAATTTCAGTACCATCCCGGAGCTCAGAATTATACCCACTACTTGGGACGAAATGTGATTGTACAATCTATACACCTCTGCCTAACCCTTAGGGTTAAACTGGCGACATGTAATATTATGTTATGTTAAACCGAATAAAAACCATACCCAATATAGGTACCGCATAATACAAGTGGTATAATAACCTTATACTTATTTACTGATACTAGCGGAAAATTATCCGATTCAACGGCACCGGATATCGGATAGCCCGCCGGACAGCTGTGCCGGACATCTCGTTAACCCGGACGCGGCTATTCATTGATTGCGTTAGTCTTTTATTATTTAGTCGATGGACTAGATAGCCTTTTGATGTGCAAATATTTTGTTGTGTAAAATAATGGCATTTCTTGTTGATTAAAGTGTATGTGAGTTAGATGTATATATATTTTCTACCTGTTGTAAGCAGTAAGGATATCTGTGCCATCAGCGGCGTGCACAGAGTTTTTAGATAGCAGGCAGAAAATTTTAAAAGCTTACTTACCTAGAATATCTACTGCATGTTGGTATCGGTTCGTCGTCTTGTCGATTGAATAATGATGTATGTGATTTGCGATCTCAAATATCTTATAATAAATATTTATCTGAGTTATGTAGGGTAGGCAGTGTCTTTTTGTCTTTATGAACCGCACGCTACTGTGTGCCATGTATCTTAAAAAACGAGTGCAAATATGTTCTTGTCTTGTCACTCTGTGAGGTTCTTTTCAAGCACCTTATATTATTGGGTACATGTAATAGACGATTTAGGAAACCTACAATAGCTACATTCAGGCGCGGACGCAGCCAAGAATTGGGGGGGGGGGGGGTCATATTAACAATAATATGGCTGAGGACGGGGATGTTGAAGTTTAAAAAGTTAAATATAATATTAGGTACCTATTTCTGATTTCTTTGCTTAGAAGTTTTAAGCAGAAGTTTAATATTTTTTTAAAATATTCGTAAATTGTTTATTTTTTGGAGATTTTTCAATTTGACGTGTACGATTTTGGTCATGACTCCCCCCTCCCTCGTATACTCCCCCCTAATATACTGAATTGCCATTTGCAAACTTCCATTCAGTGATACCTTCGCTGCAGAAAATCTTATCCTGTTATCAAATGTTTATTAGTTGTAGCTTGTAAACTGTCCCGCTTCCTTACCTAACAACAAACGCGCGAACGTGCCGACTAACATTTGCATGCGGCTCTGTTTGTGTTTCTGTTGTATTTGCGCATTATTTCAGCTAAATAGCGCTTACAATTGTAACTGTTTCGCTCTAGCAGGAGAATTCTAACATTTATTATTTTTATACGCGTTTGAGGTACATTACGTCTGTGTTGATACAGGTTTAAGTTGAATGTTATATTATTAGATTCCAAAGAGCTTGGTGAATGCCATTAATCAACCGGTATGGTGGTTCTGCAAGCAAAGTCGGTTATTTTAAGTTATTTACTGAGTAATATTGTACAGAATTGTATTTTTATGGAATATATACTGTTATAAAAACGCTTTATATATTTTATTTATAATGAAAAGAGATGACAATAGATTTTAAAACTATTTTAGTTTAAAGAACTATTAATTGCATTTACGAAAAAAGGGTAATGTTTATAAAAGACAGGTAAGTACATTACCTATCATGAAGAGATTAGATGAACAGGAAGCATTTAAAGTTACATTGCAATAAAATTATACAGGCAAGCACATAATGGTATATAACTAGTTGTCTATGAAACCTCTGGAAATAATACCCCTTGATTTCCCCATACGATTACCACGCCAATCATAATCAAGAAATGATTGCGCAGTGTCATAATTTATAACTAATTAATAATGCGTCTGCACACGTGTTATGCATTTAGATGCGCAAGAGTGGAAATCTGTGTGGTTTTCTTAGAGAACTGAGTGGGCGTGTAGGTTCATGCGAATCGGTATTTTACATGAATTATATTCACTTCAATTATGTTATTTGCATTTCCTTACCATCTTATACATTTCAAATGATATAAATTCAGTTATATTTTGATTAGACGACTCAAAAACATCTGGTTAGGTTTCAGGCTCTTGTACACCGTCATAACAATCCTAGCCAAGCAATTTTAATCCACGTACACATTGTACCCGATAACAGCAATTACTAGGCGCCACTGAGCGAAGCAATTTGGCAGCGAACAGCTGTAATTAAATAGTGCTGAGCAGTGTGCTAGGTGCACGTATTGCTAATATGGGGGGCTTCTATTGCTCTCAAGATGGCAGGTCCTAAGATGTTGCCGGTGAATGGGAATTGTTTAAGTTTAGTTGCTCAACTATGTAGGTTCAGCTTGGAGTTGTGTTTAGCCAGAACTATAGCATGTGATATCCCTTATATCCCACAATAAGTGAGAATAAAAATCTGCGATCGGTTTCTACATTATGCCTTTAAATATGAGTTATTCCTAGTAAAATATTTCATTCGCCTATAAAGTATAAATGTCTTTCATTCACGTGAATAAAACATATTTTAATGTAACGGTGTTATTCGGTGCAAATATAAAGGTAATCTGTGGAGGGTTTGATGTAAGATGTAAGGTAAATTGTATTCACTTCGGTGAGTCTCGCTAGGTTACGGCTTTACTGATAGCGAGACGAATCCAAGGAAAAAATTATATCTCCTAAGATATGAAAGAAAAAAAATTGACACAAATCTAATGCTATAAAATTACTGGTAGGCCAGTAGAAGTGTGAAGAAACCCTTAAGATTGTCATCAAAAAATGTTAAACTAACAAGCCTAGTGCATTCAAACAGACATATTGATATTGTCACGGAGGAATTGATAAAAAGACTGGTGCCTTTTCCTTGATTTTTGCTGCTGAACTATCATAAGAGTTTTATTTGCATTGTCATTTCACTGAAGAACCAATTCCAATGATAACTAAAATAAAACGTTCTAGGTCTCCTCGATAAGGCATTAGATGATCAGCGGGATCTGCTTCCTTATTTTATTACAAGAAGTAGTCGGTACCCTCTCGCAGTGGCGCCGCACCTCAGTCCAGTGCTTTGACCATCGATGCATGCTTATCCATACGATCAGGGCCCGTTCGTATTAATTCGGGGCACACACAATCGCTTTTTTAATGTACAAACATGGACCGAGGGGTTTAGGAAAATTAGAAATTCCTTTGTTGGAAAGTCTTTTGGGTTCGGTTAGAAAACTCTGATGAAAGGGTTTTGAAGCTTCGAAATTTAGTTTACCAAAGGATCTATGTAAATGATTGTTTTAATATATGTGTAAAAATCTGTAGGTTATATTTTACGCTTGGTTCGTTCTGCAAATCGACCGGCGCGTGAATTTAACGAAAGAATATAAAATAGTTAGTTCGATTACTCAAAATGTTGTTCGCGCACATTCAGCAGTATCTCAAATTGATAAAAGCAAATCGCATTGTGTTTTTGCTAAGGTCATCAACATAACTTTTGAATAAAATGCTTACGACAACTGAAAATCGAGCAAGTTTATTAAAAAAATTGAAGTTTGTTATCTAATGTCATTGTCTAGTTACTATAGTAATTGTGAAAGCAAGACTATTTCAAGGTGCATAACACGTTCACTTTTGACTTATACTGACCCGATACATTTATAATGGCATGAGTTAGGAACAGGCATGATGCTATGTTATGTAATAGATCTTAGGATCTACAAAATCTTCACTGGTTTTGATTAAAAGAAAATATTATTCGCTTCAGATTCAAATTCTGTAGAAAGACGTTGTAAATCTTAAGTACCTATTTACAGTTATTCTAAAGATTATAAAGATTTTCGATATAATTTCTGCATATGTGAACAGTTTATGTAAACCAGAAACCGAAGCCTTATTTCACACTGTAGACATAGACTCGCTTAGCTATTTCTGCAAACCATTTTGTATCAAGTGCAGCATCAATTTAGATTAAAATATATCAGAACTTACGTATGCACACACACCGTGCTCGATCGACTCAACCGGAAAACGCGTCACGGAAGAGTGGACGCGCTTCCGTTGCGCCTGCGCATGCGATCGAAAAAATCCGGTTAAACTGATGTTTGAACCGAACAGGGCTCTAGAAAGTGCTTAGATAACTGATTGGTTAAGTAAAAGTTGTTAAGTACATAAATATTTCTTTAAAATGTGATTGGATATTATACAACTACACTTTACACCAGTCAGAACAGGTAATTGCTAAAAACGTCTTACCTGTTTGAATACTGGAGTCGTTATGTATAGTTCTAAATCTCAGCTGTATTCGGTAAGACTAAAAGGCCAATTGTTTGGTAAAGGGAGAAAAATTAATCCTTTTTTCATGATTTTCCGATCATTACTCGTTTAGTCGTAGTCGTCGCCATATTTTTTATACAGACTAATTTACCCAAGTAAATCAGAAATTTACAAGAATACTCGCCTATTTCGATAAAATAACACTGTAGCTTCGTAATAAGATATAAATCATTGAACAAGGCATATTGTTGAGAGTATCTACCATCTTGTAATTACGCGACGTGAATAGAGAAGATTAATTATATATTATTAACGTGTACATTGTGTACTTGTACTGCGGTATTTGTTCAGTTGGGAAATCATGTAAGGATATTCTGTCTATTATTACCTTCCTGATGGTCCAAGTTGTACCGTAGTGGAATTTACGGCTTTGGTCCTTCGAGTCGTTGATCTTTGAATATATATAAATTAACACCTACTCATCATCTACGTAGCCCTTTCCTAATTACATTGGGGTTGGCTCCCACTTTGACTGGTTGCGGCCAAATATCAGTATTTTTCACGGAGCGACAGTCATCTGACCTCCGCGTCTCAATTACTTGGAGACACTGATACTAGAAAGTTAGACTGGTTGTCTGACTTTTTTGGGCTGCTGACACCCGAGACCAAATTGCTTAACGTGTTTTCCGAGCTTTATGGAGTTTCGATTCCAGATGTTACAGTACACAATAAAAGTTTTTAACTTCGCTCACATGCATATTAATTACTTAAAAAATGTTTATCAAACATTAGAGATTAGACCTCAATTAGATAAATAGTATTGAGAGCCAGTGTAAAAAGACCGATACATGTGTAGCCAGCTTTCACTGCTGAATTTTCGGTGTTTAACCCATACGAGACGTATCCTACCTATAAGCACCAACAAACGCGGTGTTGAACCATATAACGGTTATCCGGGCACGATAATCCTCCGACGCTCCGACACATTAGCGCGGCGCGCCAGGATGCGGCAGGGTGCTTCCGACCGCATTCAACGGGTTATCCGGGTTATTCCGTCTGCTCTGTTTATGCGGATTTTACAAAATGTTTCTAGATTTTTGAATTGTTTGGTGTATATGGATTTATGAGTAAAATAATCAGTTTTTGTAAGTAGTGTGCGCATTTTAGATTTAACACAGCGATTAGTCTCAATATTTATAAATCGAACAGCTTTGTTGATGGGATGATATATGTTGATATAATTGTGTGAAATGGTTGAGTAGGTAAACATACCATACGGTCGATCACATTACGATTGGCTACATTCTTTGACATATAATTAATTTATGTAACGCCACAAAGTTGTCGACTAATTAAACCTGTATAGTAGGCTTTCTTCGGTCGGTCTTCAGGTATCTTACCAATTTGACAACTGTAGTAATCTTAAACGTAATATATAATTATAACGTTCCAAAAAAATACCAGTTCCAACGTATAACTGATGCGTTAAAGCTAAAGGACATTATTTTTTACACTAAACGAAACTCGTATCAAGATCTCAAACACTAATATTAGCAGGTTGAACACTATCCCAACCCTCTGGCTGCTATTAGGTAGGCAGTGCACGACCCGGATGTGGCGCTCCGCACCTCGCACAGCGAACGTGTTACCAAGCAACGATGTAGCACCTGCTTCCACAAGTTAAAGATGTATAGCTTCGAATAGACTTGAAAATAAAATAAAAATGAGGTGAACATTTGATTCCTTATAAGAGAAGATTTTGTGTATAAATTTTGTTATTTGCTGTAGTTTGTTTAATTATTCGCTATTACTATTGGTTGATAAACTTACTGAGTTTAACCGCCAAATTAGGCAATTCAAACGTTTGCCGGTAGATCAGCTCGAACAACAATGCTAATTCATCACTGATAGTGTAATACTGAAGATTACTTTATCCGTTCTTTAGCGTAGCTTTGCAGTCTGAGAAACTCGGTACCCGTTCATGAAGTCCTCACATTAATTGCTCATCAGCTGCAATTGACGAAATTATCCAGCTATCTCAAGAGACGGCCATACGCGGAACTTAGGACCAGATAATTTCCTCATTATAAACAAAAGAAACCTTGTTGTTATCCAAGGCTCCTTGCGTTTTCCTTTAACAATGCGTTTCATATACATGGTTTACAGTCACGTATTACTAATAGCTAGATAATAGTAATAGTTAATATGTTCGTGACGATTCTGAGAATTTTTCTGATTATTTATATTTTACTTGCCTAGTAGCTGGTAGGCGATTAGATATAGCATAGCAACCTGTCACGATATATTTTCCGATACATAACTTAAATGCCAATCTTAATTGATTCGTTTTCCGGAAAATTGCTGGGATCATGTTTCAGGGCGAAAATTGGATGTATCTCTTCCATCGGGCGAAAAAAATGCGACTTAGAAATAAATTTTTATGTGTATGGGCAATATAGCAACATCGTAATAAGCGTTAAATACAACATATTACGAATAAGAACTCGTTTACAACATGGTGTTATTTTTTATTCTATACCGGCTCGTATTTAGCAATAATTAATAGTATTTTAGAAGGCACAGTTTCACCAATGCATTGATTTTTCAATATTTAGGCCACCTTTCCTACAGATTCAATACAAAAATACTACAATATATTCACGCTATTTACATAGTGGACCAACAGTTAAGCCGGTTATGCAACAAAAGGCTCGATTGTGGTTCGTAAGAGGATTTGCGTCTTCTGTCACAATGGCGGCAGATACAGGCTAATGTTGCTTGATTAGATTGGTGTTTACCTCTTTTAAGAAATCGCTTTTATAGGAAATGGTAGAAAAATCTTAACGACAATATGGCAAGGTTAGATATTCGCATTCAGGTAAAAACATCTTTGAATCGTTTATTAAGGGAAGTTTTATATAAATATTTTTAATTTCTAAGGTTATTATTGTTAATAACATCGCGAGTTCCGTTAAGTGCCAAGAAAAGTCTTCTAATTACACAACTTAAGTACAACATTTTCTTATGAAACAAAAATATAATAATAATTTTCTTCACTCCCCGATACCTATGGAAATAAGTACGTCGTAACAGCATTAATTATATACTAGAAGATATTCTAATTACGTCATATCTAGCCTGGCACACGGTGGTACAGGTACATTCGTCACTAATATAAACTTTATGATCTTATTAATAAAGTTTCTTTTTCTTTGCAGGTAATTATACGCAATTGCTTGGGATCCGTTATGGAAAGACTTCAAGGATGTTGGTGTAGATGTTAAGTACATACTAAGTACACGAGGTAATATGTAACTCATGGGTATGTATTTCTGGTTAAGTTGTATTAAGAGCGTGTGTTATTATAAAGGTGAAAATATGTTTGTGGGTACATAAGTCATTTTCTTTATTGAACTTCTTGCAAACAAAATATGAGCTAACCTGGTACAAGAGCTTTTGTTAATCTGGATATCATGCTACCGTGTTTTGAATGCTATCTGTTCTGTATGCTTAACTTAAGTACTATACCCCGGGGCGTAATGTTACATAGAGATACATAATATCAAAATAAGAATAGAGATAATAGGTATAAGGATAATATCCCGACTTAATTCATGACAAAACTCAATTCCGTCAATAGGGAATCACTGATAAAAAAAATTACAGGTATAATATCTTAGTATGATTATCAAGGGTCCAATACATATTTTTGGCGACATAAGAAATATAACAATGTTTTATTAAATGCTTATTATTAGCGCTGTGAGTCTAAGTAAACGCTTTTTTAATTGGAAGCGTCGATTAAAACAATCGAACACATTACGCAAATTGCAACTATACAATAATTGGTTCAACGACTTGAAATGAACATAAACAACATATTTCTTTCAAAGGCTTATCATTATTGCGCCATTAATATCTATCACTTTAACGCTTCTTTTATTTGACAGTTTAATTTGTCTGCTTATCATACACGACACGATAAAAATACTTTAAAAATATCAGGTAATTTTATCTAACCCGGTCGAGTAGTTTATGAGAATACGGGCACACAGATGAATATACAAGACGTAAACGCATAACACTTCCTTTTGACTTTGACATATTCGTATAAAAACAAGGAAAACCAGAAGTAAGCTGATTTATTGCTTCCGTTTAAAGTGCAATTTAAAACATTTTTACTGGAAGCTCATTATGTAGTCACCAATCGTTTTAATCTTTATTTCGTAGAGGAAAATTTATTAAATACTTGCCAAGCTTGTCTGTGGTAAGTATAAGTGCAATTTACAGAATTTTAACTGGAAACTCATCATGTAGTCTTAACCGATCGTTTAATCTATATTTACCAGAGGAAAATTTATTAAATTGTAGCAACTTGTCTGTTGTAGTAACAGTTGCAGATGAATGGAAGCAATTAAAATATTAATTGATGAAGATTCGTTTTCACTGAAGGAAATTATAACTAATTAGTTAGTATTATTTGTAGCCATACCATCATCTGCCTAGCCTTTCTCCAACTACATTGAGGTCGGCATCCAATCTAACCGGTTGCGACTGAATATTGGATACTGGTTAGACTGGTTGTCAGACTTTTTGGGCTACTGACACCCGTAACGACTGTCATAGGTCTTCGTATGACCAACTGTTTAGCGCGCTTTCCGAGGCACGTATATACATAATATGTATACAAGTAAATAGGGTATAACCCTCACGTTTTTAAGACCTCTAAGAATCATACTGAGTTCATTTTTACTAAGCCTCCTTACTCCAAAAACATAGAAGACATAAGTCTATTACATGTTATGTGACAGACATGAGGGATTGTTATTTAACGGGGAAGGCGCAGACCTGATGGATTGGGGACGTCTGCCGTGTGAAGATGTGGGGGATGGCCCAATGTGTGGGCGGAAGCGGGAATACGGTGAAAGTTACTATTACTGTTTCTAGGATAGCATTTCAAGACATTTTTTTTTTAAATTTCGTTTGCTAAAGTGAATCCTTTGGTGTCTGAAGTTCGCGATCATTTAGATTTATGAGTGACATGATTTATTAATAAAACATTATAGGTATAGTTTCTTGGTCCTTTGGGAAAGATCTTAAGGACCAATAATCTCATCGTGTTTATCATTGTAGACGTCATATCTTAGACAAATAGACAAATAATAATACGATTATATACAACGCATTAGATTGTCATCGTCAGTATTCGCTAATCAATAGTATGAACCTTTCTCCATTTTCGTAACCCCAAGAACCCGCCTCTACCTTACCCCACTGGCGTCAGACATATCCTCTCTCAATGATTAGTCCCCGACTGCCATTATTTAAATTTGACGCCCCGGTGTCGACGAACCGTCTCTCGTCTATATTGAAAATGTCTATTGATTGGGGAGATTAAGATTTCCAAGAACGTTTTAATAGAACTTTTTCTCTAAATTGGAAGAGTGTTCGTAGACAGGTGGAATTTGCATAAAATTGCGCTATGGCTTGAAATGTTTTTTTTTTTTTATATTTTATCTAATAAAGCACATCGAAACTAAGCACTAAAGTATAATTATTTTAACGCAAGCAGACTTACAAGTAAGCTTCAATTGTCTATTGAAGTCTGAAATAAAAAAAAACATTTGAATATATTTGACTAACTGACTGAGACTATTTCGATTTAGGGCGAGTCGATCTATAATAACGAAACGCATGTAAAGCATGTGTATAAGCTACTATTTGCTTTCACTGCACCTCACTGCTTGTTTGCTCGCATAACCAAAACACTTTGAACTCATTAATAACTGAAACGTTTAGCGTTTTCCAAAGTTCGTTTTAGCAGTATAAATCTCACCGAGACATAAGTTATTGAAGGGAAAGCCTCTTTATAGATCCCACATGAGACATTAATGAACATAACAGGTGAAAACAAGTTTTATAGCTTCGCGAGTTGTAAAGTAATGGCTTATAGAAAGTACGTCTAGGGAGATATGTAGATTCAAAGGTTAAAGTACTTCTGAATGTACTTGATGATTATAAAGGTTTTATACTAGACGGTTTATTAGGTAACGTATGAGAGATCCATGTTTATGAAGATTATCTTTGTATTTTAAAGGTGTTGTTCACGTATAGGTAGATGATAGAAAAAGAAAAGGTTGTTTTTATTGGAACTTTCACTATCTAGACAGTTTTTAAGGTTCTTGGTGTCGATCGAAATGTATGCAAAAAGAAATTGAAGATTTACTTAGCTGGTAGAAAAAAGCATGAAAAATTTAAAAATAAATTCTGACTCAAATGTTGACAACGATGTGTAGGTTTAGTATTATTTAAGAACACGAGTGACCTTGTTGAGTACAAATGACATTCGCCCAGTGTTTAAAAATATGGCCGATTTGTATAGACTTAAATACAAGTACTTTCCAGAAACCAATGTCTATAAATCAATATATCAGTCAATAAAGTTTAGTTAGTCAAAAATGATTTTCGGGGCTATCCAGGGCGCATCAGACTTACATAGGCATCTTCACTCAGGGAGACTCTTTTGGCACTAATTGTATCGTTATTAGTGATCTATGAAACAAAAACAACCACACAGTGGGTCCCAGGACTCCCAAATAGTAGGATACGACAATTCGGCAGATGATGAACTACACTCTGATATAAACCAATGTCCCAAATTACAATGGACCGGGAAAAATGTGGGGAAAGAAAGGAGGTATTTGGCGTGCAAAGAGGTGCTACTAGGTTTAAAAAAAGACAGTTGAATAGGATTACTATAATTCAAATCACACAAAAGCTTCTGACAGATATTCCTGCCCTCAATACTACACCCTCTACTTAACGACATACGCTACACTCATTTATTCTAAGCTTCCAAATTAAGCCTAGCCTCGAATTGTCCCGGCTCCAGGTCCTGACAGCGGATTACACGTCTCTGATTGATGGTTCAGTCACAATGGTTAATTGTATCAGCACTCCTGAAGGCTTTTTGGAAACGTGCCCATTTGGCCAATGGGATGGCAAATGGATTGTTTTGAAGTCTAAAGGAAAAAAGGTTGATGTTAAGCTGAAGTTTTTATAGTGTATGGTGCCAAACACCGCTGCCGAGCAGGGGTTCGTATTGGGCGTAGGTTTGATTCCCAGATCGGGCAAATGTTTCAAGTGTGATTCTTAGTTGCTCGGATGTGCTCGGTAGATTGCAACATACTCGCTAGATAGTGATTTAATAACGACATCGGCGATAGGGTAGACATTTTCCTAAACCTTGAGGGAATACAGGATTGAAACTATGTTATATTGAATGGCAAAATGTTACACAACTAAGCTTATTTGCTTGAGAACTTAAATAAATTAACTAACTACCCTCTTTTCAGGCAACTCCTTTGTTAGACTGTCAATTACACCAAATACAATAGTGAATATTTGAAAAGCGGGAAGTTACCTAACACAATAGGGCCCAGTTCTCTATAGAACTTTGAGAATCCCTTCAAATTGGATATAATCCTCGTGGAGTATAGAGATCTTCAAATCATTATTTAGGACATCAATATGCCTGCTTTCTATTCTATTTCTTCCCTGCCACCTAAGATATCCAATGACGTCATCATCTCATCTGTCATGACAAAGATGTGAATAGCTCGTCATGTGAGACGTCGGGCGTCGACTCCGAGCCTCCGCTATGCAAACTTAAGAGCCGCATTGTTTTGGGTCAATCACTCGACGCGACGACCGAATGCTAATCATATAAGCACATATGTACTTTAAGTAGTACATATGTATTTGTGTTTTTTATTAGCGGAGGAATAAAGTACTGAGGTTTTTTATGAGGCAAATAAATGTGATAAGAATGGCTAAAATGATATCTAAAAACAGTTTCTTTGTTTTTGTTGTGCTCGCGTCGCAGATAGTTTTTAATTATTTATTGGCAGTACATACTAAGGTACACGATGTTAACTTTATCTTGGTGTCTGCTTACACTCTGAGAAATAGGAGAACAACTTTGTTTACTATAAATAAATAAAGCATAGTGTAGCGACTACGACTCGCAACATGGCAGAAAGTAAAGCGCCATCTATCGGAGTGAAGCTAAAACAACAAACCCTGAATCGCACTATGAAAGTTTACAACGATTCTAACACATATACGAATGTCCGACATCAATCGTCGGGCTTCGGCCCGCCAGGCTAACCACCTTGCCTGCTCGGAGGATCCTCCCTTTTCAATGGAGGAAAACCATACCTCGTTCCTCCATAATAGCATAGAGCTCGACGTATTTTGATATTTTTATGAAAGTTAAATTTTCTAATCCTTTTTCTTATATCCATTTTAATCTATCATACTTGATTTTGTCCGTCACTTTAAAATTATTATACTATCCAACGTATTTAGATCCATAATCTCAAACAACGAGTAAAGCTACCGAGCTCAAGTTTGAATGGAACTGTATCTGACATCACAGTTCATTCACCCCTGTACAATATTGTATGGTAATTTGGTAAGAGTATTAGCTATTATGTTTATTCTCTATACATATCCGATGAGCTTGTTAAAATCTTCACGCGGTGGCGTAGGAGGGGTCAGTCAGAATTGGGAATTGTTATAAAACCCAGTCCTATGTGGTTCGTTATTTATAAATAGGACCACCCCGGGTTCCTATCGGAGTCTAACATTATATATATAAGGATAGTTTAAACAGCGCACGTTATCCAACTTCCTCTCACATGCACTTGGTCAACCTTCGTATCCGGGTTCGATGATCGGGAGATAGCGAGATAGTTTTTCAACCCTCTAAAGCTGAGATGGATGGCTTCACGTGGTCCTGATAAAATCTTGCTGAACACGAATTAATCCCTCCCTTGTTAGCACAGTCCTATTTTCAGCCGCATGGTGACATGAAAATACCATATTTTCGACTTGAAACCTTATAGAAATATGTCTATAGGAAACCAATAAGCATTAAATTGAATATGCTCGTGCGATTCCTCGTACGATGTTATTTCCATGAAGGTATAGTGACGCTGAGCGATTAGGTATCCGCCCAGCTGTGTAATTGTGTAGTCTGCCTCAGCAGCACCACTAAGCAGACAGGCACAGAAGAACAACAACTCGCCATTTGAAATTCGCGCACGATAAGACGCCGAACGAAGAAGAATCGTTCCACGTGCAATTATTAACTTCAGAGTTTAGAAACTTTATGTGCGTGCTTATAATTATCGTGTATCTTAGGCTTTGCGCAGACCTCACAGAACTTTAGCCTATTAACTTAAACTTGGGAGGTTATCTGAGTCTACTCTAAACATAGGTTTTTGAACTATCGCAGAACCGGATCGAGACAGTGGTTGTTTTGACGAGACACTATTGCCTTTTATAAGAGTACCAGATAATTTTACCAGAACCTTGAACTTCATACTGCATCGTACGCGTCTACCAGGCATAAGTCACAACCTATTCAATTTCGAAACTTTTTCGAACGTCGGTAGTAGTGGGCCTTCTGTAGCCTTCTGTTTGGTGGTAAGTGTGCAGTCTGCTTACGCTCGGCGTATCACTGATCAATGATTTGTAATACGCGTAGTGAATCTATTTAGCGTGCTGTTTATAGTTACTGTACTAAACATCAATGAAAATCATTCATGTCATACCACTCCAAGATGTTCAGAACCTCCTAGTTTCTATATCATACTAATCGTTATTTGTATAGGTAACTATGACTCTTGGATTCTTTCTTTTTTCAAATTCAAATATTTATTTGCCATTATATATGGTTACATTACATAATAATAATATTTAGTAGTCTAGCATATTTAGTCATAACATACTGATACACAAATATTAATGTGACATACGAATATTAATGTTCACAATATTATATTACAAGTTACAAAGAGATCACTGTTACTAACATTTATTCTCAAAATATTCTTTAAGCGAGTAAGAACATTTCTCAATTAACTATCTACGTAATGCACGTTTAAAACGATTCATTGGTAAATATTTTATATGTGACGGGAGTTTATTGAATATTCTTACGCACATTGGGTTCCTTCCACATAACTAAGGTCTCATATTTGGATTTTTTTACTTATTTGGAAACCTACAAATAAAGTATGAATCCCCTAGTAGACTAATTAGTAGTATATATGTAAAATTTACTCCTTTGCGGAACAAATATTTGTATGATCTACAGATAGTTGTTTCGAGTCTGGGTCTTTGTATATCTACACCGTGCCTCGGAAAGCACGTAAAGCCGTTGGTCCTACGCCTGATCTCTCTTCGGTCGTGTCGGATTGCCGTCCCATCGGACTATGAGTGAAGGAATAGAGAGAGCACCTGTGTTTGCGCACACACTTGTGCTCTATAATATCTCCTGCTTAGTTGGCTAATCTCCGGTGAGATAAGCCACCGTGACCGAAATTCTGTCAGGAGGACGTTACCCAATCCTGTGCCATCTTCGTACAGAAACTATTAGGGAACCCCTTTATAAATACCTTTAACCTTTAAAATTACCTACCCACCTATCTGCTATAACATCTTTGTCACCCCATAACACGCCCACAGGCTGAGCTTGCCTATTTATAGCCAGGCCACACTACAGTTCAATTGATTGTTGTATAAGAGTAATGACTTTATTAGTTAGCGACCCAATGACCGTGATGTCGTGGGCGTGTGTGGGTGACTCCGAAATAGAACCGTTTAAACTGCCATAGACTAGACCTGGAGGCTATTTATAAGAGTAACAATAATAGATTGTCTCGTAAACGTATCTTTTTTTTCTGATTTGCGTGGTGAGAACCCGTGTGCCGGACTCCTACCGGCTAAACTCACCACGGTGGTCCACCTCGACACCATATGGTGGGCTTCGGGAACTCTTCGTAAACGTAACTACAGCGTACTTTTATCTAAGACTTTGTTTACTTGATACTATTGAAGCAACAGGCAGAGGTTTTGTACACTTGATCTATTTGTATTTGTGTCTCTTAGTACTGCTCACAGGACTCTCTCAACTAACACAGCATCATGTCTGTATTGCCCGAAGGGTTAGGGAGAGGTGTACTATTGTACACCCACATTTCGCCGATGCTGTTATTGAGTCCCATGTTATAAGGGGCGAGCCATATTGCCATCTCGGCACAGTTCCAGGCTCTGTGCTGCTACAGAGAATTTCCATGCAGAAAAACCTTATATCACTTTGTCCGACTCGGGAATCGAACCCAGGACCTCATGTTAAACAGTCGCGCTTTTGACCACTAGACCAATGAGTTAGTCACTCTCTCAACTTGGGCCACATTATCTGCTTTTCTGCATCCCGCATCCTGCCGCTCGTCGATCTATCTAGAATACTCTTTATAGTGCCCAAATTTCAGCAAAAACAGTTGAAATTATCAATAAGTCAATCAATGCTAACAAAACGATCTTTTGACGATATTAAATATGAATATAAATCGTAAAACATCCTCCTGTCGGTTATGGAGGGCCAGCAGTAAAACCCAGCGACGTCTGTCCCCAACGAGGACCGAGCACGTCTGGATCCACTTCCTGAAAGATCGGAGTCGATAAAAATAAGTGGCTTCATACGCTTTTTATTCGCGGGATGAGTAGCGAACAGTGTTATCAAGTGCATCAGCTCTTAAGGAAGTCCGAGTTCTATGGCCAAGTGGTCTGGAGGACACATCGATTCAATCGCTATATTATTTACATACTTTCCTTGTATATGATGGCTATTATAAGATAAACTGCCTCATTGGTCTAATGCCTGCGGTCTTAGCTTCGATTCCCGGTCGGGCAAAGTGTTATGGAGAAACGAGGTATGGTGTTCCTCCATTGAAAAGGGAGGATCCTCCGACCAGGCAAGGTGGTTAGCCTGGCGGACCGAAGCCCGACAGTTGATGTCGGATATTCGTATATGTATTAGAATCGTTGTAAACTTTCATAGTGCGATTCAGGGTTTGTTGTTGTAGCTTCACTCTGATAGATGGCGCTTTACTTTTTGCCATGTTGCGAGTAGTTGTCGCTACAGTGTTATAAGGTATTTTATGTATAGAAACTCTCAGGAGCAACACGGAGCTTGGTTTTGTGCCCGGTAGATGGCAATAGGCTCGACCCCTATTACATGGATATACAATACAATAGTAATCTCTGCCTAACCCTTAGGGGAATACAGGCGTGATGTTATTTGTTTATGTGTACGAGATAAAGTTGAATGGCATTGTGAAGCACTCTATTTCGATCCTTTTAACCCTCCAATTGGTTGTTATAGGATTGCACTGACACAACTAGTTCAATGGAGCATTTGTTAAGTGAACTCCTGACCTCTCACTTATAAAGACATAAGTTTGCTAGGCATATGTTAGTGTATTACTATTACTGTCATTGTTTTTATTAGCGGTTATAAAAATGTAATTAATTAATAAATAAATTCTTTATTGACATAAAATAAATTTAACATTTTGTCAGAATTCCCTGAATCCTGCACTAGTAATTACTGTGTTGCAGAAGACAGCATTCTGCCGTTTCACGTGAACACAGATTATTTTACTTTATGGCAATCAAAACAAAAAAATAAATAAAGTTGAAAGGGGAAAGTACATAGGCTAAAATATCCTACTAATATTATAAATGCGAAAGTTTGCGAGGATGGATGGATGGATGGATCTTTGTTACTCTTTCACGCCAGAACGGCTGAACGGATCTGGATGAAATTTGGCACAACGATAGATTATAGTCTGGCATATAGTATAGCACATAGGCTACTTTTTATCCCGGGAAATTGCACGCTGGCGAAGCCGCGAGCGGAAGCTAGTAAAAAATAAAAATAAAAGAAATACTTTTTTTATATTGTAAATCCTAAATCCTGCGCGTAAGATCTGAGTGTGTGGTATGTGTGTATGTGGAGTATATGTGTGGGTGTGTGTGTGGATGTATTTTTAAGATTTCAGGTGAGCACTGCTAGAAGGTTTTAAATTACTTTAAATACTTACTGATATACTTGTTTAAAGCTATGTAATACACACAGTGTGAACAGTTGTGACCCACATACTAACTACAAATATATAGATACCGCAAGCTATGATCACTGATTTAAATCTAAATCGTCTATATCCCTCACATTTAGGTCGTAAAGATTTACTACAATAGTAATAATAATAATAATTCAACCCATTACTGTCCCACTGCTGGGCAAGGGTCTATTCTCAGAATGAGAAGGGCTAGGCCTTAGTCCACCACGCTGGCCCGGTGCGTTTTGGCGGACTACACACACCGTTAAGAACTTTATGGAGTCCTCTCAGGTGTGCAGGTTTCCTCACGATGTTTTCCTTCACCGTAAACGGAAGAGATAATCAAATTCTGATCCGCACATGATTCCGAAAAATCAGAGGTGCGGGCCCGGTTTGAACTCAGACCCTCCTG
Source organism: Shargacucullia verbasci (assembly GCA_947562105.1). Taxonomy (NCBI): domain Eukaryota; kingdom Metazoa; phylum Arthropoda; class Insecta; order Lepidoptera; family Noctuidae; genus Shargacucullia; species Shargacucullia verbasci. Next base: position 13,914,593 of record OX387293.1, read on the forward strand.
CATGGAAGGCAAGCGTTCAACCGCTAGGCTATCACTACAATAGTATCAACTTATATTTTCTCGATGCGCATACGTTTCAAGATCGTGTTAGAAAGTTTGAAGTGGAAATACCGATCGCTGGTAGCATGATGTCTGCCTTTTTATACAGTTAGTTAGATTTGAACAATAGTTAAATCTATTTTGTTACCGAAGTAGTGTTTGAAGTAAGATCACCAAATTCACTCATTTTGCGGGATCTGTACCGCTATCACGAGTTTTCTTACTATTTACTATCAAAGTAAAGTAAATTTTCATGATAGCGATTTTAGTTCTTAACTTGGTTACATTAGGGATAAGAGTCGCTTATGTGACATCTAGTCATAATAAAGATTTGATTTACTATTTTATAGAGATGTCATGTTAGCGATTCTAATCCCAAATGTAACCAAGTTAAGAACTAAAATCGCTAACATGAAAATTTACTTTACTTTGATAGTAAATAGTGAGAAAACTCGTGATAGAGGTACTGCGCCGACACTGGTGTCATATAAATGCATGCGAATTATAGAGTATTTTTTAAGAAAATTGTCAGAAATGTATTCGTTGTGTCAGTAAACACAAGTGACCTGTACATGACCTACTTGATAAATATATATTTACTTAAGACACTCAAGAAAGAAATGAGTATGTTAGTGAATTATTCCACCACTTCAGTATCCATGATTAAGTTTTTTTTTTGTAATATTTGACAGCTCGGTTGGCGCAGTGGTTGAGAGATCGACTACTACGCTATCTGTCGCGGGTTCGTATCTCGCACCGAAAAAATATTTGTATGATCTACAGATAGTTGTTTCGGGTCTGGATCTTTTTCTGTGTATGTGAATATAATAATTCGTTTCCATTCTCCATTACAAACACATTCAAATACAGGAATTATTTAAAGATTGGGGCAAAGTTTAAAAAAAATACGCTCGGAATCACATCAAAACGTTCGTAATATATTTACCTGTGATATATTAACTATCTTGCCAATGATATAAACATTAATGGATTGCAAATTAACTACAGATAACTATGTAGTTATGAATGTCAAAATAATCATGTTAGATACGAGCACATCTCATTATTTACACCAGCAAAAGTAGAAATCTTTCTTGCATGAATTTACAAATCTCGTGTGCAGTGCATTTTGCAAAACTAAATGAAATTCGAAAACAACGATACACCGAGAGATCACGTTTCTGTCAAAAATGTTAATATGTACATAACATAACATCACGCTTGTATCCCCGAAAGGTTAGGCAGAGGTGTATTATTGTGCACCCACATTTCGCCGATGCTGTTATTAAGTCCTATGTTATAGGGGGCGAGCCTATCGCCATCTAGCAGGCACAAATCCAGACTCCGTGCTACTGGAATTTTCAAACAGAAAAACCCAATAACACTTTGCCCGACCCGGGAATCGAACCCTGGACCTCACGCTCAGCAGTCGCGCTTGCAACCACTAGACCAGCCATACTCAAAGTGTGCTCCGCGGAGCCAGAGGGCTCAAAGGGGCAAAGTTTACTTTGGGCTCCGCGAAAATACTGATCATGCTTTCCACAGTCGACTCTCTTCTATCAAGCCTGACATCAAACATTTGATAAAAAATAAGACAATTTCATACCTCCCATTAGATTCAAATATTAGTGTTAAGTTATATAATTAAGACTACTCATAAAATCAGTTTTTGATTATTTTAGGGCTCCGTCAAGTATTTTGTTTTCCGAAAGGGTTCCGTCGCCAAAAAGAGTTTGAGAACGGCTGCACTAGATCAATGAGATAGTCTGTTATGTAGATGATATGATTATTTCAGGCACTGACATCTAAAACATATTCAACACCACCATCCATCAAATAATAGAATTGTGGCTATGGAGTCTATAGCACTTTTACTAAAAAAAAGGAATTGAAAAAGCCTAACGCCATAAATGTTACATGTGTGGAATAAGTAAACGTTTCGCAGAGAACTGTCGTAAATATACAGCGATTTTTTTAGATAATGAACCTTCAAAATTCTATATTTTAAGGTCTTATTAGTTCATTGAATTTAAAGACAATAAACGTCTATAAAATACGGTTTAAAATTTATGCGTGAAAAGAAAAAGAAAGATTTAAATCAGAATCAGAATCATTTATTTGTAAGAATGTAGTATTACATTGTATGATGTTTCATTATTATAAGTAGCTCAATACATTCTACCATAGTCAATGGCGTACAAATATAAAATTTTCAATTTACATAAATTATACCTATCAGTCAAATTAATTAAAGCAGACATTCAATTAAATTATTCAAATAGACAACAATAGCCACTTATATAACAATCATAATAAAATTTTATAGCTAATAGCTGTGCCCGCGACTTCGTTCGCGTGGATGTCGGAACTTAACAATGTATTTTTTAGTGAGACCAAATGCACTTAACGCTATTTTTTTCTAAAATAAAAGAATTTTTCTAAAATAAAAGTAGCCTAAGTTACTCCTTATTACATCAGCTTCCTGCCATTAAAAGTCCCGTCAAAATCGGTCCAGCCATTTCAGAGATTAGCCTATACAAACAGACAGACAGACAGACAAAAATTGTAAAAAATGTTATTTTGGTGTATGTACCGTATATATATTCATATGCATGTAGTAAAAAACGGTTATTTTAATATTACAAACAGACACTCCAATTTTATTTATATGTATAGATAATACACGTGAAAACTTTAATATTCTATGTCAGTCACTCCATTACTCCACTGCATTTATCATTTAGGTCGTATCGAACTTTAACACAATATTTCAACATTTACAAGTTTCTTTTACCGTATCATATTATTCAAATGAGCAGCATCCGACAATATAACTGTACGAGATCAAAACTCATTTTAGCTTTTTGTATTTTTTGTGAAAATCCCAAACATTCTCGGCCTTAATCGAATATCCGTTTAAAATAATGGAAATAACCCAAAAAGCACCAGGACAGGATACAAAGGACAATTTAATTATTAATCACAATACAATCACCATTTAATCTGTCGGTTACTGTCTGACGGGCTGTCTCCCACAACTTCAATGGCGATTGTTGCTCTGTCTCGCTCACGCTTCGTCGCTTTAGTTGAGGAGTGAAAGAGCCGGTTGTGATGCATGAATCATGGTGCGCGTGCGCCGCGGACCGTTACCTGTGATTGTTCTAGGCCTAAGTTGTAAGCGCTGAACTGTTTGTTGGAAGAAATTATTGAAGTTCTCGTTAATTGACGTTCTTAAACTTCCTTAATTATGTTTTTTACCATGTAAAGAAATAAATAAACACGGAAATTATTATTCTCTCTTTCACTCATGAACTTTTGCACAATGCCAACCCTGAACTTAACAATTTTAAATTCTTCTGTAAGCGTTATGTCTATTCCGTCTCTCCAAAAAATAAAATACGACATTCGAACTTCACAATCTTCCCTGTGGACCAGTACGGTGGTCCTCATCGCACCCTCGATCCTGATCGCCGTCGCTAGTAACGTGGCCGCCTGCTGGTACCGTTACGGCGTGTCGCTGGGCGGCCGGCAGCTTTGCTTTTATTTGACCAGCACCAGCCACGGGTCAGCAATGTGGGTCAGATTATCCAGTTGGCGTGTGTCTACTTTTTGTTAATACGAGTGGTTATGACGATATTTTTAGTGATTTAGAGAGCTTTGATTCAGCTATCTTTGTGTTGTTTTTTGAGTAGAACATAAATCTAAGTTAAGTGGTGTTGTGTGGTTGCCTGAAGTATGCAAAGACTTCTTGTAGTCTTTAAGAATACCAACCTTTTGCGTCTTTCTGTATTTCAACCACGCAATATGACTTTTCTATTTTATTGCATTTTAAAAGCATAAAGAACTATGGTGTGTTTGCTTTACCTCTTGTCTAATGATCTCACTTATTTATGATCAAATGATTTTTAGCACAATGGCAAACGAATTCACAATAATAATATTGTAACTTTCCGCTCTTTGAGTGGAAGAATTATTATGCTCTTGCTCGGTAATGCAAGATGACATTAAAACGATTTTTAAATAATTATTGTTAGTGACCTTTTTTATTGAACCTACAAGGATATTCCAAAGTAAGCATGTTATTTACAAGAATTTTGGCAAAAATACTAAAAACAATCGGAATGTTTTAATGTCGCATTATAATAAAATAGCGCTTTAAATAATATATTTAGTTCATTGACTTAATAATTTACGGTATTTTGGTAAACATGCCGGTCGAACAGGGTCAACCGCGGAGCGACGCGGACGTGGTAATATTTTGTGACATCCGGATGTAGGATGTGATCATATCCAACGTGAATGACAAAATTGTGGATTTTATTCATTCGTTTATTAAATTATTTCCTTAATTATTCATGTTAACTGAATGACGAAGCGGCAGTGCTTTCTGAACTGCGAGCTTTTATTGGCATTTTGACAAAAAAATTGCGTAGTAATTGAAAAATTTCGATAGTTCGATAATTCTGAAAATTCCTTGTTAATTAATAACAAAATTCTTGTAAAAGTATTTTATAATGCGTACGCGGGTATAGATCCCGCGACACGTAGCTCAGAAACCAAGTAATTCGCCCACAGCGCCAACCATATCGACAATTGTGTGATGTGTGTTATTCATTTTGCTCACAAATAATATTAATGAGTCATACTTAACTATTATTTGTGAGCAAAATAACTATTCTTAGTCATTACTAATGACTAAAATAACAAAGAAATTAAGTATCTTCAATGTCGAATAACTAACGTATCGCCGTATTTCTCAAGGATACGTAAGCAGAACTGTCTAGAATCCAAGATAATACTCATCATAATACAATCTTAATTGAGCGAAACTGACGGAGATTGGAATACAAAATTGAGAAGAAGAAAGAAGGATAATAGGCGTTATGATATAGTATTACTGTATTTATTACTATTCCCAATTTTTCAGAGTTATCTAATTTCAGACTAAAACATTTACAAATGGTTACGCAGATGTATACACCCAAATTTCGCCGATGCCGTTATAGAGGCTTATGTAATGCGCGGCGAGCCTATTGCCATATATTGCTATTTACAGAAAAACCCATTAACATTTTACCCGACCCGGGAATCGAACCCAGAACCTTACGCTTAATAATCGCGCTTGCGACCAATAGGCAATTTTGTTTTGTTATTATAGATATTAATATGCGAAATTTTACAGTACATTTTTTTTAATACGGGTTGGTAGGTACAGTTTTTTTTTCGGTTTTCATGATTCCGTGCTCTACTCAAGGTATTATTTTTATTATTACAAACATATTTTTTTACTTGTACTAACGCCCAGACTAGCGTTGCCAACATTTCTTCGGCGAAATATAGTATTTTTCAAACTAAGTTACAAAAAAATATAGTACACTTCAAAAAATATAGTATTTTATGGCAAAGGCAAAAAATAGACAAAGATAATATTTCTTACTTATTTATTTTTATAAAAACAATTTATTTTTTTGCACTTCTTGCATTTTAAAACGAAGGATTTGTTTGTTAGATTTCGGTGTTGAAAATATAGTATTTTTGCGTACTATATATTTCTTCAACAGTATATCGTACGCAGGCCCGAAATACAGTAAAATACTATATATTATAGTACGGTTGGCAACCCTAGCCCAGACCCGAACAACTATATGTAACTATCATAAAAACATTTGTTCTGTGCGGGAATAGAACCAGCTACACGTAGCGTACCAATCGATCTTAATCACTGCGCCAATCGTACCGTTAAGTCCAAGATATTATTGATATTATTTCGATACAAATATTGCTTGCACGAATTGATTATGTGTACCGATGTGAAGAAATTGATATTCTTTCGAACAAACTTTCTCCTATGTTAGCCAGTTATGATTGATATTAGCAGGAAGTTTAATCAAAATCAGCCAAGTAATTTCCATGTTATTTAGAAACAAACAAGAGTTTGAACCTTCGAAATAAGTTTGGTATTTTTCGGGCGATTTTAGTAGATTTTTTATTTTTTGTTGTTGGCAATACTATACTACTTAAATCTTTTTGTTTGCAACATTTTTTTTTATTTGTATGCAAACGTTAACAACATAACTGTCTGTTTATAAAAATAAGCTATTATTAATATTATAGAATTATATATAATCATAGAATATGGCTCAATATTCTTTACCCCGCCATCTTTCTGCCATCGTTCTACGCGACAGCAGTTCCATCACCATAATTTAGATGGTTGGCAGTCCACAACTGTGCGTTTCTCTAGAAACTTTCTGCGTCGCACAACAAAACTGTGGAATGAACTGTCGCCTGCGGTATTTCCAGACCAAAACGACCTTCAAACCTTCAAGAAAAGAGCGTACTCCTTGTTAAAAGGCCGGCATCGCACTTGTGAGTCCTCCGGTGTTGCGGGTGTCCATGGGCGACGTTAACCACTTACCATCAGGCGATCCGTCTGTTCGTTTGCCGACTATGCCATAAAAAAAACCCTCTCCACCTCGCACCATCATTGCTGCTTCAAGAATTTATTTTATTAAATCTACAATATACCACTAAATGTAGTCGTAACTTTCGCATTTCTAAATCTAGACCAGATTTAATGCTTGTCTGACTTCAGGTAGACCTTTGTTCAGACCAATTCCGTTCCAGTGCCGTGAACGGTAGACTACTTTTCGCATATTTTTTGTTGGTCGGATCATTTGAAGCGTGAAGTATTGTTTGTATAACCTTTTTCCGTATCAACGATAGTCGTTGTGGCTTCTTAGAGAACGATGAAGGTGTTAAAATCATCTTGTAATGATTCGGGGGGATAAGAGAAAAATATAGTTAGATTAATGTTGCAATTGGCAGCACTGTTGGCGCAGTGGTTATGAAATTGCTGCGCTACGTGTCGCGGGTTCGATAACCGCACGGAACAAATATTTTTATGATCTACAAATAGTTGTTTCGGGTCTGGGTGTTTTTGTATGTGAATATATATGTTTGTAAATGCACCCACGATACTGGAATTATACCAAAACAAAAAAAAATGTCACTTAGTAAATAAACAAATAAAATATATTTTTATTCATGTAGACCAGTTAAAGGCACTTATGAATAGTCAGGCTCTAGTTGCCACGTTCCAAAGTGTTGTTTTCCTATGGAGAAGAACGGGCAAGAAACTCCATGGTTACTCTTTTAAAGTCTGACTAGTGTCACTAGTGTCATTATGTATTTTTGACATTTTTACTAATGGTATTGTGGTTTGTATTGGTATAGTATTGGTATAGTTACATGGGTACACTGCTTGGTTACACTGGGGTGGCCGACGCGTTGTCATTATTTTGTGAGAGACAAAATAATAGCCAATTATCTTATAAATGCCACATTAGTCTAGTATTCGCATAGTGTGTTCAAATCTAGAGTGGAGCAGTGATTTTTTATTAAAAGAAAAAACTTCTCAATACTAGCCGATAGTTCGAAATTGTGACCGTTAGATGGCGATAGGGTTGCTCCCCATTACATTGAGCTCAAAAACAGCATCGGCGAAATGTTATAACGCAGAACTATACTCGGTTTGTTTTGGTACTTAACTACAGGTAAACAATCTTGATGTGTCTTTTTAATATTTTTTGTTTAAAAACTCATTTTAAAAATAAAACGCGACTAAAAACCAATTTAAAACAACAATAACGATTACCAAATCAATTGAACCACTAGTTTAAGCCGTAGTTTATTTGTTTAATATGTGTTTGTGTAAAAAGTCACATCAAGATTGTTTACCTTTATTTAAGTACCTAAATAAACAGAGTATAGAACTCCTAACCCTTCGGGGAATACAGGCGTGATGTTATAGTATGTTAACTTAATATTTTGTACAATATTGGCTTCCTAACAGAACATTATGTGGAAGGTAACACCCATTGGTGGGCAAAATACAATTATTATAATAACTTGGATAAATTGAATTTCTTTGTTCTATCAGCTCGCTTACTAACAATAAATTATACAGCAAATATCATATTATCTTTTCTTTGTGGTATAATTGCAGTATTGTTAAAGACAAAGAATGCGTCCTTATGCAAATAAGTAGAAGTGTAGCAAACGGTACTGATTAAATATTTGTTTGTCTGTGTGTGTGCTTGTTTTCAGATAACGATGTGGTTGTTAGACATGATGACTGTGATGTGGGACAATTAGGTGACAAATTAAGATTCATTATGATTTTATATTTTTTTCTTAATACAAGATGTAAGAAATTACTAGATAAAAAACTTTAACCTAATAATTACTTACGTCTTGTATGTCCTTCATTCTTTAATAAAGTATAAGTATAAAGCTTTATACCTATATATGTTCTTGATATCCAAAGTCAACAAGTCAAGTATACAAAGTAAAACGAGGTCAAACTGGTTTCTGATTTACTGTTACAATATTGATTATATTTAAATTAACGAAAAAGAAAATAAATTGAAAAGAGAACACGCAATATGACTCTTTTAATAATATAATACAATCGGCCGCGAGACTTTTAATAAAACGCAAAATATGAGCAGAACCAGTATCATCTGAGCCACGTACCAACACAAATATTTTCATACTTCCAACGTACGTTTTCTACAATATTTTGTTGTGAAAGTTAGATCAAAACGTGAGGAATTCTCATACACACGTAGATAGCTGATAGGTACTTATTAACAAGATGTTGATATCTAACGAGATGGTCGCGTGATCACTGCTCATCTGTCTACCTGCTAATTAGTGATAATTAAGGGTTGTATCGAAGAAATTTGAAGGAAATATGGCGGAGTTTTTTATCTGATGTTATTCGTTTTGTTCATTTTATGGCTTAATTAAATGTACCTGAATTGAACAAATGGAGCAATCACAATGATTATATATTAGGACAGGAGTTCCTAAAGCGGTGCGGGCACCCTGGTGTGCCGTAGAGAGTAAAGTGGGGCACCGCGAACACACATCAAATTGACTAATTTGCCATTGTAATTGATTACATATTTTTCTTAAATAATAAGTGTATCAGTTTGTCAATATAAATATAAAAACTCAGCTTAATATTCTGGATATTTTAATCTTTGTGCCTATATACTTAGTATCATTGTACCCTATTTCTACTAGCTAGGGGGCCGAGACAAAATACTAAACCTGTTTAGTGCGCCGTGAAAAAAGATTGGGAACCCTTGTACTAGGATTTCTTTTGTAGCGTGGGTTACGTGTACAGATAAACCTGACATGCACATATAACCAGGCATAGACCAAGTTCACACATAATGCGCAAATTTTACCTACTCGCGACATGGCCGTCAAAATGACGTGCGGATCAGAATTTGATTATCACTTGCGTTTACGGTGAAGGAAAACATCGCGAGGAAACCTGTACACCTGAGAGGGCTCCATAATGTTCTTGATGGTGTGTGTAGTCCGCCAACCCGCACCGGGCCAGCGTGGTGGACTAAGGCCTAACCCTTCTTATTCTGAAAAGAGACCATTGCCCAGCATTGGTATAGTAATGGGTTGAATTTATTATTATTTTTATAACTAATAAGTTCCGTTAACCTGTCACCCCAAAAAAACAAACAGTAATATCGTATTTCTATCGTCGTATACGACACCGTACTACTGCCAAAGCTATGTTTATAAACTGAGCCTTGTGTGTCTGCGTACGGGTACGTCCTTATTCATTCAATAACAGAGTTTTACAGTGTTATTGTAAACATGTCATCGATATTATGTATTGAATCGTACACAATTTTACGTTACGTTACGAGTAAAAAATATTTTATTGAGTAGCTTAGAAAGAAAATACTGGTACTTAGTCTTCTTCCTTACGTTTTAGGGCAAGAACACAACATTTATGATTTTAAAGAATTAAAACGTCAAGGTTGTGTAGGATAGAAAGAGATAGCTTATGTATTACTATGTCATCTTGTCTAGGATTAGAAGAATTTAGGAGTCTTACTATCCTCAGATTGGAACAGAACCTGGTAAGCCACTTAAACTGTCTGTCTGTCTAGTTCTGACTAGAAAAAACAAAGAACATTTAAGAGAATGACTATATGTATGGAATATGTTAAGTTTATGTATAAAGCTGTGTAAGCCAACCGAATAGTAAGAGCCAGGTACAAACAAGAATAAACCATAAAAAAGCAAATATAAAAGTAATAATATAACGTCTACGTCGTGTTTTTTTAATTTACTTATCATCTCTTCTCACTAGATTTTCCATAATTAAACAGTCTCTTGACAAACAAGTGATGTTTTATCTTACTGAGGCAATCGACGAATCGTCTCTGACGAAAGGGTAAGCACCCTTATACAAAATGACATCTTCAGTCCTCAAAATAGAAACGTCAAAACACAAGCTGTCAAACGGTCACGTGTTCATTAACGTCTCTTTCTATTCTTATATTTCTATGTCAATATGATTAACGTGTTGGTTTTACCTAGTAATGGTAATTTACGTACATCAACTAATCATTGCGTCAAAACGAAACAAGTCAATGACAGTTCGTCGATTGTCTCGGTAAGATAAAACGTCACTTGTTTGTCAAGAGACTGGCCTGAGTGCTGTGATTCTAGTAAGTATCTGATAAATATGGCCATTAAACGTTACAAATACACAATTTCATCATGTTTAGTCGATGAAGAATAAATTCGTTTGACACTTATCGCTTCTTTGATTAATCCATCGTATATTATAACAAGTTTGTTATCAGATATATACACCCTTGTATCTACTGATACATGCATGGAAACGCAGCTTCCGCTGAAAAGCGAGCGTGACTACAAGTTTATCTCAATACTTCACTGACTTCACGTTGTTATGAAGTTGTTGAACTTAAGATCGTATCATGTTCTAAAGTTGTGGCTTCTTCGAAGGTATTACGCACCACACCAAGAGCAGCAGAAGGACCACTAAAATCATGAAGCCGGTAAAATACATGTCTAACATGCGCAATCGCGATTGCAGTGGTTTAGTTTTGTATAAATATGATTCACGTTTTCTAATTCACAACTTTAATTCCTATTAGGGAAAGATCTTTGTTTATTTAAAAGAAGATAAGGTACTTGATGACCAAGCTGCATACAGTTTATAGACGTAAATCTCACACAAATTGAAAACCCGGAACGTTATACGTTAGCAATGGAAATATTTGTTCGATGCGGGAATGAATTGAATGCGTCAACCGCGGCCGTAGTTGGTGGTCATAGTTCGGAGTCTTCTGGCATTTAAGTTGCTGTTATTAGGAAGAAAGTATTATCATAATGTGCTCATTATTTGCCTGTCATCAGTACAATAGGTTTGCGGAACCTTGTTTAGTTTCCGCTTACACCTCGAGTATTGTTTGGACCGGTATTACTGTTTTATTTTTGTAATACCACTTAGTGTCAGATTTTATGTGACGTGGCATGCATGAAACATAACTCTGGGAAATTAAGACGTGGGCTATATGCGTATGAGCATATTACATGTTATGCCGAGGTATTAAAGAGTATGAGTTCTTTCATACATATTCTTTTATGGATGCGTATGTGAATGTCACACTAATGTTTTTTTTATCATGGCAATTTCCGTTTTATTGCTAAGCCTCGCTTTGCTTCATTTCGCAAAGACATGTGTAAAACCTTTGTCCTTGTCATTATGGACAGATGACTGATGCTCAGGGTGGAATATTCTTAATTCACTACCGCTCAGTACAAATATATAGATGCTTTTTTCACATTGTATTTTGTTATGCCTATACACGGCGTGTGAAGTCTTCTGGCGATGATCGCATTTTGATCTCCATATTCAATAGAAACGGTCAGAACAATCCCATTCCTACAATTCTAAAAGAATAAATCCATTTTACAACCTGACCACCTATCAATTTGTATTTGCCTGTTGTAACAATTCTTTTTGAATAACTACCAACCGTGTACATATAAGAGGTGCGAACAGTACAATTGTACCGGATGATGCATGGCCGCCGTATGATGTACCGCAGTCATTTGTCATGCTGTGTCTACTGGACTGTCTCTGTATAGGGGATGGGCAGAAGCACAGGGGGTATTCATTTAAAAGAGATAGGTTGTGGGCGCCAATTGTGCCAGCGGGTTAGAGCAGAGGTTCCCAGACTTTTTTTCTCATAGATCACTTTCAAAATTTAGCTGGTTCCGGTGGACCCCCTGCAGCAACATTTCTACCATACTGTAAATTGAATTGTAAACCTCCATTTTTTTGTCACGCCTACGTAGACCCCCGTCGAGTCTCCCGTGGACCCCTGGGGGTCCACCTGGACCAGTTTGGGAACGAATGGGTTAGAGGAATTTGACATTAATTGTTTTTGATATTAACTCACATTTTGGTTTAAGTCATCATCATTTTTGGTTAAAGTTGTACTTTAGCCTTTTTGCTGCTAGAAAATTGATGGCACTGGACAGTTTGGTGGCTAAACAGTGGCCTTACTCAATCATTGTAACAATCAGACATGCCATTCATCGAACAGTACCTCTATTACGAGTTTTTTTAACTATTTACTTTCAAAGTAAATGTAAATTTTCATGCAAGCGATTTTAGTTCTTAACTTGGTTACGTTAGGGATTAGAGTCGCTAACATGATATCTCTATAAAATAGTGAATAGTAAATCAAATCTTACGACGGCTAACTTCACAGCTAATATAGCTAGTTGTTTCTTTCTATCTCGGAACAAAGAAAGAGAAAGATATATATGGCAAAAATACTAATGTTCAGTGTCGATAAATAAAAAACTTAATATTATAATCCTTTACAATAGAAAGAACATCTATCTGTAAGCCGAAGAGTAAAGATTAACCGTATATTGAAATTGATTTCTTTATACGTCCATGTCAAGAAATTTCGTTCCACTATACGTAATGATTGAAGTTGTAAAACAATTTAAGTTCTTCAGTTAATGATTCTATTTTCATTACTTGTTAATAATAAACTGACAAAGCAATAATCCATAATAATAAAAAAAAGAATATTTTATATTTTTTTCATATATAAATTTTAAGTTTTAGAAGGAACGTAATAACGAACGAGAAAAGACAAGAGTATTGTCAATTTTCAGTTGAAACCGTCATTGTGTTTATTTAACAGCTATGTAGAATTTTTGTGCACTTATTATTATTAGTATTTTAATGGATTTTTGACGACTTGGATTACCCATAGGACTGAATTTGGATTCCGGCCCATGCAATGCAGCAACCCATGCAATGGAGAACCATTTCAGATTTTAGAGTGTGTTTAGACGATTATATATTTTTTTATATAATTATACATGGATTTGCTTGTCCCCTGAAATTATCATTAAATAAGTCGTTTTTAAAAAACATTTTTATTTAATTAATCCTTAATCCGCCGAAGGTTGTCCAGAGCGACAATATATTTCTGTATTCACCCGCCAAGTAATCTGCTTACCCTGTCAATATATAAAACAACGTCTCCCCCTCAACTTTTCTAATCTTGAGACCACACTGTGCTTCTTAGCTTGACCATATTACGTAGTAAAATAAAAATATTTAACCCAAATATTGGGTATAATAAAACCATGCACGTATCAGCCGCATTTGCTTTTTTCTTAATCCTAAAGATTTCGATCTCAAAATTCTCAGATATATAAATAATAGGTACATAGACCAAATTGTGGTGAATCATTTAGATATTCATACAAAATGAAATTCATAAAATATTTTATTTTATCATTAAATCTACATACGTCTGACACAAAAATGTATCCTATATACCGTGTATCAGAAATGCGTGGTAATATTCAAAGGTCAGGTCATCATGCTGAATAACTTTCGCCATGGGACCAACATCGTAATCGCGAAAAATCAGTTGTCCCATACAAAACTTCAATACCTACTCCACCTTAATGTATGGGACAGCTGATTATTTTTATTATATTTATCACCTCGAAATATGTATATTTATTTATATTTTTAGATCCATACCCTGAAAAATGACCACGTATTTCTGATACATGCTGTATATACACATTTACATTACTCTCTATTACACTGTCTTATAGTTGTGCACTTCGACCTTTTCCTAATAGTGAAATGTTTTACTTTTCCAATGATATCTTGAATTTTCACTTGCAGTTAGGAAAGTTGCTTAGGAAGCTAGGAAGCTGCTTAGGAAGAGTAGTTTCCCAACAAACAATACTCTGGTGTTCATCATGCATACTGAATTCGAAGTTTTTATGCATCGTTTTTATGTAGGCAGGATTTTACCGTCGATTCCATTTGCATTTGACATCCACCACACCAGAGGTTGTGATTATATATTTACTGACACCAAAATTCACGTTATATTCCGTTAATATCCCAAATTAAAACTTCCTTGAGGTTTTTAATCCCAGCTGTTATTATGTTTATGTAACTATGTTTTCGGATAGGTTTACATCTTTCTCAAATTGCCGTGTTTACTTCGCTGACATTGCATTGTTAATCCTCTAATTCAGCCGCTCTCAAATATGCCATGCTCAAAAGCTTTGCCAGACATTATGTTGACACAAAATAGAATAAATAAAATTATAAGGTAATCAAGCATATTGCTGGTAAAAATGGTACCGACTAAATCGCATACCATGAACTTCATTTTCGTTAGTATTAACTTCAAATGTCAAATTCTGACAGTTACATTACAATAAAAAATATTTTTCTTCAAAAGGTTGTATACAAAAATAAATACATATAAAACAAATAAATATTTGATTTAACTTCATACCTACTACAAAAACGCCAGTATGGGAACAAAGACACAACAAGATCGCTAACATTTCCCACGCCAAAAAGGCACTTTTAAACATTATAAAAAATTAAATCAATTGGAAATGTGCAATATGCGTTGGTTGTTCCCAGATGAAATTTAAACAAGCAATACAAATAAAACTGAAAGTGTTCCAGTTGTTTAGGGAAAATTAATAAACTTTATTATATTGTATTATTTTATCCTATAAAACATCAAGGTTTAGAGTTTATCCCAATTCAAGCCTAACATATGAGCCGAGAACAAAAAATTATCTACTTCAAAAGAACAGCAATCCGAACAATATCTGTCCATCACTAATCTATACACTACCTACTAAAATAAAACTGTAAAGGGCCTACCCCCTTTACAGTTTTACTACAGACACTTTGAGCGCAACTTAAATACCTAAGGTTTGTGCAAATACAACTATTATATATTAATTATTTTGAGGAAAATCTACTGCTAATCATAACAGTGTAATAGTTATAATAAGTTGAATCGAAAAGCTAATAACAAATTTTCAGATGTATCGATTTCACGCATAGGTTGGTGTATACGCGGATAGAGTTGCGGGCACAACTAATTATCAATAAGCAGTTATGGAACAGAATACACTTAAAGTTCAACTGAAAAACTAAAAAAAAATGAGACACAAATAAACATTAAGAATTGTGAATATCACTCATTATTGAGTAACTATTAAATCTGATTTATTTACGAACTATTACAATAAATATTATAAAACCAATTTAATCTCGCAATCTATCTTGAGTGTAGATAGTTTTGTCTGATATCTGTACAAGCAGGTATATTTTCCGTAACAGCCATAAAATAAGTAGATTAAAAAAGGTATTTCTGCTAATAAAACACTAGATCGGGCAACACTCGTTGACAATCAATAAATTATTTACAATGACGTATAAAGAAATCAATTTCAATATACGGTTAATCTTTACTCTTCGGCTTACAGGTAGATGTTCTTTCTATTGTAAAGGATTATAATATTAAGTTTTTTATTTATCGACACTGAACATTAGTATTTTTGCCATATATATCTTTCTCTTTCTTTGTTCCGAGATAGAAAGAAACAACTAGCTATATTAGCTGTGAAGTTAGCCGTCGTAAGATTTGATTTACTATTCACTATTTTATAGAGATATCATGTTAGCGACTCTAATCCCTAACGTAACCAAGTTAAGAACTAAAATCGCTTGCATGAAAATTTACATTTACTTTGAAAGTAAATAGTAAAAAACTCGTAATAGAGGTACAGAAAACGAACAAAGCAGACATGTCTAGTGCAAATTACATAAATTGTTATGAATTCTATCTCTAGTTTTGAAGAATATGAAATTTATTTGGGTGTAACGAACCAACTTTAGTACGTTTCCTTTATTTGTTTCTTCGATCAAAGTTTTTTTAGTTGAAAATTTAGTACAATAACTATACTAACGAGTCTTGTTCTATTTGACCTTCTGACCTTTCATTCCTCGTGTTTCCCTCCTTACTTACTCAACTTATAGTTGCACACAATCCATTTGATGTTGAACTCTATTCCTTTGTATTAAGAGTTGCGTTATTTCGTCTAAGTTTGACGAAGTATCTACAAGTTGACAGTACAATGATGTATTTGGTGACGTAAGTGTTAATTAAATGTTATTACTGAATGGTTGGTACAAGGATGACATTGTTTTGAAGATGACCCAGGGTATTAAAGTAAAATTCCTTTCATCTTTATGATAGAATCGGTTGCAATTAGTAATTTGAATAAACAGCCGTTGTTCATACTTAGGGGACGTTGGTATCATTTCTTTCATGATTTTTATTTTAGCTAGTACATTTCCACGCGTCATGATATTTGAATATGAAACGTATTCAAAATTTCAAGTAAATCATTTATAATTTTCCATATTCTGTCATCTTTCATATTCACAGTAGCGGATTCGTATCTCAAATTAATATTCAATCCCCGAGTGTAAATCAACTCCGGATTTAGTAGACGAAATAAACCACCAATTTCTATTACCACACATAATTATATAATTAAACCCGGTTCAATCAACGCAGTGTCTGTTGATTCCTCGTTGATTCAATGTGTAACTAAACGGTAATGTGTTGGAACTAAACAATACATCGTTTCACGTGCAATTAACCCTTTGGATGCGACGCGATTCTGCCAATGTACTCAACGGTATTGGTAAGGATGTAGGCAGATTGACACGGTTACTGGCGAGTGACGGTTTCATTGATTGGATGAGATGGGTGATAATATTCATTCAATCAATTTTGATCTGAACATCATCATCATCTGCCGTCAATGCAAGTATCAATTAATGCTTCTGATGAGCGCGTGACGAAGAATTAATCAATTGGTCTTAATTTGGTTTATCCAAGTTGTTTAGCTTTACGCAATACTGGCAAAGCTTTTGATTCTTCTCGTTTATGATATCATTTTAACTTGTAGGTTTGTTTGAAAACTATACACGACGCTTGTGTAGAACAGAGATCTCTAGTCTATTTTTAACGTCAATGTGTTAAGACATGGAGTCTGTTTTCTTAATTGTTAGCTCTATGTTGGCTTAAGCTTGAGCCTCCAATTTGGGGAAATTGTATTGCCAACAGTTATTTCTGTCTAAATAATTAAGTTCCCACGGTTTCTAATATTATCTTGGTTTCGTATGTCTAAATATTTATATTATGTGTACCCGTAATATTAATATTGGATTATTAATACGTTTCAAGTTCGTCTTTCATTATTGATAATAACAAGAGTTAACTCAAATTAATTTATATGAACGTACTCAAGTACCTACATACACAATGTCACGTCTTTTTCCCGTGGGGTAGGCAGAAACTACGGAACGCCACGTGCTACGACTCCTCTTTAATTCACTTTGGTACATGCAAACTCCAAGCTAGACAATATAATCCTTCAACCCTTACCATTTTTTTTTTCGTTCTTTATTCACACTATCAAAGCAACCCACACATATACACTGAAATAAGATGATTTGACCAAAATACTATATAATATAATCTTAAATAGTATGTTTTCGACTATTGGCGCCCACTGTGGGGCCTAATCGGATTGTCGAGTTACCTGTATCGGCAAAAACGCCCGGATTATTAAAAGGTTAATTAATCATCTCATATAGCGTGATGGATTTTGGTTAGAAGGGTTTTTTTTTTTACTTTTCATGACCTATATGTCTAGCGAAATTTCCCCTACAGTATTTCTCTTATTATGTTAGGTTTGGCCAGTCTATGGTTAGAGGCACGTTTGTGTTAACAAAAATTTGGGTTGATAATGATGATTTGACGATGGTAATGATGTATTTGCGTGATGCAAGAGACTTTTTTACTTCCTTAAGTACGACGATTTGCTTCTGGCTATTTTTTTAATTTTTATCCTTTTGCTAAAGTGTAAAAAAGGACTGTAAGAATATTTCTCCATTCACCACATATTGTGGTTGAAAAGTCTTAAGATAAATATTTATTTATTGCTAAAAGATGAATAGGTTAAAGTTTAGCCTCAACAGTCCATTCATATTGGATATGCAACACAGAAAATGTAATTAGCGTTAAATAAACACATAAACAACTATACGAGCTATTGAAATTAATTTTAGCAAAAATCAATTTTGCTATTAAAGCTGCAGAATGAATAAACGTATTTATTATATATATATAACTTTATTGAAGTATTATGTAATTACAATACATTTAATGAAGTACACCAATTCTACTTTATGTATTTACAAATTAAACATTCTCTTTAATATAATTATTTAAAATCAAACTAAATAATTAATATGTCAATCGTTTGTTGCAGGTATATATCAGACTTCGAGAAAAAGGGTTGGTAACAACTATGGAGGCATTATTTACAGACAGGGTGTAAGTAGAAGGCAAGCATGCACCGGCGCCCGCAGGTCATCGACACCACATTGATCCAGGGAATTCCCTTCATTCAATTAGGTTCTGTCCAGGTTGTAACTTAGCTCTAGTCGTGTGCTGAATAGTCTAGCTTTTCGTTGATGTACTATTTTTATTGGACATGTCTGTGGAGTTTATTTGATAAAGACTTAAAAGATATGGGCGCAGTGGCTAAGTGATCAGCTTTCTGCGCTTCGATTCCGGCATGGGATAAATATTTGTATGATCTACAGATAGTTGTTTCGGGTCAGGATGTGTGTGCTTCTCTTTAAAAAATCCACAGGATACATTGAATTGTTTATTATATTTATATTTTGGATATCCACTATGTGGATGGACTTAAATAGCGGATCTTTGTTGTATTTGAAAAATATTATTTTTATTATTATGAAACAGTTACAATTCCAAATTTATCAAAAAAAAAAAAAAAAGATCTGAATGCCATTTTCATATATGTACTGCATGTGTATATAGTATATAGCTTCAACAGTTTTCACATAGTCCTAGTAGATATATGAACGTAACATACATAACTTAGCTCACTCAACCGTATTTAAATTTTAAATAATTTATATTCAACTCAAAAAGAGAATTTTAAACCGTATCTATATGAATTGCATTTTAAGCAGCCTGTGTACTGCTGTACCTATTCCAGGACGCAACACACAGACGAATTTGTCAATACATTTGCATTCTTATTGTATACATGTTACAGTCTATTTTCAAATGCAAATTTAATTGCGAATGCACTTTATGTGAGCATTTTGAAGTATTGAACATTTATTTGTGAATGTTTTAGTGAAGTTCCAACGAAAATTGATGCGTTTCAATTACTTAGTGTAAAGCTTTTTATTTGTAAGAGTGTAGGGAAAATGATAGGCTCTTAGGATTTGAAATAAAAGTCTCGTTGTTCACTGTGAGTTAGCACTAACTACTCTTTGGATGCTTATCGGGGGATTGTTAGGATCTTGAATTGAATTGATGGCACGCTTGGCGCAGTGATTGAGAGATCGACTGCTGAGCAACGTGTCGCGGGTTCGATTACCGCACGGAACAAATATTTGTATGATCTACAGATAATTGTTTCGGGACTGGGTCTTTGTATATGTAAATACACACCGTGCCTCGGAAAGCACGTAAAGCCGTTGGTCCTGCGCCTGATCTCTCTCCGGTCGTGTCGGATTGCCGTCCCATCGTACTATGAGAGTTAAGGAACAGAAAGAGCACCTGTGTTTGCGCACACACTTGTGCTCTATAATATCTCCTGCGTAGTTGGCTAAGCCCCGGTGAGATTGGCTGCCGTGACCGAAATCGGTCAGGAGGACATTATTAGGATCTTGAATTGAAATAACTATCAAAATTTTGAAAAAGTCTTATTATACTCAATCTGCATTTTTAATATCAATTTGGTTTTTATTTTTCGGGAAACGACCAGAAAGTTCTCTGAACCCTGATCGACGCCATTAAGAGGGTTATTCATAGTCTGACACACATGATACTTACCCAATTATTTTAATGCTTCCATTTCTGAATCAGATGCCTACTTGAACAGCCACATCATACAACGTGTCTTGAATACTCTGTATTAGTATAAATATTAATGTCAAGGGGATCTCAGATAAGACAACCGTCAAAAGCATCACACCTGTACTCCCCAAAGGGTTAGGCTGAAGTGTACTATTGTACACCCGCATTTCGTTCATGCCGTCATTAATTCCATGTATATAGTAGACCGCGATTTTATTGCCATTTAACGGCCAAAACTCCAAGTCACTGCTGACTTTTTCTAACAAAAAAACCAATAAAATATTAGTAATTAATGCTAATATTATCCCGATTGGAGAAACTGAATGAGAGAAGCCTTACATGGTAGAAATCTACCGTGGTACAAATTATGAAGAATGTTACGATATATTTATAAAAGTAAAGCTGCAGCAATCAGGAGTCAGTGAGCTTTGTGGCTCAACGCAATCCCTGCTAATCAGTACAGCGAGTGATGCGAATGAATTCATTAGTATTCGTTAAGATAGTTCAGTCTAAAGCTTGCGAAGTAAAACTGCACTGTGTTTATAGATAAGTCTGTTGTCTAACTGTCTTCTGCTTGCTAATGTTATTGCCTCCAGGGGCAATGGCTACGGCTAGGGTTGGCTCGGATCCGGTATTGATATATTTCTTCGTATGCTTAAGTATTGAAAATCGTGTGATTGAGACCTAAAAGACAGGATTCCACTACTTTTATATTATAATTCGATTATACTAGAGCCATAAAACGTTTGCTTGAACAA
The DNA here is from genome assembly GCA_947562105.1 of Shargacucullia verbasci. Lineage (NCBI taxonomy): Eukaryota > Metazoa > Arthropoda > Insecta > Lepidoptera > Noctuidae > Shargacucullia > Shargacucullia verbasci. The sequence continues at coordinate 13,935,591 of OX387293.1, forward strand.
ACAATGTAAGCAATAAAAGAATCGTTCCATATATCCTCAACCTCAGCGCCAAAGCTTCGAATATAAAACACAGAAACAGACGCGACATTTCATAGCGTTGACACGTGTCACAGCGGGCGGGGGCGGCGCTGACACTAGGCTATAAACGTTGACGTGCACTGACGTGACGACTTTACGTTTTTATATCTGTTTCCAGCATTTTGGCTACATTTTCTGAGATAATTATAAGACAAACAAATCCAAATAAACAATATTTCTTCTTTCAAACTGGAGTTCATTCTATCGAAATAAAGGTTCTTGTGTTTATATTTTTCAGGTTTTCTTATGCTTACAATGTGCCTAGCCGTTGTCCGCAATTTGCTGCTACAGACAATAGACATCTCCCCAAGTTGCGGCTCAATAAATACTCGATGCCTTTTCCATTGAGTATACCCACCTGCCTTCTTTAAGGCTTACTGATGTAGGGTGGCGGTAGTTTTTTAATTTCGGACCATCTGTAATCAAAACTAGAAAAGACAAAGCCCTGCTAATTGTCAAGTCAAAGATTTTGGTATTTCTGGAAACAATACTAATCAATAAAATAGACTAACACGTGATTTAACATGTTATCTTTGGCATTACTGTGCAAATCATAACCTGAAACAACGTAATAAACTGATTTAAAAGTCATTATACTAAGTTTTAGTTCTCGTTTATACTCCACAATCAGCCCAGTTCTCGAACATTCTAACATACGAGTATAAGACACTTTCCGAGCAAAATCTCAGTAATTTACGCAGACAGCCTTCCAGACCGGTTTCACGTTAATTTTTCAAATTGCCTCAGTGGCCATCCTAGACCAATTATGTACATTTTGCTTCACAATTAAGATCTATCGTTTTATATATTCTTGTTACTAGTTTTTGCACCAGTAACTAGCCAGGCTCGTAAAATGGAGGTGATTCTATAAAAGAATGGACCGTAGTATATCATTTTAATTAATAGTAATGGTTGATGGCACTCCGCGAAAAATTATGCCATCAAAACGGTAATTGTGTTTTAAAATTAGTTTTTAGATTTTAGTTGTCAGATTTTCTTTTTTATAGATTTTAATTCGAGTGGAGATTACGTGTGATTTTGAAAATGTAATAGATTAATTGCTATATTCTGCACATCAATTGATCGACCACGGCTTACAAGCTCTGCGAGGATCTTAGAGGTTCTCGATGTGTGGCAATCACTCACAAATTAGTTGATAATCAACTTAATTAGGATACATTGACTGAATCGTAAATTCTTAACCTAAAAATCAGTTGAGTGAGAGAGAGATGTGAGTGAGTGATCAATTACTATCGATAACTGAAAGGGAGTAGGGTGTGAAACAAAACGCTTCGTTTGAATATGAAACAGTGCCCGGATTGTCCAGTCAATTAGTATCGAGTATTTTTGAAAGCGGGCTTTTTTTACCTTTCAACGCTTTCAAGTCGACTCTGCATAGATTATTTTGTGGATATTATAGAAAAATGCCTATGGGACTTATTTTAAATTAAAAATAAAATGTAGCGTTGAATTTTCAGAGTATTAAATTCAGACAAATGAGATATAAGTGTTATTATTAGGTAAAATTTATATTTTATATTTTAGTGTATCTATCTATCAAGTGTATCTAGAATTGTTTTTATTTCAAGCAAAAAAGAAGATATTTTACCCACTCTACCGCTGTACTATATTCTGATTTTTTTATTGCAACTTACATCCTAATTTATATTTTCATTTCGTCTCAAAGGACCAATATTTAAATAACCGATACTTATTTCTTGGGTAACTTCAATATTTATTCCAGCTACCTCATACAATATTAATCTCACCGTTCACTGCTAAGCAAACGCAATTGCCGATCATCGAACCAGCAATTAATATCGGCTTGCTTGACAGCCTCCCCGACGTATAGGCGTGTTTGGCTGTCTTGGGGTATTTGGACACAGTACGGGTATGTTTGTATTGGCCGTGTGATTACATGGGTCCAATTAATACCATTTCGGCTTAACGCGTCCAATCACTTTGTGTGTCTCGAAAAGGTCATGGATGTTGTTTTTGTATAATTTCCATTTGGTGGAAAAGGATGTGTAAAGGGACAGACATAAATAAAATACCTGTCGTTAAAAATAAATGGGTTTGAGGTTTAAATGCTCGATTTCGACCTACTATCACACATGACACATACATGTGAAATTAACACCGTACACCATCAAATTATTCGAAGCGATATCTATGCATGTCTGTATAAATTAGTTATTAACACTTTGAAAGGGCTGCGCAATATGATTTATGCCACAATGGCTGGCTATTGTGGTGAATCGCTCACGCATGTTCAACATGCTGTCTATATGATTGGTGGACAGGGAATTAACTAGTTACATCGTTTTGTATATAATTATTAATAGATTTGTTGTTATATTATTTACTACTTTTCGCCCGAGGCTTCGCCCGCGTGGATTACGAACCCGTATATTTTTTCGGGTCAAAAAGCAGCTTACAACCTATTATATAATACTTCCCTATTTGATTCGGATTTTGTTCACAATTTCATGTGTTTTTTTTTTCGCGGGAACCTATATCTTTTTCTAAAATAAAAGAAGCCTTACTCTTTATAGCACCATTACATCAGCTATATACCAGTGAAAGTTCCGTCACAATCGGCCCAGCCGTTTCGGAGATTAGCCGGAACAAAAAGACAGTTTTTTTTATTTAATGTTTGTTTATTTATTTATATAAATTCAGACGCATTCAGTAAAAAGCTGTGTATTTTTAGACTTATTAAATATTATATACAAGCTAAAAATATATAAATAAAAGTACAAACTGTTAAAAACGGGGAGGGGACGATATCATATGGCATCGTAAAATTCGTCCACATCGCTGTCAACGGGAAAAGTGAATGCCAGAATGCTGGCGGCATTGCCACGTTGTATGGCAATGCTGATTCTCTGACCGAAGTAGAAGCCAGCCCTGTTGTCACGTGAAGAGTCGACTAACCGTTTGCTGATATCACGGAAAATCCGATGAGCATTCGGACCCCACGGCCTTAGTGTTCCAACCCCAAACGGCTCGAACATATAATTCCCAATGAGGTTGTTGTATTTACGCTGTTTGAGGTTTTCTGCTCCTGCAGCAGCCGCCCCAGCACAACCCGCCGTACTTAGAAGGTGGGATGGCGCAAGGGTGTCGACACATGTCGCATCCCACACCAAAGGCCTACCCAACTTCCAAGGCATTATGGTCATCCCATCTGGTCTCTTCCCTTCGTCGCGTGCCAAGCCATTGGGTTCTAAGGCAGCTTGACACTTCAGTTTTATTTATTTATATTTGTATAGATTAATCTCTAAGTTTCCGTAAGTTTTACTGTGGTATCTCACTGCACTATTCCAAAATTCGCGTAGCCTAAGAATTTTCTAAAAGAACAATCCTTTAACACTTTGCCTGTGTTGGATATCAAACCCAAGACGTCATACTCACAGTTCACTGTGGAACATAAGAATTTTCCTAACGAGGCCTGGTTTTCAAGCGAGTCAATGACCACAAAGCCGGTCAATCCACACTAAACCCTTCATGTTTATAACTTCAAACAAATGAACGACAAATGAAAACCTCGTTTCACTTCCTGAAAATTTTCAGCTCTTAATAATATTTCCTTCTCTTTTTATCACCCATTGTTTTCTAAATACCTTAATACAACCTACCAATCTAAACCGAACTCAGTGCTGTAATATTTAGAGTAAATTTTTGTTTGATAAAAAGGTATAGTGTGGTATAGTGCTATGCCCAATGAAGTTTATCAGAATGTAAACATCTCTATTCTAAACAGTTAACCGGGTGCGGAGAGTATATAACAGTACTGTTTGTTACCCACGTTCATATTTGCTGTGGATTACTTGACAGAAATACTTGCACAATTACTTAGAATTATGATTTATAACCATCAGTTTACCTGAAAATAAAGTTTTATTAGGTACCGTGTGATTCTCGGTCAAAGACTAGGTCAACTCTCTAACCCCTGCTCTGCTAACATGGGCACCGCTATACAATTTTGGCTGCGCATTATTTAGTTCATATGGGCTCCAACTCAAGGGGACCATGACAAGAAAATTAGCAGCAGCATCCCCCGTGCTTCACAATATGTCGCTAAGGCCAATGATTAGTGATTATGGCAACACTAAAACATGTTCACTGCAGATTTATAGTGGTCTAATTAGAAGTCCCTTTTTATACTTTTCTAACCTATATACCAAATGATGATACAAATATATGTTCGCAAGAGATAAAATTAAAAACGTCCCACTTCATCAACTCACGATGCCATCTCTATTCATAGCTGTTCCACGAAACGTTTTAACAAAACACTTAATTTAATTGCTCAGAAAAAATATTAAATACACAGAAAAGTACGTTAGCGCCAACGCAATAAAGCATTCACAGGCGCATCTTCTTTTCAACTTTTTAATTTAAACTGTTTCGCATTCATATATTTTTTTATTAAAACGCCGTTTATGAGAAATATTATAGTTTGACTATGGGAGATTACAGATCATATTAAAGAGGACTTTTATATTCTATTGATGTGTTTTGATGAAATTAATGTTGGACGATGATATGAATATGAGTAAGGAATTTACACAATTTCTATAAAATTTTGGCGTTTGAAGACGAAGTCTCGATTGATATTAAATAATCCACAAACTTTGCAGTCTGAAAATATAACTCAACGTTTGTTTTTATTTAGGGCTATGTATGACAATTGATAATAAATGATAAAGGTGCATTAGTATAACTGCACTAAAGAATACTTGTAACTCCTTGCAAATATCACAAAAACTGAACCTTGGACCAATCATGAAGTATAACAACCCTCAAACCGCCGTCCACTCGCCAAACCGAATGCTGAGCCGGTCCCGGATCCCGGGCTGCGGTCTCCGGAATTAGCCGCCGTGTCCCGGGATTAGCTCGAGTGCGTTGCATTAATTGAAGCACTATCTAGTTACTTATTTAACGGGATTTATGTCTCCGAAATTTTGTTAGTCAACAGTTATTGCATTTTAAAGCAACCGCAAGCAACAGCAAAATATATTTTTAATTTAGTTAATCATCATCATACATCAGAAGACAACTAGGAAATGTTCTTACACAGAATCAAGTAAAGTTTAATCCCGCCATTTCGGACCAAAAGACCAAGTAGATCGGAAAACCGCAGATACACTTGATAAATCGAACGTCACGTTGCGTCGTCGTTCGCTGCGGTGTCCCGGAATTAGTTAACCGGGCTTCTGGCTTGGCTGAGCGTCTCCACAGTAACATGTAACTTGGCTCAGAGGAGTGATATTTAAAAAAATAAAAAACCGGGCGATCTCTCTAGTCAATTGAAGCTCTATTTCGATTTTACTAAACAAAACAAACACTCAACGCATGTGGTATAATCCTTAACTGGCCTTAACTTAAACGTCCTTTGGTCTTCTAATATTTATTTTCCCAATTAAATCCTTAATTACCATGTAGTCCTTTAATTTGTGCGTATTTGCAGTTGTTTCGTCCTAACTAAGGAGCGACCACAAACTTAACCCTTATAATTCAACCCGTACTATTAACTCGGTGGACACTAGTCACGGACTCGGTCCTGGGCTCGACAAAGTTTTTGTTCGTCAGTTTTTGCAACAGCGTTGCTAAGTTACAAGTGGCTTCTTTGAGAGTTGTCAGTTTTTGCTTAGGGGGCCAGTTGGCGAAGTTCGGTTAGGTTCGGTTTTTTGGAATTATGCGATTGTTTAGAACGTTTCGGTGAACTTAGGAATATATATTAATCTAGAGCTTAAAGTCTTAGAGGATTGTAAGCTGGAGAACCGCTGGGTATTCGAAGACATTCTTTATGTTTCACTTAAATACCGATATTGGTCAAATTAAATGGAAATTGTTTCGGAAACTGATATTCCTACACCTTCTCATACCTATTATTACGAGTATGTAAATAGGTATACGTGGTGACAACTTGACGTCTCGATCGCAAATCGGAACGTACCGCACTTACTTTACAGGTAGACTGTGTAATTGGGTCTCAATCTCAAAGTAGGTACTCCTGGATTCAGCCGAGGGAAATGTGTCAACATGACGCTGGTAGACCACTAATAAACCACCATATTAATTAATTAATTATGCTCAAATACCTTCCTAAGTTTTTCATAAGTGTTCCATCTCTTTCGGACCCAAAGTAAAAGTATCGGAATTGAACAAAATTATGGAAAAGAGTGAAATTATACATTGAGAACGAGTTTTTTTTTTGGGCCACAAAAAGGCACGACTTTCTCTGGCACTTGGACCAGTTTCGTTCGTGACGATGTTTTTCATTTTAAATGTTCGGAATGTAAAAACTGATTTTGTTAATAAGGTTTTATGTCTGTTTCAGAACCTTGTACAGTTAAAGGTCAAGTCGAATGAATGTGTTTATACTGTAATTAAAATAAATTGGTTTGTAACTTGTTAATTTTGGGTGCAAAGGAAGAGCCTCCACGAGTGACCAAACAATCATGTGTTTGTCCGGCGCTCCCTGGGAAGTCGACCTCGATGCTTCCACTGTTGATAGGGCTCATTTTTCCTCGATTCTCATGTGATAGCTCGTGCTGACTGGACAAAAGAACCATTTTTTAAGTGTTAAGATTTCGGGATATAATTTAGATCTAGAATATCATTCAACTTTTGATAAAATAATTAAAATCTCAAAGTAACGCACAATTACATTTTAATTTCCCTTTTTATAGCCCTTTAGCCATCCCTACCTAACCTCATCTGCCCAGAAATAAAAAAAGAAATGAAGTCAGTAAAATAAAGTACAAAACTTAATTACCGTATCCATCTGGTGTAAGGACCAAGATTAAGCTGGCATTAAGGCCAGGTGGTCGTCTGACCTTCAGGGAACTTGCTAACTAGAACTAGCAAAGTTCTGTATCGAATAACATTAGTTTGTACTTAGTTGAGATGTCATTTTCCTATGGTTGGTCTTGTGAGGCAAAAGAAATAAGATAACATTATAATATGGCTTAAGTGAATACGTGACAGAGATTTATTTTTTTGTTTCGGGTTTTTGTCAAACATGAAAGCAAATTGAATAGCTATATTTATAGCTATGAGTATTTACTCACGAAGGCTGTCTGTTACAGTTACAGCTTATTTTCTTCGAGAGCATTTACCGAAAAGTTTTGTTTTAACACTTATTAAGCAGTATTAACTCGCACTTAGGAATCAATCAACTAACCATGGAGTTTCCTGCCCGTTCTTCTCCATTGGAAATCAACACTTTGGAACGTGGCAACTAGAGCCTGACTATTCATAAGTGCCTGTAAATGGTTTTCATGAATAAAAATATATTTGAATTTTAATTTTAAGTCTATTCGTTGGATCTAGGTTTCTCTCAAGTTGAACGACAACAACTTAGTCCTCCTCCTTCCGCATTCAATCTATCTCAGCTACCTTTAGCACTTCTGAGAATGTGAATTTTGAATCATACACAAACTCCTTAAGGTTCTTTAACGCTTTTCTTAGTAACACATAAAATAATCATATAATCAAAAGATATAACCACCGCAGTGCACTGAATCAAATATGGAACAATTGCCCCTCAAAATGACCAGCAAGTCCCATTCTCAAAGTTTTAGCGCCCCTCTGACCACGGGCGGGCGGCGCGGTCGGCAGCGACTTCAAACTGTGATTAGGGCAGTTTCACGCACGCGGCTTCGCTTAAACTTACATTAAGTGTCGGGAAAAGTTTGGCTGAGGTCTACTCTTGTTTATAGAGTGGGTTGGATTAGACTTGCATGTTCTAATCTGGCTTTTGTGGTTTGTTTGTTGCAAGCTTTATGTGTACCGTTAGAAAATTGGATTGGTTTTGAATTGCATTCTTTTATTTATTCTTTTCTTTAGTGCTTTAATATGCCTATGGATGATATGATCTGTTTGGCTAAGGATCATTAAATATTTATGACAATTCATGACTAGTTGTTTTTAAATATATTTTCTTTTATGTAATGTCCTTTCTTCATATTACTAGTATGAAGTTTTGTAGTTCATGTACATCTATTGCCTTATTTATATACAATACGAAGGTACAAAGTAATCTACCAGTTTTCGTCGAAAACACGTCAACATTACAGAAACAATAATACTCAGTAAAAATAAGGAAAAGCTAAACAAAAATAAGCGTCAAGTAAAACATTATATGAGAAATACGGAAGAAGCAATAAAGCTAATTGCAAAGGAAAGAAGAATAATATCTCGCAAAGGTGTATTTTATCAAATCTGGGACGTTTAAACAATAATGAAATTGCCATTGCAAAGCGTTGCCATTTGTTGCTGTCGGCTTACAACCCTCATTTGCTAACTACTTGAGAATAATTTAAAGTTGCTGAGGTTGGGCTGCGCGTACACTATATAGGTTTAAAAAGGGATTGGTACTGTTTTGTTTTTCTCGACATGTCCATGTGAGACGATATTTGAATTTCGATTTGGCAATGCAAGCTATCTGATACAATGATTTCGTTAAGACAAGCAACAACTTTAAGTATTTTCATTTTTTTATTTATGTGTATTATAATGATGTTTGTTTATGTGCTAGGACCCACAACATAATATAGCGCTTTATGTTTGTCTGGATTTATGTAAAATCTTGTTATACCGCAGTGGTTGAAAGTCCTTAATGAAATAACACCAATGAGAAACTGCAGTTTATTTAAATCGTATCGTAGCGAGGTAATGACTCAGTCAGTTAATGCCAAGAGTAACTTTGACGACTAATTACTAAAATGTCACTGGTTTATTAAACTCTATCCGGTTTTACTAAAAATACTGACAGGTGTGCTGGTCATAGCGGCTTGTCAGATCAGTACAAATGAGCTTGCCATCAGTTATGTATGCGGAACCCATCAACTGGTCCCACGTGGTTCCTGTAGAGAAATAAGAACTTAGGGGCCGTAAAGGTCCCGAAGACATTGTGACAGTGAATTTTCATTGAAATGGTTTATGAAGAGACCCGGTAAAAGAAGTTGGCTGAGAAGAATAAAAAATTACGACGACATTAGACGAAAAGACAATGATTTAAAAAAATTCTCGCCCCTTATTACGTGGGACTTACTAATGGTATCACTGAAATGTAGGTGCATAATAGTATAGCTCTGTAGGTATAACCTTTTGGCAAAATACAGGCGTGATGTTATGTTATGTAATTCTAAGATAGAACTGCAGATACAGATGTCGGGTTTGCGTCGCTTCTGAAAATCTAGACTAACATCACAGTAGTCAATAGATTTTGCCACTGTTTAAAAGCAAGGCGCTGTGCGTATTTTTCCACACACTTCATTTTCTTTGAGCTTATTATTTTCATAAGTCATCCAAGGGAAACCTAGACTAAGATTTCAAGTTGTTTAAGTTTATTTATTTCCACTGTAAGAAATGGTAAAAAAAAAAACTCGATTTACTTTTATTTTCCACCAAAAAGGGTATTTCTTCGTTTGAGCTCTATTAAATTTGATCGCTCGAATAAATTTTATACGAACACACGCGATTCTGAACCTTACAATTATAACGATAGATGATAAAATACTTAAATTTCAGTCTACATTCTAATTCGACGTATTCATGGTAAATCCTAGATTTAAGTGATTACGAAAAAAAGATTTTACTATGTCAACTAAAAAGTTGCATTAGTAGAGAAGTTGTATTTTAAATATTAGATACCACTCACGTGTATTCTTGAATAATAGCATTTTCTTTGCAATTTTTTAAGGAATATGAATACTAATATTGTTTTTAATTTTTTAATAATTCCCTCCCTCTACTGTTTCTCTTGTATCGTGAGTACACAGATGACACATGACAGATGACACATGCACGCACCCTGACCCGAAGGCATGCACAGCTGAACGTAGATCATACAAATAATTGTTCCTTGCGGGTATTGAACCCGCAACCCGATTTCGCTGAATGGTACCGTCAACTGCAATTATTTGTTACTAATTTCCTGTTGTGAGTGATTTTTCATCTGCAAATTACTTATGGTCCTAAGAGTAGCAGGTTTAAGCAGATATAAGCACCAAGTTGCGATCTCACACTACACAACTCGCACAACCTTAATTATCTACCTCGCTTATTAAGCCCACATTAATGTGTACACAAATATTCGTAATTAAATTAAATTTCCTCCACAACGCAAATCCGGCGCGGCGGTGCATTACGCCATTGTTACGTAGACGTGATCCCGTCGCGTGTCGGATTTGAGAGTACTACTACATTTTGATTCATTTAGAATGATGTACGAAGGTATAGTTAATGTACAAGTATTATTACGTTTTTTATTTTAATAGCTGATACCAACAGCTCACAAAATCGGTACGTTGTTTCAATATTAAGACCATAGCTTACAGCGATATCGCTAATATCTTGCGGCGTATGTTTTTATGCAGCTTTAGCAGTCTTCCAAAGATCAGCCATAGGATCTTAAAAATAAACTTTCTTACTGGAGATCTTCCTAGATACGCATGCAATAATAGACACTCACCAAATATCTTATTCATTCAGTGAGGATAACTTCATCGACATTTGCGCAATGCAGTCCAGACTCCGAAGACTTAACAGTAGTAAAGTACACGGTCTTCCAAACTATCACCTGTGAACTGTAACGGATCAAACAAGGTTTGCCACATGTGCACTATGCAAATCGCCGACCCCCTTGATAATAAGTCTCCGTGAGTTTACGTTGAGTCGGCAAGTTTCAGCCATGTGGGAAAGATTTTAAATTTCGTGAGTTACACCCCGCGCTTTATAAGGCTGGGTGGGGACTTGTCGTTGTCAAAGCTATAAAGAATTGGAAAGTGTTGTCAGTTTTATGTCCCCATAGGGATACAGATAGGCTTTTAATGGGGGATCGTTTATTATGGTTACGTTTTGTTGTGTGATTTTCGGTTGAGGAATTTTTCGCGACGGGCCTAGATCGCGCGATAACTGCTGTCGAACGTCATTTTTGTGACATATAATGTATTGGCTGACAGTGAGATTGTTTTCACGTGGTTATCGCGTTGCTGTCGCTTTTTTACGTAATTAGGCTGCCGGTAGTTATGGTAGCATCCGGCCATTAGATTATAGGCATTTTGTCGATCTAACATAACACTCAGTTTGCCAACAGCGACTGAAATACATTCTGACGACGGTAAAACATAATATACTCGTATCAAAGGACCAAAACCTTAATAAACGGATGTAAATAAACTCACTTAAACAGTGCTTCAAATAAAATCAGAAGGACCTATACTTTTCTTTTTTTCCTTTCCATTCAGCCTTTTAGTGGCAATACGACAAAATAGAAAAGTCTTTCCATCGTCCAGTGTCGTTGGCGATCGATTTCGTTTTCAATTAAACCGGCTTTTACTATGAGATACATTCGCAATCCTATTTGTGCATTCGTTAGACGAGTTTTTGTTCAACACACCTCTTTATTGCCGTTTTTCGACTGTGAGCTACTTTGGAGTGGATGGAGAGGACAGTTATTGAGTCCCAGGAAATTGGACATCACTAAAACAAAGATTCCGAATACGAGCTTTTCGTTCTAGCTGATCGTGAACAATACTCGTGGATTTTAGCAGGTTTTATCTTCAATCACAGAGTGTTTGTGGGATGCCTGTTCACGGGTGCATACCTACTTCAATAGTTCTAAGAACAAAGGAAAAGGTTTTTGCGCAGTTTGCCCAGCTGTGGGATAAGAATGTGCTGAATTTATTATTAGGTGTGACTTTGTGAGATTAAGTGTGTAGTTGTACGCTGATAAACTCGTTAGTACTAATATAGAAGAGAAAGAAATATGATCGTGAACCGCTTGTTTATTATAGGGACTCAATAAAACGGAACAAATAAATAACAAAAAAGAGCAGTTTCAAAAATAGATGTATAAAAACATTTTGCCTCAACGCGATATTATCTGTTCTTCGAAAACAATGCTTAAGACAAAAATTATCATTAGTTTGAGACCATTTTTTAACCTCGCCCATAAAAAAATAATTGATGTAATAAAACAAATAACACTGAGAACGAATAAATAAAACTAGAAATATCCAGATATATCCAACGTTTACACACTGCATTCGATTAGAAGATACTATGTTCGCCAATTTAATTATACAGGCTGAATACTGTGCAAAACTGGCTTCAATGAGTTTTGCAAGGCGCAAATTGGCAAGAGCTCTCGTCATTGACGTTTAGTAGAGTCGATAATTACAGCCAATAAATTAATTATGGGCTTCACCTGTAGACCGATATAATTAGCGAATATAGGGACTTCACGTCTGACACTATTTTTGTACCCGAAGACAAGTGCAAAATGCACTTCTTGAAATGACTTTCTGCCTCATCGGTCTAGTGGTCGTAAACACGACTGCTGAGCGCTCATGTGAAGACCTCAACCTGGGTTTGATTCCTGGGTCTGGTAGTGTTATTGGGTTTTTCTATGTGGAAATTTTCAGTAGCAGTACGGAGTCTGTAACTGTGCCGGTTAGATGGTAATAGGCTCGCCTTGATTTCTTTCTGATCCAGCGATAGTACATATTGTACAACTGGTCTTTGGGGGCTGGCCAGCATATTGGTCGTTATAACGTATCAGATCGTAAATGCATACAGCTGAGCAGTCATAAAGAAAGAGGTAGGTATTGTCGTAATCACCGACTTAGCAAACAAACTGATTTCAGATTGTTGTTATTAGCGCACATAACCCTGCTGCTTACCCTCTCCACGTTGACATTATGGCATCTTTTTATGACTGTAATGGTAATCCCTTCTACGATACACAAAGCGAATGGCGTCGTACAGTTCTGTGTCGGAAATCTCACGGCCATGCAAATCGGTACGTCTATTTATTTATTTATTATTTTATTTTATTCAGTACAGCGATTAGCCATGAATACTAAATAACACGAGATAAGTTAACCTATCACTCTGTCTTGTGCGTGTTCTAGCAAAAAACATTTCGAAAATATATAATTTTAAAGGATCATTGGTTTACCACGCGGTAGGAATAAACATGTTTAAACACAGTTATTACAACATTATTTCTGATTTCTGGTTTAATACGAAAAGCTTCCTCTTATTTCGTACATTTAATTTATCATAGCCGAAATTCTTAGCAAATATTTTTCCATTAAAATTGAAATGGGAGTAAAATCATAATTTCAAAATTTGAGAAAATTTTAACGTAATGTAAATATTTTGAGTTTCTTTGAAAAACAAAAGTTCTCTTGAGGATCGGATCAAGTTCTGTTCAACTAAGATATTCTAAGTTTGAAATCTGGCAAAAATACCCCAATATCGGTAGTTGTAGGGACACTAAGCATAATTTGTCTTAACGAGCGAAATAATGATAAATCCTTAACTGGGGCTCAATATAATATTATTGTTTAATAGATGTAAATGTAAGTCAAGATTCTCCTTATCCTGAAATAAAACGAGGCCAAAGCTACTCGAACATGTCTTCCAAATCCCTCTTCACAGTTTGCAAGTCCTTCCACTCGTGTTCAAAGTATAAAATATATTTGTAGACGGCTCCTAATGCGAGTTCTATGTATGTGCCCGTGCCCGCCGGCTGGGTTGCACCGACAAATGTACCAATAACTGTTCAAACGCTTTGTTTTTTGGTACTTTTTGGTGTTTTGATTCTTTTTGGGGTACGGAAAATAAAAGTAGACTGAATGTTTATGGGGATGTGTTAAATACAAATACCAAGTTGGATAAGCAACGTGTAAACTATAGCCGCAATTTAACAGTAGCTGTAAAGGTAGTTTTAGCTTATCCATGAGTCCTTACAATGTGAATTCGTAACTTGTTTTAAACCACAGAATAAAATCTTGTACCTATAATTGTTCCACTCACATAGTTTTCCTTGGGTTTTCTCAAGGTTTTAGATTTTGATTCTTTTTGGGTCTTTAGGTGACTGCAAAAAAATAAATTTATACAAAAAGTTCACGTTGTGAGTGAATGGCCTAAACACGTCAATGTGACCCTCTATCAAAGATACTATGACTTCATATTTAGATTCAAATGTAGGTGTACTGATTTCTCGTAAACCCGATTTAGTAACACATCTTCAATCCGATTTAGATTGCGTTGAACATATTTTCATGACAATACATACCGAACTATTCGCTCCTGGCAAGTAATCCCTCAATAACGAGACAATATCGGCGCAGCTCTTTTGTAACAAATCGAATGAATCTGTTTCAGGTACGTCTCCGTTCGGCTCCGATACGTCATCCGTTTCATTACACGAACCATTTGTTTCACCGATGGAGGTACGGTAAGATTTTTGATCATATGGAGGTAGATACACACAGTTATTGAGTTGCATAGAGACATAAATTACTAATGTCATGTACAATGGGCCGCATACTTCGTTTAATCTATGGTTTAGGAAGGTACCGTTCCAGGTAACTCAGTGTCATCCATATTGTAAAACCGATTAACAAAGGTAATTCAATATTTAAGGTAAGGTTTTTATATACGCAGCTTATGTTTTCTAATTTTCAGTATCCTGTCTTGCAACACTTAAAAAATATATATGAAATACAAAGAAGTACCAACAAAATAAATAATGATCATTAAATACGGAGACAACAAATAGGTTTGAGTTGAAGTACCTATTTTAACTTTGTCGTCGCCACAGCGGCAGTCTAATTACCGATGCAGCGACAGGCGTAGATTGCGCGATAGCTTCTGTCAAACGTCATTTTTGTATCATATAATGTATTGGCTGACAGTGAGATTGCTGTTGCGTGGCTGTCGCGTTGCTGTCGCTTTTTTACGTAATTAGGCTGCCGGTTTTATTTCTAAAATAAATCGGTCGTCTATTTCTAACTTGGTTTTTCTTTTTGCTTATATCTAAGATTAGTGTTATTTGGCGACATCCTGTCTCGCCTTCTTTATGACATTACTACAAATAGTATTGGCATTGATTTCAAAATAACTCACTCTAAAATGCATATTTATACTTTTATTATAATGCTATTATAATTCTCTCAGTTGCGATATTGTGATGAAATAGAATTGACATTTGAATCGAGAAAAACGTTGAATGTCTTGCTTTGTTGAACACGAATTTGATTTTATATTTTTCTTCGAGCATTTATTTATCTTGTCTAGCTTTGTTGTGTCAGTTGTCTATGAGATATCTATTGCAATAAATAGTTGTCTAGATAGTTATTTCTGAAACTGGTAAAAGGTTATCTTCTAAATGGACAAATTTCGCCTTGTCAATTGATTTTATATGTGTTTAAAAATATCAACACAATGGTAAACTTTTGAACTTTGAAAGCTGAACATTGCATATTAGGAGGAGTTTTAGACTTGCCGGCCAGCGGCAGTTCACCTTATTGAAATATACCTTAATAGGTTAATTTGTATATCAAAATCTTTTTCTTCAGCCTCGGCCTCATTCTGGTATCTAGCGTAATCTAGATAAATAAAAAGACACGTTAAAGCCTTATAAAGAATTATTTACATTTATTTAGCAGCAGCAAAATTTATAAAAAAAATATTGCATCACTCCTGTATTCTCGGAAGGGTAAGGCAGAGGTGTACACCCAATGAAAAAATTTCGCGTTGCCGTTTTTGAGTCTACCGGACATAAATCCAAACTGTTCAGGCTACTGGTAATGTTCATACAAGAAAAACTTAATTACCCGGTAATCGAACCTAGGATTGAACGTTGAACGACGAATATGGCTTTTTTATCATGTACTCTGTTGTTCTTTATGCTGAAGTCTTTGCAGGTTATCGGCCTATTGACTTCATGACGTTGGAATATTAACAGATTTGTTTAGACATAGCGAGACGCGTTTAGACAGGAAGCTGATTGTGCCCGTGGGAGCTGGTCAGCAGATTGTCTATGTTTTCTTGGGAACTCACCAGCAGGGACTGTTTATTATACAATCTTCTATGTGATGCGTTCGTTCAGTAGTACGTAACTTCCTTTGAAGTGTAGATTCTCTACGTCTCTTGCTTGGCAACTGGCAGCCGGGTTGGTGATCTTGCGTAGAAAAGTATGCAATGAGATTATCGATAGCAGACTTTATAGCAACAATCATAAATGGTTGCAGATAAAAGCTGTAGAATCTACGCCAAATATATACATGTATGTATATATACATATGTAATATACCTTGTACTGAGTTAAAATAAAAATATTTCCATCCAAAAATTCGTGTAACGTAGCAATTCTATGCAAAACACCAAGTGTTTAACATACTAGTACATAGTGCGGTAATCAAACTGTTGGCGCGAAATATTCCCTAGACACACTAGCGACATTGTCGTTTTTGTGGTAGCATTCGGAAACACACTGCCGCATAATAGCTGCTTGGTATGGCAGTATTCGTTTTAGAATCGAATACTGATGGCTACTGAAGCAGTACTAGTTTGGCTACCAGTGCGTGAAGGTTTTGTTCATATTCCCTAATATAATTCATTAAAGAGTCAAATCGTAGCTTATCTTACAATACCGTGCAAGTAAAATTGTATTGTATTGTATAGGTATATTACACATTCACGAAATTTTTCATAAGAAATAATCAGTATTTTTGTCTCTTCTGAAAACTTGTAAAATTTTACTTGCACGGGATTGTTAGCTAAACGAGGAAATTTAGAAGCAATACGGATATTCAAATTCTCGGATGGATTTATTATTAAGAGACAAGGATGCAGCGATTGAAATCGCAGTAGTGGAGCCTCAGCGAATCAGTTGTTTGCTTCAAGCTTTACCCATTCCTTAAGAATGCGAAACATCGAAGCATCTTAAAGTAGCAATGTCGTCTCCTCTTCGCAGAATATGCCATCAACCAGAACAATCTTGTGAGTGAACGGAGTGCCATTGTGTGGCGCATATTGTGGGTGTATATTGGTTTCTTGTCGTACTAGGTAAGCAAGCCATGTAACGGTTTAGTACAAAAAACAATATATTATGACATTACGCTAACATTTACTGTAAAACTTAAGGAACTGAAATAAATGAAATTTTATAAAACGCTTCTGAAAGTTCCGAGAGCTTTTTGTAATGCGTTTAAAGTTATTAAAACCCTACAGAAGGTAAAACAAAAGTACTATTGCATAAAGCTAAAATTCATGGAAAAAATATACAAAGCATTTTCTTGAGAACGCTTATATTCTGAAACTATAGGTTTATGAAGCTTTGTGTCAGGGACGTATCGTGATACCAATAAACTAGCTACTCCACATAAATAGCACAGATTTACTAGATTCATATAGGGTATAAAATGGTTTCAAAATGCGATGTAAACCAAACAAAACGCGTCTTAAAATACGCTTGCAACAGAACAACTCCTCGGGTGTAGCGTTGCTTTGTGCGAGGCACGTATCATACACTACTTAGTTATATGTGCAAACGTGTGCCCGCCATTACTATACAATTCTAAAGTTAAATTTAGTTTATTAAAATATATTTGTTTGAAATTACTGCGTACATATTTGCAACAGAATACATGACAACAAGGAGCTAAGCGTTGCTTTGTGCGAGGCATTGATACGTTACTCAGATATCTAAACCTAACACATAGATATTATTCGTGTTCATTGTATAGGTAACTACTCATGTGTAGATCCTGTTTCCAACGTAGGAAACTAGAAACAGGATCAGATCTAGGTTAGTTCATAACGTATAATTGCTTTAAACTACAAAGCGATTTAGTATTTTCGCTCGAATCGTTTGCATCGTGAACAGTCTCGGGAGTGTATAATATAAAGCTTTCTTTGAGCGAAACATGATTTTAATTATTTTAGCCGTTGACGTTCATATAATGCTAAAGAAAATTAAATTCTAAAATACCTGCAACTATACTCATAGTTGCAGGTATTTAAGTATTCACGGAGTTAAAATTGTCTACGGTAAAAAGTTAAGTTGTCGACGTTTTTTCTCAGAATACGATTCCGATTGACAACAGTCTACACCCAACTGATATAGCAGTAGATTAAAGCATCTGTGATTTAAAATTAAAATTCCGTCAAATTGCATTGTATCAGATACCGTGCCTTTGTGCCAAACCCGACCAGTCTCAGGGGTAACGCTAGGAGTTCCTTTGTGCGAGGCACCGATCTAGCTATTTATGTCCTTTCAGCATGCGCCGAAGATGCATTTTAAAACAGTCGCGTATCGGAGTTTTGTGGTCGTGCTTAATATCATATTACTTGCCTCGAGGCATCTGCGGCGGTTGCGCCTCCGAATAAATAATTTTGTGGAAAAGTGGTATTTGCAAGCTGGTCGTGGTGTAAGAAATAGGGTGTGTCAGCTGTTTCTTATATAATGATAGTTATTTTGTTGAATCGATTTGTGTATCGTCATACCTAACGATACGAACATAAAAGCATAAAGATTACAAATTAGCTTAAACACCGGCAGAACACATGCTTAATTATCAAAGTCCTCCGCGTTAGTAGTTAACAACTATTGGGTTGGCGCATAAGTTCTTGGACACTCAAACACATTTATTAAAAATAATTTTATTTATTATTAAAGAAATATTAATCCACAATATAATGACCATCATGTTCAACGACATGTAACCATCTCTCTGGCAAAGACATTATGCCGTCTTCCCAAAAAGCAGGAGGCTGGTGGTCAAAAAACTCGGCGATATTGTCTTGGAGTTGTTCATAGTTTTCAAACTTCTTCTTTCTTAGATGTAACTTTAGAGCCCGAAACAGACAGTAGTCTGACGGCGCAATATCAGGACTGTATGGCGGGTGAGGTACCACTGTCCAGTTCAGCTTTTCCAGAATGTGGCGGACAGACTTCGCAACATGTGGTCGAGCGTTGTCCTGAAGAAGTGATACAGACAGCCTTTTTGGACGCTTAGTCGCTATTTCTGAAGCTAACTTTTGCAGTTGCTCTCCATAAATAGTAGCGTTAATAGTCTGCTTCTCGTCCAACAGTTCCCAATAGAGAATGCCCTGCCAATCCCAGAAAACTGATAACATTATCTTTTGTCCATGACGATCTGGCTTTGGTTCCGTTGGCGCCCTTTCTCCGCGTGGAACCCAATAGGCCTGCCGCGTTTCGTTGTTGTAGTGAACCCAGGATTCGTCGACAGTGACAATGGACCTGAGAAAGTCTTGTCTGTGTGGTTGCAGGAGGAGACTTTCGCATATTATCACGCGTGCTGCGCGCTCGCTGTCTGTCAAAGCGTGGGGTATCCACCGACTCATTATTTTGTGGTAGCCCATTGCATGCAGGTGTCGAATTATAGTGGAATGGTCGTACCCAAGTTCCTTCTCCAAGTCCCTGGTAGTCGCATCCGGATGTCTTTCCAAATGTGAGCGTAGAAGGTCTTCGTCGAAGACAACTGGCCGACCGGAGCGAGGTTTGTCTTCACAACTCGTATCCCCCTTATCGAAAGACTTATACCAATAACTCACTGTGGAATGAGCAATAGTGCCTTGTCCAAACGCAGTGTTAATTTTCTGTGCCGTTTGCCTTGCACTCGTTCCTAGATTATGTTCGTAAAGCATGATCGCTCGTAGTTGACGCGGTTCCATTTTGAAATAAACTGAACAACTCGGAACGCGCTCGCCCTTTTATACTCCTTGGCGTAAAGCTACTAGAACATTCTGTAGAATAATAGATTATTCTAGTGTGTAACCGAATTGAAACCTAGAAATTTTTTAATGAAATCCAAGTGTCCAAGGATTTATGCACCAACTCAATATAATTAACTCGGTTACAAATATTGCACTTCACAACTCCACAAACTTCCTCTCATAAGATGTGGAAAGCCGAGAGCTGAGAACTTGGTTATCTTATTAACTATTCATATAATTTAATCTCAAAAATGCTGGGGAAGTAAGTTGTCTGCAACAGTGGCGGGTTGTGTAGTGCATTATGCACGGATAACCCGCCTGGGACCAGGGAGTTGGTAGCTTATTTAATGATCTGTTTAGCATTGCCTCTTCTAGTTCAGCTGGTGAATTGATTATATTTTTACTGGGTTAAGTGCGATCTTCAGATCTTTAGTATGGTGTAATTGGTAGTTAGGATCTACGTAAATAAATACTCAGTTATACATAAGATTGTAATAATTGTGCCTTGGTACATGGCGATAGGCTGGCGTGGCGATATGGCATGGCGATATGATGTGCTACCTGACATCCTCCGCCGTTATCTGACGAATCGTGCAAGCTATATTTCAAAATCTCGATCTCTCTAGATTATTTTTATCTTGAGTTTGAGGTTTCAGGTTATTAGGCCTGTGGGTCACAGTGTCCGCTAGTTTTCAGCCTAAAAGCGTGACTTTGCCTTAACCA
This sequence comes from Shargacucullia verbasci, assembly GCA_947562105.1. NCBI lineage: Eukaryota > Metazoa > Arthropoda > Insecta > Lepidoptera > Noctuidae > Shargacucullia > Shargacucullia verbasci. The sequence goes on from OX387293.1 coordinate 13,955,946, forward strand.
CCCGGATCTGTTTCGCCAATTTTTGTCGCTAATACCATTTTGTGCCCATTTTCATCCTACTATTTATTTTCAATGGCAATGATTGTCGATTTCCTAGTTTAATCTAATAAAAAATGTACTTATTTGCTTGTAAACGTGCCTTGCTGAAAGTAGGCCTCCATTACAGATTTTGAAACAAATTATCGACTTAGCCTTTCAATGTAGCAGTCGACTACTTCAGACAGGTGAAAGGCTCGTCTTGTTAATATAACCTCTTAGTTTCTCTTCTCATTTTTGTATGGTTCCAAGCAAAAAATAAACATTTATTTTGTATTTAATTGCCGTTTAAGAGACAAATAGTAAGAGCATAATAGTAGGTACCTGAGATCAGTAAACGACCCACTTAAAATCTTTCTACCATCTTTTATAAAAGTTCCGTCGTGCATTACAGCCGCAGGGTCATCTTGAGATAACATCTGCGATATCAGACGGTAGCGCTGAAAAATGCGATGTTTCACCGGGATGCTGCAGGCACCCGTGTAAGTGCATTAGTGTAATGGAACCCACTGTACGACCATGTGTGTTTTGAAATATCTTCACCAGCCACTGTTCTTGGATTACGTTTGATGTGTGCTGGAAAGCTTTCTAAGTGTCTTGTTTCTTGAATTTTTCGTGATTTATTTCTTTTTGTTGGATGAAGATGTGAAAGCTAGCTGTGTTTGCTTGCTGGGAAAGTATGAGCTGTCCTATTGGAGGGAAGCTATATCTGGATATCCTGCCTGCTCTTGTGGCTGTAGTCTGGTATTGTGTTCTTCTGTGTTAATACAACAAAGAACCTCCAAACATGAAGCCCGCTACGCGCGGTCATCATAGCCCCTATTCTAGAGTATTTTATTAACTCGTATATGTTATATTGACCCGGTGACCCGGGTACGTCTTAAAACTGCGGCCAGACACCGGAGGACGGGCAGCAGCGTCCTCTCACTAATCGGTGAACCACTGCGATCCCCAAGCCGCCTGCCAAGCGTGGGGATTATGGCAAACCCCCCCTTGAGGGAGGCCTTCGTTCAGCAGTGGACGTCTTTTGGCTGATGATGATGATGATATGTTATATTTACAACACATTCGAGTTATTGTGTGCAATATGAGTCAATCACACTACTTTCACTATTATATCGTTACAAAACATTGGCGGGACCGGCGAGCTATAATTAGCCAATTAAACGAACACTGTCCGAAAAACTGTGGAACCGAAATAATTAATGAACCAAATCGTGTTAACACCACCGCAGACTAAGTATAAACGATCAGAAGGACAACACAATACATAATGTTCATGCACTTATTAAGGACGAAAAGTAATATTTTTGGTCCTCGTGTGTTGTGACTGTTCGCTTGTTTTACTGTGGATTACATTCACATCCCAATCCAATCGAACGTTCGACTTCAATTGACGATCCCGCAAAATATGCTTTTGGAGGCATCTACGAAGACCTCCCTAAGAGCTAATATGTCTTTGTTCTTGGACCATTGCAGCTTCAACTGTACCCTTTAAAAAAATCCGCTTGCACACGCTTGTTTTTTTTTTCGTTCACCTATATGTGAGCTAGTCTTATTATATGCGAAGTGTGTACTGAACCTTTTGTGTCCTTTCTACCTTGTGACATTCCAGAATGAACGCTCAATTTATTTATAGTAAAATTTAATTCAATCAGCTTTTCCGTTCAGTGTCCACTTTATATTGTACTTCATTGTCATTTTGTGTCAACTTCATTAGCATATATTTTCTGCTGTATCTCGTTAACAGGAAGCAACCGAACTTCGACTAAGGTTAAGAGGATGATGGTATCTGGATATATTTAAGATGCTGAAATTGGAACCTTTACATCCTATGTCCTATGTGAGGAATATGTATGTTACTACATTCGCGATACTACGATATAAAAGATCCTACATTCGAAGGTTCAAATTAATTGGTGTAGACCTTGTAACCGTGGAAGAGATTGTACTGTTACTTTATCAGCTAATTTACTTTGTAAAACCTAACCTTGATTCTACAAAAATAGATTTGAATGCCTAAACGAAGTAAAAAGAAACTTATTATTTCAATGAATTGTGACTTACTACAATTTATGATAACATTGCCTTTGTTGACCGTAGATATAGGTACATACAATACCTACTATTTTATTGAAGTGCAATAATAGAGTGATTTTCCACCTACTGAAATGTCAACAATAACGATTGGGCGTCATACCACAAAATAATAGGAACGCGAACCAGAAGTTCTACTAAATACAATGCGCGAGAGCAAACTCACACATACTAGACACTGAACGAAAATATTGGTCTGAAAAATTCGTTTTGTGATATTGGAAAAAAAAATTCACCTTAACAAGGTACGAGATTGATTGCCCAGGGTGAGTCAAATTTGTGTAGGCTATGAAAACCAATCCACAAGACAGATGAAAAGAAAATTTTATTTCGTTTAAGTGCGTGCAGTTTCTAACTATAGCTTTTTAGGTTTTTGTTTTTTTATTTATTTATTTATTTATTTATTAAAACACAGTCACACAAGGAACATAACACAAATTCTAGTATATAGAGGTACATTTACATTATCATGTCTTTCTGTCTCCCAAACTAGGCGAAGCCTGTATCTTGGGAGGCAGATTATATTACATTCTCTATGCTCATGGCCCGTGTGAGATAATAGGTGTCTTTAACTATTACAAAAGAAAAAAAGTAAACAAGATAATAAATAAAAATATTTTACATTGAAAAATGAAAATGAATGAAAAATTGCCGTTTTGGTGTGTGTTGCGTGAAACGGATGCGTCTTGAAGAATGTTAGCGAAGTGTGAGGTTTGTGTATGTTAGTGCGTGCATGTGTGTTTGTGTGTGTGAAAGTAAGTGTTTATGTTGTGTGGTGGATGCCTGCAAGAGAAGGATAATCTAGTTTAGTAGTGACTCAGTATCGGTGTAATCTAAGTTTAATAGCCAGGCCTTTACCTTTTTTTTGCATGCGTGTCGATTTAAGGTGTGGATTTTAAGAGTTTTATTAATTTTGTTATATAGTCTAGCACTGACGAAGGGATATTGTTTATGTGCAAAGGATGTATGGTGTGGTTCCGTGTAAAAAACAATATCAGCACGACGTTTGTTATTAATAACGAGAGGAGAGCGGTGTTTTCTCAGAACGGTGTGGAGTACATAGAGTTGCCGGACTGTCAGAACCTCACTGTCCGCGTAGAGTTGTCTCGTTGGGTATCTGAACAGTTTACAAAACATGACTTTGATTGTTTTTTTTCACTTGCCGTAGTGGCTACTTATGTTAGGAGCGGACCTTTTGCGCCTTATTTTATGGTAATAATTCGCCGCAACCCTCCACTGCGGCGCTTAACATTTAATTCCCAGTACCGGTACTTTTGATGCTCGTCACCTGATGACAATCGAATATGACCCGTGTGGCTGAATTGTCGAAATGCATCGGTAGGGTTCACATCATACGTCTGAGTATATAGCTCATACTTTTATGTTTTAAAAACAATTTATAAATGATAAATACGCCTTATAAAAATATGGTAAATTGCATTGAAAGGGGTGTTACACCGTCTAATCTAACAAGATTGATAGTAATAATATATTGGGGAGGCTTTAGTTCAGCTGACTGTACCGTTTCACCGTTTCCTCAAAAGAAATGTTTTGGTACACCCGCTAAACATGCGTGCGTGCTAGCTTCAGCGCATGCATCCGTAAAATGCTTCACAAATATGTTTACAAATTCCCAGCGTGAGGCAACCCTGCATACCGGCCAATTATCGGCGCGGGCTTTTCATCGCGCGACTATCGCGAATTTATTTCGCGTAAACGATTGCGCGACGCGATTCCGACGAATTTGGCGACGAGAGTAATCGCTGTGTGGAGGGCTGTTGTTGTGAACGACTTTATTATATTGTGTGTTATTATGTTGGTATAATATGGAGTATACCGTTTGTTTTAGTTCGATATAATTGGTTCGTAGATGAGTGCGTTCGAGTGCGAAAGCTGCTGTTGTATGCGATATTTATGTAATAAATAAAAATGGGTTTTATGTTAGTAATCGTACTGGGCATTTAGGAGATATTTGTCTACTGTTGCTTTATTGTCAAGATCCAATCAAACTTTTGAAGAAGGAAAAAATCTGTCAAGATAATTTGCCTTTTAAAGTAAGCTCAGCATATCGGGTCTATTTCAAGACGGGAGAGTGGGTTGTATATATATCTATAACGGTGTTTCTCGTCTTCACCAGGGTGCACCGCGTGCAGAGGATTGACGTAGACAAGATAAAGGTCACTTAACACCTCTATAATTAATTAATCTATAACTAGAAGTGGACAATATTAAGAAACATGAGTATATATTAGGTTATAACTAGAATCGACTCGATAGTCAGCATATATCATATGTATTTCTCAATAATATGCGATACGAATGCCTTCAGTTCTTACCGTCCCTTCACCGGTTCAAGCACGTGTAGGGTTAAAGGTTAGTCATATAGGTACATAGAAAGCTATAGATACTATGGAAATGAGAGAAACTGTGGAAGAAACTTATCATCGCCATAAAACACGGCCGTTACCCAGGTGTCACTCTCTGATGAGTTTTATGGCTCGGAGGCATTATGGCCGATGTTTGTTTTGGGATTTAAGTGTTCATATTCTCATATTGTTGGGGTCTCGTGTTTTCTATCATGTGTAAACTGCTAGTATTCTTTTATTACGTTTTTAGTGTGAAAGTGTCTTAGAGATATATTGACTTACTAGCTTCCGCCCGCGGCTTCGCCCGCATGGTTTACGAACCCGTACATTTTTCCGGGATGAAAAGCCTGTGTGCTATTCCAGACCATAATATATCTTTGTGCCAAATTTCATCCAGATCCGTTCAGCCGTTCTGGCGTGATTGTGTAACAAATATCCATCCATCCATCCTCACAAACTTATACATTTATAATCTTAATACTATCCGTATTAAGATAAGTAGGATAGGATAGGATTTCGGTACAGAGGCAAATTAAACATTGTGCAGGATAAACTATATTAATGACGGCTACAATGTCTTGCTTAAAAGTCTAAAACTTTAACGCAGGCAGACCCGCAGTCACAACTAGTTTTCCGTTTAAATTAAGAAAACTGCTTTCATCTCTCTATCGTGTAACTATCTTAAATTATACAAATAGTAAAACTTTCACAGTCCAAAGGTTCTCAGCCAATCAGCAATCAGCTACCTCTGACCTATCACGCGACAGTCGCAGTACATCATAGCATAATAGGGTAAGTAGACAATGGTGAATGATGACACAGTGAGATGATACTGACAGATTCTACTTAAGCTTTTACATACATAACATCGCGCCTTTGTCCTATGAGGGCATTAATTATAGAACGTCACGTACTAACTTTAGATATATTTTTTTTGCACAAAATTTAGCGTCACGCCTACATTCCTCGATGGGCTAGGCAGAGTTGTACTTTTCTACGAACACACTTCGCTGAACCTGTTATGGCCATATCTCCGATACTACTGAGAACTTTCTAAAAGAAAACCTAATAACATTTTCCCAGATCCGAGGATCGAACCCAACACTTTTCGCTCAGCATGTGCGCTTGTAACTGCTAAACCAATGAGGCAAATGTTATATTAAGTGACGGTAGCACGAGCAAAACGACATGTTACAGTTGTAGGTTAACGACTAGTAGCTAACTAATATCTATCGCTAACATAAGTAGCGCAAGTAGTGGGTACCCTAACGCGGTGCGCGGTTGCGTGACGAGACAATCACACAAACCGAATTGAGGATGACCCGGAAACCTCCGCGACACGACTGCATCACTGATTAAGTTATAAGAGACACTTACAGACTAATCTAAAAAGCTATTTGCACCTTGTTTTGCCTTAAATTAACCAAATATATGTAGATGAGATCGTGATATGTTGCGAAGAGTTGTTTCCTTGAAAAGTTTCAGCGTAGGTACATGGAAGAAGCTCTGTGCAGTCAGGTATTTACTAAAATATGACTCCTGAAATCTTTCTTGGAACTAACTAATGAGAACATGAAAGTCTCCCAGAAACAAACCTGGAAATGCTTGAATGAAAAATATCGAATTAAACATTCTTGAAAATGAACATTATCTGGCAGCATATTACTCCATTTGTACAATAAAATTTAATTTGCATTATGTAAAGAACATTTTCTGAACAATTTCTAGTCTTAATTTACACAATAACAGCACCTTCTATCGCTATAAGTCTACACTTCACGCCACACGAAGCAACGTCGTATAATATGCGCGCACGCACTCGTGAGAACACTTTCACTGCGCCACGTGAACCGCGATGAGCTGGGTTTTTGTTGGACTGACCTGCTTTGGAAACTGAGCCACCAAGTGTCTTCCTGGATGCTTTTGTTTTGAAATGGATACTCGTTTTTGTTTTGATTGTTGAAGCTGTTTCTAGGCGGTTAGAATTCAGATTAACTTACCTTCTGGAAGAGCAGTTCAGATGTTACGGCTAATTTTGGAAAATTAATGTTAGTATAATCAATCTCCGAGTTAAGCTATGTGAGAATTATGAACAATGTTGAAGATCTTATTTAGATAAGTGCATGTTGTATTTCTTATTAAAATTCACAAATAATTTCAACGAAACTTATTAATTCTTCTAAATTCTCTCTCTTAAACAGCGGACTGTATGATAATGAGGGAGAATATTCAGAAAGTATATAAAATAACTGGCACAAGGTCTCCCGGCTAGTTCGTGTATTAGCTATCTAGACTCGTTATAACTGTACACGCAGTAAACAGTGCAAAAACACCAATTTGAAACGCAGATGATTCTTTGGTTGACCTGGCTATGTGCAAAGAAATCTCACTCGGTGTGAGATTTTTATAAAATGGCTGTGCGGATTCTTCAATTTATGTAAAATATTCAGGAAATTAAAATAACACTGTATTCTTTAGACTTCTTTTTATGTTTCGGCAAATTTCATAATTTCGTCTCGATTCTCGACATCTATAAGCTTAAATATGAACGATATGTAAACATAATTAAACGGCAGCCATCCTATAACCACGTTTCTGATTCAAAGCGTATTACCTAGCTACACGTACATAAAATACCACTGATTCGCTCACTGACTAATCACATATTATATCTATATATAAAAATATGTAAAAAATAAAATCTGATATATTTTTGTTTTGATTTTCGATTCGTTGTAATATCTCATATTTTGTGTCAACAATCATTAGTATGTGTACATATTGGAGTCAATCATATATACAAATAAATAAAATTGTAGTATCTGTTTTTAATGTCAAAACAACAGCTTTTTCATCATCATCATCAGCCAGAAGACGTCCACTGCTGAACGAAGGCCTACCTCAAAGGGGGCTTGCCATAATCCCCACGCTTGGCAGGCGGCTTGGGGATTGCAGTGATTCACCGATTAGTGAGAGGACGTTGCTGCCCGTCCTCCGGTGTCTGGCCGCAGTTTTAAGACGTACCCGGGTAACAGTTTTTTACTTAACAAAAAAACAATCCTAAGATTTTTTGTCTTTCCGTCTGTTTGTTCCGGCTAATTTACGAAACCGCTGGCCGATTTGACCGAGAGGCAGATAGCTTATATCATAAGGAATAACTTAGGCTACTTTTACTGCAGAAAAAGATTTGGGTTCCGCGCAAAAAAATGCGCGGTTTCGTAATCTACGCGGGCGAAGCCGCGGGCGGATGCTAGTCAGTAATATAAGTCGTATTGTGTTTATATTGTGATGAGTTTAGCTAGCATATATGTACTTTTGTTCCCAAAAAAAAAAAAATTATTATAATTATGCGTCCCATTAGCTAATGTATCAACTATCAACATCATAATCTACATTCTACAGCCTGTCTACAAACTAGCCTATCCGCCAGGTCGTCCAACTAGTCGACCAACCGGTTGACACAGCAGCCAGGTCGATGAACTCCGCTAAATGTCATGAGAAGATCTGCCGGTGTCTTCGACGTTGTAATAGCTACCGATAGTTGGAGTGTTATAATTGACGCTAACCAATCGATTTGGATCTAAAATGTTATGTCTTGATTGGAGACGTAGTGATGTACCGTAAGACTTTTCCGATTGGTTCCGTCTTCGCCTATATTCGTTTCTTGATACTCAAGATCATTGCGATCTTATTAATTGGTAGGCGAATGAATTTGCCATCTTCACATCTCTTCATCTTATACACACGATTCCGAAATATTTTAAGCCACGAAAAGAGACGTAGGTACTTAAAGTTTCATCCGTACAAGACAAAGGGTCCTATGATGTTATAATGATGGTTTTGTTCGGTTATTTTTGGGCATTATATAAAATCTTTGTCAAAGCTCCGTTCAAATATATATTGGCATTAATGATGTAGAGTTTCTTTGTAGATATCCTAAAATATACTATTTTTAGATATTTATAAAAATATTACTCTGTCTTGCAATTTTATTTATGAACTGGTCGGAATTCTATTCATTTATTTAAAAACGTTATAAACGTACATATTAGCTTATTAGAAGTGATCTGATTAGCTCGATTGGTCCTGATGCTTAGAGCTCTTATTTCTCATCGTGAAGTATTTATATTTCGGCAGCTGCTTCATTAAAAACGATGTGCAGAGTGTTCATTAAAAGACTCGTTTCGCTGCAATGTTCGTTTATAAACGGGAAAACAAGTAAAAGCGGACATCAGCTATTTATAAAGTCTGCTAAACGTTCCCAACGGCGAAGTTATACCACATGATAGATGGCTACAGAAGGCACATTAAGTAAAGACTCTTGCACAAGTAATCAATCGCACACAATACTAAACCATTGCAGCCGATTGCAGGCGCTCTACAGTTAAAAGATACAAAGTCTATTGTACGAGGAAGTATTATTTATTTTGGGACACGGTGTCATATTCTCGGACCGGATTAAAAGTCACACGGAAACTGTACAGTCTAGCCATTTTAATCACATTGGAGGGTCAGTGGCAGATAGTGGTAGCAGGGGCAGACTTGTCGTATGCAGTCGTCCACGCCTTATGCCGCGTTTTTAAAGCGGGTGTAGCCGCTATGACGTGTTGCACAAAATGTTGTCCGTCTACACTAGGAGCCTAATCAAACATTGTATGGAATGGAACTTCTGGGGCGTTTTTTGTGTTGATTCCGCGGGATCCGTAAATCAAAGTTGCGTAGAAGTCGTAATTTAGCGAGCGATGCCGCGTTCCAACACTAAACTTTGCGCGTTATCAAACGATATAAATTTTATGTTTAAAAATTATGTCACACTTTTTTATGGGGTGCTTTTTAGGTGGTTATCTTTTTATGTTTTGTTTAGTTCTTTGTGACAGCTGGAAATGTAAGAGCATTCTTTTATTCAAAGCACACATTTTAAGCGTCAATACTATCTATTTTTTAACCAAACTACCATGCTTATAATATACATACGATTGAAATTTCTGCATCTCGGATTCATTTCGTTAATAACCTAATCCTTCTGTATCAGAAAGAAAACTCCATACCAAAACGACCCATCTAGCGACCATCGTCCACAACTACGGCGACCTAAACAGATTCACAACACAACGAAACATTTGGCAACATGTTCTGTATATTTGGCGAATTGGCGCCCACCGTGGGACTTGTTCAGATACTAATATTCCCAGAATAAAGGCTCTAACCACATGGCTCTAACTAACCGTATCGGACCGGGTTCCGCAGCTGCTAACTTGTGTGAACAATATTAGTGAGTATAATAGTAGTTCTCAGCTATTTCGTTCGCACTTCCTGCATTGTTCTGTGATGTTTATTGTATGGTTTATATAGAGTTACTGCTTCATGTTTTAGCTAGTTATTATAGTTTTAATAATCTGTGTGTGCAATACAACCATAAGGCTTGAAATTTTTTTTAAGACAAATATATTCCTATTTAGATATTGTATTCTAATGAATTAAGGCACTGCGTAATTCTAAATAGTTGATTAAGCATTACTGATGTATTAGTTTACATACATATGTATAAACCCTCGTTGAGATGTGTTCGTCCTGAATAATATATATGATTGTATGGCTTAATTAATCTCAGTGCTTAATGTATCGCTATTTATTAAACATCCAACAATTTAGAATGGTTGTAGAATAGTTGTGCTTTCAATACCCACATCACTCATTAATGTTTTGTCGCCAGCTTTGATACCACCATTGTAAGCTAGCTTGCTAGCTCGTACCGAATCGTCTGAAGAAGAATGTTTTTAAATATCCATCTTCGTCACTTAGATCATTTTCGTGAATACTGCTAATTTATCCACCTCATTAAACCATGTAACATTCCCCTTTCCCGCCATTTGCAAAAGCAATTGAAAGGTCCTATTAAGTGGTATTTTCTATAACCAGCGCGGAGTGGCTGTGACATTTCCATTAAATTTTGTCGACTACCCTCTGCATTATCTCGCTCATCGCCCTTTGTGCAGCATTCAATTCTTATTTGTACTTCGCTTAATGACTGACTCCTATTGTCAGCTGAGTTAAGATGAAGGGTGGAATTTGGTGAGTGTACTCTAGTCCAAAAGTTTCATAATGATTTTGGGAGATTTGAGAAATTTCTATAGTCTGCACGTTAGTAGTTAATTGTGTTTCTTCAAGTATAAAGATCTTTATCATTACAGCAGTGTCATCTCCGACTTCGGGGACTTTCGGGTGTCATGAATTCATGATAGATAAACAGATTACCAGGTTCAAAGAGATAAATGGAGGTAATCTCTTATTAAAAATTTACAATAGGTGGTCGTATCGATTCAAGCGATTTCTTGCAGTCAATCTTTAAATGGAAAGAATTTTAATTACCTAAAAGATACAGGTAGCGTAGGGTATAATAATATTTTATATTAATTGTTGTAATCTGTGGTAAATGTCATAATCTTGATTCTTAATGTGGCAACTTTACCGCCACTATAAACCAACAAAAAAAAAATATTGTCTGTCATGGCGTCGCTTGCTATTGCGTATTAATTTTAGAATAAAGTTTTGTTATAGTTATTTAAAAGTAATAAACGAATTTAATATGATTGCGTGCCTAATTTATTAACCACTCCAACATGGTAGCAGAGCGTGGTTAAAAAAAGTGAAATATATTGAGATCAAGAAATAGGCTACGTGAAAAGTAGTTCGCGCCTCGTGTAAATTAAAGTCAAGAATAAAAGACGTTATCATCACCAAAATGGCTAAACAAGCAAAGATTGAAGACATCATGATACCCATTTTTGATGGAGTAAACTATTCAAGCTGGAAATTAAGGTTAGTAACTTTACTAGAATACAAAGAATGTAACGAGCCCGCCATTTGCATGATGCCTGATAAATATAAAAATCAAGAGGCGGATTGGAAGAAAATGGATTTAAAAGCAAGGACTATAATAATGAGCACCATTTCCGACAAACAATTAGAATATATTAGTGAATGTACAACGGCTTACCATATGATGAAAAAGTTTGACAAGATGTATTTAACACAGTCTACTGCTATGCAAATAATATGTAGAGGAAAAATTGAAGAGATTAAATTAAACAATTACAATACAGTAGAAGATTTTTTTGTTGATTTCGAGAAAACAACGAATGATTTCAAAGCGGCTGGTGGAAATATAAATGAACCCGAAAAGATGAGATACTTGCTCAGAGCATTACCTCCAAGCTACAGTTATATTGGAGATTTTATTGATGTAATTCCAGAAGAACAAAGAACAGTAGATTATGTAAAGTCTAAAATAAAAGAGAAAAATATGACTACTAGTGACCCAGACAAGAAAAGCAATATGAGTACGTTCTCAACAAAAACTAAAGCACAATGTTTTATCTGTGGAAAGACTGGCCATCTCAAGAAGGACTGTTGGCACGGTCAGAAAAATTACCAAGGAAGATATCCATTCAGTCAACGTCAGCAAGGACTACAGAGAAATTATAACAGAGGTGGATTTCATCGAGGTCGTGGCCGAGGAAGAAATCGAGGTTATCCCAGAGGTGAGTCAACAAGCACTCAGCAAGAAGGCTCCGCATCAGAGTCATGGACAGCTCAGGTATGTAATCCAGAAGTAAATCAGGTAATGGGATGTAGCGAAGGGGAATATGATAATAATAGTGAAATTAATTGGTTGTTAGATAGTGGATGTACCGATCACATTATAAAGAATGATACATGTTTTTATAATTATGTAGATTTAAAAACTCCCATTGATGTGAAACTGCCAGATGGTAAAACTTTAAAAGCTACCAAAGTAGGTACTGTTAAAATCTATTTTAAAAATTATTATAATGAAAAACACATTGATCTAAAAAATGTATATTTTGTAAAAGGTATTAAGCAAAATTTGTTAAGTGTTTCAAAAATAACCAAAAATTGCACAATAGTAGTAAGGAATGAAAATGCAAAAATCTATAATCAATCGAGAGAATTAATAGTTGTTGCTAACAAAATAGACAATTTGTATTGTATAAAAAGTTTTGTTTCAAAAATTGATAACAACAAAATGTATGTGAACTCAATAAAATTAACTGATAAAGAGAAATGGCATAGGGCACTTGGTCATGTAAATTTTCAATATTTAAATAAGTTGATAAATAATAAATTAGTAAAAGGTTTGCCAGATAAGATTGAAAGTACTGAAATGAAATGTTCAAATTGTATTGAAAGCAAATGGCTAATGTACCTTTTGAAAATAATAGAACTAAGACTACTGAAATTTTAGAATTGATACATACTGATCTAAATGGTCCACATGGCACAACTGGTTATGGTGGAGAAAAATATTTTTTGACATTTATCGACGACTATAGTAAATGTACGAGAATTTTTTGTATTAAAAGCAAATCAGAAACTTCAAATTGCTTTATAGACTTTGTTAATTTAGTAGAAAATAAATTTAATAAAAGAGTAAAGAAATTACAGTGCGATAATGGCAAAGAATATTTAAATCAAGATATTTATAATTTCATTAGACAAAAGGGAATAGAGTTATTACCATGTCCACCCTATGTCCATGAATTAAATGGTGTAGCGGAAAGGTATAATAGATCTGCTATGGACATAGGCAGATGCTTAATGAGAGAAGCTAAAATTCACAGAAGGTATTGGCCTGAAGTTATAAAAACAGCAGCATATTTAAAAAATCGAACAATCGCTAATACATTAGAGAATAAAACTCCTTACGAAATATTTTTCGGTATTAAACCAAATGTTGAGCATTTAAAGATTTATGGAAGTAGAGTCTATGTCAGGGTTCCAGAAGTTTTAAGAAAAAGTAAATGGGATGATAAAGCCCAACTAGGAGTGCTAGTAGGTTATAATGAGAATGGTTATAGAGTTTTATTAAATAATAGAATAATTAATGCTAGACATGTACAGGTAGTTGAAGAAAATACTCAATTAATTTGTTTAGAAAAACTTGATGATGAAAAGGATAGGGACTTGGAAAATAAAACTTCAAATATAAAAAATGAAATATTTAAAACTGACACTGATGAAGACTATGTAGATGCAAATGAAACTAGTTCTAATAATACTGTGGAAGATCTTGTTAATGATGATAATTTAAGTAATAAAAATAGGGACAAGCTTGTAATAGAAGGTAGGTCAAAAAGAAAGATAAGTCCAATTTCCAGATATGGTAATCCAGTATCACATTTTATTTATGTAAATTACATTGATGCAAATGTACCAAATACATTTGAGGAGGCGATGAGCTCCCCCGATTATAAGCAATGGCAGGTAGCGATGGACTCAGAGATAAAAAGCTTAAACAAAAACAACACATGGCAAATTGTTGAACGGCCAAAAGATAAAAAGGTTATTGATGTCAAATGGGTCTTTAAAAGGAAAAGTAATAATGTTTATAAAGCTAGATTAGTAGTACGAGGATTTCAGCAAAAGGATTATCTTGAGAATGTTTATTCACCAGTAGGAAAAATGCAAACATTGAAAATTTTATTATCATATAGTTGTAAAAATAATTTATTTATAGAACAAATGGATGTTGAGACAGCGTTTTTAAATGGTCAAGTAAAGTCAGAAATATTTATAAATCAACCGAAAGGTTATGAAACTGGAGATAATAAAGTTTACAAATTGCAAAAAGCACTCTATGGTCTCAGAGAGAGCCCAAGAGTATGGTATGATTGTTTCAACAAATTTATTGAAAAACTGAACTTTGTTAGAAGTAACTATGATTACTGTTTATATGTAAGTAGAGCAGGCAAAGATCCAATATATATACTAATATTCGTTGATGATCTCTTAATTTGTTGTAAAGATAAAGATAAAGTAAAAATGGTAAAAACTAGCTTAATGGAAAAATTTGCAATGAAAGAACTAGGAAAAATTAAAAGTTATATTGGCATAGATATTGATTATAATGATGATAGGAATAAAATGACCTTAAGTCAAACAAAATATATTGAATCTTTGGCTGTAAAATATAGTCTGGAAAATAGTAAGTTATATGATACACCAATGGAAACAAACTTAAAATTAGAACAAGCTAGAGAAGTAGATGATAGTATAAAGTATAGAAATATAATTGGCGAATTATTGTATATTAGTACAGGCACTAGGCCAGATATAGCATACAGTGTAAATTACTTAAGTCGATATCAAAGTTGTTATAACCAAACACATTACAAATATGCAATGAGAATCTTAAAATATTTGTATAAGACTAAAGATTTAAAATTAACGTATTATGATAATGTAAACTCTGAAACATTAGATTGTATGGTAGACTCTGACTATGCAGGAGATAATATTGATAGAAAATCTACAACAGGTTTTGTAATTAGATTATTTGGAAACTTAATTTTTTGGAAAACACATAAACAAAGTACAGTAACTAAGTGTTCAACTTTTGCAGAGTATACTGCTATGTCAGAAGCAGTGACAGAAGTACTTTTTATTAGAAACTTGTTAAGTGAATCATTCAATGTTAAATTTGATGAACCTATAAAATTATATGAAGATAATTCAGGTGCAATTTCGATTGCTAAGTATGGCAATTTTACTAAAAATTCAAAGCACATCGAAGTTCAGTATCATTATATAAATGAAAACTATGAAAAGGGTATAATCGATATTGTAAAAATTGATACAAAATTTAACTTAGCAGACATGTTAACTAAAAGTTTAGACAAAACCAAATTTTTGAAAAATAGGTTAGGGTTAAAATTACTTTAGATATGTTTATAACAATATTGTTTATGTAAAAGATCAAGATTATAAATTTAAGGAGGCGTGTTGTAATCTGTGGTAAATGTCATAATCTTGATTCTTAATGTGGCAACTTTACCGCCACTATAAACCAACAAAAAAAAAATATTGTCTGTCATGGCGTCGCTTGCTATTGCGTATTAATTTTAGAATAAAGTTTTGTTATAGTTATTTAAAAGTAATAAACGAATTTAATATGATTGCGTGCCTAATTTATTAACCACTCCAACATTAATATCAATAATGTATAAATATTTATTTAAATAACAAATATTAAAATAATTATTATAAATAATAAATAGGACAGTGTACAGTTGAATCAGTAACCAATTCAAATTCATTTAATTCAGACAACAGTGATCCATATTGGGTTAGTATTACAAAAAGCTTATATTCTAATGTTAGTATCATTGGTTTAATAGAAATAAAAGTTTAAATTATTGTACAAACACTGAGTGCCGAGGATGACCAGCTTGGAAAACATGTTTCCTATCTAATCGCTCTCCGCACAAAATGTCGTATATCTGGAGTATAGCTCTCAGCCACAGCTCTCAGGATATAGTTGCGACTGCTCCGTACTCTGCACAGCGGCGACGCAGTTTTTTGCGCATTATGGCTTGGAAGCCATCCGTGTGGGTCTCAGAAAACATTTCCGATGCGCTGCAGAAACGGGGCAGTCGCAACAACATCCTGAAAGCATTATTATATTGCACGCGCAAGACATCCAGCGATCGCTTGGTGTAGTTGACCCATAGATTGCTCGTGTAAAAGTTCTGACAGAAGGCCTTAAAAAGAGTAATTTTACTAGGTTACAGCAACGAGCAAATCTACGAGCCCAACATGTTACCCCTGACCGCCAGTGCCCTACGCTCCCTCTCAATGTCTATATCATCCCTAAGGTCGTCGGTGATGAAATGTCCAAGATATTTAAATTTGGACACTCTGTTTAAATGTAGTCCATTAAGTTTTATAATCTCAGGAACAGAGTCCGGATATCTACCAGCGGCTATAAAAACCATATATTCACTTTTGGTGTAACGACAGAGACGACAGAGAGTATTCCATAAGAAGTTTTTTAAATAGATATTCAGACGTGTTGGCAAAGAGAGGCATGTCACTTAAATAGGAAGCATCATCCAAGCCTTCTACGAAAACCTAGTCACTCGGGTTAAAGAAGTCACTGCTATTTTCACTTCCCATTAGCGCGAATATTTTCTTATTTTTTTCAGTGGTTTGCAGTATTTGATTACGGCACGTCATTAAAATGCATTTCATTGCGGAAAGCAAGAAGCTTAGTAATATTGAATGTATTCATTAATTATTCATATAGTTTTTATTTCGATATATCGTACTTGTTAAGGAAAATGAACTCGGTCATCAATTCGATGAATTACTGTTGAAGAGTCGGTAAAAATGGCCGAGTACGCTCCTTCTATTCAATGCTTGTAGCATATTAATTTAGTTTTATGGCTGCATTTTGGTGGGCAGGTCAAAACTGGATCGAAATTCCCTATCGGATTTTCGAAGAAAAAGACCAATAAGGCACGTTTTAGCATGGAAATGTATACACACAAATAACGTGTTCATTTCATTGCAACAGAGAAATGATCAATCAAAATGTGCTGAAAATTGTTATTCAAACGATATACGTGTCTTGGTAGGCTTCTTTTGTCTCATCATCATAGACCTATACGTTACTTTTGTCTATTTATGACAAATGCATATACATATAGTAAATTATATATATAATTATTGCGTCACATGCACATGAATATGAATAGAGGGCAAACTAATCATCTGTAATCAGACACAACTTCGACATCCAATTAGGCGCTTGAAGTTGCTATTTTTCCGACAAAAATAAAGCAAATCCAACCAATTTATATAAAATAATATCAAGTTAAAATGTTTAAAATATAAATTGCTCTAATGCTAGCAATTGTTTTTTTAATAAGAACACAGCTGTCATGTTTTGTTTCTCCAAAATTCCCATATTAGCATGAATACAATAAGCCAAACCTATTTCAACGTAATAACACTCCATTACTTGTTAATGGAAATAATCAAATCAAGTGACGTCATTCGGGATTCCCAGACAGCCATCTAAATGTCTATGATTATGATTATTGGATATTGATATAACATCAGAATTAAATACACGAAGTAGACCTTGTTATGACTGCCAATTAACAGGACGAGCTGCTTCGTTACCGTTTATAATTTTTTGTCCTCCAAGGAGTACCTACGCTAGTATTCTTTGTGTTGTGATTGTCATTACCACTAATTTAAAGTTATTGTAAAGCTACGGTTTCTGTTTTCGTTATGATAATTTGAATTTATTTTGTTTTTTCCCGGATATTTGTGGTAAAGTTTACACATGCATTAAAGTGTGACTGGATTACCAACCAAACTTAAGAATTAAGAACTTGAGCTCTATTTCTCTATCGTTCGCTTTTTCTTCATCTGTCGTGTTGGCACAAGCTACCACAAGGGAATCGGTCATCTCGCGGCATAGGCGATTCTCATGTAGGATGTATTTTTTTATTTCTGTTTTATCCGCTTTGATCTGTTTATCCCGTTTTTAGTTTATATTCGAAACAATTGTTTAACTCATGTTGTATTGCCTCATTGTGTAAGTAGCATTCTATTAAGTTTGTATTTTTTCTTATATAATGCATGTTAATTTAAGATTTTAATTGTAAATTAACTTTTTGTTTTTGAAAAGAGTATCCATGGAGTTTCTTGCCGGTCTCTTCTCCATAGGACCTACCCCCTTTGGAACCGTGCGCCTAGAGTCTCGACTTTTTAAAAGTGCCTGAAAAGGCCTACTTGAAATAAAAAACTTTGACTTTGACTTTGATGATGCCCTAGTGGACAGAATGACCAGTCAGCATTGGTGGTGTCGAGGCTGACTGCCCAGGGTGCGCCGTGGGGGCTCTTTCCTTGCACCCCATTCGCTGCTTATATAAGGAGCTTGTTATTAAAACAACTTCAATTAAATTTGATAAAAGGCTTATTGGTTTTCATATTTAATTTATTATCATAACCTGTAATTGTATGGTCCTTCCGCAGTTTCATAAAACCCTAATTTTACAATACCCAATAAAAACACCAATAATAATAATTCATAATAGAATCGGTTGAAAACTGCGATTAAAATCCGGATTATTTACGTAATTTACAGCCAATATTAATGGCTGGGCAAACTTAATGCTGCTGCTCATAAAATAGAGGTTTTAATGATTTTGTATGAAAAATATTAGTTAAAAGGTTGTGAGGACGGTAAAAACATGTTTGCGGGTGTGTAAACCTGCTGATTTGTCATTATGGCGGTGCCAGCCGGTGCCTTGCGCGCGCGCAGCGAGCTATCGTGTTGCCATCTCCCTCGCACGCACCACGTGACGACAACATTGAAGGAAAACCTTGATCGGCGAGCGTAGAACTTTTTATGTGTCTACAAAGTTCTGTCATGTTCAACATTTTGCGAGTATTCCCAGAATTGTACAATGTGAGGTTTTGTGATGGATTTTTTTTTAATTAAGTTGTTAATTTATGGTTGGAGAAGCATTTGGGCACCAAACTGTATTTCCATTTGTTTATAAATGAACTTACTTGTCAAAGTATGTGTAAAGATGATAAAGTACAGAACATTTTCGTTTTTATAGTATTTCAATTTCTTGTGTCCAATATTGCTACTAGATTATTAGCTATAAATCTATACTGTACATCTGTTAAACAAGATCGTAAAGAAGTCCATTACTGAAGCATTATTTGTTCTCAGACTAGGGACAGGTCACCTTTAGTTAAAAACAATAACGACCAATGTAGTGTAGCATAGTAAATAACTACATATATGTAATTAAATATATTACTTAACTGTATTGTGCAGTGGATAAAAACAGCAATCAATGATGATTTTTGAAATCTTTGATTAGGTGAGTATGGTTTTACAATGCAAGGAAAAAAAAAGTGATGTATGTCCTTAAAGTTTGTTTTGGGGACAAAGGACCAATTCGTATCATGTGATTCTTTAATTTATATTATTATAATGCCGATGGTCAAATAGATACGGCAGATTACAGGTATTTTAGTTTCCAACCCAGCACAGGATCTCTGATTATGTAGGTCAGTTAAACCGAAGGTGAACCGGCATTTAATGTGACCCCATTATTGCAAACTGACCAAATTGCTGGCCCTAATATAAAATTTAATATTACTTAACTTGTTTCAAATTTCGTCATCCCAAATGGCAATTAAACTAATGATAACTTTTTGTTTCAGGTACTTAGGTCAAACTTCTCTTCTCGATGGAGTCAGGGGTAAAAACGTCCAAATTCTCCTCAAAAGTAGCACTGCGACAATCTGCATGAATAATACTTTTTGAATAATTTAAAACGGGCTCTGTCTTAGCGAATTAACGAAAAGTGCCTTGATAATGGATCTACATAAATTTGCATTGAACGATGTGATTTCTTTCGCATTATCCTGAGGGAATAAGGGTCAAGACAAGTCTTTGCTTGACGAATATAACCTTTGGTAACTTTTACTTTTATTTGTAATTTACTGTATTTTTTTTTGTGATGGCGTAAGTAGGTACCATAATTTACAAAATTTGACAAATAAAAAGTTCATGTAATATGACCAACCCAAGCTTTTTATTATTATTGACATTACAACAATTTATAATAATGTTATCATCCTAAATAAATCTGAGTTAGAATGTACTAGTAGTACAAAAATATTTCATAACAATTTAAATAATTTTGCAATATTTGATACTGTCTGGTTAGTCATTAAGCTGTTCCAATGCTATATTAATATTTATAACTGTTGCACAGGAAACCATTTAAATGGATTTTTACAATGAATACAAAACCAGTCTTTTACTGTGTTCATGTCTATGAACTTTTAATGTTGTGAGTTGAGAACACTTAAATTCAATAGCTCTTAGCTATCGATGGCTATAGATGCACTCTGTCGTACAATTAAAGTTGAAATAATGAGACATGTTTTTGTGTGTTATGTATGACTGAAGATGTCAAGTTCGAAATACAAACAAAAACTCTTTACCAAATGTAGTACTTTAGAAGTCTTTTTAGAGTCCTCTAGCGTTTACCACAGTTTAAGATTGATGTAAATAAATATGTGTCTTAAATTTAAAAAATAGTGAATATGTAATTTACTAATGTAAAAATCATGAGCTACAAGCGTCTTATACCCAAGAGATTTGAGTACTTATTAAGCTACTATGAATAATGTAGTACATAAATAACTGGCTGTTTATAAGCCGTTAAAACTCGAACAGCTTATACTAAAATGTAAACATTTTAATGTTACACTAATATGACAATAGAAAATAAAGGTCACAATGGTAGGACGTTATTAATTCGACGTCTGTTAGAACCGTAAACGAATGAACAATAATAATACAATTGCAGTGTAAGTTTTCCAAACATACGTATATGCAAATGGTTGTAATTCGTCGAGCCGTCTAAATAAAGTCCGAAGCTTAACTGCGAACCTGTACGTTACGTGTGTAACAGTGTAAATATTCGGCGAACATGCATCGGATCCGCGGCATACAGGTAAATATTTGATTTGTCCCGCTGGCATCGCGCCGCGCTGCTCAAATATGTGGTCCTGGGAGACGCAAGTGACAGGCGATAGTGATGCTAATCTATTCACGCGATATTTTGCCGTGAAAGTTGTATGTGAAAACTTTGCAGAAGGGTTTACTTATAAAGGAATAGTAAATATCTTAAAGAAACCAGTAAATAGCAGTGTGAAGAGACATCACCAAACTTTATCTGATACGTAACATGCACAGTAATTTATGAGCATGTAAAACAGTGGAAAAGGAATCTATTAATAGGTACCTATATTGCCGATGCTGTTATTGAGTCCCATCTAATAGGGGGCGAGCCAATTGCCATGTACGGATCACAGCTCCAAACTCCATGCTACTACTGAGAATTTCCATACAGAAAACCTCAATAACACTTTGCCCGACCCAACGGGAATGAACCCAGGACCTCATGCTCAGCAGTCGCGCCTACGACCACTAGACCAATGAGGCAGTCTCCACTTTATGTCGTTAATTTTATTTTCACAGCAGCTCTTCACTTACACCAAACAATAAAATTCTTCACAAATCACGTAGCTCTATCGCCCGTGGCTTGGGCCGGGTGTGGTAAACGTACTAATTATCTGGCTAATGTCGATATTAGTCGTGGTCACCCTTTGATACGACCTGTTTCCAAGCCAAACACGGACTGATCAGAAACGATCTTCCTTATTGCTTATTTGCCAAAAAATATTTAGTGGAGACTGTACGCTAAGGATTTTGAATGTATTCTTATATTTTTATCGCCACGCTACTTTTTTGTCCCACTATTTTGATTATTCAAATGTTTTACTATTATTTTATTGTCAATAATATTTAAATTCGAAGATAATTCATTAATTTAAACGGCAACACCTAATTAATTGCTTATGGACAAATATTAAGTACATATTTTTTAATTTACGTAATTAATTTCATGAACATTTATAATAATATTTATCGTTATACCCTATCACTTGGGTCTTGTTAAACAAACATACTAATTACTGGCCTGCAGGGTTCGCGGTTGGTCCTTTGAGCGGAGCGAGTGGTGACCTTTTCTTGTGGCCAGATTTGTTTTATGCGCTTTTTATGGCCCTATCAGCGTAAAGAGGATTTTGTTAAATAACCAACTTTTTAATGAGTGTTAGCGGTTCTGAATTAGGGAAAGTACTACACTTTGTCACTTTGGTCTTCTCATCTGAATTTGGGTGCGTGCGGTTTAGCAGTATCTGTGTGTAAAAATGTAGAAAATAAGGCCTCCATAAACAGTACTTATAGCTTCATTTGTAACAATACAACAAAAACAAAAATAGTGGTCAAAATATAACTTAAAAATAAAATACTGCGATTTGCACTATTGATAGAAAGATTTTGTGAATAGAGCATCTATAAAAACAATAATTTAGACAAGGTTAGCGTGTATTTTGATTTATCATGTCGAGATCTTGTTCCCTAACATTAACTGTAAAAAACCAGCTTAGAGTATTTCCTCTAACGATCTTTACTTCGCTATAGTTTTTTTTCCAATTCATTCAATGTACAAGCTCCATGCTTCAAATACCAATATTTACACCTTCAAGACAACCAGACTTCCCTTCCTCCAAGAACTGACATGATGAATAAAAGATGCCAACTGATGTCAGTGGCAACCTGGCATCTCGGCATGATGCGTCGACGGCGACTGATTGATTTAATTTCCGCTCCTCTTGTCTTTTGAGCTTCTTCCGTAATGTTTATAGACAACGAGTGAGATGCTTTAAGTACTAAAGTAAATGTCTTAAAACCAAATATTATACTTTGTTTCATATTTCAACATGGTTGGAAGTAAATTATGTTAGCAGAAAATTTGGTGTGGTTCGGAGTACTAGAATTTGAGAATGACTATTTATTAAATTTAGGTGGATTTCTGTCGCTCTGAGAAACGAAGGACACGTTTTATCATGTTTGAAAAAGACGTAAAAGGATATCGTTTCTGTATCTATATCTGTCTAATCAAGCCTGAAAAGGCCACAGAGTAATAAATTGATCTACTAATCGACATAGTAACTGTCAAACAGATGATTACTCAATAAGAACATTACGCCAATGAAATTAAAAGTTATCAATTAAGTGGATAAACCGTTGTATAAAAGTAAAGTGACCTTCTTAAACCCTGTACTACCAATACTTATTATGGAAATATATAGATGATAATGACTTCAGAGTTCCCGTTTCATCCATCAAATGTACGCAAATATTTCTACCTAATAATACAATTTTGCTTTTCTGTCATACTTGGTTCATGAAATTCAAACTTCTTCGACACCTTGTTAGGGTAACATTTATTTAATATGCCCAAAAATAGGACGTATCTTGTTATGCAAATTATATTATTTGCTTTTACCGGCTACCGCAGTGAATAAGTTTTTATATGACACTTAAACATAATTATTTTAAATTGTGTTTCTTACATAACTGAATCATAAACAGTTTTTAATAATGTTTTTGTCCGGCCCTGAGACTCAAAATTAAACATTAGTATTGAAAAAAGTACAAAAACATAGAATAAACTTCTGAAATCAAATATGTTTAATAACACGCCGCAAATGCTTTTAAAGATAATTATAATTTGAGCAACCCAAATACCACCGGTTAACCTGTCTGCCTAATGCCTCCATATCAATTCTTTGAAACATCCTACGCAATTTCCTTTTTATCCCAAAACATGTTCATAACAAGAATGAGAATATGTGCGTATTGTGGAAGCGAATAATATTGTAATTTGTGCGGCAGTGAGTAGCAGAATAGTCCGCCTCGTTGCGAACGTTTTGTTAGATTTCAGCTCAACATTTTAAGTGTACATATATCATCTTTTCAGCGCTTTTGGTAAGGTGAAAGTATTAGCAATATTAAGGTTAGGGTATTGTGTAGTTTTTTGCTAATTCACGCGTAGGTTTCATGGTTCAATCTGATCAAATATATGTACAACGCTGCCGTAGAAGGTTTCATAAATAATATTTCATTGTACATAGGTGCGCTAAGAAAACTTTTGATTTATTAACATAGCAGACTCTTCAAAAAGCATTATTAAGCCGTTCCGTATTTGAAGGTCCTCGCTGGCCAGAATTGACATACGTTTTTACAATTCAAGAACTCGACTGCCCGTTTGTAACTAATCTTCTTTTGCTTAATCGTCGATTTCTAGGAATTACATAACAATATGATGTTGTCAAAAAGCCGCGGCACTAATTCATAGCCTTCTTATCTGTGACACCGAAGATAGGGTAATGTTTTTTCTTTAACTTAAGAGTTATTTGATAGTATTTTCCAAGAATAATTTTGGAATCCGTTACTCTCCGTACAAGTGCCTCTTCACGAGGATGTTTTCTTTTTCCCTCGATTTTATTTCCTTACACGGAACCTTTGATTTGTGAAAGTTACTTGTTATGAGAACATCATTATTTTTCAAGAACCTATAAGCATGGAATTTATTTACCGGCCCTTATTTCAAGAAATATAAAACAAATGTCAAAATGTACTTAAAGTATGAATTACTTCTATTGGAAAAATGGAAGTTGAAATCCGAGTGTAGCGGATCTAATTTCTCGTGTTCAGAATAAAATGGTGAGATTTATGATAGTATTGGCAGAAGAAACAAAAACCTGGAAATTGTAGGTAAACAAAACTAAAAGTTTCCATTTATTCGTGTCCCATAATTGATCCTTTGGTACGCAAAGACAATCAAACGCCTAATCTCACACTATCAGACCGAATTGAAGATTTCATTTTTGGTCCACATCCATTGGGAATGGGCAGGGCATTCCTTTTTAAACCAGTCTTTCATAATATATATAAGTAATCGGAAACCTGACTCAGTAGTGATTGACTAATCCCTTCAAAGTTCTAGAATGTTGTCATTGACCCGTTTGTCACCTCGACGGGAAGTGGCGGTCCGATGATGGCCAGCAATTGGATTGATTGGACATCCGCTGGGGGAACGGTCACTTCACACGAGATTTCCCCTGAGGATATCTTCGACTGGTGATTTCTCGTCATCTTTGGTTTTTTATCACAATATTGGGCAATGTCTTCCCCATGTTCTTCCTCATCGTTTCAAGTAATGGTGCCGTATAGAATTACAAAAAAATATATATTTCAGCATCAACAGTAATACTGGTTTTAAGTGATTTCCTCGTACTGTTGTTTAGTCAAGTAAAATAAAAATAAAACATTAGTATGTATTAAACCCAATCCCTACGTGGAATTGGGCTTAATACGTAGAAATCATAAATATCTCTTCAATAAGTTTCATCGGAGTAAGGAAAGTGACTAGCTTACAGTCAAATGAAAGTTCATTAGGCATAACAAAACAAAGCGGTACTATCGCAGTAGATGTCAAAGAAAGAAAATAGGAAAGAAAGGCTGTTTGTAGGGAGATATGTTTTAAATCATGTAGAATTGTAGACGAATAGCCTTATGGCTGTTGAGTGACTACACAGTATATATATAGTAGGTATTATGATATGAATGGCATTGCTTCACCGAATGCACATCTACTTAAGTCCAATTTCACGGACAAACAAACAGTTTCTCATTGATAAGTGGCTATTTTCATTTTAAACA
Organism: Shargacucullia verbasci; assembly: GCA_947562105.1. NCBI lineage: Eukaryota > Metazoa > Arthropoda > Insecta > Lepidoptera > Noctuidae > Shargacucullia > Shargacucullia verbasci. The sequence continues at coordinate 13,981,428 of OX387293.1, forward strand.
AATGAAAATAGCCACTTAAATAGTAAATAGAAAATAGTCCGTTATTTTATCGGTGACTCTGGCCTGTAGTAAATTCTCTTTCCTAACCAAATACTAAGTATTTCGTCACCCCACTATCCAACTCAACCCTGAGCCGCGATAAACGATAACCTTCTACCTGCCACCTTAGATATTAATCACGTGGAGCAATTCCGCGGTTTACGCCTAGCTTCATATGCAAATTAACGCGCATATAAATCATTCGGGACTGGCAGGTTTTTCATTTGCCGTCTTCACGTAATCATGTGTTATCATCTGAGAGTTATGGCCTATGGGCCCACAATAATTTTGACGAGAAGAAATTAAGCTTTTTGCTACAATCTGTCACGGAGTAAAGGATATGGACGAGTTGTTATTAAAAAAATTTGTATATTATACAATTTTTCATTGTATGGAGGAGCCCCTGTTGTCCGTCTACGGTAATATCAATAGCTACCAATGGTTTGCATTAAAATAGCCAATGCGCACAGATAGAACCAATCGTGCCAGGAGAACGAGCTTTCAGACTTCAACTAAACTCTCCACGATGGGTCACTTAGGGAGACCCATCGTGGAGGAGGACGGAAACGCTAAGGGAGATCAGGTTGAATTAAAAAATTATCAGTCTCATTCGTAACATTTTATTCCAAAAATACAATCTCAGTTACGAATTGTTGCGGTCTCTTCTAAACAAGGGTCAGGTGTTTCAAAGATGTTAATAACATAAATCCCTAATAAGTAATATAACATCATAATTAAGACCCTTATTTATCACTACAAATACGACAGTAAATACAGCACGGTATCATTGTACTGTGTTGTTAATTTGTCACGCGCAGAAACATTAGTCATGCCAGAATCTTGTTGAAATCTTCTGTTAGTAAACAATAAGTTATATTTGGAGATATTTTGTTACCAAAATATTCGTATATTACTTTTGTTGTGTATTATTGAAGGTCTAATAAAATCATCTATTTCATTTGTGTATCGCAAGCACAACCGTTGAGTGTAAAGGTATTGGGTTTGATTCCCACGCGAGCGAACTTTTATCTGGTTTTTAAGTGACGAGGTTGTAGTTGAAGTATGGAATTTGACAGTGGCAGTAGGGTCACCCCTTGTTCTATGGGATGTAATATTCTTAAGTAATAATTGCCTCTGCAAAATGTAGGTGCGATATGAAATAAAAACCATATTTACGTACCGTTTAAATTGTCAGCGGTATTGACATATTTCGCCATAAAGCTCCGAAAATAATTAAGTATGGTCATATGACTTTGTATGAAATAAAAGACAGAAATTAATAAGTTTGCCCATGAAATCAATACTTACATAGGTAGATGAAATAAGATAATCTACTGCAACAACCTTAAGCCTTCTACTTTATGACCCTAAGGTCTCGGTGAAGTGTGACCAACCATTGTGTACATAACACTTAGGTAGGTACTATAGTCCTGTTAACAATACAAATAAATGGCGCGTGCCTATCTCCGGTCATAAAGGCGCCTCCTCTCGTCTCAGGGAGTTGAAACCGCAATGGATGGCTAGCTATGCAGTATCATCGTCGTCCAGCTTCCAGATGCAACCCCCTTGATAACTGCAAGCAATTATCGTTAGCTTGTTTCCGAGAAACTGGTCATCATTTTAGTGTTATTATAAGACGAGAAAATGGAATATATGTTTGTTCTGTGGGATGTTTAATGAATATGACTTAACTTTCATGGACGTAGCCGTATAACATTTCAGTTGGCGTAGTGGTTGAAAGATCGACTGCTGCGCTGTGTCGCGGGTTTGATTTCCGTATGGTACAAGTATTTGTATGATCTACAGATAGTTGTTCCGGGTTTGGGTGTATGTCCATGTGAATATGTGTTTGTAAACGCACCCACGATACAGGAAATATTCCTAGCGTATGGCAATGTTTTTTAAAAGAAAATAAATAAATAAACGAACATGGAACTCTGATACGATGGCAAAAGAAAAACGTGTCTACTGTTATTGATAAGAAAAAGAAAAGGTGTACTAGTTGTCCAAATTTGGTATTTTCAGTTCAGTGAAGTACTTAAGAAATAACTTGAAATATTAAGTGAAAATTAACTTGCTAATTTCCTTTCGCCTCAGGATAAAATAAACCTAATTATCTTCGTTTCAAACGTAACGAAACCTGAACAAACTATGAACAATTCAGTACCTTTTAACGTTTAAAGAAAACCTCGGCAAAAGAATTTCTCCACTCAGCTTAAAAACCAAACCTGTAAAAGAACAATTAGAATATCTAAATAATGAGCCATTTCTGCCAGTTAGTTCTGGGTAAACGGAGACTTTCATTGTGAAGTCGTATGGACAGGGCCGGGTGATAGCAGCTAACTAACACATGAGAGGGCTTCATAATAATTATATGTTTGGTAGCAAATGGTGTTGTTGATTAGAAGCTAGTAAGCAATGCAGGAAAAATGCAGGAAGCCTCCTTTTGACTTCAGCCAAGTTGCATATTAAATTGTGTCAGTCTATTTGCGTAAATAGTGCCATTATCGTACTGATAATTCAGCATATTGCAGTCCAATATTAGCTACAACGGTTTATAAATTCAATTTCGCGGATTCACACAAATATTAATAGCGATTTTAACAGATATTACAAATTATTGTTAGGTATTTGTTTAATCGGTTAAAATTAACACCTGTTTTCCTGATTTCTCTTGTAGTTGATTGTTAACTATGTAGGTACTCAGTTACAGTATATAATGAGAGACAATTATTTTTACCAAACGCTGGCTGTCATAAATAAGCAGCTAAGTCTATCAAAAATGAATCGTGCATTTTACAACAGTTACTGGTAATGTGACCGACGCCGGCAACCAATCAATTAAATATTAAACTAGTCATTTAGTTGGTGAAACATGTCAATTAATTAAGTTGGGAATGATTTATGATTTGAATTCTAAACGCACCGGTATGCCAGCGGGTTCACTATAGTTTATGTTCATCTGTGGGTTAACTACGGATTTGTGGCGTGGCGGTTTTACGAATCGCGCGTTTAGAGTAAGAGCAAAAAATAATTGACACGTGTAAGTGGATAACGAACGATTAACGTGTACGTGGTCTAAAATGACTTAGTGTAACTTAAAATCTTAACAAATCCCATTTAGTGGGTTTCGGACACTTGAACATTTCAACTGGCTGATGTCATTCTTGAGTGTAGTTAGAAACACATTTTCCTCATCCAATAAATAGATATTTAAAATATTCGACAGTTAACGACGACGCCATAACTAAGTTTGAATTAAACTTATAAAAATTATTACGAGCTAAGTGTGGTGAATAAAATTATTTTCTGTTCCTTTAATTATATTGGAGTATGAGGATGCCCATGGCCGGCTATGGACAGTGTACTTCTATGGGCTGTAAAAGAACTTGGGTGTAAAATAGATGGTGCTACAACTTTGACGTTAAATTCACCGGACATCATACAACAGTCCCAAACTCCCTCTCGTTTAGAAACTAACACAACAAAAGTAGCAAAGTAACGTCAACAAAAACTAGCCAAGGTCGGCAGCCGGGAAAAACGACAATTAAACGCGCCATTAGGTTTTTGTGTGGACCGTACCGCTGTCGCCACTTTTTGTTGGACCGCTCGCGTCCCCTCCATACCAACTCGCGTGATTAGCCATGTTTTGAATTAGGTAATTGATAATTTTGCACGCTACTTGACGTTTAGTCTTTGCACGTTTATGGAAGGGCATAATAATACGCCTGGTATGCCTAATATACATGCTTTTTTTAGGTAAAACCAAAAGATTTAGCCAAGTCATCATGATGACTTGTTTTTAGCATACAAACTGAGGTATTTACCAATTTAACAACGTCAGTCGAAATTGGTATGAAAGTTTCTTTTGAACAACACAAAACGAATGGTCATATACTAACTAAAACTATTCCCACGGGCCATCGTTTGATACTTAAAGAAACTGGTTTGTAGTCACCATATATTTACTTTTGCACATACAATCTGATATCACCAGCTTGTTAAAATGTCCAAGCTAATATTTTGAACATGTCAACTTCAGTTGGTGGACGCAAAATTTACTATTTTCCACATTTCCTCGTACACCGCATTTTATTCCGACAACCTAACCCCAATATGACACACGGTTCATAACTTGTTCTACTCACAAATACATAGTTTTAAATTGCAAATGCAATTATCCGAAGTGACCGCGCCGCGGGCAATGCTATGCGAGTTTTAATTACCAACCCCTGCATAATTGCATGAATTGAAATGAAGTGTTCGTCTCGATGTAGTCGACTTGTATTGAGGGTTGCATATTTAATCGGGTGAAACGGCTGTATTACTATTGTTAATCTTAACTTACTTTTATGACTGTCATCATCTTGCTATTAACGTTCCCTTTCCTAGTCCTCTGTGGAAAGCACTGAACCATAATTCATTACGTTCTAGGACATATTCAGTGGTAACCGTTAACACGATATAGGAAAAAGAAACAGTGACAAGTGGCCGATCGACGAGTTCGCTTATAATAAAAATTTACACATTCGACAGTTACCACAGTTCAGCTGAAGTGTCTCTGTACATTATAAGCTGGTCTCAGTCTCAGCATGTATTAATAAATATAGCAATATCTATTATCTTTTTTATAATACATGCTCAGAGCAGTGTTGTGTAAAGTCGATTTTGCCCGGGCAGTGCCAGCTTTGCACCCTCGCTTTAGCTTTCACTTCGACACCGAACCTTTTATATTAATATTTATTTAATAACTACAATAGTCTTCAGAACATCACTTTTATTCGTATAATATTTAAACGAGTGCTGCTGCATTTCCACTCGCTATAAAAAATAACAACGTGAGACAGAGATGGGGGCATCCTGGCTTAACGTGGTGTGAGAGAGATGGAGGACCTCGTAAAGGCGATGATGCTCAATTTGCGGTGTACCCATCGACATTACGCGACGTTGAAGCCGTTCGTTTTTATGTAATGAAAATGAGCTTGTAACATCAAATTTAATGAGGAATAATAATTTCACACGGACGTGATGAATCCGGTCTGCGACAGGTGGAAAGGGATTCAGTTGCTCTGGATGAAAGTGAGTTTGGATGAGTTGTCAAAGGCATTCTGTTGCTTTGATAAGAATGTTTTTGTTGGAACTAGTATAGCTAGTTCATACCTAGCTTGTTTCGTACACGATTCAAGTACTGTACTTTCCGATAAAAACAAAATTGTACTTGATTCATTTCATCTTCCCACGATTTAGAACATTTTTAAATCAAAGTATGTAAGTAACTTTTAGTTGTATGTAATAACTACATAATATTACTACAATAAATCAATATAGTTTAAATATTACTAATAGTTATGATATAATTGTACTACCTATAGATATTTTATATAACGCTTGCTATTAGGTTTTACAGGCATTATTATAACAATTTAATTATAGTGGCTATTATTGTTATTATGTCGCTATCGAGTGTCGTGTTGAAACCATATAATTACATATAAATATAGCAAAGGTAATAGCTTTTCGTATGGCTGTCATAGGAAGACCTATGACAGTTGTTACGGGTGTCAGTAGCCCAAAAAGTCTGACAACCAGTCTAAACTTAGAGTATCAGTGTCTCCCCGTTACCGGGTGGCGGAGGTCAGAAGGCAGTCGCTCCGTGTAAAATACTGATATTCAGCCGCAACCGGTTAGATTGGAAGCCGACCCCAATGTAGTTGGGAAGAGGCAGATGATGATGATGAGTTATAAATATAGCATCTATATGTAGTAATTCTGAATGTAATAATTTGAGTTTGTATATGTATAGCTGTACTGCAAGGCCAGTGATGTTCAAACTTTTTGTAAGCTCTGTGTATATACCTATTATATGTACCAGTTACTGCCTGTACGTTAATACTATGGTATTAAGGAAGTAACAAAAAGTTTCTGCACAAGGTTGATTTAATTAAAAACCTAGCCGACCATTGCAGTTCACGAGTTTTTGGCAACTTTTCCTGTAGAGTGGACGTGAATAGCTGCTATTCTGTTTATCCTATATACTTATTATGATGCAATTTTTCGTTGAACCAAAATTATTCTCTAAACACGGATGTTTGGCCATAGATATCACTAGCTTCCGCCCGCGGCTTCGCCCGCGTGGTTTGCCAACCCGTACATTTTACCGGGATAATAATAGCCTATCTGCTATTCCAGACTATAATCTATCTCTGTACCAAATTTCATCCAGATCCGTTCAGCCATTCTGGCGTGATGAGTAACAAATATCCATCTATCCAAACTTTCGCATTTATAATAGTAGTAAAATAAGCAAAAAAAGAACAATGAAATAAAAACCTATTTAACAAAAAGGGTATTAGACTGTCCGTATTAAGTTACGTTTTTGGAATAATCTTATGTGTCTTATAGTCTAGAGACATATACCTACATATTTTATGTTAATAAACAACCTACTCGTCCATTGATAACTGCTGAATACAATTCGCTTCGAATTGTATCGCTACTTAAAAGTAAATGCTACCCAACTGTACCGTCAACACACAAATAGTCTCACAAACATAATATTGTTTGATTTGGTGTCGTAGCATGTTGCGTGAAACATCAATCTCCTCGGGAAATAAGGCTGCAAGTTATGTTGCCGGTAACAAAGGGAAGGAAACATGTTTGTGTCAGTTTTATATGGCAGTAATATGACGAGTTGTATACCGCACACCTTGGCTTCTCGAGGCCGACATACCGTGATTATTATAAAAATATAATAGTCTGAACATTTAAAGGTCTCCAGAGCAGCATCCACCCGCAATATTATTACACTGAGATCGCCAATTCGTTTGCAAATCTCAGTACAAAGCATACAACAACATCGTCGCATGTTTGTGGTGAGTATGTTAAGGTCAGTTTGAATACCCTGTTCTCAATTATGATGCATTCATCTACAACACAAATAAAACGTGACACAGTGCTCTTGCGTCGTTGCGATCTAGAAACGTGACAGATCCAGCATGACGAAGATTATCTAGGTCCTGCGTGTTCGCAGTAAATAAAAAAAGTCTTCATTTATTAGATCAGGGCTTAGACTTAATCCGATTTGTGATTTTGTATATATAGTTGATTAGTTACCACGACTCGGTACTAGGAGAGCAGAAGTAGTGAAGACTTTAGTTATAATAGTGAATCGCTTCGGTGATCATCGCTTCATTTGTAAATAAAAGGTCTAATAGAGCGTTTTCTGATCCGTACCATCAATGGACAAAAGACTTAATGTGGCCCATTAGATACAGGAAGAAGCCTTAGGGGTTAGTTGAGGAAATAACTGATATCAGTAGTCTTGAACTCTATAGTACAACACCAAGATTATTTATTATAGTATAAGACGGCTTAGAATTCGGTTCGTCACCATTTTTCTTAGGAACATTTTAAAAACTTTACTTTCAAGAGGATGCTTCTTCCTGGCATTATTCCAGCTTTCAGTTGACAAGGTCCGAATTCGCACATAGTCTTCTCCATTTATCTTGCCTTTAAGTACCCTCGGAGGTACAGATTGTTGTCTGAATCTAGCATTTGCCTTTCCACGAGATCACACTGCCAACAGCACTAGTCCCAATCTATTTTTATAAACTTACAAAATAAACATCCCAAATAATAAACAATACACCCAAAATGTCTACTGAATCGCTAATGTCTTTCCCCATCATCCAGATTTCTCATCAATTCATCACACACAAAGCTTTAATTTCATTTGAAGCACCCTACGTTTTATGTCCAAAATCAAGCCTGAATGGTCTTCCGATATTATTAAGTGAAAGGCAGAATATAATTCTTTTATATTCAAACAAGATCATTACTGTTGTCAATAGGAGGCTAGAGGGCGACATAATTTATTTTTCGCTCCTTCACGAGAGCTCGCAAAAGACTGACAAAGGGGCTGTGAAAGGGAGCGTTGGTGCGCGGTGCAAGGTACTAGATCAAGATGTTACTGTCATATTTTACTGCTTTAGGACTAAATGGAAAATATCCTTCTTCTTATATTCTCTTGTATTTTCTGGTAAATTGTGAAAGACTAACCAAATTTTAAAATAGACCTTGCCTCTTAATTTGTTTCGGTATTTCTTCTCAGGGATAGGAAATGCCGACGCCATCTACTTAAAAAAAGACGTGTAAAAGTGATTGAAAATCCTAATTGCAAAATAAACAATTTCATTTCATTTATATCTCCGCCAGGGCCATTTTTTTCTGAGCATTACTATCTATATTATATATCTTCTTTCTGGGACTCACCACCGCGACCGCTACTGCCTATGTGTTACGCTGCAGATGAGTCACAAGAGGCCTGAATACGAGTAAAATCCCATTGAGCTAGGCCTCGCAGTCCGCTTAATGTGCTCACTGCATCCTTTATAACTTATCTACTTAGGTCTTCTTCTGGAGTTCCGCTTACAATCATATCTATCATAAGCATTATTATCAAAATTGATTACAATGGACGGTAAAGTAGTACGGCAGTTTGCTTTGAGGTAGGTTTTTGAAATATTATTAAGGTTAGACTTTAGCTATACGGGATTTGAAATAGGAGTCCCAAGTGCCCTCTATCCTATGCCCGCTGCACAGAATTTTTAGACAGGGTAGGCAGAAAATATTTAAAAGCTTACTAACCAAAAATACCCACTGCATGTTGGTATTGGTTCGTCGTCTTCTCGATTAAATAATGCTGTATATGGTTTGCCATCTCAAATATATTAATAAATATTTATCTGAGTCAGGTAGGCAGTGTTTTTTAGTCTTTATGAACCGCACGCCACTGATCCTATGTTTGCATAATTATGTACACTACCTATTAAATGCGACTTTTGTGAATTATGTGTATTTGTCGTACGGATTTCTGGAACCTAGCCGCAGACAAATTAATGTTAAACATATGCAATGCTCCTTGTACTCGTGGGCCATAGCATATTAACGCAAAGTAATATAAAACAATATCATCACTTGAGAGTAACAGCACCAAATACAGGACCGCTGCAATCAATACCACACAAAGATAGCATTTGATTCCAGTCTCATTCTCTCAATGGGCCCATGATACCATGGCATACTATCTAATGATCTGGAAGTCCTTTCACAAGCGATACAAAGGTCCCTTTCAAGATGTTTATGGGCACCATAAGGAGGATCCCATAACGAGCAGTAAGATTAAAGTATCGCGATGTGTTCAGCTGGGTTGGCAGAAATGTATGGTTTTGTTAGAAAATCTTTTTGCTTCGTGAATGGGTAAGATGTATGAGTCGATTATGAGGATTTTTATGTTTTCGGTATGAGTATAACTTAAGTTGATGTGATTATGTTGTATATTGAGTGTGTTTTGGTGGACTCGGCTCGGATTTTCTTACGTTTAACTGGCGCTTCTCTTTAGTAATGATACCTAAGTACGTACTGCGCTCACAGTACAATCAGCTCCGTAGGAACCTTATCATTACAACATACTATAACATATTATTCATAGTATGCAATGGAATCATGGGTTCATGTACATGACTTTTATAGTATACACTAGCTTACTGACTCTTGATTTAGCACTTGACTGCCTTTGGTCTAGTGGTCGCAAGCGCGATTGCTGAGCGTGAGGTCCTGGGTTCGATTCCCGGGTCGGGCAAAGTGTTATTGGGTTTTTTGTGTATGAAAATTCTCAGTAGCAGCATGGAGTCTGGAACTGTGCCCGGTTGATGGCAACAGGCTCGCCCCCTGTAACATGGGAGTTATTAACGGCACTGGCAAAATGTGGGTGTACAACACCTCCTGCTTAACCTTTCGGGAAATACAGGCGTGATGCTGATATGAGTCTTGATTTAGCACTATAAAGCAAGGATAACCAAACTGGTTCTTATCTTTATATTAGATCCTAATGATACCAACGAAGACACTAATATACAATCCCTTTACCAAATGAAAGGCAAAAGATCAATTTCCCACGAGCCGGCGCGTACGCACAGGTCAACGACCTCGCACCTCCGTAACCTAGCAACGGTACCCGAGCCTTCACCTCCTTGAACTATATTGCACATACAAAAAGAAGCCCTAATCTCTTTCTAACAACGTTCAATTTTCTTCGCATTAGTCCGTTGTTTCATGCGTATCGAAACAACCTGTATTGTTTTATGGGACTGTATAGTTATTGTAATAAGGGTTATTTTGGATTGTATTTGTAAAGCGAGCAGTCCATTGAGTAAATGCGTGATTGACAGAGATATAGTTTATGGTTTCACTTGATTGTTTTAGAGATGTATTGTGTTCGTGTTTCACGACAGTTGGTTAAGTCCTCATTCATACGTTGATGTGTAATGTGTCAGCCCATCTGTTCAACAGTCTAGCAGCAAAGGAAACTCGCTAAAGTTTAATTTCTATCCACTCCACCCTGTTCATCGCTGAGCATCTGACTTTCCTGATATTCGGGAAGTTAATAGCTGTTAGAACTGTGATTGTCCCTTTCGGAGGCAGTCTATTTCCAGCCGGTAGTCTTTAATGGGCTATACCATAGTACATCTATTCCTATAAGGGTTAGGCAGAGGTGTAGGTACAATTATAGACCAACATTTCGCCGAAACCGTTATTGAGTCCCATGTAATAGGGGGCGAGTCTATTGCCATCTCCCAGGCAAAGTTTCAGACTCTGTGCTGTCGCTGAGAATTTCGATACAGGTAAACCCCGTAACACTTTGGCCCAGGGAATAGAACCCAGGACCTCACGCTTAGCAGTTGCGCTTGCAACCACTAGCCCAACGAGCCAGTTAGTTAGATTCGAGTTTTAGATAAGGGAATCTGAGAGGTAATAAAACATGATTATTCGAGGCAACACTGCAAGAGACTACAATCAAAGATTAATTAAGTATAGATATTTTCACGACGCACTTACCAAGTAATTACTAAAACCTCACCTCAACAATCAGACTTCAAAAGAGTAACCATGGAGTTTCTTGCCCGTTCTTCTCCATAGGAAAACAACGCTTTGGAACGAGGCAACTAGAGTCTGACTATTCATAAGTGCCTTTAACTGGTCTACATGAATAAAAATATATTTTATTATTATTATTATTACCTCCTTCTTCGAACACCAGACATCTCTAAAATCACTTGAATTTGTAACTCTCCGGTCAAATACTAAATCAACCCTTCCTTCTCATTACGTATCATAACGAGCACATTAACGTATTTAATGAATAATGACGTTACAATTCACGTGGATCAGAATATTATCATAAACGTGTTAACGTCAGCGCCGCCATTCATTAGCCACTTTAACTGTAAGAGAAACTGTACACTTGCCCTAATATACCTGCTCCTAGAAGCTGCTGAGAAGGTTGTGGCGACAGCCATTATTAATGAATTTCTAATATTTGTAATGGGCTCTATTCAGTAAAAAGTAAAAAGTCAAATCAATTGGAAAACTCAAATTGACAAATTGCTTTTAATCCTTTGCTGTAATCTTACGACTCAATTATATTGATATCACACTTGGTTGGTAATGTTATCAACTGAAATGAAATGAAATTAGTACATCATCATCAGCCTGAAGACGTCCACTGCTGAACGAAGGCCTCCCCCTTAGACCACCACTTCGAACGACATTCCGCCACTTGCAGAAAATTGTACATCTCTGCCTAACCCTTCGGTGAATACAGGCGTGATGCCATGTATGAAATGAAATTGTTTATTTTGCAATAAGAATTTTTTAATCACTTTTACATGTCTTTTTTTAACTAGATGGCTTCGACATTTCCTATGACTATCCTTAACTGTGGATTAGATTCAATTCCATGTAACGACTGGGCAACTAAATACGAAACCAAATGCCACACGATGATTCAGAAATCCTTTTGAAACTTAAAATATTATAACATCGATGATAGTTATTTTACACGCAGTACACCTATTGTTTCGTCCACATAATTGTTTTCTGGCCACAGTATTATAATGTTCCTTATTGTTTAAATTTTACAATTTGATACGCGTCGCAATGTCAGCCGTATGTGAACAATACGCCTTCTGCGTATTATAAGGCATATTCTTTTGTTGTACCAACTGTTTGGCTCGTAATTGACAGGTTTTAATACCTGTGGTTTAATTGAGTGTAATGATGTCATGGTTACTTTCTGAGTTTGACTTGAAAACGTAACCCTTTCAGTCAGAAACGTTCTTCCCGCTGAGATTTTAAAAGATCAAGATTCGATGATGACTAGGCAAGTTTTATGGTAAACTAGCTGTTTCCCGCGATTTCTCCAGGACCCAGGCTACCTCTTTGTAAAATTTCATAACGATTGGTTCAGTGGTTTAGTAGTGATAAGGTAACAGACGGACAAAATTTTTATAATACTGTGGATGGCAGTATTTTTTTAAGAGTGACTTTCTAAAGCTTTCGAGACGTTTCAGCTCGTAAATTCGTGAATAAAAGGTAAAAATTTATGTTAAACTATCGTCTACCATTTCTCCTATATTATCAGTAGTTAACACCATCTCGGAAGGTGTAAATACACCACAACAGTGACGACAATTAGTGTCGCGCGTACATTAGTTGTCGCGATGTCGCGTTGACGCGGGGACGGCGCGCGGCGACGTGCTCGCGACTCGCGACATAATTCACGACGCGATTTGGTTTCTAGCTTTAGAATACCGTTTTATAATACGGATTCAGCAGAAATAGTTGAGCATTAATCATTGAGGTTCATGTATCTGATAATTTTATTGTCTATTTTATTAGTCATTTATCAGATTTTCGTAAACAACGGAAACCGATTAATTCGTTAACGGGTCTGCTTATGCTTAATTTCACTTTAATAGATCGGTGGGTTTTTAGCAGGAAGGCATCCATAGTCCACCTAGAGACTTGACAAAACATTGACTTTATCACTAATATCCAAACGATATTTCTATTTTATGTCTAAAATCTTAGAGATGCTTACTACAATTATAAGAAAGCCCCCTATAAACTGGTATAAATTAAATATGGAAGAGTAGTTGAATATCATGATAATAATATCTAGATTTAAATGTAAATTCAGTTAATATCTTGGAGTCTAGTTACACATGGTTATGGTAAGTAAGTCCTGTTATGGGGCTATTAGCATAACCGCTCGTAGGCCTTGGACCAGTCGTGATCGCCAGTGCTTATCGGGAACTATGCAGTGGAATATTTTATTTATCGATATTATGTACTATCAGATATGAAGGAAATATTAATAATATTACTTATATACTTTATTAGACGTGCAGTTTTGTTTATGTGTGAGCTCTTTCCGCATACGTTGATTATGACAACACTGCCTTTAAAATCAATATTATTCATCCTTAATCGTAATATGATTCCGCAATATTACGTAGCATCTGGCAACCAAATGTAGATGTTTCAGCAAAAAGTATTTTATACGTGTTTTTGCCTCACGAAGCCTTGATTTTTTGACGTATTCTGAAATAGCTTCTAAGAGATTTTTGACAACTTAGTAACTATTCAATACTGCGAAACAAAGCGGAATCTCTCACAATCTGTTTGGAGTTTTTGTCGAAAATTTTTCATAATATATGTAATTATAGTCAATTCTCATGCTAATTACTTAGTAGGACCAGCAGTAACATTTGTTTAAATAAAAACTGTTCGCCACGCAAACGATTGTTTTTGTATTATAAAGGAATGTTCTGGATCGTCAAATTTCTTTCAGATTATATTGTGGCAAAGTTACTGGAGAACAATTAATTTATTTTTGTTTTGGAATACGAAAGGATTTAGTAAAAGAGGCTTATCAAGGAACCAATATATTTTGAACTATTTCTTGAGTACTAATAGAGCTTCAGTTCATCTTAACTGACCGCTAAGGTCCATAAACACATTCTGTGGCACAGTACATTGGATTATACTATGTTACATTGAAGTATTAGTAGTATTATTTCAATATATTTCCTAGTCAAAATGGGCTTTATGTATTATATGGTACAAATGGTGGGGCAGGGCACAAATTTCTTCTATTCTTTCAACTAAAAGGTAGATCTTTATCAGGTATTGTCTTTTCATGTAAAAATAAACTATTTTGGCAAGTTTCTTACTTTCATTCTAAGAAACGTATATCAGATAGCCATACGTTTTAATAATGAAATCCTATTTGCGAAAATTTGCATTTGGACCATACGGTACAAAAAGTACGTTTGTACTAATTTACATATAAAAATATACTTCAAAGAAATTTGTGACCCTGCTCTCAAAAGCTCGCTGCGTTGTTTGAAAAATAGAAGCACGGCATCAAATGATTACAGTAATTATCTGTCTCGTGTCTTTTTGCGATGCGCGTTTTTGCGTTGCGTCTTTTTGCGCGGTTGCGTCGTTGTCCTTGTATAGATACGTACAAAAGAGGTAGGTGATAAACCTCTTGATTCATGTCAATAAAAGACGAAACTTGTGGGACTCTTCAATCCCTCCTCTTCAAGCATTCGTTTACAAACTTTGACCTTTAAGAAAATAATACAAAACGAAATCCATGTGTAGATCAATCATTTGCTGTCACAATAGTAATGCTTGTCCTGTCACGGGTAAACTCTTGCGCAGACACGCACACAAGTACCGTTAGTTCACACAGACGCGTTAATTCAATAACTGCGACACCTGAGTGCTGAAGTGACACCATTCCATAACACACCAATTTCAACTTTAATAGAACAGTTACAAAGTTGAATGCCAAACGAAATAGAATCGGGTTTCGTATGTGTGAGTGTGAAGCTTATGTAAACCTGTCTCATGGTCAATCCTTTTTAGATCTTATCGCTCGAATTTTAAAGTTCAGTTTCAGTGTACTCACACGTGTCAATTCAAGTGTTGGTTTAGATCGGTCGCAAAAGATTTTAGACTTTATTTTGTGAACGTTAAGTGTGCTATTTAGTTGTCCAGTGTGGTTACCGGTCCGTACCACTCGGTGCCAGGCGTCATAAGAATGCGCTCGCGCACCGAGTAGGTACAGTTACCTATCGTTCGTGTGTTTACAACAACTTGTTTGTCTAATTTTTTAGTTAATTCTCGACCTTGGGGATTCACTAATATTTTTCCAGTACCTACAACTCTGGATGTTTCTATTGCAACCGGTTTTTGATTTGTTTTTGTCACTTGATGTTGATTGAGGCAAGAATTTGTAATGTGCTACTATTGAATATTAATTTTATTGTATATGATATCTATACCAACGATTATGATTTGAATAAAAGATAAGAAAGCACAACAGGCAACTCTGTTAACTTTGATACTCACTGAATTTGTTCTTTTTAAATCCATCTGGGAAATGTATAATTTTGGCACAGTTTCTTGGAACTTAAAATTTTTATTGAACATATTTAAATTGGGCTTGGCATTAAAAAAACCTGTATTCTTTTGGGTCTCAGTGCCCGGCCAGTCGGTAATGTCCCACATTAGGCAAACTGCACTCACAACAGCTGGTTTGTCTCGGGACTTTGCTTGTATCCTTTCGCTTTTGCGCATCGCATTACCTTTCGAATTCATTGAGATTAAAATGATCGCTATTATCCTCCACACTGATTTCCTTTCTTCGCACGTGTTAGTGTTAAGTTTCTCTCTCTCTTTATTCGTTTCTTATCTTCATGTTTCTTTTATTCTATCTTTAACATCACCACCACAGCCTTCGTCTCCTCCCAAGTATATTAGGCACAGCTTCCAGTCGACCCAGATGTGTAGCTTAACTCGAACACGTAACATATTCCCAAACTTAAGCTTTCAATTACTTGACGAGTATATATTGTTTATGAACAAGCAACACCATCTAAATTTAATTAACTGGCGAGGATAATTTATGCGAACTTCGGAGCCCCGAGCCCCGGGGAACCCCGCGGCGATGGCTGACGGACACCTCGATATTTGTTCAAGAATTGGTTTATATGCTTAACGATATGTGTGAGTGGTTTAATAAAGTAATTTGATTGATAAATAATAATTTAATTGATAATATTGGTTGAAAATACTGAAGTGATGATAATATTATTCAATTCTAAATGTTAACTAAACCTAACAACACAATTCTTTGGGATTTACAAAGACTACAGTTTGGAAACAAAAGAAGTAAAACATACTGAGTGAAACCCTTTTGTGAAAACTAGTCCTCTTTACACGCAATGTATTCAGAATATTAATTCGTCGGTCCTTATGCACTTGAATACGAATTAGTCCTCTCTCTGACCCGCGTTGTTAGGCCGCTAATTGGACGGTGAGACATGTCATAACTGCTTCTGTGTAACCCGTCATAGCCTCTTTGTTTGATGCTGTAGAGCTTTCAGCATAAAACTAGTTGACAAGTTGATTGATATGTGCGCATTCTGCTAATCTCATGCAATTTTTAGAGCGGTATAGATTTCAGACTATTTACAAAACTATAACTCGTTATATCACTGATTTTTTTAACATGTTTACAGAGGTTTAGCGAAGGAAAATATTTTTCAACGGCTCATCAAGAATTTAGACGAATATATCGTTGTCATGATCATTTTACGACAGAAAGACGTTGTTGCATTTTAGTCTGCTCACGTCCTCTTCAATTATGTTAATACGAAGTGTTCGATTTAATACCAATACTTGTTCTCGATTTAATGAATGAGAACCAAACCCGTTATTATAGTATTTGTACACTAACAAGCTGTTACATTATTTCAGATATTTATAGTTATTATTTCTAACACAATTTCTACATTTCACGCTTGTAGTTTTATAATCACGTTGCTTTGAAAACTGCAGTGTTTACATAACACAGTGCAACTATAGTTACAGCAATCTTTGTGTGAACTAATTGAATTTTTATATTAATTAATACTAAGCGGGCATTGGAATTTTTATTAGTGTTTTATTTATAAATCTGAACAGTAAATTTAATGGATCTTTAACAATAAATTGCCACAAGGCAACCTATTCTTGTTGAGATAATGCAATAATAACTTAGTAGACTGATTGTTCTTTAAGATATTATGGTACATGAACATATCCTCAAGTGCGAACAAATTAAGAGACTTAATTGTAATTAAAGACACACTTACGTTTCCCATAGGGGTCGTCAATGTTTATTTAAAAATGTATTAAAGCTGTGTAGCAATATTAGGTACTTTATCCTTTTGTGTTGGTTTATTATTTGCTAATGTTTGTTTTTCTGTTTTTCAGGTACGTCCCAAAATACAGACATCCGTGTCGTCGATCCTCAAAGGTTAGGTATCATTATATTTTACTCAAAACGTTGAACAAAAAGTACATCGGATACATCATGAGTCAAAACATCTTTAATTAAAAATGTGGATATCAAAGATAATGTACGTACTTGTCTGGGTTTTCTTGTATAACCGGTTCGAACGGCCTGGGGTATATAATATTCATTAATTAATTGAAGTAACTAATCGATCTCTCAAGTAGAAGTGATTATTTTTTGTTCCTTTATTTATCGAATCGATATTGCAATCAGTACAAACCATTAACTGCCACCAGGGAACAAGATTTTTTTTGGGAATGCAATAATTTCAATCTTCTTGTACACATGAATTGTTTGTAAAGGAAACTTACTGTATGACTTACTGTTTGACTGTATGTATAGGTAAACTACAAAACGTAGCTACCAGCCTTCATCTTCAAAACTTACTGAAAAGCATATTTTTGTCCCTTATAATCCCCAGAATGAATGAAAAATGATTCCGTGACGAATTTTGTCGTTCGTTAATCAGCGCGTCTCTCAAGGTCATATCGTTGGCATTCGCTGAGCGTCCCAAGTTCAGGGTCACGATCAATGCCAGGGTTGTCACTTACCAGAACATTCGCAAATGACTCTTCGTTGTGATCGTAAACTGCGTAAATAGATTTATTTATGACTTTTCCGTGTTTGCAAACATGTTTTGTGATTTTATGTTTATATCTAAGGTACCTAAGTGTCTTCGAGAAGTGATTTTACTTTGAGTATGTGAACACGTTTGTGATTAAACTAACAGGTTAGGTTTAAGCAGCGTTAGCTCGATGTTTAATGTTATATATATAATAATATGATGTGTTTTGTTTTTGGGATAAATGTGGGACAGGATAGAACACTAGCGTACAATTCAGCCAAGTACATAAACAATATTACACAGTGACTTTCTCAGCGGCGGCGTAAAGATACTTTACATTAAAAAAATTAGCCTAAAATGGCAGTAACAACATTACTAATAGCCGATAACGTAAGTGACAATTGAAACTTGTTCAATGTATAATTTATGTAAAACTTTGTATTGTTGAGTATGTCAACAGATTCCGACCTTGGACTTGACAATAGCTGGTGGAACTAATTCGAATAATTCTGTTTGAGCACTCGCGCTGTGACGAATCGCGAATGGTCTGAGTTTGCGGTATTTTAGTATAACGCCATCTGTTGGTTGGTGATGATACTTATTTTTTTGAGGATTTAATTGGGTTGTTTTATTTTAAATTTAAAGGAGCTGTTTATAATAACACTGGTGACGTAAGATTGGATGGTGACATCAGCTTTGTATTAAAGGCTTGATGATGACAGTTTCCCTGGGAATTCTGAGGTTTATTTTATTGTTCATTCACTATGGTATAAAATGAATTTAGTCTGGCAAA
The DNA here is from genome assembly GCA_947562105.1 of Shargacucullia verbasci. Lineage (NCBI taxonomy): Eukaryota > Metazoa > Arthropoda > Insecta > Lepidoptera > Noctuidae > Shargacucullia > Shargacucullia verbasci. The sequence continues at coordinate 14,000,079 of OX387293.1, forward strand.
TCCTAAATGATTTCTGTGTCTCTGTCTGAAATACAAAGACAAAAAGAATTTCAATATAGTTTTTATTTAAGAAAAGCATATGAATCTCTGAATTAAATTAAAATTGTTAATCCATTCGTTTCAGATACGAATGAATAGTCCGATAATATCACAATTAATTTTCACGCATTTTACATGGCGTATTACTTCCACTAATGAGAGTAAAATAAAATTTGATAGAGTTGTAATAAGTCACTACAAATACTTTTTGTAACTTTAAACAGCACATAATACATATCTCTTAACTTTAACATAAAGTTTTGGGTGCACGGAAGAGGTCCCCGAGTGAAGATGACTAACTGCATCCTGGATTGTCAGCTCTTTTAAGAACATTACAGAACGGGTAATAATTCCCGATATTTTTTTTTTAATTAATACCTCATACAGAAAAATAACCCTCGATACAAAATCCAAATCCTATTCCTATAGCCCTTATATTGCACTAAGTCGGCCGTTTCCACCAATTCCATGTCATCAGCACTATACAAAGAATCAATCACTTTCCCACCTCTGATTTTCCGATTCAACCCTTGACCTCTGCCTTCCCCAATTTCCTGTAACGATGTCCAATATATCTCTAGACACGTCTTTATGGGATCCATTTGAACCTGTGAGTTGCGGGTCAACAAGTAGACCCCAATTTGTTGAGGTAATGACGTGTTCCGGAGTGATGCTTCGTCCGTTTGATTCCTGGGTACCAAAATTTTATTTTAATAGCAGAGATCATGAATAATTTTGTCTACTTTTATGCACTTTTTGCCATCGTTGTATACTTTTTTGGCGTTTTTATACCGATTACGTTCGAGAACAAAGGTAGGGTAGTTATTTCAGTGTTGATCGGTTACTCTAAATCTATTGCGGTTCTGGGTTAAATTATCAGGCTTCGGTTGTTATTAAATATAATATAACACTTGACCGTCGCCATTGAAATATAATTTTTACTTCTCCTGCAAATTCCATAATGAGCGATGAGCACTGCTTATTGATTGAAATACAAATAATATTAAGTTTATTTTTCTATTATTCTATTGAAATAACATTATATTTAACTAGCATATCCAGCACACAATTCACAGTAGATAAAAAGGTTATACAAAAAGTATGAATCACTAATAAAGCAATACTGAACACTACACTATATTATACCGGCCGCCATTTTAATTCACTTCTCCGTCGTTTGTGAATAATAATGGTGCGAAATTCAATTATTCCTTTTGTAGTTTTTCTTTTTGTCAAGAAAGGTCACTTTGCTAAGAAACTTTTTAAGTCAATTAATTGTAGATTCTTTTCATAATAATCCTTTATAGAACTGTAGATATTATTCAAACACATTTTCGCGGTGCTTGACACTCGTCTTTTGGGATTATTTCAAACTGAATAAAATTATCTTGAAGCTGTCAAAATACTGTCTTTTGTTAAATGGCTACCATTAGCATTTTAGCTTGCATGAAAATTAAATAACTAAGTTTTGTTAGTGAATTTCTTGAAGCTAATTAAGTTAATTATTAGTATCATAAATCTTATTTTAAGACAAACGACTTATAATAAACCTGTAGCTGAACCACTTGATCAAATCCACTCCATCTACATTCATTTTCAAATCCTTATTCAAAATTCAATCTTCATTCACCGTCTCCCAATTATCTCTAGCCATCTCGGTGTCTGTCTCGTAGATAATGCAGGCAGTTCCGGAGATGACTTGGTCCCGGCAGTCCATTTCCCCCAGGATCCTGGCAACATACAGATCTCATATGTGATTAGTACTGTGGGTGATTGCATTTCGGCATTCGTAATTAGGTGTTCCATTTGGTTAGGTTCATTATGAGTTAGAACCTTGTCTTATGGAATGGGTAAACTATGAAGTCGGTTAACAAGTGGTAAGAATTTTCATATGATCACTCGTGTGAACAAAATAATGGATATGATTACTAGGTACTTAAGTATTGCTTACTGACAAACGTCACATAAATTTGTTGGGGACGAAAGTAAGAAAATCATTATTATTTTTAAATATTTTATTTACATGTATATTTTTTATTTGTAGAACTTTTATTGAGACAGCTCACAATCATGTTTCGAACAACTGTATCCTTTATTAAAAATAAGAACGGCAATATCATAAAAATTGCCGGTTCCAAGCCTGTAGGTACACAAGCAAATGGAGTAACTTAAAAATGGGTTTCCAGGTCTGTATTAAACATTACACGAAATGAAAGTTGGAATCAGACTGATACGCGGATATTGTGATCGGTGACAATCGTTACCGTCCGTATATTAATCGGAGCAAAAAACAATATATCAGTCCTTCGCGGCGTCGACAGGCGGTAGGTATCAGTGTATATATTGCCATGGTATTGCTGAATGACAATAACTCAGCTGCAGCGATGCTGTCCGATACAACATGCTAACCGACACCATGAGTTAAAGATCGTGGAAAGGCGTTAGGACCAGAAAAGTTGCGTAAAATATTATTGGTCTTTACGTCCGTAGTCTATAGTTACACTGAAGTATGCTGAACGATTTTGGAACGTGTGGGTCCACCGTCGATCGTGCAACTGATGGGATTCGAACCCACCATCTCTCACTCATCAGTTCAATGTCTTAACTGATGCGTTATGGTCGCATGAAATTAATTCTTAATGTCTAAGCCTATTCCTAGTTATTTGATCAAGTATGGTGATCAGGCCAATTTTAACTGATATGAGTTTTTAAAATAAAAAATGTTATTGAAAAGCTTGTAATAAGATTTTTCATTTTCTTGTTGACGTAACTGATATCAACAAACAAATGGAAGTTTAATGAACCGTGGGCACTGTGAGCATGTTTGTGATTGTTTTCATATTGCGTTGTAAAGTACGGAGAAGTGTGTCAAGGATTATTTTTATGCGCAAATTGAATCATTCGAGAAAATTGATTTTTGTTGCTGCTACTTGATTTACTTGGAATAGGCAATCTACTTGTTTTCGTATACTTGAATAGTGATACGATATTTTTAATACGGTTTTTTACATGTTCGACGGTAAGTCCGGCCTCTACATACACAATCATGCACTATCATACGCACATATAGGTATAATTAACCAAGGTTACCTACCAATATGGGATTGAGTGGCTCTTATAGCCTTTCCTTCTTTTTATATACAATTTTGCCATTAATTATTATATTATTTACTTCATTATTTTGATATTATAATGTCATTTAAATTTAATGATCTTTCATATATAACCGTTATACATTGTAAATGTGAGTGAGATCTAGGCTGAACGCTCTTAATTTCATTAATTCTCACGATGACTGATCCATGCTTGCCCTCTGTAGCGACAGGTCGGCTCAAACAGCTATGGCAATTTCTTCAAAAGGCAGTTCCACTTGTCTGGACTTTAAAATAAACCTTGACCCTTGAGTTTGTTTCGATGTTTCTTCTCAGGGATAGGAAATGTCGACGCTAGTTGAAAAAAGACGTCTAAAAGTGATCGAAAAGTCCTAAGTGCAAAATAAATAATTTCATTTAATTTCCATAATGTTCAGCATAGCTACCGAGGGCTCTAGTACAAATTTTAGTGGAACTACAGGGCTAGGTTGATGATGACAGTTCAATACCATGATGTGAGATCTCTACATGTTCTACTTAGCCTTTAGGCTCACAGGGATAGTAAACTTTGAGTAAATGTATGGTAATAAAAGTTCCTTCTAGCAATACTACATCAGTACGCGGATGTTAGACGCATCTGCAGCAGATTTATACGCGGCGCGGGTCCCGGCAGCGGCGGATGTGGTACTAATGCACTTTTCTTACTACCCGCACTTTTTGTGCCAACTAAGAAAATGATTTATGGGCAGTGTACTGGGGATTCCTCTTCATGTTTGTGTTACGTAGTAGGATGTTGATGTCAAGAAACAAAGTTGAATTGGTCCTTCGCGTTTATACTGCAACAAAAATAATGCGTGTCTGGTCTTTTTATTCGCAATTTTATTAAGTTCTTAATTATCATGCCCATGTTATAGGTACTTGTTAGTAAAGTCACATTTTCACGTAATATACCTAAAGTAATAAGTAAACAATTATAAAAAGGAATGTTATATTCTGCTAAGACTTGTCTTTTGTCTTACAATACAAATATAATTGTTAAAAACATGTAAATATCTTGTTTCATATCATATGAAAGCAACAAATAATTAAGAGTAATAAAAATGTTGCTATTGGCTGTAAATAGGAATAGGCGTAAATAAAAACAAAGATAAAGAAAACTAGAACAAGTATGTATGACACACATGTCAGATTTGTAAAAGCATTAATCTTAAAACATCCTCAAAAGGCAATATAAGTATGATTCAAGTTCCGCATGGCAAACATTTCGACATTCATATTGAAACGCAATTGTATCGCGACTCGGAGGCACTCAGGGCAGGACAATTTTAAAAATTGCGCACCGCCAGACCGCATTTTGCTAACATTTTCTTCATGGATGGGTTTTAATATTCGCTCCTTGTGCTTGGAGAGTCCCTCACACAGTGATGGTAGAAACGCGGGTAGGAGAAAATAATTCGGGAGCGATTTTTATGCAACAAATAAAGCCGTAATTTTATTCTTTTCATTATTTTACATAATCACGGGTCCAAAAAAATAAAATAAAAATAAATTCCGCAATGCAATGAGCAGCTTAGTCGTTATAGTCATCATCATCTGCCTAGCCTTTTCCCAACGGTAGCGGTTTATCAGTATTTTACACGGAGCTACTGCCACCTGACCACCGCCACCCAATTACCGGGAGATACTGATAGTCTGAGGTTAGACTGGTTGTCAGACTTTTTGGACTGCTGCCACCCGTAACGACTGTCATAGGTCTTCATATGACACCCGGGCCCAACTGCTTAACGTGCTTTTCGAGGCACGGAGGGGTCTCGATGTGTGAAATATGGTCACACATCCAAGGACTGACCGCGGCAAGCGCTGCTTAACCTCACAGATCGCACAATCTGCGTAGTAGCTATGTAGCTACGAGCCCCTCGCTTAGCTTATTTATGTAGCTACTACTTCTCGTAAAGATATTAAGTAAATAGATACACAGCTATAAACTATACCTAGTTATATGTTTATATTTCAAGTAGTGTATAATTGGGGGTTCTGGATCACTTGCTCTCGCTTCGCTCGATCGCGTGATCCAGAACTCCCCAATCATACACTACTGTTGTGATCTGCAAGTAAAGAACACTGAGTAGTTATTTTACCCTCCTACTATGATCCGTGATACAGTTCGCAATGCAGATTGAGTAAGTGTATTAATAACGTCTAACCGATGCGGTGCGGTGCTCTGTTAACACTGATGAATGAACTGACTAATAACATTTTATTCGAAAGATAATCTAGCGACTTAGCATGGGCTTCGATTCCCAAATTAATGTTAATGCTACTATACAAATTCATTGTTCTGAACCCCCAATTATACACTACTATTTCACTTAAAGAAACCAAAGAGCTCTTTCATTATTTTCATTAGATAACGAAACGCAGTTGTGTCATAGAATACGTTGTAGGATACTACTTCTGTATTACTAAGGTTATTAAGGTTCTCGAGTGGCGACCACGAACCGGAAGACGCAGCGTAGGAAGGCCTCCTACTAGGTGGACCGACGACATTGTGAGAGTCGCGGGCAACCGATGGATGCAAGTGGCGGAATGTCGTTCGATGTGGTGGTCTAAGGGGGAGGCCTTCGTTCAGCAGTGGACGTCTTCTGGCTGATGATGATGATGATGATTACGGAGAAAAACATTCAAATAATCTAAGAATTGTTTCTGTGATTTCCCAGAATTGGCGAGCAAAAACATTCTTAAAAGCGCTCAGATTCGCTTTGATAGTCTTAGTTTCTTAGAAATTGTTCTTCGTCGTTTGAATAAAAGATATTAAAACAAGTAAACAAATAGAACCACTAATTTTATACGACATTTATTGAATACTGGTTCAGAAATCGCTTTAGCTTATGAAAGCTAATGCGCTGGCGTTTATCACCGTGCTACATTGCTATGTCTTGTCGAGTCGTTCGTAAAGCCATCCCGTCCACTGTCGCGCTATGCATTGTGCATTCTTTTGTCCTGTCATTCATTACCATGTCACCATGTCGCTAGTTCGCCAGTATAGAATACTTAATGGGGAATACTGACAGTTTTTCTAACACCTGCGTACTATAAAATTATTAGATTTGCCTATAAGTATCTATAATAGCATTTAAAGAATTTATGTAGCACCTTTATACGGCTGTGCCCGCGGCAGGATGCTAATACATATTTCTTAGTTTTCTGAGATGATAATTATGCACTAGGTTAATTAATTATGGAGTCGGAGTAAAACCTTTTTACCAAACATCCAAAATAGAGCTGTTACGGCTTGATCTGAACGTATCAAACGTTAAAACTGTTTTTCAAAATTGCGATCGCATATATCAAGTATTTTTGTCAAACACAAAAATCGCTATCGCTTATCGCTATGGCACTACCATCTTGTGTTAAGACATATTCGGCATAGACGTGGCACAGCGGGTGCATCGCATTCTTCTGTTGTGTCATTCATTACCATAACTGGGAAAGTGGGAACTAATGGGAAATTCTTAACGATATTCTGATTGAAGTGCCTTCTATTACGGATTAAATAAGATCTATCGATGCATCATACTTGTGGGTTTTTCTAGAAAATATATCAAGTTTCTTTTAGTTCAGTAGATATCCGTTAATCCCGACCAAATTAACGAACCAATTAAGCAGGACCAGGAGAAGTATGTTTACAGTTAACATGATGATCTGTTACCGTTATCACTTGTACATAATAACATTTTCATGGTCACTGCCAACCTGTTTACACGCTTGCCGCTACACGACAGTAATCGCCATATTTATCGCGACATTTATAGGTAACTGATATCGTCATCAGTTTCCTGTCATGTGTAGATGGTAATGGAGGCGGATTACTTCCTGTTTCCATTGTAGTGGAAGATTTGCTATTATTCTGTAAAGACCTGTAGTATACTGTTTAGGGTAGGTACTGATGATATGGTGATGGTAAAATCCGAAAACGGTGATTTTCTAAATGATTTATTTGTCAGGTTTGTTAGTGTTTACCATAAACCTACACGGAAGAAGTACATAAGGTCTCTTTGATTTATCACGAAAATAAAAGGAGAGAGCGTTTTTATAACATGACCCATTTTTTAGCAGGCATATACTATAGAGCGCCACCAGCATATTAGATACATATGTACGTCCTTACATAGGCACCTCTATTGTTTATTTTTACAAGAAGCTAGGTGCTTAACTTTTTGAAGTACATCAATTGTGAACAACAGTGAGGTTGGTATTAGTCATCTCGTTCTGGTATAGAATTTATGGTAAATAAATGAAGTAGCTAGATACGATCAGTTTACTTCCTCATGTAACTCAGCGACCCGAAGTGAGTCCTGACTTCCGAAAATCAAAATTTCTTTATTATATGCAGATATTTACAAAAAAAAAAAAAATACCATATGACACTACAGATAATTTGTAAGACAACAATAAGTCACAGTCACACGGGAATCCCGGTGGCGGCGCTATCACTGTATATCACGGTACGGGCCCAACGTGATCACAGCTATCATACCATCACGCTAATTTGACGTGATTGCATCTGTTATTACCGTCACGCCGCTGTGATCAAGGACATGTATTATGAGTGAGTGGGTATTACCTATGTGATGTGTAGTGGAGGTTTACTGAAAGAAATGGGTTGTTATTTACGTTTGGTACCTATTATTGAAAAAGTTGGTAGTATTTTGGATTCGTTCGTAATAATTTCAAAATAGACCTATTTTAAAAAACTTCACAGTGAGTGGCTGATTCTTAGGTTTTCCTTAGTGTAGATTTCATCAGGTACCTATAGTTTAGTTGGATTCGAACGCTTCTTATTGTATATACCTACTTCTTATTGTAAAGGAAGATATGGACTACGCTGATACGTATTCCTTGGCCACAACTCACATCCTACTCTAGTCCACTCTTATCCAAATCTTGAAACCCCAAAAAGCATTAATTAAATTCTACTCAAATCTAAATCACGAACGCACGCAAATTAAAATCACCAGTAAATCCCCTAATAAACAAATGTTAACTAAAGCTCTCCCGATCAATCACAGACAAGAGTTTAACGTTGCAGCCGCACCGAACGTAACGCGGATAATGGCGCGTGCGTCGGAGCGGAAGTGACGCTGACGTGTGACGTAGCGCCAGCTCATTTCCGGTCGGATCGCGTCAATGTCCGCAAGTGATTACGAGAGCCTGATTTACTCGAAACTCTTATTGGATTTCGGGAGAGGCTCGTTGATTGACGGCAAATGACGTTTGTTATTGAAATGGAGTTTCTTTCCATCATTGGTTGAGCAAAACAAACGAAGAGTACGAGCTGACGCTCATTAAAAATGGATCTCGTTACTGCTGAAATCATGCCTCCTTATGAGCCGTGAACATTCACTACTGAATATAACGCAATGGTAGCTTCAGCGGATCATTATCACCAGGCTTGCTTGACAAACTAATTGGTGTAATATAAACATTATACATACACATGGTTGTAACAAAACAAAAGTAGCAATAAAGAGAAACTAAATACGTGATAACACGAGATAAGTCAGCGGACAGTGTTTGTACCTTCACATAAACACGTACGTAGCAGCACAGTTAAATCATACTGGCAACAAAAGTTTCCAGGGTGCATTTATAAAAGGCACAATTTCGCGTGCTCACGTACCCTCGTATATTGTCTCGTGTATTGAATAACGTGCAGGGACGAAATGGGTGCTAGAGTGTGCATAGTTTACTGTATTGAGCTAGGAGATAAGCCCTCACCATCCATCATATAGTGTCCACTAAGTATTCACGCTATTTAGTATTGCGTGGGATACAACACAGAACTCGTTGGATAGTCTACTTGGGGAAGACGGCCTCAGACGGAAAGAGTTGATGTAAACTAAGAGAACTGAGATGGAGTCGAGAAGTATATGGTTAGAGTTATTCGCAGATATCCCCATCTGCATAATTTATTAAAAAAACATTGTTGTCTACCATTGACTGGTACGACGACGTTCCTCAAATATGTAGATCCGGAGTGTGTTGTCTTTCAGAAGCAATTTGTAACACGATCAAAACTGCACCTGCGTATCGTAATCCGCCCCTGTCCCGCTATTGTCTCGGGCCGGACCGAGACGAATAGTTGTTATAAACTGAGTCGGACTGTAATGTCACCTTAGTTTATTTACTACGTGACAAATGTGTGTTTCTGTCTCACTTGTTGCGCCAGTCGTATTACTTTTCAGTTTTCACTGTTTATTTGACTTAAGGCTTGTTACATATAATTTAAAGTAACTGGGTCAGTGTTATTTGGTCCTTTGTTCCTGACTAATATCTAAGGACCAAGAATATTTTTAAAGGACTATGCGCTACGATTCTCTTTTAATGAATAATAAAGAATAATATCATAGTTATTCGTGAAAATTGTTGTCATGCTCTGATTATAATAATAATTACACCTACCCCACCAGTAATGTCGCGTGCATTTTAATAACTTTCTAGCTCGTTTTTACTATCTTATTAAGACTAGATTCTCCAACCGAGACTCTTTATTTAAGTAACTATGAAATGGACTGAGAAATAGAAATGTTTTACATATCTACCAAAATCGTAATTTGTCCCAGCCGACAAAATAGAATTTCTATTTTATTAACATAGAGACATTAACAATGAAGGGACTGAAGCAACTTGGACCAATTCACTAACTTCAGACAAATTAAGTAATGGGGATTTTCTTCCCAATTACAATTACTCTCAATTATTCAACGAGAACCCAAATAAAATCAGGCCACAAAGGAATTTACGCGTCAAAGTACATTAAAGAGTTTGCAGTACCTACTATCTCAATAATGTAGCATGTAGAGCTCGAAATTGAGTTTAACATGTTGAAAAGTTCGTGTAAATGCAATAAAAGATGTCTGTATCAGCGTTTCCTCATGTAAGTTCTGCGAAACAATTGAAGATAACTTGAAACGAGACGTCACTACGCTAGTGCATCCGGATTTCCCGGTAGCTTCGATATTTCCAGCAAAGTTGTGTACAAGCTAGGAAACTAAATATTGTGGGTGCAATTGCATTGGATTCATCTGACCTATAAATAATTATTTTAGGGGAACTACAAAATAGATGCAATTCACAACTATTATTCATTCTACGTTCTATTTAAGTTGTTTCGGATAGATTAATTTAACGGTATTTGGAGTCATCATTATCTTTAACGTTTATGTGTGTTGGCTACACACATCCTACCTGATGCCTATCCACTGTCCTCCCCACTAAGCTGCTGTAGTCATTTCAATACTATTTTCCCAACGTGCTAAAATATACAATTTAAAACACTAATCTACACTTTCTAAGCTACCTAAAAACATCAAACTGAAACAAAGCCGTCAAACCGCGCCCCTTTGATAATCTGTGCCGGGATGAAGTTGGGCACCTGTTTGTTTTGCATGAGAAGCATGCTGGAACAATGGCTGCCGATGATACGATGTGATACCTACCACTGCTGATATGCGACGGGATGACCGATGACAGGCTAATGTGGGGCGTACACACAGACAGGGTGACTTAGATTGTGGGGTGTACTTGCACCAGTCTGGTCCCAGTTCAGAACGAGGAGGTGCAATAGCAAAGCATAAATCCAACAGGTCAACGCCGTATTTCCCGATGTGTAAGGCACAGGTGTACTGTTGTACACCCACACTTCGCAAATACCGTTATTAAGTGCCACGTACTTTTACTTGAGTCATGAGTTTCTGGTAGCACCTGCTGCCTTATCTCCGCAATCCTTACAGAAACATAAATTTATATTGGTTTTACTAGCTAGTAAACGGTAGCCTCTATTCATGACAAAAACTCGAGTACATAATATAACAGCCTTATTGTTCCTGAAATAACTCCTCCAATTTCCTTGCTAGTCCTCTCAAATAAATATTTGCGCACAATTAACAATCGGGTGGTGGCAAACAGAACAATATCTTGGCAAATAGAGCCGTATCTCAAGTGAGATAACTGGATCTATGGAGTGCAACGTGCCGCTGCCGCCGCCGGACCTGCACGTGTCCATTGTAGCTTGCGCTCGGCGAACCCTTTGATTGTCATTGTGTATTTGTTGCGAGGTGTTAACTAAACTTGATGTAATTAAAGTGCAGTTTAATGTATGTCTGTGAATGTATAAGTAATGACAATTGACAAATCTAGCCTCATAACATCATGTAGCATCACGCCTATATTCCCCGAAGGGTTCGGCAGAGGTGTTCTATTGTAGTACACTCACATTTCGCCGATGCCGTTATTGAGTCCCATATAATAGGGGGCGAGCCTATTACCATCAACCGGGCACAGTTCCAAAATCCATCCATTTCCATACAGAAAAATTCAATAGCACTGCCCTACCCGGGAATCGAACCTAGGACCTCACGCTTAGCAGTCAATCTTCAATCTCGGTCAATCTTCAAAATCTAGTCTCATCCTTTGATTTTTGATAAAGGCCGTAAATCAGACTTTCTATGCAAGAAATCTACGATTTAGAAACATAAAATCAGTATATTTATAGTATATAATTTTGTTGACCTTTTATTGAAAAATGTATCACCAACCCCTCTTTATATTCAATCTAAAGCCTGATTACCACGGCACCGAACAATGGAGCCGCACTTAACACCACGCTGCACCAAGTGGGTCAACAGCGCACTAACTTAGACCACCTGTCGCGGACAGAATGCTAAACAAGGTTCAGCTCAAAACGTAGCCACGACTCAGATACCTGCTGCTTGATAGCTGACTGTGGCTTCACCTTACACACCCATATGGACTAAACATGTGATCACTAAATTTGGAAACTATCAAAAATTGAATTGATCTAGGACTTACGGGAAATAAATTTTCATAAATATCAAGCATTAAGTAAAAACAAGGTTTCATATATTTTGTTCTACATATACATATGTAACACGGACTTTTAAAGCATTGTTTAGAAAAAAACATTCAAAACATTGACGGTCTAGTGATCGCAAACGCGACTCCCGGACGTGAGGTCCTGGGTTCGATTCCCGGGTCCGGCAAAACGTTAGAGGGATTTTCTGTATGGAAATTCTCAGTAGCAGCACGGAGTCTAGAACTGTGCCCAGTAAATGACAACAAGCTTGCCCCTTATTACATGGGACTCAATAACGACATCGGCGAAATGTGGGTGTACAATAGTACACCTCTGCTTAACCCTTCGGGGAATCAGGCGTGATGCTATGTTATCGAAAAACATTTAGCTCGTATTCGTATATTGCTTCTTTAACCAGTTCTCAATTCCACCAACTATTATTCTCAGTACTTGGTCAATTCAGCTGGAAATCCTATTCACCAGTATGTCTCCTGAAGCCAAACCCTCGCGTGAACTTAGAATTATGTCTAAGCTAACATTCTACCTAGCCAGACCAGCATCGCTCCATTTTATCCAATTTAAAGTTACCCCGAAAGCTACCGTATTAAGTTATACACTAAAAGAACTTTAGATTATAATCCGATTTGGATCGTAAGCCATCTAACGTGGTTCAGTTATTCAATAAGCCTTTAAATTAAGTTTTCCAAACCGTATTTGGAAACTGAAAGGTATATTTGGAAGGCGAAAGTTACGTAATTCTAAAGGTAAAATGTTGTCTGTTTGAGAAGGATGGAATATTCGTTAGTTTTCGTAAGTTATGCCATTTACAGTTTATTTATTCTCGATTTGGATCATATTGAACTAACTTGCCTTATACAGATGCCCTAGTGTAAGTTTGTTTTGATGAACTCGATTAAACGCATCGAATGCGTTCGGCGCTCTCATTGATCCGTTTCGTGCTCTTCAGAATCTTACACTAGGGCTTCAGAGCGTCCCATGGTTATAGGACACTGAGGGAAAGTGCTTTAAATATTGTGGATAGGATATTTTGCAGTATGAGCCCTTTATAATGTAGGTACAATTTCCTACAGCTGTGTTTATATACGTATATTAATATTTACTTCAGTTTCCTTTCAAAGATAAATATCTAAACGATCTCGATCCCGAAATCTGTAATATTTTTAACGGTTACGTTTTCTACTTTCATAAATAAACCATAGTTCATTAAAAAAAACAAGACAGCATTCATCGACAGTCAATATTTCGTTCATCAACAGCTTCCACAAAGACACCTAACAGACTATACCTACTCATAGGTTCTGTGCATTCACTAATCTTTTAATCAATGCAGTGTTAATTCCTGCACCCACGAGGCGGGCGCTAGTATTAAAGTTGATACTTATTTAGGTGCCGACAGCGGCTTACGGCTAAATTATGGGCGCTTTTGTTTTCGGTCGAATTTTTAATATCTCCCGGATCCCGCGGCTGTGTTGTGTCCCCGGGCCTTTATGTTGCTTCATCCGAGGTTTACACTAAGCTCAGGTAAGTTAGGAGTATTAAGATCTTAGATATTGTTCGTGGAATGGTGCGGCAATTTTAATTTAAAATATTGGTTAAATGATGCTTTGTGCTTCTAACAGTTACAAACTCAAGAGTTGAAACAAGACATATTGACATTGACAAATTTTCTTAAAGCATTTTGATGGCACGAATAGCGCAGTGGCTAAGCGATTCTGGGCCTCCGCACGAAACAAATATTTGTATGATTTCCAGATAATTGTATCGGGTCTGGTTGTGTGTGCAGGTGACGTGTGTGCATGTAAACTATACCCACAATATAGGACAGACCCAATAGGGGCAAAGCTTTTTTTTTAATTGTAGCTCTTTATTTATTTGTATGGCGATCTAGATCTGGGGAACAGACTAAGGCTAATTTAGTAACCGAAACTCCCAATTAAGTTACTCCTCAATGTTAATGTCCTGTACACAAGTACCTACTCGTCCCACCATTGTAGTCTTCATGCCAAACTATAACAACAAAACCAGATTCCTTAACAAAATGGAAAATATTCGCTCCATCATAAACGTGAGTTAAGCGGGGTACCTCAAGCCCTTAAAATTTTACGACGGACCAATGTTCGATTCCTGGCGACGCTAAAATGTTATGTACAGATATAAGGGAAATAGTCGGCGTTCGTAAACGACAGGTGTGTTCGTTATTTCGAAGCAAAACGTTTAACTACAACCGCTTGTACGAGGGTTTATGAAAAAACTTCAACACTGTTCCACACCGTGTTTTGTAATAACGCCATCAAGTGGAATTTTCTTGAACTAATCTAATGTACACAAGTTAACCTATTACAAACTTAGTAACTAGTCCTTTCTGAATCGATTTAACATGAATGAAGTCAGTTTAATTTATTCCGCTTGCTCCTGCGTTGTTGTTACTAAGTAATACCACATCTTTGATCTACACGAAGCGATTTAATTCGGGAACTTTATTACCTACCTATACATACACGAATGGCAGTTCTCTTCAATACATAATTGAATTTTAAGGCTTTCTAAGTTATCCTAATTACATGTAAATGGTGCTAAATAAACCCAAATCAGAGTGTCGCGGCTGGAACCTTTGTTCAACAATTGTCATGGATTAATTTGTTTAATTAAAAGAACACATTGGGTTCCGGGTTCCGAGGTATTTGGATTTTTAAGTACCTAAAAGAAGTGCCTTCGGAACTCAATGGTGGAGAGTAGGTATATCAATATCAGTATCGCTCATAAATATACGACGTGGTGATTAATTCACAGTAAACTCTGCAAGTGTTTGGCAATATTATTGGAAGTAAACATTCAGCCGTACAAATAAATAAAATCCTTGTGGCTTCGGAATAGATTGCCCTCTTTCTTCCCATGAGTATCGTTAGGATGGATATAGGTTGTCGATGGAAGATCTATATGCGGCTTTTACGACACATCCATATAATGGAGAAGGTTGTGGGAGACAGACATTTTATAATGTTCGATAGAGTAACAATCGTGTAAGTCTGCGGCGTGCGACGCTCCGATTGGTCGGCAGCATGAAACAAATCGTTATCTAACAAAAAGTGTAAAAGTGATTGAAAAATCCTAATTGCATTATAAACATTACATTTCGAAACGGAACAATCAGAGCGTTCGATGCGTTAAATCGAGTTTGTCAAAATAAACTTACACTAGGGCCTTCAGTGTAAGAGCGTTTTTCTACCGCTCTGTTCAGACCCCAATCATTATCGCTCCGATGCAAGCATCCAAAGTTTAGTAGTTCGACTTCGGATCGTTCGGTTTCGGTAACTCCCAACTTTAGCGCGAGCAGATGATAGACGCTCCGTGTTCAGTACTTGACAGTCGCTGTCCGCAATTGAACCTCTAGTGAAGCAGTGCCAGTCACGTGCGAGACCCTGCTTTCTAGTTTCTATCAATGATTTAACGAAGACGACTGTCTCATCCCGTTCATCTTCTGTAGAGTTTATGAAGTTTCACGCGGATTATCTGAGATCATCAGGCTGACTGTTCAGGGTGCCCTGGAGGTAATTGGTGTAGGACATTCGGAGTGACTCCGTGCTGTTAATCACCACCTGATGATATTGGTGTCACTAATGTACAAAATGTATTTTCCCTCTATAAAAAATCTAGAACGCGTAAAAAGCCGGTAGTTGGCAGCAAAAAAACTTGCCAGCTTTTACGTGCAACGATTTTTTTATAATAACATTTCCTATGACGTCGGCAACATGGATACCGACAACGAAACATGAAGACACAGAAGGTGCACTTCGCAGTGTGGTAAAAGGTGAATGACGTATGGTGAAAAGATTGTATATGGGATAAAATAACCATGCCAATGGCTTCACTGGCTTTTCTGAAACCGTTTTCGCGTCAATAGTGGATGGGAATTGGACAAGCTACTTGTAATTATAGACAAAAAGTCAATTTACAATTTCTTTACTACTCTATTACATATTTATAGGCGTAAACAAGTACAATACAGAAGCAACTGCGATTTCTATCTATCCTCAAAAGAAACAGTCTCGATACACAAAAATTGCTAAATTCTACAGGTTTGTGCACCAAGCTTCAGGTTGTTATTGCGCATCGTACGTAGGAGTGGACCTTCTCGGTTTATTTATTTAATGTGGCGAGTGCCCGAAGCGAGCGTAATGCTAATTATTTTATCAGTGACTACGAGATTAAAGGATTTGCTTTACGGCTCAAATACTCCATAGCTTGTTTTTACGGTAATTTATAAGGGCTCTGAACTAACGGTTGGGAACGTTCAAAGCCAGGAGATAGAATTTGTAAATTGTTTTAATTTTTCAAATAGTTATTTTACCTAGAATTTTGAAATGCCGATCTTTCTAAGAAAAAGTACTCGTATTTATTTCCAATGAACTGTAATATTCCAATATGGATTTATTTATATTGACCGCTCGATTGCTCAAGTACCTAAGCTCGTGACTTTGTGGGTTTGACCTATGTTTATATAATGTTTGTAAGGCTTGGGAATATTTATTCAAAGTCTGAGTGTTGAGTTAAAAAAAAAAAAAAACTTATTTACCACAAAATTAATTTTTCTTTTTTAAAACATTGTCCCACACTAGGAATTACTTTCCTGTATCGTGGGTGCGGTTACAAAAACACAAATATTCACACAAACATGCACCCAAACCCGAATGCACTCGAACCCGCGACTCGTAGCGCAGCAGTCGATCTCTCAACTGCGCCAACTGTGCCGTTAAAATAATTATTTGTCACACACATTTCACGTAACACACGTAATTGAAAATAGACGTAAAATCATTACGCCATCATAATTGCTTCCCAGGGCGTCTTTGTTTGCTAGTTGCTGACCCGACAACCTATGTTGTCGCAAATTGCCGCCGGTTGCCGACAGTTGCCGTCGGTTGCGAGAAAATAATTTATTGGGAAAATGTCCAATAAAGCTCGAAGATTTTGGCCGTTTAATGATTTATTTTTTTATAGGATTTTTTAATACTGCCTAGGCTTCAAACATCGTTTTTGAGAGAGGATAAACTGTTCTTATTATTATTAGACGTATTCATACTTAAAACGGGTAACATCAGCATCATAGTGCATCATAGTACGCGCAAGTCACTTTTGAATCAGACTGAATGCGAACCGACGATCTTATGGCTTGTAGGTATGGGTTACAACTACTGCTTTATTATGGTGTTTCTATGACATTCAAATACAATGTATTAGTCAAAAGATTCAATTGAACAGAACTGGCGAATCAAACCGAAGCACTGCTAACGACCCGAAGGCCTAATCTAAACGGCAAACGACCCAACTATATTAAATTGTAACCAATCCGTTTACCCAAACACGTATAATATTGGCTGGTCCCTAATTCCGTCCAGTACGCAAATACCTTCATCTACAATGGTAAATACCAGCCGGCGGGCAAGCTGGCGCAGTGGCGGGGTCTATAAATAATTAACGATATGAAAATGCAGTTCATCTGCATTGTATTTAGCTGTCTCTCTGCTTATTACCCTCTGTCTTCGCAATCTATTTACTTATTATTTCATTTAACAAAACATATAACATAGCATCACGCCTTTATCCCCGAAAGGTTAGGCAGAGGTGTACTATTGTGCATCCACATTTGCCCGATGCTGTTATTAAGAGTTCCATGTAATAGGGGGCGAGCCTGTTGCGACCAACCGGGCACAGTTCTATAATCCTTGCTGCTACTGAGGATTTCTACACAGAAAAACCCAATAACATTTTGCCCGACCCGGGAATTGAACCCGGGACCTCACAGGCAGTCAACATATTGTAATGGATATAATCATTAGCCCCAGTTATTGCTGAACATTGGAATATCTCTTCTAATTCCAGGCAACACTTCATCAATGTTTACTACTTCATATTCTTAGGTCTTAACCCGTTATAAGGTCATCTGCAGTCTACTACAATATATACCTAAACTTCACTTAAAGTTTTGATTGATATTTAAACGAAAAACGATATTGGGTTTATGGAAATTCTCAGTAGCAGCATGGAGTCCGGAACTGTGCCCGGTAGATGGCAATAGGCTCGCCCCTTATTACATGGAACTTAATTACGGCATCAGCGAAATGTGGGTGTATAATAGTACACCTCTGCCAACCCCGTATGGGATACAGGCGTAATGAATAAATCTGAAAATGTAAAGCGAGTTTTCACTTGGGATGAGTCTTCTAGTTCAGTTGCAGTAACATTTCTAGCAGTCATTTTCTGATGTATTTGTTCAGTACATAAGAGTATTGTATAAGTGCAAATGTCTCTACTTGGCGTCTAAGCCGGATATTCGTCTAAAGGAAGCGACGCAGAGCGACGGCGACGGCGCAGGCGACGCTCTACAAACACATTAACATTTAATTGTAACTGCGACGTCTAAGCGATCGTTTTGTTAATTGCATTGCCGAATAACTTAGTTTGAAACTTTAAAGTCATTTAGTATTCTAAATAGTTTATTTTGCGTCAATGTTATAAAGATATTATAGCACCAAAGTTAGTTTTTACATCGAATGCTGTTATGTCTATAGGTTCATTAGAAAATAATTCCTCCCCTCTCTCTATCTCCATTTTATTTAATTAAAATCTAACGCATTTCTGTACATAAATATAACTTCAGTGCCTGTCCATATTTTATTTAAGTTTAATGTACCTATTAACCGAGAGGAGTGGAAAGAGGGCAGGGAGGCCTTTGCCCTGCAGTGGGAAGATTACGGCTGATAAAAAAAATATACCTATTGTGTTTTATTTATAATTAAATGGTACCTGGCGCGTTGCGGCCCCAGAAGAAATAAATTTGCTCTTTCAAATACATTTGCCGGTACGACACGCGCGCCACCTACTATAAGTTAATTGTACTATAGCCTATAACCTTCGAGCAAGTGCAAGCAATAAGTTGACCAATTTTTATCGCAATCCCATGAACTGTATGGCAGCGCATAAAATACGAACAAACAAACATCGATTTTTATATATTTAATTTATTTGAATGCATATTAATGTAATGGAATGTTAAATAATTAATTACGTAAACTGTTTATTGAACAACAAAACAAATAATATAGACCACTAAATAACTTAAAACATTAGACTTATATTTTGACTTTTGTCTGAAGTTCCCCATACAATATCAACTTCTGCCTGACGTTATTTTCCGAAATAACTATCCCGGCTCGTTCGTAACTAGTTGCTATTTCAATTTAGTTATCAATGGATTCTCCCACAATCCCGTATGTGCGCAGGATACACTAAGTTATAATTAAGCAAAGCTAAGTTAACACACTAATTACAGATAATGGCAGCAGTGCACGCGGCTGATTGTGTTACGGTTTAAGTTGTACTTAGGTAACTTAACTCGATGAGGCGAGCCGAGCCGAGGCAATAACTTAGTATTAAGCTTACGTACAGCTTAACGGAGAACAGTTTTGAGATCTTGAAGTGCATATTCTAAACACACAGTTAAGTTTATGATAGTATGTATTTTCGGGGAGATCTCAGATTAACTATAACTATTTGGTGTACTTTGATTAAGTTTAAATACCAAGCGTTCATCAAGTAAGATAATGCAACAGAGCGTGCGTCTAGTCTTGTTAATATTGACGCTTTCATGATAATCTTCTTATGAAACACAGATATCAACAGAAGACTTGAAGAAACTGAACAAACTCGCAAAACCAGAACTCCAATAAGTGATCAAAGTCAAAGAACTGAATGATTTCAAACAGAATCGGTACCATTTTAAACTAAACTAGAAAGAAATCCAAAACCAAAATAAATGACTTACAAGATACCGATCTAACCGCCCAGTTTGTAACAAAAACGTTTCACACGAGCATCGAATCCCGGACAATCCCTACACGTCTAGTAAGCCGGCAACAGACACGCTAAGCCGATGAAAATTACTTGGCGGCAAGTTTAAATTGCATTGGTTTAGACTTTAGGTTCCAGACCAGAACCAAGGCGGATACTTAATGATTGAGGAAGGTAGCCCGACTGTCAGGAGCAGAGTCTGGTTATGTTCAAGTTTTAGTAAACTTAACTGATGTGCTGAGTTAAGTTAGTTGATCTAGACGTAAAATTTAAAAATGTAAGATGAAACTAGTAAAATATATGACTGTCTCATTAGTCTAGTTGTTGCAAGCATGATTAATGAGCGTGAGATCCAGGGTTCGATACCCGGGTCGTGCAAAATGTTATTGGGTTTACCGCATAGAAATTATCAGTAGGCCGGCCTTTCGGTAAAGCTTCCTTTATGGAGCCTTCACAATTTCCTCACAATGCTTTCCTTCACCGTTAACTCAATTGATAATTCATGAACCTTACACATCACATCGTTTTTTTAACTTTAAATATTTCGTGTATTATATAATCCATAAACTCAAATTTTATCTTTAATCATAGCAAGCTCTGAGATTATTTAATGAGCCTGGATTCAACACCGACCCTCACACACTTTTCTTGTCACATTATTATTCAGCCACCTTTTCATCATTTCACAGATCATAATCAAAGAAATCGCGTTAAATAAGCGTTGAGCATGGTTATAATATCAACCGCGTTACCATACACCCGACTGGTTGGTACAACGTGATGTCATTGACACGTTTCCACCAAGATAATATTATAACCTCCATAAAGATGTACAGTTTATAAATATAATTTTCATCATATAAGTGAAGTTCTCTGCTGAACAAACGTAAGGAGATATTGTCACTCTTGAATAATAGATTGCCGATCGGAGAACGCTGTCTATTGCAATATAACAGACATGGGATTTGAACGAGAACTCAATCAGACGATGGTCAAGACTTAGGGACAAAAGTACAAAATTGATACTAAAAATAAGCAACGCACGGTATAGCAGAATAAAACTGGTAGGACATCAACCTTTCAGGAATAGACGACGACATGTATACGACACGTATATCGAGTGAAAATTTACCTCGCTTCCACTACAATAAATGCCGAAAGCCGACTTACCCTTTGAAAAATTCCCGCAGGAAACCACAATTATGTACCCTGCTTTTCAGTATTTCAATACCTTCCTAAACCTGACAATTTGGCTCAAAATTAAAAATTAAAGCCAAAACACCCGTTCGTATCACTTAACAAGCGCTTTATCTCAAATCATGACATCTAGATATAAATTGGTTAGTTCTCGCACGTTCCAGAAACTCGTGGAACTTGCTCCAACTAGTTTGGACTGGATCACGCGGCGTCACAATCGTACACCAACTTGCTAATGCAATGCTTCGAAACTGTCCTCTGATGGCTGAATTATATTGTT
Source organism: Shargacucullia verbasci (assembly GCA_947562105.1). Classification (NCBI taxonomy): domain Eukaryota; kingdom Metazoa; phylum Arthropoda; class Insecta; order Lepidoptera; family Noctuidae; genus Shargacucullia; species Shargacucullia verbasci. Next base: position 14,021,431 of record OX387293.1, read on the forward strand.
GGGGAGGTAGGTACGAGTATTGTACGCTGATTGCAGTTCTCAGTCTTTGGGACTTGGGATTTGTGTATGCATAGACGTCGTAGATATCCAATTTGACTCTAAGTTAATCTAGTCACGGGACGAATACCGTTTTGTGGATTATGTCGAGTTCATTGCTTGATAACGTATAAGCTCCTTAACACATTTGGCCTTCTGGAGTAGAGGTATTGCAGAATTTAAGAATTGAATTAATAATCTAATTATGCGAAGCTTTCGTTGTGTATTTGGGATGTGACATCTCCTTCGTCTTTTGTCGTCTCAAGATGTGCTTTTTAAGCTTTTTTGTACCGCAGTCGAAATATGAAATGAAACCTTATTAATTTCATAAAGATAGAAAAACGAAGTATTTTCCGAGGCGCGGCTCACGGTAATGCCAGTTCCCCGATAAAGTGTAGCAACTATTCACTACCTCTACCAACTTATTGTTGTTGCGAGACACCAACTTACGTCTGTGCGAACTAAAAATAGGATTACCGTGCCGTCATTAAACTTGGAGACATAATAGGAGTTTGCGGGAAGTATGAGAACTAATACAATTCGCGCGCCGGAGAGAACTTGGACGTGTGCTGCCGTGCCTCGCTTATAATGAGTGCCCGTCGATGTTGAGTTACCCGTTTTGTTGCTGGTGTTGGCTTTTGTAATGGTTGTTTATGTATACTTTATCTCCATATGTGATCCATACCAATGATAATACTTACCCTGCATAAGACATTTTCAGGGTTAATATATTTTTACCTACAGGCGCATTTAAAACGTTATGATTCTAATCGCGTGTAGTATAAATAAAAGTCTGAACTGTTTCATCTTTTACTGTATTCATGTAGCTTTTAAACATGGGGCATCATGAATGCCTTATACTGATAGTATTCGACGTTTGGAAACTTTTAAAACATACAGAACAAATACAATTAATATTAATTATTAGCTAATTTGAAAATATTTAATGTCTCGGCTACTATCTTAATTTTACTCAAATACATTAATTTTGCAAACAATTCAATGGACGCAAATTCGAAGATAATCCGGCGTTATTCGGGTATTCATTATGATTAGCTGTCAATGGGCCCCAATGAGATAAACTAAGATGATGCCCTTCCCCACATAATAAGGGGTCACAGAAGACCCACTCTTATGAAAGCGCATGCTAGAGTAACCGCCGAACACTGAAGCTCAATAATTTATACCTACTCCAAGTAGCTGTTATGTCTCATGTGTGTCACACACTATACGATGACTGGTATCTTAGCATCCATTTATGAAGATGCGCACGCATCTGAAAAGAGAATTAATTCGTACCCATCTCCATGCAAAATAACCAATTTCAATAGATAAATTGCGTTCACTTCACTGTACTGTTTTATTATTTTGGATATCCGTTCGGATTGATCTATTCACCATAGCTCATATTATGTTATTAGATATATATTAGCGTACTTATATTTAACTTCCTAGTTACTCTACGTAAACGCACCCTACCCCCACGAAAAATAGAACAACTTCGAACCAACGATATTTCAAGTACATGTAAGCACTTGCTGAGAGCCTGACCGTTGTATCCCATTATATGTAGTAAACCTTCTCGCCCATCTATACAGTGACTCCTAAACCTGTTATTTATCGTCTAAACTCCGCTTCTCGTAATCTAGGCTAAGCGATTCATTAATTCGTGTTCTATTGTTTCAGGTAAATTACTAATTCGGGAACTTGGCCCGTTTCTTCGGTGCTTTGATCCTAATTGTTCAACTTAAGCCGGTTTCCTCTTATGAGGTAAGCAATAAGCATGCAGATCTTCAAAATGAAGAGCGTCAGGAGCGTCAGTAGCATTGAAAATCGTATGTAATGTGTTGAATTTGATGAAAATATCCATCGTTTACCAAAGAAAGATGGCTCTTTTGATTGGATGGAGATATAGGTTATATAGTTACCTAGCAGATACTATGAATCCAGCTTCGTTTCCAAATTATTTTCCAAATGACGAGACTTGATTAAAGAACCCTTTACTGAGCGCTATCAGTCCGCTCTGCTATTCGTAGCTCTAGTGTACTGTTAGTTCCAAACCGCAGCCGTAATTACTTGCGGAGACCAGACGTACTGCCGATACACGATAGTTTTTCCTACCCTATCTACTCACAAGAATATTTTAAAAAATTGCTTCACTTACTTTATTTCTATTAGACTTTAGAAAATCAATAGCAGATAATCTGTTGTCTGTGCATAGCGTATTGCCATTGCAGTAACTTATATTCGTGACACAATGTTTAAAAGCAATTTTTTGGTGACATAAACGATGACATTTTGTCATTTAAAATAACTACGGTATTTTTGATGCGTCTTCTAAACGTGTGCATCGTTACAGCCGCTGATATCTGGCACATGAAGTCATTAGCAATCATGTCAAATGTGGATAACTTTGGATCCTTTCCTATGTAAATGTGCTAATGGAGGCGCACCAATCCATAGTCTTGATGTTATTATCACGTGTTCTGAAAGTCTTCAAGAAGGGGTATAGATTTCCAAAGATAGGTAGAATTATGACTACCGAATCTGACATCCGAGTTGAACACAAGTACAATGCGTTCAATTAATCTGAAATAAACTTTCCATAATCTAGTTCTAGTATCCCAGTTTTCCAATCTGTTGCATCAAATCAATCTGACATCTCGTTTTGTTCATATGGTTGTGGCATTGTCACTGTAATAAGTTATACATAGTATACAAAACAGAATATAAAAGTTACTTTCATACGTTTCCAAGACGTTTGAATTAAAGCTATTAAGCTTTCTGCGCTACACGTCACGGTTTCGATCCCCGCACGGAACAAATATTTGTATGGTCTACAGATAGTTATTTCGGGTCTGGTTTTGTGTGCATGCGACATGTATATTTGTAAACTGTACCACGATACAGGAGAAATCCTAGTGTGGGGCAACGTTTTATAAAAAAAGAAAAAAAAAAGGAAAAAGATATTATACTACTTAGAATCGTCCACTGTTTTAACAATATTCGTTCGTATCGAAGTACGCGATCGCCAGGACTATAGATGGGCTGCGATGTGGAAAGCGAAAGCGAGCGATAAAATGTCGGCAGGTGATTGTCTGCCGATAGCACTTTGAGCAATTTGTCGGAGCGTGCGCCGACGGCCTGCGCTGCGGAACTCGCAAATTGACTTTAGGGCTAAAAGTTGATTGAAGGTGTAACTTTGTACCTAGTCGAGTTAAAAATCGAATCTGAGTCTTTGAATAGTGAGGGAATAATTAATTATTGATATGATATCCAGAATAATTCTCAAATTATAATGTTATCGGCTTGCATTTCGTACAAGTTCGCACTTTTTAAAAGATCATTAGAGGCTCCTCTTTGCTGACCGAAGTACCGCAGAACTTGCATCCGCAGTTGCTTGTTTCTATAAGACCAATAGATCATGGACTCCGTAACATAAAACGCAAATTCCTCTACAATTCAAATAAATGTCATCAATAAAACGATATCCATTATCGACGCGACTGTAGACACATCTGTATATCTGGTGACTGTCTCTCAATGGCACTCTGAGCAATTTGCTCCAAGAGTTCTGCGAGTGCCGGGACCATTAACAGCCTCTTCACACCTTCTGCACTTGGCACAAATTGACCCACAAAAATGTAGGCTCATGTTTATGATTCACCGTTTTAAAATGTACAGTGTAATACGTGGTTTCATTTGGTCCTTCGAGTCGAAGGGTATTAAGACCAGAATTTTGGTATTTCAAAAATTTCAGTTATCTAAATATTATTTGATTCATAGTTAGAATTTTCTTGATTGCAGAAGGGTCGTATGAAAATTTCACTCTGTTTTTATCTTTAATATTTAAATGAAGAAATGGAAAAAGTACTATCAGGTCATCAAAAGCTATTTACGATATATGTTGCTTAGAAAATTTCCCAAGCTCCAAAAGAGCCCTATGTAATGATATAACTTTTATCCCGGAAAACATACACGATTCCCTTGTGGTATCATAAAATCTAAATTTCTCACATTAATACATGATTTAAAAGCTGAAAGTAGCGTCAAATTAAAGCGTAGAGTATGAGACACATGGGATACATAATAATTATCTGAAGGAAAGTATGGCATTATAATGGCAAAAATTTGGGAAAGGTAAAAAAAATATAGGGCTATAATTAGAGATATTAAGTGATGTGGAGAGTTACAGTAAACAAAATATAAATGAATAAGATTAGATTAGAACATTCTACACCGATAAATGACCTATATTTTTAACACAGTAACGTAGATTTCTCAACGTGTACAATATAATAGAGAACATTAAACACTAGTAAGACATGAACATTTTGAAGTCATTATTTTATCCTATGACTTCTCACAGAATAACTAATGTTGTGGCCAAACGTAGGCACAATCTAAATTTTAAAAAGTAGTACCATCTAAATTTAAAAATATATCTAATGTTTTATTTTTGTCGTATATCGTTGATCTAGAATCATAGTACAATAAATCATACTATCGATGGTAATTCGTTCATGAAAAACCTTTTATAAAACATAACCTACACACACACTGTTTTTTACAGTCATAAAAGAACCGATGGAATCATTCATATCCCGCCCAATCTTCATGTCTTCGTCGCAACTCACACACCTATACAGAGTATTCGTAATCAATCACCGGGTGAATCGATGGCATTTCTATGTTAAATCGTTTTGGGGTCCATTTGGTTATGAACGAAATTGAACGAGTAATGGAGGCCCTAGTATTTGCCGACCTCGCAGCTTCGCCTCGGTCAATCTAAACGTGATACTTTTTGTAAATAGATTGTAGGGGCTGGGACGATTAGCTATTGATGTATTTTTGGTATAAATAACACCATTTTGTATACATAGCAGTATTTTCATCGATAATGTTTCTTCGGCTGTTTAGCTCGGGTAGGTTACAATGTCTTTCTTTACTCACTTTAGTTGTACCTGTGGGTCACATTACTTATAAGTTCTGCGCTATCATAATATATGCAATAGTATTTTTAAGTACCTACTGCTTGTAGATAAATTTAACTGTAACATTCGTTTAAAGTTCGCTTAAACTTAACTATATAAAAAATTTAAGAATTGTTAAACAGAGATTCTTTTAGTGTTCACAACTAAAATGAACTGCGGAATTTACTTTGAAGTATTGGTATTTAAGTACAATATAGTAATGAGACTGTCACTCTACACAAAGCAAATTAACGACAACAATTTGACTAGTTAGCGACGCAACCTGGCTCGAAGGACCAACTGAATCTCGTTGCGAACCGCGTCATATCGCAGCTAATTGATAGGATTCGCGCGTGGCGCGCAGGGCTCTATTCCTAATTAAACAGAGGATAGCTAACTGATGCGTATTATTTAATATTCATAAGCTGTTTTTGTGCCTTTATTTCCTTGTGCGTGGAGTAATAGTATTATGTGTATCACTTTTACTACCTTTCCCTACACTTAAATTATAATTCTGTGTCTTCATTACGTTGTATGTTTATTATTCTTTGAGGGTTTTATGGTTCGTGGCTCTTCATGCTGACTATTCCTTGGTGAAATTTGTTCTATAACGTCCAATGCGTCAAATTTATTCATGACTTAAGTGACACTTCATGTGTACGTCAAATTATTTTAAACAAGGTACTCTAATTTCCTTACTTTTATAATAATAAAAATATATGACTAGCGGAGTATTCTTAAATAAAATTAAACTTCCAGTGCTGGGTACCAGCCTCTTCTCAGAATGAAAAGGATCAGACCTTAGTCCATCTCGCTGGCCGGGTGCGGTTTAGCGGATTACACACACCAACGAGAATTTAATGGAGCCGTCGAGCAGTTTTCTTCACAAGATTTTCCTTACCGTTAACGCGGATTATAATTTGATAATCAAATTATAATCCGCACATGTATTCGAAAATCTTGAAATTTAAACTGTCTTGCATGGAAGCTAAGCGTTCAACCTTTCGGCTATCACTGGTCCATCGTTTGGATGAAATGATTTTGTAATCGTCTACGAGCTCTTAAGGAACTCTTAACTAAGAACTACATAACATTAGTCTTCGCGCAGAACTATTAAACACCATCATTAATTCAAACAATAAAACCAGTGGAACCATAAAATAAAATTATAACTACATTTCTTTAAAACACATAAAAACTTCCTTAATTAATATCAATTTGAAAACTTTCAGCTAAGTACCCCTTTGTTTCAGAACTCGTGATTATTAAGTTTAAGTTGGAACTTGGCTGAATTTTTCAGGTGCAAACTTTAGTCTAGGTCTGAAGTTTACTTCTAGCCTTACCTTAGTTTAGATTTTATTCCTAAGCACTGTTGATTAAGGTTTAAGTATAGAAGCTGAGAGCCGCGGATAAATGCTAGCTAAGCAAAACTAATCAGTTTTGTTCAAGCGAGTAATTCTTCGAACTTTTATACTATGTTTTGTTTCTAGGATAAAACATTAAATAGCTTATATTCATCAACAGTTTTTCCTGTCTCATTTTCTTCTGTTCTGTTGCGTGTCGTGAGTGTTAAACATGATATTAGTCTTATGCAATTCGACCTATTTTACTAGTTCCTTTAATAGACTATTATCATTCTATGATTAATAATCCAAATAACTCTAACATCAAGTTCTCACTTTAGTCTGAAGTCACATTTTTTTATAAATAAGACGATTTAAGACTAACTACGATCACGCAACCAAATTTACTTAGTTCCTCTCTTCCTCATCGTAGCGTAATATTGTATTAATTTCCCCCTTATAACCTCGTTCAGAATTATAGAGTATTCAGATGGCGTTATCAAAGATCATAACATTCATAACGCGCAGTTGTAAGTCGTAGGTAAACAGCATTACAGGCGTCAATCGGTCGTAATTCGACGCCGATGGCTGGAATAAATCTCTGCGTAACTGCTCCAGACCCGCGGGGCCGATTCCAAGAGCATTTGGTATCACTGGTAGGAGAGTAAACGAGGTAGTACTGAAAAATACAGGAGGATTTATTTACAACACAGAACGAAGTCGCGATTGGGAAGTCCGCGTTGGCATTGCTGGGACCTTACCTTTATAATGGTCAATTTTACGTTTTATGTATAAATGAGTAATTGTGGAGGAATACTAATAAACCATTTACACCATTCATTTTCTTACACACATAAAATATACATTTCACTGATTGCTATCCGGTTTAGGCTAAGAGCTTCATAATAATGATAAATGATCCTATTTAATTACAAGGTGTCTCATCATCAGCCAGAAGACGTCCTCTGCTGAACGAAGGCCTCCTCCAAGGGAGGGATTTGCCATAATCCCCACGCTTGGCAGGCGGATTGGGGATCGCAGTGGCTCACCGATTAGTGAGAGGACGCTGCTGCCCATCCTCCGGTGTCTGGCCGCAGTTTTAGGACGTACCCGGGTCACAAGGTGTATACAGTTAATAAGTTTAAAGAACATTGAAAAAAATCTACATGTGGATGTAGGTTTTTTTTTTCATAGTATAATAATAATCAAACAAATCTTATATTAACTTTATTATGCGTAAAGCAATTTCAGAAATATAATATTTATAGGCAATATACATAATTTTGGATATAAAATTTTATATTCCATTTGGAACTTTAGAAATATCTTAAATATTTTACTCTTCACATTAAAACATTGTTTTATAAGTCCATCAACCTGATAGAATGAAATGAAACAGTTATGCCAAGACAGTTATATGCAAAACAAGTCATTCCAGTGTTCGGCTGGCTAATATCGCGTAACTGCTATTAATAGCACATTATTTACTAGATAATCTACGGTACTCTCCCGTACCGCCGCGCGAATAAACGCGGCATAGTATAAATTTCAATGTGAATTACTCCTTTTAGTATGCAAGCTAAAATGTATCGTTGGTCCTGTCCTTGCGTACGTATATGAACGTTATCCTGGTGTGTTTGATATACTCGTACGTCTGATTACCAGATCGGCTTGGGTCCCTTTCGAAATATATTTTTCACCCACTTAATTGCTTAGAAAAATTTTTGTCTTCAATTAGTTCAGTTGTCAAGTTGAAAGATGAATATCACCTAATGAGACAGTTCTGTACCACCACACTGGCGTATCTAAACACAGCATGAGGAATTTCAATGAGAAACCCTTTGGTCCTGCAAAGCGGCGCGGGGCGAATCCTAATGAAACGGCTTTGTTGTTTATTGTATTTGTATCGAATGTATCAGCCGATCGGGAGCGCCGGTTTTACGTGAATTACTGCTCACCCGGTTAAACGGTTCAACGCAGATGTTAACGCTTTCTTTGGCTGTCTTGGGGCTTTTAAAGCTTTGTGTTAGTTTGGTCCTTTGAGTCGGGTTTTTCTGATAGTTTATGCGTATTTGACTTACATTATTCTATTAGATTCGTTTTTATTTCCTTTGATACAGGTTAATTTCTTATTATTGGAATATTCGTTAATAAACGAAGATGGCAGTAACTTGTCTGTCAAGGCTATTAAAATAATCTTGAGAAACATTTTAATATTCAAAAGCTCAGCAGTATAAAATTAGTCACGACTTCATCTAAAATCACTTTAATATCGACAGCTGAACCTTCTGACATTTTGATTAGCGCTCGACGCTATTCTTCCGTTCACATGCAATCTGATGGCTTCGCCAGCATTCAACCAATTTTATTAAAACGAAGATGGCGACTTAGATAAGACTGTATAAAACTCCCATGAATGCCCAGATGCCCAGTTCTAGAAACGTTGCAGTTTATACATATATACGTTGGGGAGATAGGGAAAAACCGATGATAGTCTAGAAATAGTTCACAAGATAGCGCAAATATTTTAAATCCTGCGAGTTCTGAACTCGTTTCCGAAGTTCTACGGAGTTCCCCGAAGTATGTCCGACGAAGCACACTTAATTCTTAACAGGGTGAACCAATTAAAGTGTTTCTTGCGGACTGACGCGGACAATAATGAGGAATTTTATTTTAGTATTTAAATTTTAAGTTGAAACTCGCTAACTGTTATAAAAGTAATTTCATTTTGAAACTGTTAAGGTAATATTATTTCATATACCTACATAAATTCCTTAACCTACTCATACTAATACCTACTTATCAATGATTTAGTATTTTCTTAAGCAATCTCTTTTGGACCGAATGAAAACTAGAGACAATCTGTAATTTATTTTATGTAGGTACGACATTCGCATCGGTATATAAGATACTTCAATAGTGTAGAAAATTTGGTGAAGTTTTTCCATACGAAAACGGATTTTCATAAACAAAGTCGTGCGACTGTACTGTTCTGACCATTAAGAATCCCACAGTTAATCTCCTTAGTGTGGTTACAGGAGCGCTTTTATTTTAACGACTGGTTGCTTGTTAGGTCTGAGGGAGGATACTCAGTTCTCTCTAAGAGCTATCGTCTAATGCAAGTTAATACTTCGCTCATTATGTCATATAATATGGCGATCGGCAAACGATGATTGTTAGTTATAGTTTTAGAATATAATTATACGTTGTCTGTATAGTTATTTGCAAATTGAACAAAGTTCTTAATCGAGAGTCAATCACAGCGACGACGACGGTAGGGTTGACTTTCAATGTTTCAGTAATTAATAGTCAATGTGACTTTTAAACTAACGTAAATTTCTAGATATGTGCGTACGTAACACACTTAATTATAAAACTTTGTCTTCGTTTGATAGCATAAAGTTACTAACAAGTCAAAACAAACTGTTTACCTTAGTTATATTTTTATGACTCGTGCGTAAATAAGTAACTTATAACATTCCCTTTTAGTACAGCAAACATCGCAGAAAATTTTGAAGACACCATTTCTCCGCGACCACGACTGGTCTCTGTTAGTTTTTCTCACAATCATGATGCGACGTAATGGCTCCAACAATATATTTTCTGCTTTATTCGTCGTTGCGACGACATTTGAAATATTTCAAGTGAATGGGTGAGTTATGTCGCGTTTCCCCACTCTTATGCTAAATGACTGTGTTCGGAGTATGTCGCGTTATGGTGCCGGGTTGGTACTTCGGTACTTTTAGTACTCGGTTCTGGTTCGTCAAATCGTTCTGCTGTTTAGGTAAATGAGAAGGTATGATGATGCTATATTTTATTGTGAATGTGCTCGAGGTTTTCTAAGGCTGTGTCTACGAAAAAATATAGTGTATTAAAATTTATATTACGTAACCCATCATTTAAGCAATAATGTTTATGAACATTACTAATGTTTATGTTTACGGATTTTATGTTGCAATCGTTTAGAGGTTTCTTCAAAATTGCGAAAGTTTAGGTCTTGCCTTTTCTTCACTGTAAATAGAAAAAACTGGTGGAAAAATTGGTAGTTAAATCCAATATTACACAATCCAATGAACTTTCGTAACACTCCATTCGGTTCTCGTGGAGCACTAAACATTCCCGCAGAGATAACAACCACTAGCTCATCCGTCACCCTTTCCCCATAACACGTACATATAAATTTTCCCCGCCATAGAATATGTTAAACGCCCCTATTTCCGATCGGCTATTCGCCATAAATATCGCCTATATTTCTGCCAGCCCTATCTGCTGCAGACACAGTTTTACACTCAATTAGTTACTGCAGATGTGCTTCCATCTTCTCTGCCTTTATAAGATACAATAAGTTTGAAGTAGGAACTAATATAATTATTTTGAGAACGTAAAAAGGATTTGCAGGATATAATATGGCTTTTGGCACAAAAACGTTTTCGGTGAGACAAGGCACAATACGGCCCAAATGTCCGAAGTGCTAAAGGTCCGGTTCAATTGTTTTTGCCTCGATTTCTAGCTCTGCTTTCCTCAAAGAAACAAGTATTAAAGGCCATTTAGATGACTAAATTTACTATTTTAAGATATGCTCAGGTGTTTAGTGTCGTTACCCATAAGTTAATGCTGCGGCCCAGCTGACCAACATAACTCCTGGGCTTACTCGTGACATGACCGCACCACCTCGAACCAACACACTACGTTACTGCAACCAGGCCATGCTCCGGATAATATAGTGACAGTGTCATCGTTTATCTACTTGAACAAGCGAAACAGTATCTCCTCTGCCGAATTTTACGTGGACATTACTGTAAGTTACTCTTTCCGCCCACATTTTCGAAGTTAGCACGATTCGTTGACTAAAATATTGTAGCTTTGTCGAGTTAAACAAATAGTAGGTATAGGGCCTAAATGTGCCTATATCGGTTAGTTTGAGTGTATCTAGGAGTCGACCACTTTTTTTATTCTTTTCCTCGATCATTGGGATGGATGTATATCTCACTACACAAGTCTAACAGTCTGAACTAAATAGCTACAAAATACTTAACCCCAAAGCACTGTGTCTTGCTCCAAAGTATTTATTCGTTGGTCGAGACTTTGTAGGAAGTATGGGGCCTGTCGGCTTTGTTTCGGTTCCACCGGCTGTCTGCCGGCTTTTAAGTGATTCGATAAAGTATACGTGACTTGAACTTAGGGGATTTTGTTATTTTCCTTGTTTGGTAGAGGAAATAATGGCGGTTACTGTTGGCGTTTCGGTTTTATTTTATTTGTGCTAAAATGTCTAACCTTTTGTGTATGTTGCGTTTAATTAAATTTTCACAATGTTATAGTTTGACAGCCAAATGTTGTGAGGGGAGAAGGAAATAAATAAAGTGATTGTGTATAAAAAAAGACTTCTAATCGGTATAATCAAAACCATCTTGATGTATCTACTAGAATCGTTTTTTGCTAGGAGGCCCACACACCGCGTCCCGTGGTTTCAGCTTCTGATTATGTTACTATACTTTTTTGGACTTAATTATATACTCATCATATAACTTGAAATTAACCTATCATGTCTGGAGACACATTCTGCTAACGTTAATGTCATTAAGAGGTGCTTCAAAGTATAAAAGAAGATTGCACGACGCGATATTGCAGCATTACTGCCTTGTTACCGCCTTAGTGTGACGTTTGTTACTATGTAATAGGGTATTAAGATCAACATAGTCTTTAAGCTCATACGCTCTTATGATAGTGAATTGAATGAGCGTCGTGTGGCCTGATGGGACATCTCATATTTAACTAGTGTCGTATGAGGCAACTGAGAGCTTATATTAATTAAGTAGATTGGCAATAGCATGCATCTGTGCACTGAAACCATCTATCTAACCAAAGTTGGGAAATTGGTCAAAGTCAAAGTCAAAGTTTTTTATTTCAAGTAGGCCTTTTCAGGCACTTTTAAAAAGTCGAGACTCTAGGCGCACGGTTCCAAAGGGGGTAGGTCCTATGGAGAAGAGACCGGCAAGAAACTCCATGGATACTCTTTTCAAAAACAAAAAGTTAATTTACAATTAAAATCTTAAATTAACATGCATTATATAAGAAAAAAAATACAAACTTAATAGAATGCTACTTACACAATGAGGCAATACAACATGAGTTAAACAATTGTTTCGAATATAAACTAAAAACGGGATAAACAGATCAAAGCGGATAAAACAGAAATAAAATAACAAAAAATAAAAACCGACTCCAAAAAACTCAAAAACAAAACTAATAACTAAAAAGCAAAAAATAAATCTTTTATTATACAATATAGTAGTTGAAGAATATTGAAATCGGTGACAAGTAAAACATAAAAGTAATATACCTTGCTGCTATAATAGCGACATTGAAACAACGAGTTCACGTAAAAATTGTCGAGTGCGGAGCGAATTATGCGTCGGACACGACAAATGCACTTCGCCAATCGTGTCGGTTTATCATTGCATGTTTTACTTGGCACCGACTTCAATATTCTTCAACTACTATATTGTATAATAAAAGATTTATTTTTTGCTTTTTAGTTATTAGTTTTGTTTTTGAGTTTTTTGGAGTCGGTTTTTATTTTTTGTTAAAAAATTTAATTATTTTACAATTTTGAGTGATGGGTAGACCTAGTAAAGACGATTCTCTTGAAAAACTTTACAAAGATCAAATGTATGTTGCCCCAAGTCGAGTGAAAACCTTAGACGGTATTGCACTATGTGATTTTAAAATCAAATAAATTACTTAGCCGACCATCGAATCTGCAATATTACCCATGTCGGCTTAAAGTGCGCATCAATACGAATAAAATAAGCCCAAACACTATGTAGCTGCTATCAACCATTAAGGAGTTCCCTAAACTGTACTGCACCTGCATCACGGACCTTGCAGTGGCAGTCATTACCCATCTCGGTGTAAAGATCTTGTCAACACGAATAAAATAAGCCCAAACACGAGGTAGTTAAGATGTACCGTTGAGGAGTTCCCTCGATCCTCTGTCGTCTCCATCATCAGATCTGCCCTAAACCTCCATAGTATTGTAGTCTCATCAGATATACACACAAATATCAAGTTTTTACCCCATGCTCGCCTACAATTTTCAAGAGATGCCCTCGATTTCTCAGGGTTTCCACCATCAGGTCCTGACCTGATGACAATGGGACCAAACGACAAGCATACCCTTTCAAATAAAAAAAGAATTTTTGAAATCGGTCCACGCGTCTTCGAGAAATCGAGTAACAAACATAAAAAAAAAAACAAAAAAAAAAAAAATACAGCCGAATTGAGAACCTCCTCCTTTTTTTTGAAGTCGGTTGAAAAATACAAAAAAGAATACAAAATATTGAAACATCAAGAATGTCCAGATATGTAAAGTGAATCTAATATAAAATAGAATTAGTAGACACAATGGATAACCAGCCACATGTGCAGAAGATATTCAACGCCACACGTCTCTATCGTCAACATAGTCTTTGATCCTATAATATGCTTTCTTTGTGAGAACAGATTTAACGTGGATTTTAAATTTCTTACCGGTAAGATCGGTTACAGTTTTCGGTAGCTTGTTATAGAAGCGTACACCGTGTCCTAAAAATGATTTATTTGTTTTAGTCAATCTAAATTTTGGCACCACTATTTTGTCTTTATTTCTAGTATTAATGTTGTGAACGTCGCTATTGATACTAAACATGTGAAGGTTCTTCCGAACGAACATTATATTTTCTAGAATGTAGAGAGACGGTAGTGTTAATACTTCCTTAGTAGTGAAAGAAAAGAAAGAAAGAAAGAAATAGTGGTAGTGGTCCTTAATGTATAGTTTGATTAACCAGTCCTACGCGGACCCGCTTAAGTTGATCTACTATATACAAATTCGGAACGAAGGGCCAATATCCAAAGTCCCGGAAAAACTTTGCTTACGATCCAGGAAGCTATTCCGTCGTGTAATAGCTCAGATATTGGCCAGTCTCAAACGTGCCCGCTTCAATTATAGACGGCCTCGCCTCGCGGGACCATCAACGATTGCCTTCGACGAGGCTTAGCGGAGAATTTTCCTATTTGTACCATTTTAAAGGAAAGGAAATTGTGACTTTGAAATGAGAAACCTTTTTTGCTAGAATCGAAGGTCTTGGAATTCCATTTATGAATGCAATTTATTAGCTATTTTACTTTGAAAGCAATTTTACATAATTGTTATATAATACATATAACTAATTATATTTCACTTCTTAGAATAGATCTCCCTTCAGAGCTCTGGTTTAATTAATATGATCGTAATCAATTACTATTTTTGTTGTTGTTTTCTTCAATTTAATTTTTATTTCTTTACATGCCAAAAATCGTGTTAATATATTGATTATTTTCTTGAACAAACAGCAGGAGAATTAATCCTCCGATCTCATACTTTTGCTCTCTTTATTAGACTGAGGACTATAACTTTATTTAATATTTACCTGGGTAGACGCACCGGCCAAGACACACCGACAACACAACAGATTAAAATAATTGTTCTTTAGAAAAATATTCTAATATGCCAGTCGTATTATGTTTTTACGCTTTTCCTTGTCCATCGCCGCGTTTAATTTAGATGGCGTTCGGTGCACTCTCATAAAAATGTAAATAGCCTGTGTCGAGGCGAGGCGGCGCAAGAGACGCTAATTATTGCGAATGCCTTTGTGTTTTTAGTTTCAAAACTTGTCATTTTATGTCATTTGTGATGACAACGCGAGGTAGGAGCTGTTTTCATGTTGTTATACTCGTTTTGTTTGTTTTTGACCGAGTGTTTTCTGGTATATCAAATGTACTGTCTGTTATAGTTTTCTTTTTTTAAACAATTACCTAATTTGTATTGCATGTTCGTAGTTACATCGACAGAGTTCAGGATTTTTTTTAATCATTCGCAGTTTCCTTTTTTTTTGGATTCATATTCTGCAATTTTACATCGTGGTTAATTATTCTGTTTAAGATTATTAGTTCTATAGTATAGTAGTTTGACTGCCTCATTAGTCTTGGGGTCGCGAGCGCGACTGCTGAACGTGATGTTCTGGGTTCGATCCCGGGCACAGTATTATTACGTTTTTCTGTATGGAAATTCCCAGTAGTACAGAGCACGGAGTCTGGAAGTGTGCCCGGTAAATGGCAATAGGCTCGTCCCCTATTACATGGGACTCAATTTTACCAATTTTGACTGAGGACTTTGAGGTGTACTATTGTACACCTCTGTCTAACCCTTCGGGGAATACAGGCGTGATGTTATGTTAGTAGTATTAAGTATTCCAATTAAATTATCGTGATAGCTTTGAAGGCTTGTTGTAACCACGTCGCATCTATGCGATGTATCAGTCTATTATGAGGCGTACATAATTTACGACGTTGATGAGTACCTAATGTATCTGTGAATATATGAGCGAAATTATGAATGAGACCTACGAGTATATAGTAACAAAATGTAAACGTGGCAGTGACACGCAATTGATTAGTTTATAGTCACTTGTAGACACTAGGAATAACAACCAAAGTAAACGACATAGCCCGAAAAATTGTGAAACTGGTCGATGGGGCCATAAGGTTCTGGAATGACAACCGCGTACCGTGGGAAGGCCCCTCATAAGGTGGACTGATGACATGGTGAAGTTCGCGGGAACTCGTTGGATGCGGGCATTACAGGACCGGTCGATGTGACGATGCTTGGGGGAGGCCTATGTCCAGAAGTGGACGGCTTTCGGCTGAGATGATGATGATGAGGAATAACACATATGACTGTGGATGTGGAAAGACACATATTTATATTTGTTACTTGAGTCCAGTAGTTAGTATTGCCAGTCTAAATTCATTTGATGGTTCCATTAATATAAGATTGCCAACCGTCCTGTTTTCCCAGGACATGTCCTGCTTTTCGGAGTGTCCTGGGTTGTCCTGAATAGTTATTAAGTAGCGTCCTGGGTTTTAAGATAAGATAAGATATTTTTACTAAGATTATTCGCGCGCCACTACTGTCTCGAACATTAAATTTAATCATCGGCGTTATTTTATAATTTTACAAAACATTGTAATTGCTATTCATTGAGTTATTTATTGCAATTCATCGAGTGTCCTGTTTTATATAACTATACCGAAATAATGAAATGAAATTAATTATTTTGCAATTAGGATTTTTTAATCACTTACACGTCTTTTTTAAACTAGATGGATGGCGTCGGCATTTCCTATAAAATAAAATTTTCACAGATATTTTAAGATATCTCATTCTGAGAAGAGACTTTTGCCCAGCAGTGGGACAGTAATGGGTTGAATTTATTTATTATATGTTAGGCAGTCCGATACGATGCGACGTGACGGTCTACTCGTAATATCATAACTTCACGTTAACTCTTGTACGTAGGTGGCATTAGGTAGTCATGTTATAACGCCTCGCGTCTCGTCACGCCGCGTGGCGCTGAAACAAACGTGGCGGGAATTACTCCTCGCGTGTGACGTCACGCTCCCGCCTCGCGAGACTGAGGCGGAGGCAGCGACAGCGCCTCGCGTTACGTTCTCTTAAAATACGGTGTCTTAAAAATATTGAAGAATAGTGTTGAAGTATGGTAAAGGATTTAAGGTTGTTGGAGTATGCTATCGTTTTGGTACTTATGCTTAGCTTGTTCAAGGAGAAGAATTCAAGGACAAGAAATTATGTACACTATGTACAACATTTCTCAGATGTCAATATTAAAGGAAATAACAGGCAATTTGAAACGCTTTCGTAAGAGCTAAATGGAAACGTTCAGGAAACGAGGCATTGGAGGTACAGATTAGCACATCAATCGGAGAGCATGTATAAAACGTATAAAAAATTGGTTTAAAGCAAAACGTCATACGATGACAGGTAAAGCGAAGCCGGTCGAAGCCCCAGCTCGGTTACAAACCCAGACCAATCTACATAATATAATTAGAACGCTTCACCAAACTCGAACTGATAAAACGTACCCTTTTTTGGCAAAAAAAGTCCGAATATCTGGGAAACACGGAATTTTCCAATAGAATTTAAAGTGGATTTCGTTACCCATTCATTAGTGGGGTCAGATCCTTCCCGGGGCACCTCTTCTGTCGATTTGCGAATACATTAGCTATAGTGGTTATTTATTAGAATTTGTTTGATTGATTTGTTGCTAAGGTACACCTTTTAGCTCGGGGTTTTTCTACTTTGCCCTCCATCCATCATATTACCTTGACTATCACAAACTTGAATCCGTGATAGTATTTCTTATTCCTAATGGACGAATATTCAATAATACTATTTACGTACATAACAAACATCTATCCCAAGAATTTACATAGTGATCTATAGAACATCTCACGTATAAACATATTTTTGAATTCTTAATCAATTTGTTTTTTTTTTTTGTTATAACATAATATAGCATCACGCCTATATTCCCCGAAGTGTTAGGCAGAGGTATACTATTGTACATCCACTTTTCGCCGATGCTGTTATTGAGTCGCATGTAATACCGGGGACAGTTCCAGACTCCGTGCTGCCACTGAGAATTTCCATACAGAAAAAGCCACTGCCCGACCCGGGAATCGAACCCAAGAGTTCACGCTTGCGACCACTGGACCAATAAGGAAGTTTTTTTTTCTTTACAAAACACCCGTTTTTGCCGCAGAATTATCTTGTAAAATGTTCTCTTATGATTGCTTCAATATCCAGCAATATAGGCTTCGGACCCTGGAGAGGTCAGGGTCAGCGTCCTTCCCACTTAGAACTAACAGCTACACACTGTACTTAGTATGAGGCTATTTGTATACTTGTGGTAATATTGACCCACCGTCGTGCCTTTTAGGACCAGAGGCAAAAAGCTAAAAGGATCATCCATGTTTTTTTATGGATATGTTAGAAGAAAAAAATAAGCTTCCAATTTTTTCATCGTAAGAAGCTTGTTATGTATAAATAAACTGTACATAGCGTGCATTTCTCATAGCGTAACAGTTGTTAGAGTAAGTTTAATTAACATCTAGATAATTTATACGAATTTCTTGTCATCAATAGTGTCTACAAAATTCGTTATTATAAGTATTGACATTTCTATCGCTATTTGTTTTTAAAGGTCGGAACATAAAGCGAGTCGTGGTTCCTCTCGAACTAATGTTGTGGAAACATCGAACGGTTACTGATCTGCTCAGCCCCTTTATCGTCTTCATAATATCGTTTGTTATTATCATTCTGTGGTTTATGTACGTTATTTAAGAGGCTTTTCGAGACAGTTATCTTAACATTAATGTCGAATTATTAAATGTGTATTGAAAAATTTATTCAATTTAAATCTTTGGAGTATGAAACCATTAACCATGTTGATGATCTAGTGCCTTAAATATATTTTCAATATTGTTTTCATTAGCTCTTGTATTTTGTAATAGATTGAATTCTTTTAAACATTTCTGTTTCTAAAAACATCTGAGCATAATTCTCGCGATTATCTTATCTTTAAAAATAGGTCCAGAAAAAAAAAATATTCCAAAGTTCCTAGCTTAGTTTGATTTTATTCTTGTTATTATCATTTTTCGGAACTGCACTGCAGTGAAATTAATTCTGGCGTAACAAGGCGTCATTTGGTCCTCCGTGTCGGTATTATGGCTGTTCTCAAATTGCGGGCTTGCTCAAGACGTCGCGTCTTGTTCGCGTCGAGTGTCAGTCATATTGCGTCTTGTTGCAGTTTCATATCTGCCACTATCTTTGTATTGTTAGATTGAGATGGGATTTTTACAGGTAATAGGGAGAAGTAATTTCGAGATAAAAAAAAAAATATATTGTCACATATTCGCTGTTTGATGCTTTCTAGTTTTTTTTTTTATCTCGCAACAATGCTAAAATGTTTAAAATAGTACTAGCTATTAAAAAATATTTCCCAGTAAAATGTTAGCTATATTTGTAGTAGTATTGACAAGATGATGATGATGATGCCCAGTACAGTCATGTTACCGAAATACAAATATTAAAATATATTCAACAAATTCAACAAATTTGGAATTGTTAATTTTAAACCAAAACTGGCTAAAACATGTGACACAATTTGCAAAATATATGCACAGGTCCGACTGTCAGCTAATGTTATTCTCAATTTTGTTTCAGGTACACGAGAACCCACAGTTTACGGTCAAATAATTCAAAGGACTAACGTAGCCACGGCGAATATGTAAATATTGTGAGCTTTAATATTCATTTTATTTATAATTTCTGTCACCGACGGAGAAATGGAAGACTCACTGAATATTCTGGAATGGGTGGTGTACTAATAACGCGCTGGTCCTAAGTTACGCAGTGTGAACATCTTAATATTGCTGTATATAAACATTAGCATTTATTGACATTTTACTTCCATTTTAATCATTTTAAATTGTGAAATATTAAAACAAAACTTAAAAAATATTCTGTATGTCATTAAATTGAAAACCGGTCCACAAATAAGGGTAACCGCGAGTATTGAGATAAAAAATGGATTTTCATAAATAGTATTTATTTGAAACATTGTGGACCATTTGGAACGGATTATACCTAGCAATAATTTTCAGGCTTTAGCGAAAATATTCATCATTAGCATTCGGTTGATACAGGATGCGGGTGGAGAACTTCCTTTACCGAGATTAGTTAATTTGAATATTTCACATACTTATATTTTGTAGTTTTAAGCTGGAAACTAGAATAAAACTGAATAGAAAAAAATAATAAACGGAAAATATAGTTTAGTTAATCGACAGTCAGTAGTAACATAGCACTTTTAAAAAAGAAACAAATCGACCGTACTGAGATTTCGCAGAGAGAATGCAGCAGAAATTTCGATAAAATTTTCGACAACAATGAATACATAATAATTTGGAACATCCATGCTGGCGTCGTAAAATGGTATTATTCCATACAATTCACATCTGAAAACGAGAGGAGATTAGAGCATTATTATTTAGCGAAGAGACGGGTAGACGCGGCTAATTCGACGGCGTCGTTAATATTAAACGATATAATTCCGCCTGAACGCAAGGATTTGAATGCTTAATTATTTGCTTATTAATTAAACAGGAGGCTATTCTTCTCAGACTTTGTGCCGAGTTAATCTGCAAGACTGTACCCATTGTGAGGATCCTGGCAAAGATTTCTATAGAAAAAGTTACGGTTAATAATTAAGTGCTATTTGATTTCGCTGTCGTGTCTCTTAGTGAAAATTTTAAGGAAAAAATTATGTTATTGAGAAATCTTTTAATCTTGCGCTAATACATCAAATAACGTAAGAAATCACGATGTATTGAAGCCAAAGCCGGTACTAACATATATTATATCGGAAGTACTAGTAAGTTTGCGGAAGAGGAAAAGGGAAGCATGCATTATACATATGATTTGGAGGGATAAATGGAAATGCGGCGGAAAATTGTTGCTATTACCAACCGGCGTAATTCGATTCCGAACGAAGATTTTCGTAAGCATATTTTTTTAACATCTACATTGAAATTGCGGTAAGGAATATATTCAAGAAAATAGTAACAAATGCTGGAATGAAATTCATTGGGTATATATTAGAAAAGGGGCACTTTCTATGGACAAGATACTTAGAAACCTTGAAGAATCTTCAAAGCAAAGCTGAAAAAACTGAAAATTATGATAAAATATTTCAACACTTGTTAACACGCACCATATTAACAAATCGAGTTTGGTCCTTTTATTCTCATAATACTCTCCGTGTTAAATTATAAAGTTACGTTGACGAAGCAAAAATAAATTCAATTTCACAAGGAAATTGCTTATGAAATTGTGTAATTATATTAAAATTTGTCTCGGCACGTCGCTCGGTGCGTGAGACAGAACCTTTTAAATATTAAGTAGGATCATCGGGTTTCAGATAAAACTAGGATTTTACGCCTCTTTAACGCTATTAAGTGCTGCAACAAGGGTTCATATTAACATGAAATGTTTCTACTTACACACTAGAAATACGAAATCCAGCAATTTACTTAATCATGATTCCTTGAAAAATATTTTAAGTGCAAGGTCAAGACAACAGACGGAGACGAAAACGATGTTACCAGATTCAAATTACTAAAACAAAATTTACTCTAAATTCACCGCAAAAAAAAAAACAAATCATAATACGGTATACAAACAAAGACTCAAATCAGTGCCATCTTTAATTCCTGGATTATCATGAGTCGCATTCGATGTTGACTCGATTCCATAAAATCGTCTTCCGATTCCTTCGGCTTAAGACTTTAATCTATAATCTTCGCCAGTTGACGTTCTAATACCTACCGTCAGGATTTTAAATCTCCCATTATGTTTTGTTCGTATGTTTAGGAATAAAATATACAACACGCGGATTTACAATTCAAAGGTTATTTACAAAAGGGATAAAGCCACATTGTGCTTTTGTGTTTATTTTTAATGTTTTGCAAATGTTTGCTATGTTCTTGACAGCTCTGCGTAAATTCTTATTTATAGAAATTAATATTACATTACGGTTTATTAAACAGCGTGATTTGAACAAAGCTTTAGCCGCGTCGTATTGTATTTATTATTTCTTATGTTTTAAATAATTATATTATATGTTGACCTATTTGAGAGGTCACAAAATTGTATTATATTTTATCACACTTAAGTGTGATCTATTAATAATATTCCCGCGGACCTAAGCCCGGGTTTTCTTAACCGAACCAGTAAAATATTGTCCCAGCCAAATAAAAGTGATATTTGAGCGATCGCGTATGTTTCCAGGACGCACGGGGCGCATGAAGCCTCGCCTGCCAAAGCAATTCCTTAAAAAGATTCGCTTCAAAGGTACGTCAGTAGAGGGCGCTTTTAGGCCGTGTTTGTGTTTTTTTTTTTCTATTTTATCTCCTTCGTACTCGTAGATGTATTGGGTAATATTTGTGTGCTGCGATTTGTTTGTTGTTTTTAGTATTTTAAGTATCTTGCTATTTATTATATATATTATTAATCTTTTAGACGTTCACTTTGGTTATTTTTCTATCCAGACTTGCTTGGCTCTATTAATTCCATCGTATACTTAATTTAATAATGAGTAACACCAAATTAGTATCTGCAAGTGAAACTGTTATTTTTGGTTATTTTATTTAAATACAAAATTTTAGACATAGTTTGTCTAACTTTATTTGGCACTGACGAGGTGCACTGAAAATGGAACTGGATCTGAAAGTAACCGTTTGAATAATTCAATATGAACGTTTGGCAGCTGCACATACAGTAGGTACCATGCGGTTCTGCCCAACTTCCCATCAGCACTTTTGGGTTGTTACTTTTATATCTCCATACACACGAAAATGTGTTCAAAATTTCTCTTCGGTAGTACGAGCTTCTTTTGTATGTTTATGTTTCGTAGACTGTGTGTGACCTTTATCTATTTCTTACTTTAGATGTGTGTGTAGTCTTAGATTTACTTAATTCTAGTTATTTTACTTTTGGATTATATTTTAATTACAAGTTTAGAAATTGTATTGTTGGATGATTTACTCTATTGTCTCTCGTAAGGTCGTGAGAACTACGCCAATTAATTTAAAGTGTGTATTTTTCTCATCTTTACTTTACTTGAATTTTAGGTCGATACAACTTTCAATTTCATGAGAAAACAAACATTCAGCAGAAAAAATAGATTTATCATTAAAATATTCATGACCGAGATATTTATTGCTATACTTACTTGAGATTATACATTATAGGAAATTTTCAGTATAACAAAATATTAATATAAAACGTTAGGATTTATGGACCAGAAAAGTGTCGGAATTTATGCAGACCTTAGGGGAGGCTTATCTGCGGACCTCACGTAATCGCCACATAATAAAGTGTTGCTTTAAAGGAGATTGGGCCCTTTTGTTCCTTATCGCACCTCCGACTTAAGAATTGTTTACTGACTCTTATTGTCGGTGCAGTGACTTCAGAGTGAATTTGATGGTGAGGACATAGTGTGGTTTTGATTAAATTTGAATTTATTCACGAAAATGCTACAATGCAGCACGGCAGACGATTTTTCGCTAACTAAAGTAATAGGGCTCTGATTTCGGGATCAAAGATCTTAATCTTTTGAGAAAAACTTGTTACATTGATTACAAGGACTCTGCAATCAAAATTACATGAATTTTGCACCGTCACAAAGAAACGATGATTTCAATTTCTGGCTGTAATATGCGATGATGAAGTAAGTTCCATCTCAAGTAATTGCTACTGCGAAAGTGAATGTTTGGTCATCTCTGGTCTGGAAAGCACATTAAAACCCAGATTCATTGAAATACATTTTAACGATTAATATACATAGAATTTGTATTATATAGATATACAAAAACACTTTCATATACGCAAACAAATAAAAATACTCAACGATTGTTACTCATTCCTTTGAAAATACTACTTTTCAGAGTCGAGTTAAAAATTAGGTTTATCTGCCATCGCATACACGGAAACTCACTAGCATACATTAAAAATATATCACCGGTTGCTACAAAATCAATTTGGTGACCACTATGAGCGGCGAGAGGGTTAACTCGTTGTGCAAATATTGGTAGTCCCATCGGCGAACGCAGTCCTGTCGTGTTCGTGGCGTGTTTCGTGTACAGACGTCAAGTTTGCCTGTCATTGGAAATGAATGGAATTTGGGGGTTACAGGAGTGGTACTTTGAGAGTTAAGTAAAGACTTATTTGACCATTATCTGTAAATAGGAACAAAATGTCGAATTAAAACAAATGAGAATGATCTGAGCATTTCCAAGGTATCATCTTCCCTCTCTGCCGTAACCGTACCTTAATGGTCTTGTACATTATGTAAGCAAACAAACTGTAAATTATTTGCGGAGATATTTCATCAAAACCTTTGAGTATGACTATGTGCACTGTACACTGCACAAACATGGCAAGCGGAACATTTTCAACGGCTCTTATAAATACGTAGACCAAAATAAATAGAGCATGCGTAATAATTACGAAAGGGCTCAGTCGGTGCATTCGATGTGCCTCAAGTTGGGAGAGATGAATGTTTTCACAGACTGAAATGATACAGAAGATAAATATTGTATC
This sequence comes from Shargacucullia verbasci, assembly GCA_947562105.1. NCBI lineage: Eukaryota > Metazoa > Arthropoda > Insecta > Lepidoptera > Noctuidae > Shargacucullia > Shargacucullia verbasci. The sequence goes on from OX387293.1 coordinate 14,045,823, forward strand.
TAGTGTACGTCTTAAGATGTGCATAACGATAAAATATCTGCCACATAGTGTGGTTTCTGAGTTTCTGCTATTTGATCTTTGTATTGTATAAATTTGTATATTTTGAATGAAAGTAACCTCAAATTGCAAGCAGCCTACTAATCACCCACAGTATAGCCTTAATTGATTGTACGTCGCATGCGCATTCTCATTCAAAAAAAGTTAAATATCTCTATAATAATGTCTAGAATATGTTCCTTATTCCTCCGCACATAACACATCCCGTTCCACGGCATTTTAGTAGAGATATATGTGAGGCGATCTAAATACTTTTTATGGGTGTTCCTTCGTTCAAGGGCCCACACTTAATTTACGTCGTTGGGATAACTGAGGCGAGTTATGGGCTAGAATGTCGCCCATAATGGATGGAAATTGTCAGTTTTATTGATGGGCCGTTTTCAATTTCACATTACACCCCATTGAGGGCAGGTAAATAGTTCGCCGACCTCGGTAATGATTATGTAGAGCCTAGATGTTTGACCTTATTAAGAGTGTCTTTATTTAGTTATTTCGAAAGCTGGTACGAAATTCATATTGTCTAAAATTTAAAAATCTTCACCATACATTTTTAAAAATTCATTCTGGTGGTTGAAAAGTCACAAGTTTTGTTTGTTGTGTCTCTATCCGCATATGCATACTGCGAATGCATAAATTGTACAAAGAAAGCCACACAAAGCCAGTTTGGACTGTCCGTTCCAATTATTCCATGTATCGACAGGTCTTATTGTTCAATCTCGATGTTGTCTATCTATTGGAAAACTAAAATTACGTAGGTTTTCAATTTTCAAAAATTGACTGCACAGAACAACAGAGTTGAGTTTTGCAATAAACAGTTTGTAATACAAATTGTGCATAAAGTTTGTTAATACACGCTACAGCGCTGCCGCTCATTCGCAATATTTTTAATTATTGAACCGTTTCGCCATCAGCCATCGAGTTCTTTTTTATTTAATTTTTAAGTTAAACGGTAGCACATATTATAAAATTCACCGAATTCTGAATTCAGTAGTTCAGTATGCTTTTATTTCACTACTTGAAATACTGTCAATATTTTTTTGACGTTATACTTCTTTTAGCGCGCTTGATGAGAGTGAATTAAACACACAAGACAAAAACCATGAAGTTGGCTGGTAAATGTCTCTTAAATTTTCTTGGGAATTGATCGCTATATTGAAATATTTGTGCATCTGTAACACGTGTTTCATATCAGTGAAAATAAAAAATAAATAAGAAGTGTAACTTCTTACGTGCGTACATAAGTACACACACACATTTATTTTATTTATTAAAGTATTACTTCGAACAATATTTGAGTTTCGAATTCTCGAATCTTCTCGCATATAACATGTGTCACAACACTTTCTTTGTTGCGTTTCCAATAGCACCGTTTTAAATTTAAGACAAGTTTGGGGCCTTGAAGACACACTACTATTTTTGAATATATTACACATATAACATTTCACCTTCTTGCATGCATTCTTCAGTTCTGAAACTGTCTTAATAATTACTATGCCTATTCGATCAAATTACATCTTCAATGATTTTGCTTGTCGTAAATATTTTGGTCCTTTTGCTCTCCATTTCAAAAGATGCACTCAAATATAATTTCGTTAGTATAGCGTGATATGATAGTTATAATCTCACTCTTAAAAAGTTAAGTGACAAGCGGGACTTACTTGTAGTGGTTTTTATTACACTCATACAACTTTGGCACTTGAACCGTGTCACTAGATATTTACAGCAGCAGATCAGTAATTTTAAATAATTTTATTTATTAAAGCGGCTTTAATGTAAATGTTTTTTTAGAAAATCATGTTAGTTATTATATTTATTTTAGTGTTAAGTAAATAAAACTAACGAGGGTCATTGAGGTGGTGGATACAAAACCAGCTCCTGCTACTTCTAGAGTCCACTATTGAAAGCACATAGATCTCTGAACAGGCATATTGCTGGTAAAACAGTAAATGGTTAATTAGCTTCAAATATTTCTAAAGCAGCTTTAAACGCGTTCGAAGTAAATTAACTCATTTTTCTGTGCTGCGGCGGAGTGCTATTAAATGAGCGATTCAATTTGTGATCGATGAACGAACTTGGCTCGGCGCTCGGCGTCACCGCAGATCGAATTATCGAGACGGCCGATATCATTAACTTATGAGTATGACACGGTTATCAACGTCTTTTTAATTATTTTTTTTTACTGTGTCATTACTCTGGATTAGATAGGATTAGATTTCAATAGTCAATTAATAAGAAGTAGGTCAGCGTTTTAGTTCTTCAGTACTGTATTAAAATGGTATATGCAAATAACTGAATCTAAATTGATCCATACTGATCTAACTTTAACGAGGACACAATAAATCTGAATGGAAAACAAATCTCCGTCCAAATAAAACGAAAAACCGTGTCTGTTCATCAAACGAACATTCATTTAGTATGCAAATTCACTGGAAATATCAATGCGTATGAATCAAAACAAATTCAAAAGCGCCCATCGCGTCGCGCTAGCTTTGACACGACGACTAACTACTGTAATGCGAATTACTTCGGCGACGCTTTCAACACGTGATTTACAAAAGAAATGCTGTCTCTCTTTCGTGCCCATATTAAAAGGTATATGGCTGTCTCTTTCTCATATAGCGTGCGACACAGAGCCGGTGTTTGTGTAACGAAATTTAAAAACAATCCCCACGAGACGCGCGCAGCAATTTATTTTGTTGTCTACGAGATTGTTTCACCACTCTCTTTGTACGGCAGACGGTGTAATGTATGAGAGATTGCGACGATATCAACCAGATTTAAAACTTTATGTTCTTCAAGAACAAAATATCAGTCAAAATTGAAAATCATAAAAGTAGGTAATGGGCACTTCACAGTATATAACTTAATTCACTCGATTCCGAATTTTCTTTTACCTTTCGAGTTAGTAGAAACTATTTTTATAGCATTTTACATATTATATCTATTGATCGTATCTAACTGAATATAACTGAACAACTTTAAGTTTTTACAAAATCCGCTTTTCTTTTTACTATCATAGTTTATATCATAATATTGTTATTAATATCTCGGCTCAGCCCCGCTACATCCCCTCCAAGTACCACTCCCTCGGTTGCTGAACAACGAAATCATAACTCGGCCGCACTCGAGCGGATTGAAAACACAGATAACGCTGACATCTCCGACTGCCACCTGATAAAACCCCTCCGAGTCTCTCAGACAGATCTAGGTATTTTTCACATTTTCATATATTTTTCTCTAAAACGAGCGACTGCGGACGTCTGCAACCGTGAACTTGGTAATGAGATTGGCGACGGATTGACCCTGAATATTGGAAGTAGACTTTAGTACTGGCAGGATACAGGTAAAGTTTGTGATTTTACTTTTCTTAATTAAATTGTCCACTTTGATTACCAATCAAAAGATAAATGCATTTTGAATATATTTAGTTGTGCTAATATGGAAACGACAAGTACTCGGGTCTCTCGTTGGGCGCCAATAATGTCGTCGCAATTTTAACTGGAATGTTCCAATAACAAATAATGTGTAGTCTTTTGAAAATTACAGCACAAATTTATATGTGAGGCCCTAATACGAAAATAATGAGTGTCCTAGAACGAAGCGCTGGTCCCACGTTGGGGCGCCATTACTTCTCATTCTTACATTATTACGGCTATGCAATATGAGTAACGCAACCAACGCTACTTATTTCTCATTTATTGGACTGAATTATTTCTGTGTTCCCCTTTAGGTATTGTCTTTTTTATTATAATGATTATTCTGTGAGATGTCTCACAGATTGGATTTATTATTTAGTCTAAACACCGTCTATATCTCTGAGTCTTTTATAACATAGATGTACATATTCTTACTTATATATAGTATACATATTACACATTTTTTTATCGTTGGCTTAATTGACTCTAATTGAAATTACTACGTTAAGATTTTCTTATATTCCTCAGAAAGCTTCCTTCGAGCATATAAACCAGTCAGCACTCCGCGCTCAGTCTGGCGCGAAACGACACTCGGAAATTAGGTGCTCTATTACTGCCCTTATCGCGGCCACCTGAGAGACCGCGATACTCCGCCAGCGATATAAACTGTTTTATAAATGCCCAGCGCTGGGCAATTCGAGTGAGGCGAAAAATTGAGGTTAACGGTGTCAATGAGAGTGCTATATAAGAAAATAGCCCTGGTTTTGTGCACCGAATTTCTTGTAATTTAGGCTAAGATAATATTAGGTGTGCAAGTAGAAACTCGGCTCTGAAGTTGGTTACATTAAAAAACATCTTGAACGCATCTAATTCGCCCGTTGTTTTAGATACATGTAGGTTAGTCATTGTTGTTTTTATAACATAAGTTTCAGTTATTTACAAGCTGTCACTGTGTGTGTATCAATTTTATAAACATGGAAAGTGATAAGCAACATTTACGCCATTGCGTTCTATTCTGTTTTCAAATGAAAAAAAATGCTGCACAAGCTATGGAATTAATTAATTCGACTTTGGGTGAACATTCTGTGAGTCATTCAACAGTAAAAAAGTGGTTTGCAAGATTTCGTGACGGAAATTTTAATCTTGAGGACGATCCACGTACCGGTGCGGTAAAAAAATTTGAAGACGAAGAACTTCAATCTTTACTGGACGAAAATCCATGTCAAACTCAAGAGGAGCTTGCACAAAAGTTAGGAGTTACTCACCAAGCAATATCACTTCGATTGCATGCAATGGGAAAAATACAGAAGGAAGGAAAATGGGTTCCTCATAAACTAACGGAAGACAATAAAAATCGAAGAGTTGACATATGCATAAATTTGCTTTCTCGGTTCAAAAAAAAGAATTTTTTGCATAAAATCATTACGGGTGATGAAAAATGGATTTTTTATGATAATCCTAAACGCAGAAAAGCATGGGTTGATCCAGGCCAGCCGTCAACATCAGTTGCAAAAACGAATATTCATACCAATAAAGTGTTATTGTGTGTCTGGTGGGATTGGAAAGGAGTAATTTACTACGAGCTTCTGGAACCTGGTCAAACTGTTACAGCTGAACGTTACCGTACTCAATTGATCAAATTAAGTGATACTCTGGAGGAAGAAAGACCATTTACGGGCCAAGGAACGCGGAAAGTGATGTTGCTGCATGACAACGCTCGTTCACATACAGCAAAATCAACTCAGGAACTCATCTTTTCCTTAGGCTGGGAAGTTATCCAGCATGCGGCGTATTCCCCAGACTTGGCTCCTTCTGATTACTACCTATTCAGATCGATGTCGTCATATTTAAAAGACCAACGGTTCACGAAAGTTGAAGATGTGCGAAAATGGCTTGATGACAATTTTGCTTCGAAACCACCAAGTTTTTATCGCGAAGGCATTCATCAGCTACCCGATAGATGGCAAAAGGCCGTAGATAGTAATGGCGAATATTTCGATTATTAATCTTTGTAACCAGTATCTTTTCAATAAAGTTGAATTTGACAAAAAAAAGCCGAGTTTCTATTTGCACACCTAATAATTATTTAGATTATTTTTTTACAGTATTGCATTAGAATTTATCCTATCCGAATCTAAACAAGTATTTTTTTTGGGTATGACTTCTGATTAAGATACAATCGTTTTAGAATTAATAAGCATCTCAGCTAGCTTATTGAACATTGACCCAAATATAAGATTTTTACCCACAGATGCCTGATCCAACTTTAATTCCGCCAATGTTCCAGCATTAACGGAATTGTATAAAACCAACAGAACAAAAGTATTTACTTAACACGAGCATTTTAATCTACCCGCCAACGGAGAGGCATAAATTACAAGGAATGAACTCTTTAAACGCGGTGTATTTATTTTTGGTGCGGTTGAAAATCACGGCGATATCGCGCCGGCGAACAATTGCACATAAATTAGCATCCTTGCCGGCGACGCGCGACGCTTGCTGGCTGGGACGCGGCTCGAGATACAAGCGGCGAGGAATTTTCATGTTTTCCTTTATAAGTTATGCAGAACTCTGCAAAATTTGTTATTTTTTTCTTAGATAAAATTGGGATTCTTCACGACATACCTACTTCGTGATCGAGAAATTACACTGATGAATGAACTTTATTTTTGATGATGATCTATGTTTTACAGTGGCCATATTGACACGGATATCATATAGCTCCGATAAGATATGTACATGAATATAAGTATGAAGTGTTTGAATATAAGAACTTTGGTACAAACAAAATCAGGTCTTAAAATTGCACGTAGATACCCAGAGCAATAACCAACTATAGGTGGCTTCTGCTGCCCGCAACGAGTACTTATCTTTTACAGCTGGTTTTACGACGAGCTCGATAAGCAGCTGGTACACTTTATGGGTTTCTTTTATTTCCACATCTGGTTATATATAGGTATATAGAAGACAGGTTACTTTTGAATTAATACTTCTTGCGATGATACAGATTAGTCCAATGCTAGGTACACTATAGGTCTCGCCTCACTTAGTCTAAAGGCAATGTTGGCTCAATAAAGCTATTTGCACTTTCTTTATACTTATTTTTTTTAATATGCTCTCAATCTAACTCAGTTCTACTTATGATTAAGTCAAACAAACATGTTAGACGATAAGACATCGATTTATTCTGTTTCTTGTTTATTATTATATCATGACGGAAACACTTCAAGTCGTCTATAACGTCAATAATAACCCTTCGCCCTTGTACCATCTGGTAATAACGAGTGCAGGCCGGAAGTGCGTCGGCGCGGAAGCCGGTAACGCTTCCCGCGTTTCCAGAACTTCCGCCAACATGGCGGAGGCTCGCAATGTGCCGCCCTCGAGGTTTTACTTCGAAAATGGGCTGAAATGCTGTCAATGCGTTGGGTATTTGGTGCCTCCATAAATTTCAAATCTAGGGCATACACGCTTTTGGAAAATACATTGTTATCTAACCGAAAAACTCGTGTTAGAAAATCTTCTAACTCTTAAATTACTTTTTCTACTACAAACGAAACCCGGTAGCCTGTTACCGTATTCGATTTAGTATTCCAAATATTTACTACCGAGTACGGCGACACCATTTAAGTTTCTTCTTTGAGAACCTCTTTGCGTAAAGTAATTTACCATAAACTCTTTCCCTCTATATACTCAAAATGTTACATTAAAACTTCATAGAAAATGTTCATTAATATAAATATTTCAACGCTTGGGACTGTGTCTCAACTCTGGTAGCTCTGTGATCTCCACGCCACCTGTGGCGCGACGTCTCACCTTAATGTTTATATGCCTCATTTATCAGCCGTCGAGTACCACGCGATGAACCATATACATACCTCCATATATTATACCTGTATTATATATATAGAATACGTGCCCTGTTTATGACAGTTCAAGAAAATATGTACGCGGTAATATTCAGGATTTTAATGGATGACTTATAAGGTTGCTGGTAATTTTGACTATGACTTTTTGAGCGTGATATCAGGCAGAACGCAATGTTATAAAACATTTATTCGATCTTTTCACAAAAATATATCAGTTCGTCTTTCTGAGAAATATGTGGAACTAGCTTGAAGTTTTACACGCGATAGCCTTAGGGTCTGTGACGAATTTTATCATGCACTGTAGCAATATTTTCAGTCTTCTTGTAGCGGGTTCATATGATAGTTGGCATCTATTTTTACTTGAAAGTATGATTCTTTTCCATCTGCATGAAAATAATTGCACGGAGCAGTGACAATTTGATTCAGACACGGATAAGTAACATTTTGCTAAACTTAAACCGTCATTAAATTAAACAACACAAGCACAAAACTCCATACACGACATAACATATCATAACATCATTATTAAGTCCCATTTAGTAGGGTGTGATCCTGTTGCCATCAACCGGGCAAAATTCCAAACTCTGGGCTCCTACTTGGATATCCTCTAACAGAAACGCTTGATAACAATCTTCCTGACCCGGGAATCGACCCCAGGAGCTCACGGTCAGCAGCCGTACTTGTGACCACTAAACCAATGCGGAAATTATAAATCTGCCCGCGGCTTCGCCCGCATGATTTACGAACCCGTTCATTTTTCCGGGATAAAAAGCCTATGTGCTATTCCAGACTATAATCTATCTCTGTGCCAAATTTCATCCAGATCCGTTCAGCCGTTCTGGAGTGAAAGAGTAACAAAGATCCATCCATCCATCCGTCCTCACAAACTTTCGCATTTATAATATTAGTAGGAATCAGGATTTCTTACTTCATTAACTCAAATTAGCAAGCCAACAAAAGAGTCTATTAAACACCAGAAAAACAATCCGAAGCACTTTAAACAAACTCAATAGTTGCCAGAGTCATTACCGAACGCGCATAAAGACACGATTTCAATGAGATAGAAATCGGAAGCTTTAGGAGAATCGCCATTAAGTGCAAAGTGGTAATTAGAGACTCCGGTCACGATTCTTATCGGTGACCACTGCAGGAGTTCTACTTAAATGGATTATTCAATCGAGAGATATAATTAGGGACTGTTTTGGAAGTCAAAGATTTTTGAGCTCCCGCTCCAACGTTGGGGACTAAATAGGTTTGTGAATAAGATCTCTAGAAAGAGTTGTACCTACACCGCACGAGTCTGAGAATGTTTGGTTTACTATAAAAAATAGCAAGCTGATTTGTAACGTTCTTATGATATTGAATGCAATGTAAAAAGGATCGGTGTAGTTAAAGATGGGTTCGAACACCGAGAAATGCACTATCATGACTGTAGTCATTTAATAGCAAATGCATTATTTAATTTCATTTTCATTTTTTTTTATTGAATCAATTTATACGTAAAGCCTAAAAGGAATATTATTAATAAAATTATAGTATTAAATGAATACTTAAAGACGTTTTCTTTTTCTGTCTTCAACTTGTTATAACTTGGATCTGTTATTGTTGGCTCATTGCAAAAAGTTATAACAGCTTTAATTGTAATTGAGTTTTGCTGTATCGCCCACGTCTTGACCTACTAAACTAAAACTCTGTCAGCTTATTTAATGTCTTAAGATACTGACAATCTTAGTTGTTAGGGAGCGGAATTAGTACTTAGTTTTTCTAGGTTAACTATCTTTGTAGTAAACGGAAATTAAAACCTGGTACTTCTGAATTAAGGTTCTTTATTCTTCAGCAAGTTAAGATCGTAGAACCCATTAATAGTACTTTGTGTTTTCTCTCTATGGTTCCTAACAATAACACAACAGCTCTCTTGGCCTCGGTGAAGTAAAGCTTTATAATGCAATAAATTAATTGCAACATACGTTTTTGCTAAGAGTTTTTATATTTCTTCTATAAACGCGTATCATTTTCAACTCTTTTTTTCTATCTTTCAAAAAGTCAGATACTTGATTCTCGTATTACAAGTGAAACATCGAATAACATCTCAAAAACTTCGGATATTTTTCATCAGGTAATCTATGCTTTATTTTCTGCAATCGTACTGTAAATAGTAGTTGAATGAAGCATCCCTTTACATATGAAAATCACAACACAACAATATCCCAGTTGCAGTCAATTCAGTCATACTTGTCTAAATCCGTACAGACTCTGATTGGGCGATATGCATTCGTTGTATCTTGTAACGTTTATGTAAATAATAATTTTATCCTCAATAAACAGCTAGTGCTTGTGTCCTGTTCTTCGAACAGCCTTACTGAAATTGTAAAAAGTTTTATCCAATAAAGGAGTTCCTATTCATATAATTAGTTGTTAAAGGAAATACCTTCTATTCAATCAATCGATTAAACCAGGAAGCTTCACTTAATTGTTCCCTACTTTTTAAGTGCATCGTTCGATTCTTTATTTACATTCTAGCTTGCTTATAAAACCGATAAAAATTTAAATATCTAAATTAAATAAAAATATTTTCAGTTGGCAAAAAAAAAACATCTTTTAAAACCGGATGAATGGTGACATAAGTGTACATATTTTTAGTTGTGGTGTAATTCTTATTGCAGTAATAATAACAGGTACCGTAGCTTTGTTATAAGTGGTTTAAAAAATATGCAAGAGATGTTTGAGATAACATTTTCTTGCGTTTCTGTGAAGGTAAAAGAAAAGAGAAACAGAAATTATTTGTTTGTATTAAATTGTTTGAAATATTATATTAGTTTAATAAATTGTTACATTAAATATATAACGAATATTTAATATTATATCCGGCATCTGCTCGTGTTCGTTGTCTAAAGATCACGTAAACACGTAATAAACACCTTGATGTCTCTCGTAAACCATTTAATGTGGCGAACATTTGTTCCCTACCAATTTAGGGGCCATTTTTCGCAGAAATATGATGTTCATATTAACGATCAAAGAATTGGGTAAGCGATAAAAAGATTTGAAGACACCCTCCCCCCTTGCTTCGGTGATTCCTTGTGTAGATACGTATATAACTGCTGATCCAAATTGTAGTATTGATGAAATGCTTGTACGGTTTAAGTGATTACTTCTAAGAACGATTGTTATTCTGTATGAACATTAAGAAAGATCGTAATAGAATTAGCTAGAAATAAACTTGTAAAGTTATCGCTCATGTACACATACCAGTTCCTTTTCCGGTTCTATACTTTGCAATTGACGGTTGGACTCTCATTTCCATAAAACTTATATTCTGCTATCGACGGAAAACTATCTTCCTCATCCGGCTTCTGAAATTCAGATTTGATTTTCATCATTACAAAATTCAATAGAAGAGGCACATAAAGTCAGCAAGCTATTCACACTCCTTTAAACATAAATAAAACTACTTCAAGTTCTCGCTCATCAGAATTGACAACTCAGTCCTTCCACACATTCACTGAAAATTCAACCTTGTTTTTATTGAAAGAATGTTTATTCAGTCTGAAACTGATGACTGTGTAGGGTTGCTACGCTCGTCAATCCGAGCCCGTTCAGTCGTTCCCATTGAGTCGTTCATCGGTCTGTTGAATAAAAGATGGCGATGGTCCCTCCAAGCTAACGAGCCGGCAAAATGGCGGTGTTAAGGTAAATAGACACTACTTACATTGATACCCGACTCATTGAATTAAAGGCTGAGTTAGTTTGTGGCCTGTCTAGATAACTAACTAAGGAATTGCTAAAGGCACTTTATGTTTGAACTGATGATGTGAGAAAGAAAGAATATATGAACTAATGATGTGAGAAAGAAAGAAAAAGAAATCGTTTATTGGCACAATAAAAAAAAAAACACATCGCATTAATTAGACTATGTTGATGCCAAATGTGATATTATCTTAAAAATTCTCCAGGTTAATAAATCTCCCAGGCAGCAGGATGACGACATTAGTGGTTTAATTACAACGTTATTACATAAATGATGGATTCATAAATAAATTTGAACGTGCCTATTTTCTTTAAAAGACTACATAGCATAAAATATTATTCCTCAACACTAAAAGTTTGTATTGCCGGTAATCTTGCTGATAAAAGAATATTACATACATATATTTGGTTGGAGCAATGGTAACTGTCCATATCATGTCTAATTTAGTACAAATAAACTCTAGCTCTGAATCCTACAACACACCAATTTTGTCGGCAATGTGTCATAATTTGTGTACCGCATTACACACTTTATTGCTTTCATGTGGGTACGTGAGGTCGGGTACGTGGTGCCAGGGTTCTTTCATTATGTCAGGTAACCACGATTGATACGTATTAGCTAATGTTTTTTCTTTCGCGCTAAATTTGTTTCGGTTGCCCCGTTTCTACCTTATTTCTTGAGGAAATTTTTGGTGGCTATGTGATATAAGACGTGCTTAGGAAACTTACTTGCTACTGCCAAAATTATAAGATTTATTTATTGTATTGTACGAAAAGAAATATCCTCTAGCTTTGGATAAAATTTTTGGCTGTTCCCACGATGGGCGCCAAATAAAGAGTCTCCGCAAATTCAAAGAAAAAATCCTTTCTGAAATTGAATCAGCGCAATGAATTTCATTTAACTAGAAGACAACTCTGCAACGTTACAAGGAAGACTGTAAAGAAGTTAATTTTCAAGTTCTCGGAGGGGCGGAATTGTTTCAGTATAAATGTCGAGCTCGGGTTCGGCCCAACCTGAGAGCAATAACGGCTATGTTAGCCGAGACCTGTTTTAATAACGATATTTTACACGTTATTTTACAATGATGCTTTTGGGAAGTTAGATATTGTGTTCAGGTTTAAATTTCGTTGTACTGCGGCAAGGTGAAATGTTTTACATTTACATAATAAATCTTTTACACATTTTTGGGGGACGTATTTTCTATAAATATTAATACAACACAGTATAATAAATCCAGAACTTATTAAGCATTCAAATACAAAGTCTTATAGGACAAAAACATACAAGCATTTCACATAAATCATTGACCTAATCCTGAAATACCGGAGACAGGATTTTTTTCTATGTTTTTAAAAACGGTTAGAAAATGTTACTGGCCAGGCAGTAAATCAATCGGTGTTTTCTACGTTCGAAATTCAAATGTGCGAGGCGCGCGAACAGCGTGAGATTGGCACCATTTTTCAACGTTGGCCAATCCGCCATTTCTGAGTCGACCTTTCACCTTTGCGGTCATCATGTGCTGTACGCGTGGATTTGCATCTCATGCTGGAAAATGGTTAGGTGTTCCTTGGTTGGGTAGTTGACGCCTACATAAAACTTTTTTGAATATTTATAATTTTTATTGTTGTACTAGCTGTTGCCCGCGACTTCGTTTGCGTGTCTAATTTTCCAGCCAATGACTAAGACTAATGACTAAGAACATTTAAAAATTAAAATGTTCAAATTGGTCCATCAGTTCTCAAGTGATGCGTCTACCAACGAACAGCATTTGATTTTTAGATTTTCTGTCTGTTTGTAAACGATATTGTAACAGTGTTCTTCGTATGTATTCTTGTTCAAGTCGGTTATTATTATTTTGCTGACGTTTCGCGTGTCGTTACACGCACTCAACAGTATCATGTTGAGTTCACACCGCGAGCTTCGTAAACCTCTTGCTTCAGGAAATCGATATAGTATATAATATTTTCCTGTTGTATGAAATAATTTGTATTTTAGTAGATATTGTAGCGACTACTACTCTCAACACGGTAAAAAGAAAAACGCTATCTATCGGAGTGAAGCGACAACGGAAAGCACTGAATCGCACTATGAGAGTTAACATCGATTGTAACACACATACGAGTGTACGATTATTAACCGTCTGGTCGGAGGATCCTCCCGTTTCAATGAAGGAACACCATACCTCGTTCCCCCATTTCAGATAGACAGACAGTTTCAATAATCAGCTTTATGACATGGTATGGTACATGCGGCTAGCATTATTTATGTACTAATATTTACTCCCTATTAAAAAATTAAGAAAAGCCACGTTATAAACTTTGCCATATTAAATTCATTAGAGATAAAATCTACGGATATCGCACAATGGAAGCAAGTTCGTAAGAAATCTTTAACTTTTCAATCTACAAGTTAATTTCCTCTTAATGTTCACGAAATCTTATAATAATTTAGACGGTTTATGTTTTACTCCAGAAAGTAAATTATCGTCTGCCTCGTAAACATTGGGCTTACATATTTTTATTTCTTGTTTAGAGTGCTTTTGTTTCAAAGATAATATCTGAATAATGATTTTTTATGTGTTTACTAGCTTCCGTCCGCGGCTTATCCGTCATATAAAACATAACTATAACATCAGCTGTCTGCCAGTGAAAGTACTGTCAAAATCAGTCCAGTCGTTTTGGAGATTAGCCGGAACAAACACAAAAAACTTTTTTTTTGTATATTATATACTTTCAAATGCATTTAGTAAAAAGCTGTTATTTTGAGATTACAAAAAGACACTTCAATTTAAGTTTGTTGTATAGATTCTGTAGTAAAAAAATTTCAACAAGAAGAAATCAGTTTTTGTAATATGCACAATGTTGTCAGTGAATAAAAAGTAGAGCGGAACTAGAATGAAATAATATGTATAAATATTGAAAGAATCTTTTCAAAAAAAAATATTGTATTGTTTCAACTTCATAGCTTGTCACAGTTGACATATTATCGCATGCTCTGGACCATACCTGGTGATATTTTCGAGAAACTTAAGTAAGCTTTTGGATTTGCTAAATAATTTTGTCCAATTAGTGATAATTGGATGGATCAGAAATTCGAACTTTCAACATCTATATTTTGTGAAAAATCTGCTATTAACATCATTTTTTTTTGGACTAATAGTTTGTTATACAAAGCGTTCTTCACGATAATATATATCCTACAGTAGATAGTTAAGTTAGGCACTTAGGAACCTTAGTGTATTTGTATATAAAATATATATTATAAGATACAAAGTTCGGAACAAAAAGTAAATGTTTATAAAAAAATTATTAACGTACCTGAAAACGGAATTTTATATTTTATGTAACAGGATTACATTCCTTGACGAAATATTGTATTGAAATTTTTGGGCTGGACTAAATCTGTCATAACAAGTTTCGTCTGCATTGATAAAAGATGAGTAAAAACCACATATAAATTTAAACAAACAATATACCACAAAAAAATTACGATACAGTTGGTGCAGTGGCTAAGTGATTAGCTTTCTGCGCTAGGTGTCGCGGGTTATATTCCCGCACGGAACAAATATTTTTATGATCTATGATAGTTGTTTCTGGTCTGGTAGTATGTGTATAATTGTAAACTGTACCCACGACACAGGAGAAATCCTAGTGTGGGGCAATGTTTTTTAAAACAAAAACAAAAATATAGATATTGCCATGTATTTGTATAAAGACATTTTATGAAAAAAAAAACAATAGGCATACATAAAAATACACAATAGGATTACATATCTAAAAAATAAGGTCAAACATACCATTAACGCTGCGATTCAATTCTCAAAACCTCCCTCCCCCTAAACCATCGCCCCCTAGCGGCGCTGGCGGGTACCTCACGTGTGCTCGTTAGTTCCGGTAAATCGACACTCGCAGTAATTAATAGCAGCGTTGTTTCTGACGATGAGCGAAATTATCCGAGGGAATGCCGGAATGTGGGTAGGTTGGTAATAACTGTGCGGTAATTATACAGCGTGTAACAGTTTAAACCATAAGGCTAGTCCTTGGAGTCTTATTTTTTTATTTGTTAAAGTAACCAAACATTTTACCTCGTTTTGGTATGGTAATCATTGTGATTCTTATAGTAAACTCAAACAAAAAAGTATATCATACTCATGCCTGTGATTCTTAGGGCGTGAAACAGTCAAGGTCATAAAATAAATTCATATCCAGTTTTTCGTTTCATTCAAAAGCTCCACCATCGATGAATTACCACGGCCACCGCTCGTAATCACCACTCATCATTTTTATTGCTGTAATGGAAATTGGGGAAATACTGACGTCAAAGTATTATTTATTTATAATAAAAAAGAGAGAGCGAAACCAATCTTTGACTGACGTTTTGTTGCAAGTGTGTACACTTACACGTGGTCTGCGTACACACTAACAGACGCTCCATGCACGCAAGGAGAAGTAAAATATCGTTGGGGGTAAAGTAAACACCCATTTAAGTGTATATCAACAGCTTGTTGTGCTGTGTCTAGAGAGAGTCGGTAGTTTGTATTTGCACAAACAACTCGAGAAGACCTTGTATCTAGATTTAAATGTTGTAAAGTCAATACACGTGCGATTTTCCTCCTTATACACATTATCGCGCCGGAACGTTTCGTGTCTTTAAAACCATTTAAATCTATTTAAACATTAAACTTTTCAATACTACACCACAATATAATTTTAATGAACGAGTGGAAGTTGTCAAAAGTTTTCAAGTTTATTGGTGATTAATAAGGGAAGATAGACGATCACCAAGATTTATGGGGTCCGGAGATAAATTAAAGGGTCTTAACATGCTGTGATTATGGCTGTTTGGAGTACGCATCTGGGCAATCTGGGCAACAATTATTAATTTTACTTGTTCTGTATTAGTAGTAAGCCTGTTAAAATTGCAATATGTTTAAAATTTTAGAAGTTAAATCTTCATGCACTAAATGTTATAGCTACCTACTATAGGTCATTGACATATAGGCCATAGATAGATATATATCGTATCCAAGGTTTCCATCATCTGTCACAGATATTAGGGGTCTATAATATCTGTCTCTCCATGACGGTAACGCGATAAAATGACGTAAGTTAATTACGATACCTGAACATACGACATGCGGCGCGCAAAACTTCGATCCGACGACTTTTTCGCGACTTCATATGACTGGATTTAGTCGCGACTGAGAAGGTTTTACTAATTTATATCAATCAATATATTGATAGTTTTTTGTGTGTGTTCTTTTTTCGGCACGTACATTTTACGTAGACGCACTAAGTATTATGTTATTCGAACCGCAGAACTATTTAAAATTTCGGGATTCTTATGGGTCGCTCAATCTTTCATACTTAGAAATTGAACTATCTCTTATTATTTAAAATACCTTCTCCGACCATGTATTGCAATTTGTCAAGAAAAATTCTTCAAAATATTGTGAATAATATTTCTTATTATTTAATTTATTTTTCTGTGTGTTTATTAAAACGAGTGTTTGAAGTGGGTGTTTACATAAATTTATGTAGTTGTTAAAAAGCTCTAATTTAATAGTCTTTCAATATTGCTAATATTGTGTTTATTTTCACAGGAGACACAATATGCCCGAGTGGCATGTTCCGTTGTCCAGAGGGCAAATGCATACCAGCGCTGTGGGTGTGCAATTACCAGCGTGACTGCGAGAAGGGAGAGGACGAGTTTCAATCGTGTCGTGAGTACACCGCCTTATTTTATTGTCAGTCAATTTATTTATGGGCAGATACAGAAGGCCCACTCAACAAACGATATCACCAAATTGAGTTAACGTATTATTTCGATGGCAAGAGAGACTTTTTATTAATATTTCATTAGGAGTGGACTTTCGGTAATTTTTTATTTGGTGGTTGAGTTGAATAAGTTTTTATTCGTATTATTGTATTAGAGTTTGTTGTTTATTAATTTTCTAAGACGTCTAGAAACTTGAGCCTTTGGATACTAATTGTATTATAATATTACATCTGTACCACATTTATTATAATAAAAAGAAAATTGAGGCATTTGACAAGTAAATATATAGAAGCAGACTACGTGTTTGCTTGCAGCATGGATTCAGCACAATATATTACTATTATAAACCTTAACAGACAATCAAGATGAGCTGAAACTATATATGAAGAAATTTCGCAAAAGATTCGTGCCGTGGTGTATCAGTTTTGTCTGTTGTAATATTCAATGGAGTATAGATTTGAACACGACTGTGTAACACCCTCCATTTACCTGGTCCTCCTACCTATGTTAACAGGTAGGTACGTTATAAACTCGCCCTCACGTACTGACCCTCATAGCGTCATGTCCTAGGTATAGTCACTTTTCAGTGCCTGAAACATGCCCCCATAGCCAGTGGTCATGAGCGAGTGGTTTTAAAACGTGACTGATTGCAATTGTAAGAATGTTTAAGATGGTGTATAGAATATGTGTAGATAATTGGCCTCTGTCGGATGGGAGAAATGTCTTATGACTTCGCAAACGGATTATTTTAAGCGGGCCAGCAGCGTCAGCCGCGGTAAAGAAAGACGCAGTTGGACAATTACATACATTTAAGTTCGACGTGTGAATCAATATTTCCCTATGTTCGTACACCTATGTATGGTATAGGTAATGCACTACGTACATAAGTTAAAACCTACTGTTGTTCATAAGCATAGTAAATGAACTTAAGAGTAATTATCACTACAATCTATTTGTCTGCATTAAAGGGTTGTAATTAACACTTCTCGGAAATTCCCTATTCTTTCTTCAGTATCCATGTAAATATTTCGATTGAAGATTCTTTTTTAATCTTGCACCTTTCATCTTTGATCTGACCCAGGTATCACCACCCCGTAGGCGATGCACCCCCACCCTCTACATTCCCCCTTTAACCTGAACTGCACTGCGCCCTCGACACATAGACCTTTGAGAGCCACCCCGGAGTTTTATTAAAACTTTAGTGAGGGAAATGCATTAATTGATAATAATATATTAAAACATAGCGAATAAAAATAATAATAGTGAAGGTAGACTTTACTCAGGGCCATTTTCATCGACTACCTAAAACTCGTCAGACTTTAAAAGCAAAATCATATTTCCGTATTTAATGAGTTCGTTTTATTTCTAACTTTTGTTATTTTACTCGATTCCAGAAGTCTAGAACCGAACCCATCAATTAGAGTTGTTTAAGACTGATGGTGCTGCACTTTTATGTTTTCGAAACTTCTGCATTGTTTCAGTACCGGAGCTTTGTTGGGAAACTTAATAAACGAACGAATAAACCCTTAGAAAATCATAAATGTAAATTAGATTTTCGGAAAAGAGATAATGTTTACTTTGACTCGAATAAAATACCCTTAATTAATTTCAGACACATGCGCAAGTATTAACCTTACTCACATAGTATAACTAATTGAATGATTGAATCGTCATAATTGAATACAGAATTTCAGTTACGGTAGAATTGTTAACTGGTAACGCATTACATTTCGACAGTTACACAAAGACATATTCATCAATGGCAACACTGAAGCACGTCAATGGGATATAGCTGCCGGTTTGCTATCAATAATCACGCTGTTAGAGAATTAATTCGTGCCGCGAACATTATGTGTTCTGACAGCGTGATGGTTTCAACTATTTGAGAATAAATAAAACTTATAGTAGCCATTATTTAAAAAGCTATCTTCATTCACTTTTTGGACCTTTCTCTGCTGCATAAAAAGGGTCTCCATAATATGGAATAACACTTCGTCGACAAACTTCGCCTTCCGTATTCACGTCTATCTCAACCGTTTTCAAATAGATGCGTGTTTAATAATATTCTTACGACGTGCCATTATTATATCTCTTATCTAGTGATATACCGATTCGGTCTGTATAGTAAACATAACAGTTAAATACACAGTGTTCGCTACTCTTGCCATATCAGCAGTACCTTAGTAGTCACGCCATTTGAATAATTAATGCTGGCAATTAATCAATTCGCAGCACGATTATATCATTATTAGAGTTGCGTGTATTCTAACAGCGTGACAGTTGTTTCTGTTGTCTATATCTTGTTGTGTTATTCCTGCGATAGATTGGATTTTAAATATGCTTTTTATCATTTTCTTTATATGATTATAATCACAAAAACAAACAATACAAAGAGGTATATGACGTAAAAAGATAACACAATACTTTGTCAAATTAAAAATGCGTTTTTCAGGAACCGAATTAAACATCTCGAAGCTCTGGAACCCTATCAATTTGAAGAAAAAGTACTTTAGTGTTGATATAACGATGTGTTCGTATTTAGTAAGTACAACTCACGCTATTAATAATCACGCTGTTTGAATAATTCACGGAGCACGCAGCGTCGTATTAATTCACGTC
Source organism: Shargacucullia verbasci (assembly GCA_947562105.1). Lineage (NCBI taxonomy): Eukaryota > Metazoa > Arthropoda > Insecta > Lepidoptera > Noctuidae > Shargacucullia > Shargacucullia verbasci. Next base: position 14,065,307 of record OX387293.1, read on the forward strand.
ACGCTCATTCGCGTGTTTCGGACGTGCATCCGAATTGTTGCAGTGTTTGGTTAGAACTAGTCTAAAACAACGAGCGCATGTGTTTTATGTGATTTTATCAAAGGTAACGTAGATATACAGCAAATGATACGGGTATTGTTTTTCTGTTACGTTGGTTTTCAAACACTCAGTCTTTTGTCAGTCTGGCTTGCAAAGAATGTAGATGAAGAGGGAGACTAGAGAAGAGAATGTAGGCCGCTTTAGAGAATCATAGTGTAATTTACATTATAAAAAACAGAATGGCCATCTAATTAAAGACTCTAATATTTGCGTTAAAAAGTTCAAATTAATTATTTATCTGTTAGACAGTTACTACGAATACTCGCTGAATGATAAGTACTTGAATTCAGCGCACGCCTGATTCTAGGGTTTGCTTATTCCTGATTTTACACTGGAAGACTTAATTTGAGAAGTCAGGGGGAAAAGTAGTTATACATTTTCGGTAAAAAAGTTAACTCCACTACATTGTCTATTCATCTCGGCTTATATATTTTAAATTTGCCCCGCACTAGGAATAATTCCTGCATCGTGGTTGCGTTTAGAAACACAAATATTGACATGCACAAATACCCACACCCGGGACAACTATCTGTAGGTCATACAAGTATTTGGTCCGTATGGGATTTGAACGCGACACGTAGCAGCGCTCAACCACTGCGCCAGTCGTGCCATCTTTATAAATATACCTCTATAGCAGCTATTTATCACAACAACGAGAGCATTTTTATTCTGCCAAACAGCTCGTCTATCTACTATTTCCATATTTAACTTAACTAGCATAGTATGTAATTGACGTATTAGTCACTTAATCTTCTTATTTATTTCCCATAAAGAGTAGTAATTTATTGAGCTATTCATTTACTATAAATTCCGCATCGCATGTCCACGAGAGTACATATATATATCAACAAAGCGTACATTTTTCAGAGATGCTCTTTGTGCTTGGCACTAAAAGTCAACAGTGATATGCTTTTTAGGATGACCTAAATAGTGCTAGATTAGATCTTATTTACAGCACGGTTATCGCAGTGGCTTAGTTATTGGCTTTCTGCGCTAGCCGTGGGCTCGATTCCCGCACGGAACAAACATTTGCCGTACAGATAGTTGTTTTGCCCTATTTGTGTTTATAAACGCGCCCACGATCTAAGAGAAAATCTAATTGAGGAGTAACAAGGTGTTTAAAACTAATACCTAGGCTCTTTTATCTACAACTAGCGACCCGCTCCGGCTTCGCACGTGTTGCAGAGCATATACGCCTTAATCTTTTTTTTTTGTCGTAGTGTCTTATCTGCCTGCTACTCGACCCACGCCAGTAAAGCTCCCAGTCGGCATGATTTTTTCCGACAACTTCAACTATTATCGTCATATTTCAGACAATTTACACAAAACCTTAACGAATTATACACTTAAACCTTCCTCATGAATCACTCTGTCTATTGGTGAAAACCGCATGAAAATCCGTTGAGTAGTGTTTGCGTTTATCGCGAACAGACAGATAGACAGACGCGGCGGGGGACTTTGTTTTATAATATGTAGTGATACAGAGACGCCAGATTGATTTTCATATTCATACATTGATTCCCACTCATACACTTTTTTTTATGTATTGCCTGGAACAGACACTATTTTCGTAACTATAAAACAAGGAACGCGTATGACTTAAGCAGATCTGTTATAGACATGACATAATATGACCATTCGATTAGAAATTGCCTCACCGTTCTAGTCATTGTAAGCGCGACTTTGAAGCTTGAAGCACTGAAGTCCTGGGTTCGATTGCCGAGTCAGGGGTTATTGGGGTTTTCTATAAATAATTTCTCAGTAGCAGCGCGGAGTTTGGAACTGTGCTCGGTTGATGGCAATATGCTCGCCACCTATTATATAGGATTTAATAACAGCATAGGCGAAATGTGCGCAAACAATAATAGTAGGTAGACCTCTATCTAACCCTTCGGGAAAATTGTCCGGCAGCTCATTTATCTAGTTGTATGTGTCGTGTTATACGCGAGCGTCGCCGGGCGCGCTAATATATCTTGTGCGCAGTTTTTCACGTGCGACGACATCGTTACTCGTTACTACAATGGATGGACGACATTTAGCCTCCACTAGTTGGTCTAGTCAGTTTTAGGTTTTATATTGATGACTGTACGCGATTTCACGATGACCTATATCACGTTACATTCCCCAAGAGAGTATCTCATTGTTTGATTTCATATCTAATCGAGCTCTATAATTACATAACATACTATCACGACTGTATTCCCTGAACGGTTAGGCAGTAGTCTACTGTTGTACATCTAATTTTAGCAAATGAATTGCCACTTACCAAGCATACTTCAAAACTTCAGTACGTACAGATTAATCCAATTTATCAACCTTGGATTCGAACCATAGATTTCACGCTCGGCAGTTCTAATTAAAACCGCTACATAAAACCGAGATGGAAGAATATAAATGGCCATTAAATAAATAAATTGTCATAAATAAAACCAACCAAGTTCAATCTTACAATCAGCATTATTAGGTCTACTCTTTACTCGCCAGTGTTGCCATACCCAAGTATTTGGCGTGGCGTATGCGTATCAAGGAGTGGGTGATATTTGGCAGGCTCGCCTTAAGACGGTGGACGCCAGCCAGCTCAGATCACTATCCCGAGCAATTTGGAATAAATCACATATTTACGAGACTGCAGATAAGTACCTATTTATGTGGCGTTTAGTTAGAAAACGAGGATTTTCTCCGTTGCTGATTCTGTGATTTTAAGATGTGAGGAGAAAAAATTCAGAAAACAAAAAGTTATCTATCTATCTCGACCTGTAAAAACAACTCGCGCGAGATGATCTGTATGTGAAATCCTGTCTATAATGAAAATTTGTACATATAGGCAACAACTATAATAAATGTACGAAAACTCGTTAAAAACCCGGACATAATAATTGGCATTCACGGCCAGACGCAATCGCAATAAACGCATCTGCGACAATTGTTCGAACGCAATCAATCAGCGCCGTAAAGCGAGAGACGCACTCAACAGAAATAATTGTACGGTAGGGTTTAAACAGTCCTGTTCAGTGGCGACAATTCGGGAAAGGTAACAATGGGTATTGAAGTTGCTTTGATCAATGAGCATCGGTGTTGAATATTGTTGATTTAGGTATCTACTAAAATTCTGTGAGCCTGTTTTCTTGGGATATGCCGAAAAGTGAAGAGTAAATACTTACAAATAATTCGGGTATATAACATTACTGTATGATTTTTGTTAGAGGCTGGCAGAAAACTCAATTCTAAATTGAGCTCGCTTTTGTCCACGAAATTTCCTAACACGATGCATTTTTCTTTTATGTTCAACAAAGAATCTAAATCCTCACACTGAACCTTCTCTGTTTTAATACACTTGGTTGCGCGCAATGTATATTTTTAATTTTATAATTATGTCATCTGCCGGCTACGGCGCACACTGTGTCAACGCGCAATATATTGAAGAAATGTAATGCTTCAAGTAAATGCCAATAGATGGCGCTAAATTATAAACCGCAACTGTTTTACCTACCAATCGTGTGAGGGTGTCGGTATAGCAGTCCAAGAAAAAACTTTTTCGAAGCCCTTCTACGTTACCGCCGCGTGGTTCTCCCTCTTGAGAAAAACTTATTTTTTGTGTGAAAAAGTGCTTCCGCAGACACCCAGGAGTGCAGTAATCCTGAGACTGGTGAGTTCAGTGTTGTGTTGACATAATTTTAATATTTAAGCTATACATTGCCGCACCGCACCGCCACCAACTACTGTTCTTTCTCAGTCCAAATCCCTCCATCTGGCTGGAGCTATTTACACGCTCCACCATATATAAATTTTGGTCCTTTCGAACCGGATTGATCAGCATATTTCCTGCGTAATTACTAATTGCAGTTTACGTATTCCCGCACCCGCCATATTTTTTGTAGATTCTTAGAATTAGGTACCTACCTAGGTTGCATTCCCTATTCAAATATGGACGCTTATAAATTAAAATTGTTACAATCTAAGTCGGAAGTCATTTACCAAAGGCTTACCAAATTATACGATCAATCCAAAAAAGTTGTTAGTACTGCAGATACGCGGTCAACCGAAAACTTCATGGCAGACTCGGAAATGCTTGACGAAATGCGCCATGAATTTATGTCAATTGTCGATAATATTAACGAATTAAATATTACAATTAACCCAGAATATGAGCCCGATTTCAAAAGGTTAGTTGCATTTGACGATGTCTATAGTCGTGTAAAACGTGTGCGTAATAATATTAATTCAGATAAACAACAACATAAACCTATCACATCATCACAACCAGTAAAAAGTATTGTTAAATTGCCACCTATAGTAATTCCTTGTTTCGATGGCAAACCTGAAAATTGGCCCATGTTTTATGAATCCTTTAAGGCAAATATACATAACAACCCACAGCTGTCTGACTCGCAGCGGGTTCAATACCTAATAGGTAAATTGACGCATAATGCATTACAAATAGTCGCTGGTATTGTACCGACGGGCGAAACTTATTCTATTATTTGGAATAGCCTAGTAAAAAAGTACCAGGACAAACGTTCCTTGGGTACTTTCTATTTAAATAATATTTTCGAGTTAAAAAATTGCTCGCATTCTGCTAATTCATTAAACTCCTTTATTGAAAAGTATTCTGCTTCAATCGCCGCTATTAAGCAATTGGATATTCCCGATCTTACAGATTTCATATTATTGCATTTTGCACTAAAAAGGTTAGACATTCAAACCGTACAATCTTTCGAGTTATCCGTTCGTAATACCGAAATACCTACTTGTAAAGTACTTATTTCGTTCGTACAAGATCAAGTCAAAATATTAGAACGCTCGGGCAACAATAACAACTTTGCTCAAAATCGTAATCCTTTGTCAAATTCAAACAAGAATCAGAACTTTAGTAAATCCGATTCAAATACTCGAAATTCACGTACATTAATTACTCAAAATAATCAAATAACTAAAACCGCCCCTTGCGTAATGTGTAACAGCACTGAACATTTACTTTTCAATTGCATTCAATTTAAAAATTTATCCTCTCCTCAAGAGCGATACGAGTTTATTAAATCAAAAAATTGTTGTGTTAATTGTTTAAGCGCTTCTCATTCAGTTATGAATTGCAATTCACGACATGTTTGCAATCATTGTCAAAAGAAACATCACACTCTTTTACACTTTAATAAAAATAATTTACTAAATAATAATTCGACGGTACAACTTCATACGTTTACCCATCAAAACAATAAACATAATAGTCAAGTTCTCGGCGCACCTGTGATAGTCACGAAACCTAATGACGGAACTGCGAACTTATCTTCGACTGCTCAACCTTATGTTGATGAGCCTACGGTCGATTTTACAATGAACGCATCGTCCGTGCAGTCCGTCGCTGGTGTCGGTACTTCGCCCGTTAGTGATAGTGTATCGCCCGCTACTACGAGTATGATATCTCGAAATAATGAGTACAACCAAACCCGTACCACGATACTTTTATCAACCGCGCAAGTTTATGCCTACAACAAATATAATAATAAAAAGATTATTCGATTGTTATTGGACAATGGTTCACAAAATAATTTAATTACTCTGAGATGTTGTAAATTACTTAACTTACCTGTAATACCGCTTTATAATTCGTCTCTTAGGGGCGTAGGTTTATCGTCTCGACCTATTCATGGTTATGTTTATTTAACAATTGAGTCTCGAGTCTCATCACATAAATATTATATCCACGCTTTAGTTGTTGATTGTATAACTGAAAAATTGCCCGCTTTCGAGATTAACTCTCGCGAATATGATTGTCTCAACAAGGTACCTCTAGCTGACCTTACTTGGAATATTCCGGGGAACATTGATATGGTGATTGGTGCCCAATTATTCCCTTACATTTACTTAGGTGATCGGTATAATTCAGACACTTCCGCTCTGCCCGCTTTTTTGACCACTTTCGGTTATATTTTAATGGGAGACTTTCCCTCATCGTTTGTGGACACTGATCGTCCTGCGTCTTTTGCTGCAATCACATTAAGTAATATGGAGTCTTGTCTTCATAAATTTTGGGAATTAGAAGAAATTCCGAATAAACGTTTTCTTTCACCCGATGAAACGGAATGTGAAAATTTATTCACAGGTTCCGTGACTCGCGATATAGATGGCCGATATACCGTGTCTCTTCCGTTCAGTAGGAATCCCGCTGATTTAGGTAATTCCCGCGCAGTTGCACACCGACGTTTTCTAGCTTTAGAACGCAAATTGAAACATACGCCCGCACTTCGTGAAGATTATAATAAAGTCATTGCTGACTACTTACACAATGGTTACTTGTCGGAGATATCTTCTGCAGATAATGAAAATGATGGTTATTACATACCTCATCACGCTGTTATTAGGCAAGATAAATCCACAACTAAATTAAGAATTGTTCTTGACGCAAGTGCCAAAACCCACACAGGGTTGTCACTCAACGATGTTCTGCATTCGGGGCCTAACCTACAGGCGGATCTTTTTCTTCTTTTACTTGATTTCCGTTTATATCCTGTAGCATTAACTGCAGACATTAAACAAATGTACTTACAAGTACGCGTACTCGAATCACAACGAAAATACGTAAAAATATTGTTTCGTTTTAATGAAAGTGAGAAGTTACGCACCTTTCAATTTAACCGCCTTCCGTTTGGTCTTAAGTGCAGTCCCTTTATTGCCATGCGCACTGTTCGCCAGCTAGCGGCAGATGAAGGAAACCGCTTCCCTGAAGCAGCTTCTATTGCTCAATCCAAATTGTATATGGATGATCTAGTGACCTCTGTTTCTGATGAGGATAGTGCTATACACCTCGCTAAAGAGCTAATAGTTTTATTTAAAAGTGGTTGTTTTGATTTAGTTAAATGGGCTAGCAACTCTCCCGCACTTCTCGGTAGCCTGCCGCATTCTCATCTCGCACCAGTTAGTTTCTCTGACGATGCCAGCAATAACCTAAAGGTTTTAGGTCTCTCTTGGATTCACGACGAGGACGTTTTTTTGTTGACTACTTCTTGTGTAGATAATAAATGTACTAAACGCACTATACTGTCTTTCGTCGCGCGTCTCTTTGATGTTCTGGGTCTTGTATCACCAGTTGTAGTATACGCGAAGTTACTTATTAAAGATCTGTGGATTAGTAAAGTGGACTGGGACGACACTCCTCCAGAAAATATAATTAAATGTTTTTTAATGCTTGTTAGGGAGCTGCCTTTGTTATCTAAGATAAAAATACCCCGCCACATCGGCGTCCATAATAATTGCACCGTAAATTTAGTTGCTTTTTGTGACGCAAGCCTTAAAGCATATGGTTGTGTCATTTATTTACACATAACTGATGAGGCAGGAAACATCGTTGTGCGACTTTTGTGTTCTAAATCTAAAATTTCCCCTGTTAAGATTTCAACGCTCGCTCGTTTGGAATTATGTGCCGCAGTTTTGATGTCACGTCTAGTAAAGATCGTACTTGATACATACAGTGCTCGCACTACTATTTCCGGTGTTTATACCTTTTCTGATTCGACTATAGCCCTTTCCTGGGTTCACTCGTTACCACATAAGTGGTCAATATTTGTCAGCAACCGCGTAGCTCAATTTCAAGAAAACTTGAATCCTCAGAACATTTATCACGTTGCAGGAGCTGAAAATCCCAGTGATTGTGTTTCTAGGGGATTGTTACCTTCCCAATTGATCGATAATGATCTCTGGTGGAATGGTCCAACTTGGATGCGTTCTCCACCTGATATGTGGCCAATTCAATCTTTTTCGTCGACAACATGTGAACAACTTCCAGAACTTAAATCTAATGCACTGACAACTACCGTTCAAAATACATCACCAATACTTTATGAACGTTCTAAATGCATTTCATCTTGGAATAAATTACTCCGCGTTATAGTATATGTCTTACGCTTCGTTAAAAAATTACCGCTTTCTAGAGCTATTACAGCTTCCGATTTAAACATTGCTGAGAAGACTATACTTCGCTCAGTTCAGATGGTACATTTTCAAACTGAAATTGACCGACTAAAGAAAAATGATCTACCATCCAAACAATTTAGACATCTCTGTCCTTTCATTGATGAGGAAGGAATTCTTAGAATTGAAGGTCGACTCTCAAAGTCCGATTTACCGTTCGAATGCAAACACCCAGTATTGTTACCAAAACATGACCATGTCGTCAATCTTTTAATCGACCATCACCATAAATTAAACCTGCATACGGGCGCAAGCTTATTGATGTCCATTATACGACAACGTTACTGGATACTCTCCGCCAGAAATATTATACGCAAACGTGTTCGCATGTGTAATGCTTGTTTCCGCTTGTCACCTTCTCACCCAACACCTAAGATGGCTGATCTTCCGTCATACCGTGTATGTGAAACCAAAGCGTTTGTCCATGCAGGAGTAGACTACGCTGGTCCAATTAGAATCACTTTAACTCGTAGACGCGGTCAACATGCACAAAAGGCATATATATGCTTGTTTATTTGTCTTAACACTAAAGCCATTAACATTCAGCTGGTTAGTGATTTGACAACTGAGTCTTTCCTAGCAGCTTTTAAAAGATTTATTTCATGCCGCGGTCCTGTTTCTTGTATATACTCTGATAATGGCACCAATTTTGTTGGGGCTAAGGCAAAATTAGACGAAATGTATAATCTCTTTATTTCTCAAACTTTTCAAACGGCTTTAAGCCAGGAATTAACCACTCGACGAATCGAATGGAAAATGATTCCACCCCGTGCCCCACATTTTGGTGGAATGTGGGAGTCCAATATTAAAAGTATTAAAACTCACTTGTTTCGAGTCATAGGAAATCAACTCCTCACGTATGAGGAACTTTTAACTGTATTGATGCAGATTGAATGTTTGTTAAATTCGCGACCACTTTGCTTGTTATCCTCCGATCCTCAACCGGAAGTGTTAACACCCGCACATTTTTTAATGTCTACACCTATTCAATATCTCCCGTCTTCTGCAATTTCAAATGAACGTGTTAGTCTGACCGACCGCAAAAAATTACTTGACCATTTAGTTCAATCCTATTGGAGAAAATGGAGAACCGAATTCTTGCACACGTTGCAGGTTAGACAGAAGTGGTGTACTCCGGAGAATCCGGTCCGTGTTGGGACTGTGGTCCTTATTGATCAAGACGACATTCCACCTTTACGCTGGCCTATTGGCATAATTCAGGAAGTTTATCCTGGTAGTGATAATGTGGTTAGGGTCGCATTAGTAAAGTCCAAAAATGGCACGTTTAAACGACCTGTAGTCAAACTTTACCCAATACCTACACAATAATTCAAGCTTTTTATAAGTAATGCTGTGTTAGTTGTAGTATTAAATTATTTTACTTTATTAATATTTTTTATAAATTAGATATATTTGAACCATAACTTAAATTTGCTATTCATGTAATTTCCTTTTCCTTTTCTTTCGAAAGTTCTCCGAACTTCCAAGGCGGGGAGCATGGTTGCGCGCAATGTATATTTTTAATTTTATAATTATGTCATCTGCCGGCTACGGCGCACACTGTGTCAACGCGCAATATATTGAAGAAATGTAATGCTTCAAGTAAATGCCAATAGATGGCGCTAAATTATAAACCGCAACTGTTTTACCTACCAATCGTGTGAGGGTGTCGGTATAGCAGTCCAAGAAAAAACTTTTTCGAAGCCCTTCTACGTTACCGCCGCGTGGTTCTCCCTCTTGAGAAAAACTTATTTTTTGTGTGAAAAAGTGCTTCCGCAGACACCCAGGAGTGCAGTAATCCTGAGACTGGTGAGTTCAGTGTTGTGTTGACATAATTTTAATATTTAAGCTATACATTGCCGCACCGCACCGCCACCAACTACTGTTCTTTCTCAGTCCAAATCCCTCCATCTGGCTGGAGCTATTTACACGCTCCACCAACACTGTTAGAGAGACAGTTACAAAAATCGTGACGACAGTCGGCAAGTGAACAGTGAGCTTCCTCTTGCTGCGTGTGAGTAATGGCGGTGCAATTTTTCTCGTCCATCCGTAGATTTCCCGAGTGAACTAGTGCACAGATAGCTGACGGCAGACTCGCGAGTTAGCTAACTACCTCTGAAACAGATAAAGCTTTGTACTGCATTTTTATAATAACTACAAGAAAATGTAACATCATCCGTACAGCTGATGTTGCGAGCTTGCTAGCATGTTCAATATGTTAGGCCGGGAAGTGTTTCATACATTCTAACACGTAGAAATATTCAGATAAGTGTAAAATGTATCGCATATTTTAAATACTACAAAATTGGGAAGGGATGTTCGTCGGACTACGCGCGTAGCACTAGCGTAGCGCGTCGTAGCAATAAGCGTAGGCAAGCTACGAACGTGCTGCCGAACATTTATTTATTTTGTGGCAATTTTCATTTGGATTTCTAAATCAGTCTTATAACATAGGGTATATTTTTGTGTTGACTTTGTTCTGCTTAGAAAAAGAATAATGTCTTTAAAATAAAATAAAAACGACAAACATCTATAGTCTAGATACACAAGCGCATAAATGTAATCCAAAAATGCCTTCAACATAAAAATTGGTTTAACTTGTCGCATGTCAGTGTACGAGGTCCGCACGTCCATTCGGCATCGTGGCTCGTTTGTGACTGACCAAATGCACAGGAATTTGATTATCTCGCAGGTAGTGCCCTAATCTTATGAGTACGGGTTTATGAACATCACTCAGTGCTGCACAGAGCGCTTTGCCATGTATCATCAAATATGCTTTTGTGGGTTGTGAATTACTGTTTAGATTATTTAGCTGTGTTGTGGACGAGTAATTAGTTTTAGTTGGCGAATTAAATTTTGATAGTTAATGTATCAGACAAAGTCAATCAGCATAAATAATAAAGAGCTACATACTTACACATGAATTCTACTCACATAAATATATTCATAAAACATTTTCCTAGGTTCCGCTATGTTACTGTCAGTAAATTCTAGGAATTCAATATCCATTTTCTCTTAAATTTGGATGGAATTTGTACAAAATTCAACAGCGAATACTACAAAACGACTCAATCACTCACCAATTATGCACACCCCTATGTAAATTGAATAATACAACATCGAATGGAGAAACTCGGGTCCGCATAACATAGTTATTACAGGTCCATTGCGATACAAGCGCCCTCAATCAAACTATTTGAGCGTTTGAGCGTCAACTCGATTTGCACCTTAGCCTCAATTATAGGCGGGTTACACACTCGGCGGCGTCCCGAGAACGCCTCGAGGCGGACGAGACTCGAGTACTAAGTCATCACACAGAAGGTCCAAGGCCCACTCACAACGTCACATAACAAAATAGCTTATAAATATTATGAATAATGCTCACGCTGAAGCCTCGTTAACCTTTTATAAGTTGAAGAAGATACTGTAAAATGATGACAGATGAAAGTTGTCTAACTCAGCCAAACATTTCACATACACACGCTTTTGCGATATTTTTGTTTCAATTGTTTCCTTTGTGATTTGTAATCATATATTTTATGTAGTTGATCTTCTGGATGTATATATTTGCTTGCCTGATTGACGGCTAGCGCTGATTGCAGACGAACCTCGCCCTAATGACTGGATTGATTTCGATTGAGATTGTAACCTTTGTGAGCTAGTCCTGAAGACGATTGAGGTTCGGTTTATGGAATAAGATGATGGAAGTTGGTTAAACGATGATAGAGGCTCAAGTTTTTATGATTCGTTTATATAGAACAATTAAGCTTACACCGACTGGTATGCTCAATTGTCCTATATTATACAAGGAAATTGGTTTGTCGTTCAAACGTATTTTTTCTGACATTCAGTGTTATATATTCAACCTGTTTATTTATTATTATTGTTTTTGTCTTCCAGCGCCCCCAGAATGTGAAGCCGGCCAGCTAACATGCGGGCAGTATGTCTGGAACAAAACATACTGCATACCGCCGCACTACCGCTGCGACATGCAGGTGGACTGCGTCGACGGGACCGACGAGGCCGACTGCAGTGAGTACTCGCCCTTATTGTATTTGTGACAGTTTGCTAATGTTATTGTAATGTGTGTACCGTGTTACCCTGTGTTACCCGCTTAACAACTAAGTACACTCAGTGTACACAAATTATTTTTAAGTGTCCAGTAGACTGTTACATACTGCCTCTATTGCATATTAAGGAATACCTCATCGGTCTAGTGGTTGCAAGCGCGACTGCTGACCGTGAAATTCTGGGTTCGGCAGAGTGTTATTTGGTTTTTGTATGAAAATTCTTAGTACCAGCACGGTGTCTGGAACTGTACTCGGTAGATGGGTAATAGGCTCGCCTCCTATTACATGGGACTCGATAATGGCAGCGGCGAAATGTGGGTGTACAATAGTACATCTCTACCTAAGCCTTTGGGGAATACAAACGTGATGAAGATATGTTACTATTATACACGTCCAAAAATCGTATCAGCTTTGTCGGACAGAGCTATGAATCCAAGTCGGGGACATCGACTGTAGTCGTATCCTTGATATTGCCGGATTAGCTCGTTATAAGACACCGTGTATCTGTATATAGTTTCACGTCAGTGACCTCACCAACAACAGTAGCGACTTAACGCAGTTGTTTGTTTTTTGAACATCTTGCTACTTTATATAATCCAGACTTCACTTTGAAGTTGCAAGTTTTAATAAGGTTTTTGTTGTATTAAGTAAAGTTGTTTAATATTAAAGTCTTAATCCTTTAGTCAGGTTTAAAGCTAGGATTTGTGCAAAGGTTGGAATCTATCCCTGGGTACAAGAATATGTTATTCGTATATTTAAATTATTATTATATAGCAAGTGAGATGGCAGCTGTTCGCGTTCTGGGTTTGAAACCCCAGGTCAGGCAAGTCTTCCACTTTCACTCACTCACTTTCACACTGCAAGTCGAAAAATAATTTGTATTAAAACATGTTTGTCCAAAATAACTAACAAAATATATTTTTTATTTGAAATTCCCTGAAAATATAGTATAAGTTGTGATTATATTTGCCGAACTAATTTGAATCACAATATCGTCGAGTGTCGAACTGAAATTCAATAAAAACTCCGAGTATTCAAATTTCAACTCCTGTGGTGTTGCCAAGTTCTGGGCTACTTAGTTTTTTAGTAATTTGTACCGAATAGGCACTTCGAACTAGTAGGTTAGTTTATTACGTGTGACGATTTAAAAGTTCAAATTTATATAAAGGGCTAAAAATTAAAATAATATGTATCTGACGAACTTGCCTAACAATCTGACTTATTTTCTTATGTGAGAATACTCTTATTCGGAATTTTCTTAATATATAATTTATTTTTAAGGTAAAAATGATGACTACGATCGAATTCGACTTAAACTCTGAATAGGGGTACGATACATATTTAAACAATTAATTAGGTTATTGAGCCTATTTAACATTTAGCCTTTATAACATTTTCCACGTGCAGACGAAGGATGTTATACGTGTACTTATTAATCAAAGCAAATAACGAAAATAACATAGACCTGTTAAGTGATACAAAAGAAAAGCTATTAATTGCGGGCACCGGCGACCATTCGCAGGTTATTAAATTAATATCGATTTGATATCAAAAATCAACTCATCACGTCAATCCAACATAAGCGTAAAAGTACGAAATTATCCTATAAATAAGTTAGAGCCTGGCAACATCAGTGAGTTAGACGGCACGCGTGCGGCTCCGATCCGATTCGAATCGTATTAAAAGTTAGAACTAGTTTACGTCCGCGTATAACCCGGCCCGGACAATGTCCCGTGTGATTCGTACTGTGCACCATCTAATAATAGTGAGCTCGGAAATAAATACCCTCAACAACTATATTTCTAGGTGTTACCAAAATTCAGTGTGGGTTAAATACATAATTTTGAGTAAAAGTTCAGCTTTGATTGGATGAACGAATGATCAAGCTGTTATCTGGAAGAATTTCACTGTTGACTTGAAAAATTAAATATTCATAAGTTCCAACCAGTTTCAAACTAAATAAGTTCCTATTCCAAAACGTTACGCAGTCTTCTATTTACATCTATATGTAATGTAACAGTCTGTTTGTTTGTCCCAAAATATTTTAAAGACTTTACCTTCAGTACTGTAAGGTGTACCAATTTAGCTGAAAGCGCTCTTATTTCAACTGTTTTACACCGCCGAGCTTATTTCTCTCACTTTGAAGGCTGCAAGAAAAATATTTTCATTCGCATTCCGTATCTACGTACTCGCTATTACCGAGCAATACTTAAATAAACATGGCACCGAAATACACCGCCCTATTTCTTTTAAAAGAGAACTCTACTTGTAAACGAAGTACCGCAGCCAATTCGACTTGAACCACCTCTCCCTTTTTCGCCGCAGTATCATGGGCCATTACGATGTAACTGTCTAAGATTCCAGGGCTCTTGCTTAATTGGTTGTAAGTAAGGCAAGTCTCAACAAGTGGGCAAGTTTTAATGGTGTGGAAATTGCGTTTCTGTTTGGTGTTCGTATCTGTGATGTGCCTGTTTTCATGTAAATCTGTTGTCTATAAGTTTTTGATGATGCTGTGACATCCGAGAAGTATCGATAGAATTTTAATATGATATAGATCAATGAATCTGTCGCTCGATCAAACACTTTCGACATGAGTACTGTCTATATAATGAATAAAACTCCGTCTCAACCAAGGTCTTTGTTATTCCAATCCATAGTGTGAGATTATATGTTTATTATTTTATTGATCTTATATTCCCTTAATTACCGTCTATAGTCTATATTTTTAAATATTTAAAGTCAAAAACCAAACTTTTGACTTAACTTTTTCTCTTTTTTCCATAGTAACCATAAGAGCGTTTATCAAGTCACCGCTACATTTAAATGAAGTTTTAAAAGCAAAGTCCTGTAAGACGTTTATGTAATTAAACCATCGTCCATGTCTTGGCTGACCTTGGTCAACAACTTCTAATGACTTCGGACTTCTGCTCTCTAAAGAATATGCCCTCGATACTTTTATATTTAGTGTGTCTAGTCATCTATATTAAGACTTGCTTGTAAACCATTCTTATAGATTTCGACAGAGATTAGGCTACCTATTATTTCACGTACGTAACGTGATTAAAGAATTCTGTCAAAAGAATGGGCAGCAGCAATTTAAACCGTTTTACCGTTTAAATACATAAACACCTCGATATATCAGGCTTTTTTAAACCTGTCCTCAAAAATCAAAATGTCTTCTCAATTATTTTTCAATATGCCAACAAAATATTTAATTACATCACTCCTAAAAGTTTTACCCAAAATTCTTGTAACAACATTCCCGGAAAGTTATTTATTTCACCTGACGATGAAGTAAACTTCGTATAATAAGCTTATATCAATTGTTAAGATGGATATCTCTCTTGAGCGAAGTTCCCGGTGGCGTTGCTGAAGTTATAATAGACCGATTATTATATTCTTTGTTCTTATTGTGAGTACTTGCGAGTTGGTCGGTGCTTCAAGTAATTTTATTGTGTAAACATTTCATACTTTGACTTTAATGGAGATTTATGGAGGCAAATTGTCTAGATTGCCGATTATGGATTTTTAAAAGTTATAAGAATAATGGATTAATGGAAACTTATAAAATACCGATAACTAGGGAAGTATCGTGTCGAATTACAAACTTTTGAAATGAAGCCCTTTGTCTTTTTAAATAACTCTTGTACGAAATTTCTTGAGAGTCACTTCTGGAGTTATCTATAATGTAAAATGTCCGTTATGTTTTGTTCGTAAAGGCTTTACATCATCATCATCACCATCCCATCTTCAGTCACCGAGTAAAACAAAACCCTAAAATATTCAGCCCGTTTGTTCAGTCTGTCCCAGTTACCATGACAACTGGGTTAATACGACCTCGCACCTGCTGACTACTTCATTACACTTATTTATGCTCACCAGCACAACATGGTATACTTCGAGGAGGAAATCCGAGGAGTATAATGAGGTTGATTAGCATTTTAATTTCCGTTGGAAATGAAAATATCCGGTGCCGATAAGATCGGTAATCTTCGACTGGCTGTATCCCACGATTTGAAAGTCGCAAAAATTGTAACTGCATATTACATTCCTTTATATCATTACGCTTGTTTCTGTCAGTAGGATATACAGAGCTACTAACAATATAAATCGCTTTGTTAGACTGTTTTACTCGCAAAAGCATGAGAGATTGATGGAGGATGAGCAGAAAATATGTAATTGTTCAATTCAATTGTGTGATTCAAGCATTTTTTGGGTTTAATTACAATAACTATGATTTGCAACAAAATATTTATTAGAAACAATACAAATAAAATGAAGAATCCCGCTCGTGTACTACGTACTTGTTTTACTTCTACAAGTAATACTAAAAATCGCCACAAATGTTTAAAAAATACGATGTTGCCTAAAATTCAAATTTCCAATTTCTAAATAATACGATGTTGCCTAAAATTCTATCGCTACGTATCAATTCTCCCGTACCTATGTAGTTGCAAGCTCGTTTTGCAGGCGGCAATGTAATCCTTTGACACGCTCTCCGGGCTTCACTGGGACTTGCTGGGGCTTGCCGGGGCTCCGCAAAGCCAGCTAACACTATATTGAAGACGGAGGAGACGATTGCCAAGGATTGACTCGAATCATGCGCATATACGTTGTGCTAATATACAGCATCTGTGGGACTGTGTGTGTGTGGTATTCAACAGACGCGCCGACGGGTTTGATTAGGAGATAAAGATATCAAACTGGAGAAAATTATTTTATATGCGAATATTATTTTTGCGGGTCTAAGGGTACTTTAATAATAATATACAAGAATAATAATATGTCGTCATAAACAAAACTATATGAAGTAAATTGTATATTATATGTCGAAATGTACATAAAAAATGATTCCGTTATATCCTGGAGTTTGATATCAGATTCAAATAATTAAATAATTTATTCAAACGTCGGTCGTTATGAACGTTTAAGATTTAATACTTATTACTTATCTATTCAAAAAACAGCCGAATCATTTCTTATGGTAATCGATGGTCGACAGTATCTCATTGTGAAGTCATAAGGGTCGCTGGAGTCATAAATCTATATATAATAAAATTTGTATTACCCACTTTATGTACCGAGCGACATATGTTTATATTAAAACCTTTTATTCACCTTTATATAAGTAAATACACGCAAGTTCTACTCAACTGCCTCATTGGTGGTCGCAAGCGCATCTGCTAAGCGTGAGGTCCTGGGTTCGATTCCCGGGTTGGGCAAAGCGTTATTGAGTTTTTCTGTATATAAATTCACAGTAGCACCACGAAATTTGGTACTGTGCCCAGTTGATGGCAATAGGCTTGCCTCCTTTAACATGTGACTTAATAACAGTTGTCGAAATGTGGATGCATGATAGTACCTCTGCCTAACCCTTGGGGGATAAAGGCGTGATGCTATGTTATGTTATTTAAGCAAATATTATTATTTAAGCAAAAGATTTTGTATAAAGCTCGTCCGTATCTCAGCGAGGAGTTGCGAATACTGCTAGTGGAGTCATTGGTGTTGTCAAAGTTAAATTACGGAGACACGGTGTACGGCCAAAGACTTCGTGCAAAAACCGAAAGAATGATACAAAGACTTCAGAACGCCTGTGCTCGCTTTTGTTTCAATGTCCCCTTTAGGGGGCACGTGACACCCCTCTTAAATAAGCACAACATATTAAAAATGAATGCTCGACGTAAACTCCACTTGGCGAGCCTACTGTTTGGAGTTGTTACATCTCACGCACCTCCGTACCTATTTAATAAACTTTCATGGACGAGTAGGCACAATAACCGAGAGGGAAGACAATGTTCTCAGCAACTTTCTATACCACGGCATAGGTCGGCGGCTTTTAGGGGCAGTTTTCGCTACGCAGCTACTAAATGTTGGAATAACATTCCTCCACCTATCAAAAACTGTATAAGTCGTTCCACATTTAAATCAAGGTTAAAAATGTATTTATTAAATCATCAAAAAGAGTTTGAAAATATCCAAGCTAATATTTCCGCCATATAAATGCGTAAATTATTTTATTTCTGTTTTTAATCTTTCGGTATACTTACCTACTTAGTCTAGTCTTATTTAATTTTTTATTTACAGCGATTTAATACACATTTAATTTAATATACATTCAATATTCTATTTCATTATTAATTATTTTATTTCATAATTTATTTAGTATCTATATTATGAAACGTGAAACGCAAACGCTGCATTCCGACCAATATACATACTTACGACGCGACGGCATGGTGTCAGTAAAAACAACTTTTGTAGTCTTATAAACTTTTATATTTAGTTGTCCCTATTCGTATTTATTTATGTGTGTAATAAATGTTTGTATGGGAAGGTTAAATAAACCTTTTTATGAATTTGTTATTGATTGGTAGAATATATTTTATTATCAGTAGTTTATTGTATTAGTTATCTACATTATCCAGTTATCTATGTATTAGTTTCGAGCGTACGGCACTCGTGGGTTACAGCTGAAAACCAGCGTCAGGTGGCCAGTATTATAACTGACTCCTGACATTATGCTGAGCTGCGGCCCCTTTGGCACATTATGGGCTATTTTATTATTCATTGTATTTTTATTTTTGTACGTGTTTTCTTTACTTTTCATTATTATTATTATTATTTTTTGTTGTGTGCCAATAAACACTTTTTCTTTCTTTATCTTTCTTTCAAATTCCTAGAACAAATCTAAATCGATTTTTAGATTATTATTGACCGAGTTGTAGTTGTGTGTCGATTTTGACGCAACCTAACAGACTTATTATACACTAGCTTTCGAACGCGTGAAATTTAGAATCTGATATTTTCCTGCAGTAAAATGGAGCCTATATTTTAAGTTAGACCTCTACCAATACATCGGTTAAAACTGCATTCAATTCCATGCAGTCGTTTTTGCGTGATGCGTGTACAAACATACAGACAGACAAAAATTCTAAAAACTATTGTTTTGGCTTGTGTTGCTTTAATAAAGACCACCCATATTAGATTTTCTCCAATATCTATAATGTACAGACATCGGCCTGTTATAATTTTATTATATGTATAGATATAATGTTTACCACACGAAAATATGGCAAAGCGCATTTGAGCAAAAATAGCGCATTTTATAAAAATAAAAACTTTAATCGAGTTAGTGTCCGGGTCAGTAAAGCGTGAGGACACCGGACAGGGCCGGACAACACCGGACACGTGTCCATTGTGGGCTATGACACTTAATATTTATTGCGGTCACCTGTAAACGATATCGTTAAGTTTAACGTTAGTACGTGGGAATGAAGAGGATGGCAGAGTTAAGTAATTTTTGATATCATCAACATATTATTGTTCCCACTGTTGGGACTGAGGCCTTCTTTAAACGAAGGATTGGGCTGCGCACCTTGCGGGAACAATGTGGACTGGTGATATGCTTTTCTTGAATCAGATACGTCCTTTTCTGTTATTCTTGGTTAGGTAACAAGAGTTTACATAGCACTTTAAATATTCGGTTGTTATAATTAGAAACTGTAAAATAATGATTCCCTCATTGGTTTAGTGGTCGCAAGCGCGATTGCCGAGCGTGAGGGACTGGGTTCGACTCTCGGGTTGGCCAGTGTTGTTGGTATTTCTGTAAGGGAATTCTCAGGAGCAGCATGGAGTTTGGAACTGTGCCCAGGTGACAATATGCTCGGCCCCTAGTGTGGCGAAATGTGGGTATATTAGATAGTACATCTCTGCTTAACTGTGCGGGCAATACAAGCGTAATGCTTAGTATGTTCGTAATAGTCTATATAAAGAACAAAACGGACCCATCGTAACAGACACGATAAAAAGAAGTATCTATTAACTAATCTAACAGCTGTATCTAATTGAAATCGTCTGAATGTCGAATGAAAGTATTAAGCTTGATCCCAAAGTAATTAAAGTTACACTTACCCAAGTACCAAGCTAGCCGATACAAAAACCAAGCGAAGATATATACATTTTCAAATAAAACCTAAACCAAACAATGTTTTCGAACACCTACAGTTTTCTAGATACACTCCGCTATATAAAAAATATAAAAAACTGTTTAAAAAGGCTTATGGAAGAGTCTCTTATAAACAGTATCAGCTTTGTCGCGGTCGAGTCACCTCGCTTCGAGGCGCCCTCTATCGGTAGATTTTTACATAAATTTATATGAAAATCGCATTATCTCGACTATGGCGGGCTAGGGAACAACGCAGTAATAGTACAGAAGGTTCACAAAAAGCAACAACAGTAGAAGTGACGTTGTCTTCAGTAATCTGTGGTGGAACGACTATTTTGAGAGGTTCCGAGACTATTTTGTTTTATAGTTGCGATTGTATTTCAGTCGTAACTCTCAAGTCGTAGTGATTATTTACGTGAGTCCATGAGGTTCGTGACGGAGCCCACGGACTGCCCAGGGCGCAGATTTGTTTAGATTTCGTCTGTGGAGGCTTTATTCGGACGCCTTCACAGTCAACACTTATATAAAAATCTCAAGAGTTCCATTTATTTTGGTCGAATAAGCATCCATCCATTACAAAAATATAGAGTTGATACAAAAAGTTGTTCATATTCATCTGGTATCATTTCGCAAAATATTATTTTCCCTGTCTGTCACACGTATGTCACACGCAAGCAGTGGGACTGCTGTCTCTCAATATTTTCTTTCGATACGGTTTGTCGTAAAAAGCCGCGCACAGCCGTTTTTGCATCTCATTACCAATACAGAGCGGATTAGATTAGGTGTTGCCGATGTAGCCTGCGCCTCTGAGCTGTACAAACATTGCGTACGAACATGTTCTCATGACAAACAACAGAATTTGGGACATGTATTTTTATGGTATTAAAACACAGGTGTACAGAATATTTAAGCGTTGTGAATGTTTTGAGCCTTGAGACATGGTTTGATGAAAATACGTTTTACGTGAAGGTACTAAGTATAGCAATGTTAGGTGAATAGAATTTTTATTTATATGCGAATCATGACGTATCATGTAATCATTTGAAAAAATTAACCCTTTAAAAAAAAACCTTTCTTGCAGCGTATCGAAAATGCCAGACAGACGACTTCCAATGTGGCATGGAAGGTGCCGGGCCTGGCAAGATCTCATCACAGGGACCATGTATACCTAAGGAGAAGAAATGTGACGGGTACGATACAGTTGTCCTTTTGATTTTCAAACTTAACAAACAAACTAGTAATGGGCTGATCACTTCAGAGGTAGAAACAGGTGCTCTGTTTGCTTTGTGCATCTATACATTTTGCATTTATACTCATCTCAAATATAAAACTTCTCTCATCGAAATTTCCTTGTCCTTCCAGGTATTTAGACTGTAGAACTGGCAGAGATGAGCAGGACTGTCCGGGGCATGGCGTGGCGTGTCGACTGGACCAGTACCGGTGCGCGTCCGGCAACAAGTGCGTGGACGCAGCCGTCAAGTGCGACCACAAGGACGACTGCGGAGATAACTCTGATGAAGCACATTGTAGTAAGTGGACTCCATAGCACCACTTAATGTATTTCTTAACCCTCCTCAAAGTACTTTAGATGTGGCTGTATATCTGCATTATACGGAGGAACAGCGTCTTGATAACCCTCGGAAAGCACTGTTTCGATATTTAACAAACTTTATTACATACTTGACAGCTGCTACGGTGTTTTGTATAGGTCGACCAATATGCATATCGAAATAATTTTGAGACGCCCTTTTTTTCTTAACGCTTGTCTCTGAGCTAACTGCTCAGGGAGCTTGAGACGCCCTATTGACAACAAAGTCAAAGTCAACGTTTTTTATATCAAATGGGCCTTTGCAGGCACTTTTAAAACGTTATGAATCTAGGCGCACGGTTCCAAAGTGGGTAGGTCCTATGGAGAAGACACCGGCATGAAACTTCATGGATACTCTTTTCAAAATATTGATTTACACCAACATTTATTTTATACTTCCAGGTTTCCCCCCCTGCCACATCGGTCAGTTCCGCTGCACTAACGCCCTCTGCATCCCTGCCACGTACCACTGCGACGGCTACAAGGACTGTTCCGACGGTTCCGATGAAGCTAACTGCACCGCCATCGCTTGCCCAGATAACAAGTACCTGTGCCCCAAGGGTGGGCCCGCGGGAACGCACAAGTGTATCGCGAGGTCTCAGCTGTGTGATGGCAAGAAAGACTGTGAGGATAATGCTGACGAGGAAACTGCTTGCTGTAAGTGATTTTCATCTTGATTTTAATCAATGAGCTTGACTACTGAAATTGATAGTCAAATTAACGTATGGGATTACATTCTCAGAAAAAAATACCACTTTCAATTTTCTGCCGATTTTTTATTCGATCCTCAACATTTTTAGGTAGTTAATACATATACACATCCACCTTACCACATAGATATACATATCCTCAAAAGGCAATTCCAGTCCCCTACATGTTCTCACATAATCTAAAATAAATGTCTGGACTTTAAAAAAGAAACCTTTGAGTTTATTTCGGCGTTTCTTCTCAGATGCAGTCAGTAGGAAACGCCGGCACCACCTAGATCTAAAAAAAGACTTGTGGAAGCTTCCTATACGGAATTATTTACAGAAAATAAATCATTATTTCACCTTAAAGGCAAAATAAAATTTTGTGGCGTCAATAAAAGTAATTCGAGAAAAAAAAAAGAAAACTCAGCCCTATCCAATTTCATTAAAATATTTTCTGTATAACGAATTCACAACGACAACTATGTTATAACACTAAAGCGCTCGTTAAAATTACAAACGTAAATTATACGTCCAATTCTGCTCGTGACACAGTTAAAATATGCAACGAATATACAGTAAGCACGTGAGAGTGTTACTAGCTACCTTTCTTGACTACATATGATCATTGTTTTTTCTAATCCGAGGAGTCTTTATTGCGGAACAGTAGAATAAAAAAGAATTGAATGTCATGCTGAGAATTTAATACCTTTAATCAACCAGTTGCCGGTCTCAAGCAATTATTCAAAGTGAGTTTGCTACTGGCATATGACTGGTAAAAATGTGTATGTAGTCATAATGTATATTTGAAAAAATATTATGTAGTAATTTAGTTTCTTGAGGTCGATATTGTTACGAGCTCTCTGTAACATTTGTTTTTATTTTTTACAGCAATGGCTTCATGCCCCGCGTTAGAATGCGAATACAAGTGCGTGGCATCACCGTCGGGTGGCGTGTGCGCATGCGCCGCAGGGCTCACGATTGCGGCGGACAACCGCACTTGTGTGGACAGGGACGAATGCAAAGAGTGGGGCTACTGCCACCAGCTGTGTATCAACACTCCGGGATGTAAGTGTTTGGAAATTATTATTCTGAAGATGTAAAATAATCAGTCTGTCTAATTTTGTACCTATTTGTTTAAATTTGTTGGAGTATGCGTCTTTGCATTCTTTTTGTTCTTATTTGAATAATCCCAGTCTACGCTGGGACACGCTCACATTAAGTTGGAGTCATCTACAAATCTCCGGTCTGAACAGCCAGTCTTTACTTCGGCCAACTCGAGAGAGATCAGCCAATCGAGGCTACTCTCGTCGATCAGGCGGGAGGAAAGGAGTAGATAGGGTACGCCGCGAGCGCTCCCCTCATTGTATTAACGAGGTGAAGAGCGTAAGGTAACAAGAATGTGTGTCAGCGTACCAGTGCCTGTGCGCGCCGGGCTACTCTCCGCCCGGGGGCGCGGGGGGCGGGGGGCGGTGCGCGGCGGGCGCGGCGGCGGCGCCGGCGCTGGTGCTGGCGCACGCGGGCGCCGTGCTGCGCATGGACCTGCACGGCCGCGCGCCCGCGCCGCTCGCCAACGCCACGGCGGCCGCCGGCCTGGACTACCACTACCGCAGGAACCTGCTCTTCTGGTCCGATCTCAAGACGAGGAAGGTGAGTCGGCCCTTTACTACTTGCTCCGAGTATCAAAAAACATACACGTTCGTAACATCCATTCATTGAATTCTAAAACCGAATAATATAAGTTTACACATAAGAATCGTTCAGCCATGCCGAAGTAGTGAAATGTTAACTCAGAATGTGCCGAACGCACTTATGTATCTTCATTTCATATTATTTTCTTGGACTTAAGATGAAATATAAGACTGTCAGATAACCAATAAATACAAACTTGACAACATGATTGATGCAGTGGCCAAACGCTTAATTCTCTACGATACGAGTTGTGATTGCAGTTCCCACACGGAACAATATTACTTATATGATCTACAAATAGTTTTTCTCAGTCTAAGCATTATCGCATGTGAAATTTAATCTGTAAACTGTATCCACGAAACTAGAAATCCTAATAAGAGACAACATTTTAAATAAATCCGTGTTCCAGATCCACTCGCAGCAGCTGAGCGTGCCAGCCGGCGCTCACAGCTACGCGGGCAGCGACATCTCCGTGGCCGGGTCCTGGGCACCGGTAGCGCTGGCCGTGGACTGGGTGGGCGACAAGCTGTACGTGGCCGACGCCGTGGGGCAGAAGATCGACGTGTTCGAGCTGGACGGGCGCTGGCACGCCGTGGTGCTCGGCTCCAACCTCACCAGCCCCGCCGACCTCGCGCTCGATCCCACGCTCGGGCTCATGTTCGTGGCCGACAGCAGCCAGGTGCCTGGACCTTACATTTCTTGATTCAATGCATTGTAATAGCGTTTCTATTTGATCGCACATTGTTACAACGTCTGGGACGAGCCCACTGCAAAGATTCAAAACAACATGATTATACTATTATTTTTGTTAGAAACATACCACTAAGATTGCAATTAACGTCCAAGAAAATAGTACACATAAATATCTTCTTATTTTTTCCTTATAGATCATCAGAGCCAACATGGACGGCACGCACACAAAATCAATCGTTTCCGAAGCGGCTTACAAAGCCTCCGGCATCGCCGTAGACATCATCGCGCGGCGAGTGTTCTGGTGCGACTCGCTCCTGGACTACATCGAAACCGTGGACTACGACGGCAACCATCGCTTCCTGGTGCTGCGCGGACAGCAGGTGCCCAGCCCCTCGCGACTGGCGCTCTTCGAGGACAGGGTCTACTGGTCAGACAACACCAAGCAAGGCATCAGTTCGGTCAACAAATACGAGGGCCCCTCCAGCATACAGGCCATCTACAAGATGAAAGACATCCGAGAACCGAAGGCTATAACTGTGATACACTCTCTGAAACAGACGTCGGTGAACAATCCTTGCGGCACCAACAATGGAGGATGCTCTCAAATGTGTATAGTGACTGCGCTACAAAATGGAGGCTTAGGTTACCGCTGTGCTTGCAACATAGGCTACAGACTAGAAACAGATCTAAGAAACTGTGATCTTGTAAAAGAGTTCCTTATGTATTCCCAGCAGAGGTTTATTAAAGGAAAGGTTCTCAATCCTGTCATAGAAGGGTTCAGTGACGCTATACTGCCAGTTGTATCGAGGCGAGCTAGGTTTGTGGGATTAGACTTCGACGCTAGAGATGAACACATCTACTACTCAGATGTGTTACAAGACGTTATCTACAGAGTTCATAGGAACGGAACTACCAAAGAAATTGTACTTGCATCACAGAATGAGGGAGTCGAAGGTTTAGCGGTAGACTGGGCGTCGAAGAACCTTTACTACATTGACTCCAGGAAAGGCACACTCAATGTTTTATCAACTAGGAACGTTGCCTACAAGAGGACTTTACTGAAAGACCTGAAGAGACCACGAGCGATAGTCGTACACCCTAACAAAGGTTTCATCTTCTTCTCCGAGTGGGACCGACCTGCCAACATCAGCAGAGCATACACCGATGGAACCAACTTATTGGTCTTCGAGAACGTGACTCTTGGTTGGCCTAACGGCTTATCCATAGACTTCGATTCAGACAGACTGTACTGGTGTGACGCCTTACTAGACCATGTGCAACATTCCAAACTCGACGGCACTGATGTTAAGACTGTCAACTCAAGATTAATCAGACATCCATTCTCCATTGTGATCCACAAAGAATTCATGTACATCACCGACTGGAGACTGGACGCTATTGTAAGGCTACACAAGTTGACAGGGGAACAAGAAGACATTATGGTTAGAGAACCCCAGACTAACAGACTGTACGGTGTCAAAGTATACAGTGAGGAAATACAGAGGATAGATCCTATGCAGCCATGCTCTAGAGACAATGGGAACTGCCAGAAACTGTGCTTCGCTGTGCCGAGGAATAACACGGAGCTGCTCACAGTAAAGTGTGGGTGTCCGTATGGAGAGAAGCTGGCTCCCGACGGCACCAGCTGCATCGCGGACCCCAACTCCGAGCCGCCCGTGCAGGCCTGCCCGCACTCCTGGGACTTCACCTGCAATAACCAGAGGTGTATCCCTAAGAGCTGGGTGTGCGACGGAGACGATGACTGCTTGGACAACAGTGATGAGGAACAGAATTGTACCAGTACGTTGATATTTTATTATTTGGAAAAATAGTTTGACTAACTAATTTTATTGATGCGGAGAATGTTTCCTTAATTTCCCGTTTGGTCAGTTTCTTAAAGTATTATAGTTTTTCTGTATGTAAACTCAGTTCCCCTTGACTTTAACTGATTTGACTTGATAGGTTCAAATATTTTTAGTAAAGCAGATTTCATAAGTCAAAATGAATATAATTATGTTACATATAAAATTTTCTTCCAGAAACAACTTGCAGCGCATCCGAATTCATGTGTAAATCAGGCCGTTGTATTCCGGCAACATTCAAGTGCGATTCAGAAAATGACTGCGGCGACTTCTCCGACGAGACCGGCTGCGTCAACGTGACCTGCAGCTCCTCGCAGTTCCAGTGCGACAACGGACGCTGCGTGCCCAACACCTGGAAGTGCGACTCCGAGAACGATTGCGGAGACGGATCTGATGAAGGGTCGCACTGTGCGGAGAAGACTTGTGCATACTTCCAGGTGAGTTGTCTTTTGAAGATTAATTACTAAGTAATTGTGAATAGTACAATATTTTTCCTTGTTTTATCGAAATCCTTGTACCTTGTAATAAACTAATGTAAATCTGTTCATCTTCCCCAGTTCACATGTCCTCGAACAGGGCACTGCATCCCAGCATCGTGGGTGTGCGACGGCGACGACGACTGCTTCGACAAGCAGGACGAGGCCGACTGCCCGCCCGTGTCCTGCCTGGCCAGCCAGTTCAAGTGTGCCGACCTCAAGCAGTGTGTGCAGGAGGCGTACAAGTGCGACGGCATCCCCGACTGCAACGACGGCAGCGACGAGGCCGGCTGCCCCTCGCTGGCGCCGCACCAGTGCCAGCCCGACAAGCAGTTCCAGTGCAGCTCCTCCGGCATCTGCATCCCCACCACCTGGTACTGCGACGGTGAGTACCGTGTGTGTTAGTGTGTGTGTGAGCGTGTGTGTGCAGGCACTCCGAACTGAGTGTGTGTGTGTGCAGGCACTCCGGACTGCGAGGACCTGTCGGACGAGCCGGCTTCGTGCGGCAGCGTGTCCTGCGCCAACAACTACTACCGCTGCCACAACGGACGCTGCGTCTTCAAGGCATACGTCTGCGACGGGAACGACGACTGCGGAGACGGATCTGATGAGGGACTGGAACACGCCTGCAAGCCACCCGCCTTCAGGTACGGATTCTACTACACCACTCACCCTGAACTGAAGCTTAGGACTTACTCAAATCTTAATTATACTTCAAATAAACAAAATATGAGAAGGAAATAAAAGCAATGATCCAACACATGCTAGTTAACCTATTGTATTAAAACTCTGTGAATAGAATATCAGTTTCAGTTCCCATTTTTTTAATTTCATGTTAAAAAATCAAATTGTAAAGATTCACGTGAATTAAAGTTGTAACGTTAGAATTAAGGTCACAATAAACTCAGTAAATAAGGTAGCAATAAGACATGAAAAAGTCACATCTAATCTTATACGTACTATGTGTAATTCCAGATGTCCTGCTCACCAATGGCAATGTCCAGGTGTCACTGACAGATGTGTTAACATCACTCAAGTTTGTGACACTAAATTGGACTGTCCGAACGGCGCCGACGAAGGTAACATTAATCTCAGTATTTCAAACCTAACCACATTTGTCTTTAAATTCATAACTAATCAAACTGTTATATACTGCAGGCGCGAGTTGTGATTTTGCTGAATGCGAACATCAAGATGGACTTTGCTCTAACGGTTGCAAGCAGACGCCAAATGGGCCACTGTGTCTGTGTCCAGCTGGCGAGGAGTTGGACCTGGACGGCTCCAACTGTAAAGACATCGACGAGTGTAACCCGCCTGGCTTGTGCTCACAAACCTGTACCAACACGAAAGGTTCCTACGTCTGCTCTTGCGTGGACGGCTACATATTGACCATTAACAACCACACTTGCAAGGCCAATAACCATTCCAGTGCCTTCCTCATCATCTCGAACAGACATTCCATCTTGGTCGCAGATCTGAACGAACAAGGTCTTGAAAGGGTACCCATCAATGTTGAAAATGTGGTCGCGACAGCCTCCAACATGCACACAGGAACTATATTCTGGTCAGACATGAAACTAAAGAAGATTTCTAGGTTAGACCGCGGCAGTGAACCTCAGCTTATCATATCTACTGGTCTGGATCTCGTGGAGGGCCTGGCCTACGACTGGGTGGGAGGCAACATCTACTGGTTGGACAGCAAACTCAATACTATCGAAGTTGCCAAAGAAGATGGCAGTGCAAGAACGGCTTTGTTAAGCGGCAATATCACGCAACCTAGAGGAATGTGCCTAGATCCAGCACCAAATGCCAGATGGCTGTTCTGGACCGATTGGGGAGAGAACCCTCGCATCGAGAGAGTTGGAATGGACGGCACGCAAAGATCGGCCATTATCACCACAAAGATCTACTGGCCTAATGGTCTAACTTTAGACACGGCGACTCAGAGGGTATACTTCGCTGACTCTAAATTAGACTTCATCGATTTCTGCTACTACAACGGTACCGGAAGACAGCAGGTGTTAGCTGGAAGTCACTACCTGCTGCATCCTCACTCGCTGACGTTGTTCGAGGACACGTTGTACTGGACGGATCGCCAACTGAACCGGGTGCTGTCGGCTCACAAGTTCAAGGGTTCGAACCAGACGGTGGTGTCGCACCTGATCTCGCAGCCGCTCTCCATCCACGTGCACCACCCCTCGCTGCAGCCGCAGTACACCTCTCCGTGCAAGAAGGACACGTGTCAGCACCTGTGTCTGCTCAGCCCTAACAAAACTGTGGGCTACACTTGCATGTGCAAGCCTGGGTTCAAGCTGTTACCTGACGGTAAATGCATTGAAGGTACGTAACAACTTTACTGTGGTTGTTGTTCATAGTTTTTGAAGGGGTTTTCTTGAGACTAATTATTGTTGTTTCTTGCAGAGGAGTCTCCGTATCTGATGGTGCTGAAGGGAAGCCAGGTTATTGACCTGTCGATGGATGGCTCAGGCCGAGCTGGACAACTCGCTCCTATTGTCGGCATTCAAGGTACATAGCGTATGAATTCTATATATATGGATTATTCGTCTTATTCAGTTTCAATCATCAATTGCACCAGATTCCTGACTTTCTCCACAAAAGTTATAAGCGATATTACATATAATTTAATTTTTAGGTGGAGTCCAACTGGACTACGATCGCCAAGGCCACATGCTGTACTGGCTGCAATCTATATCCGGCGACAGCAACGACGATGAAAACTGTACAATCTACAGTATGCCTTACGGAGGTGGCAACAAGGTTGAATTCTTCGGATCAGACACCGGCATCGTCGGGGCACCTTCGTCCATCGCCTTCGACTGGCTCGGCCGGAACCTGTACATGGCCAACAGGGTCGCCAGCAACATCGAGCTGGTCAGGGTCGACGGGAAGCTCAAGTACCGCTCCATTGTCATGGCTAATGATGGCAGCAAGGCCTCCGTCGCTAAGCCGAGAGGAATCTGCTTGGATCCTACTGAAGGGTAAACTTTTTTAACTTGACTTAAAGTAATCATTATAATAAGTAGATCATTATATTACGATGTTCTCGAACAGCAAAAATATTACCTATTTCGATATGTATTTTCTTCATAAAAATAATGAAATATTTTTCTTTCAGAAAAATGTACTGGTCCGACGAGGGAGGCTTCGGAGTGCCAGCTAAAATCGGTAAAGCTAACATGGATGGCACCAACCCCATCATCCTCGTGGATACCATCGAGAGGCCAGAGGCTGTCACCATGGACGTGGAGAAGAAGATCATCTACTTCAGTACCCAGTTCCCGGCCAGCATCAACAGCGTCAACACCGAAGGAAATGACAGGAAGACCATACTGACGGAAGCCAATGCCATATCGTACCCTAAGGTCATCGCTATTCTAGACTCAAGACTATACGTCTTAGATCCTTTACACGAGAAGATCATAAAAGCTGACCTACCCAACGGAGATAACATCAAAACTATATTGGACAACGAGAGTGACTTGAAATCATTAACAGTATTCCAAAAGAGGAAAATGGTGCACCATCCTTGTTCCTTAAGCAATGGAGGATGCGAACAGATCTGCATCCCAGGAGAAGGAGGCTCCCGCATCTGCGCCTGCTCTGTTGGCTACAGAAAAGAAAATGAAGTCAATTGCGTTCCCTTCAAGACGTTCGCGGTAGTGTCACAACTGGACCTGATCCGAGGATACTCCATCGATTCTAGCGCCGAAGCCATGGTGCCAGTCACTGGTCTCGGACATCACATCCTCCATGTCGATGTTCATTTTGCCGAAAATTATATCTACTGGGTAGAATTCAACCGCGGACAATGGAACGGTATATTCCGAATCAGACCAAACGGTACTGAAATACAACATATTGTTAAGGATGGTATTGGCAGCAACGGTATCCGAGGATTAGCAGTGGACTGGGTAGCAGGAAACCTTTACTTCACTAACGTATTCCCTCACGAAAATTACGTAGAAATGTGCTGGCTCGATGGTTCAAATAGGAAAGTCTTAGTCAAAACTACTATGGACGCTCCAAGAGAACTCGCTGTAAATCCTCTGAAGAGACTGCTATATTGGATTGATTATGGTCAGTACCCACGCATTGGTAAGGCGTACCTCGACGGCAGCAACTGGCAGACGGTCGTAAGCTCCGGGATATCGAACCCGAGAGATCTAACTATCGATATGTTGACACACGACGTGTACTGGGTAGACTCCAAACTGGACCAAATCCAAAAGATCTCCTTCAACGGCGGCAACAGACAACTCATCAGATCGAATTTACCCAACCCTATGGGCATAGCAATACACACCGGCAGCGTTTACTGGGTCGATAGGAACTTGCAAACTATCTACAAAGCGTCGAAATTGCCAGGAAATATGTCGATGCCGGAGAAAGTTAGAATCAACCTTCCAAAACTGAGAGATATTGTTATATTTGATGTCAACAACCAGCCTACAGACGAAAATAATCCGTGCAGAAAGCTTGGCAATGGCGGATGTGACCAGCTGTGCTTCAGTTATCCACCAGAAGCTAACAAAGGCTTCACTCACAGGTGCGAGTGCGCCACAGGCCAAGTCTCATCCACCAATCCTAAGAAATGCGATGTCGTTGACGAATATTTAGTCTTCACCACAAGAACTGAAATCCGAGCTATCAACTTAGACCCTAAATCCACTGGAGTGCCTTTCAAACCTGTCGTAAACTTAACCAATGTCGTCGGTGTGGAGTTTGACTACGTGGATAACAAACTATTCTTCACTCAAATCAGACCCTGGGCAAGAATCGGTTGGATGTCGGCCAACAACCCAGACCCATCCACCATACAGAACATCATCAGCAAGGGCATCAACCCTGAAGGTATTTCCTACGACTGGACACAGAAGAAGGTTTACTGGACCGATAGTTCAAACAACTCTATCTATGCTATGAATCTTGATGGGTCAGAATTAGTGAT
This sequence comes from Shargacucullia verbasci, assembly GCA_947562105.1. Lineage (NCBI taxonomy): Eukaryota > Metazoa > Arthropoda > Insecta > Lepidoptera > Noctuidae > Shargacucullia > Shargacucullia verbasci. The sequence continues at coordinate 14,097,355 of OX387293.1, forward strand.
GATTGCTAGAGTAGAACGTCCAAGAGCTATTGTTGTAGATCCTTGCAACGGAACCTTGTACTACACAGATTGGGGACGCTTTGGAACTTCTGGAAAGATCTACCGAACGACCATGGCAGGATCACTGAAAAAGGCTATCATTGACAAAGACTTGTCTCAACCAAGTGGCTTGACTATCGATTTTGATGAGAACATGTTATACTGGACCGACGCTGTCCGCGAGAAGATTGAACGATCAAAACTTGATGGTTCTGACAGGGAAGTCCTCATCAGCGCTACTATCTATCCATTCGCCATCACTGTATTCGGGAACTACATCTACTGGACGGACTTGCAGCTTCGAGGGGTCTACAGAGCCGAGAAACATACTGGTGCTAACATGATCGAGATGGTGAAGCGGTTGGAAGACTCACCTCGTGACATTCACATCTACAGTCCCAGCAGACAGAAATGTCAAGTGAATCCATGTAAAATCAGCAACGGTGGGTGCGCGCACAGTTGTCATCCAGCACCAAACAACACCGTCGAATGCAAATGCGATGATACCACCAAACTAGTGAATGAAGGACGCATGTGTGTCACTAAGAACATAACCTGCGATCCCAGCAAATTCTTCTGTGCGAACGGTAAGTGCATCAGCAAGATGTGGTCGTGCGATGGCGATGATGACTGCGGTGATAATTCTGATGAAGACAAGAATTACTGCACATACCATTCCTGCTCACCGACTGAGTTCCGCTGCAATAATGGTAGATGTATATTCCAGTCTTGGAAGTGCGACCACGAGAATGACTGTAAAGACGGGTCTGATGAAGAGGGATGCGTATACCCACCATGTGCTGAAGGAGAGTTCACCTGTCTTAACTCCCGCTGCATACCCATGTCGCAAGTCTGCAACGGTATCAATGACTGCAAAGATAACATAACATCAGACGAGACTCACGAACGCTGCCCAATGAACACGACTTGCCCTACGAACCATCTCAAATGCGAGAAGACGAACATCTGCGTTGAACCTTACTGGCTCTGCGATGGCGACAACGACTGCGGTGATAACTCTGACGAAGACCCGCTACATTGCGCGCAGAGAACTTGCCCACAAAACAGCTTCCGGTGCCCCAACCATCGATGCATCCCTGCCACTTGGTACTGCGATGGTGACGACGACTGTGGTGACGGAGCTGACGAACCGCCAGAGTACTGCCGCTCTGAAGGACGCACCTGCTTCGGGGACCTCTTCACTTGCGATAACGGCAACTGCATACCGAGGATCTATATCTGTGATGGCGATAATGACTGCTTAGATAACAGCGATGAAGACGATCGTCACCAATGCAACGAACGTAAATGCGATGCTGAGACCGAATATACGTGTGAAGAGAACAAATTCTGGCAGCGTGCTCAATGTATACCAAAGAAATGGATCTGCGACGGTGATCCCGACTGTATTGACGGAGCTGACGAGAACTCCACCATCCACCACTGCGCTACTCCCACACCTTGCTCCGACGATCAGTTCCAGTGCAACAACGGGCGCTGCATCAATGAAGGATGGGTGTGCGATCACGACAACGACTGCGGTGACGGTTCTGACGAAGGCAAGCGATGCAACACACAGTACAAGCAGTGTACCGACCAGGAATTCAAGTGTCAAAACTTCAAATGTATCAGGAACCACTTCAGATGTGACGGTGAAGATGATTGTGGGGACCATTCTGATGAGGTTGGGTGTGTCAAGGAAAATAAGACGTGTCCTGCTGGACAGTTCAAGTGTAACAACGATCAATGTATCGACAACAGACTGGTCTGTAATAAGGTCTCCGATTGTTCTGACGATTCCGATGAGCCTCCTCATTGCAACATCGACGAATGCGCCAAATTAGAAATCAATCAATGCGGACACAAATGTATCGACACACTTACTGGTTATTACTGTGACTGTAATCAAGGGTATAAACTACTAGCAGACGGCAAGGCTTGTGCGGATATAGACGAATGCATAGAAACGCCTGGAGTTTGCTCTCAATACTGCTCGAACACTCCTGGATCGTACTACTGTAAATGCAACGACCAATACTACGAAAGAGAACCGGATGAGCATACTTGCAAACGTAAGGACAATACTCCTGCCTGGATTATCTTCACTAATAAATACTATGTTAGGAACATGTCGACAGACGCAAGCCTTTATAACCTGATGCATCAAGATCTGATGAATGTTGTAGCAATTGACTTCGATTTCAAGGAACAGAGAATGTACTTCGCTGATGTGTCAGCGAAGACAATCTACAGATCGAACTACACAGACCCTAACCCGATCAAAGAAGTGGTCATCAGACATGACTCTCACGGTCTTGAAGGTATTGCAATAGACTGGATCGGAAGGAAGCTCTACTGGCTTGACAGGCATTCCAAGAACTTGGACGTGTCTGAACTAGATGGTACCAGAAGGAAGACGTTGAAGACTGGCGTCACAGATCCTCGAGCGATAGTCGTGCACCCTGGAACAGGATACTTGTACTTTACTTCATGGCATTTACAAGCTTACATCGGCAAGTTGGGTATGGACGGCTCAAACTTTACTTCTATCCTCAATTGGGAAGACGACATCGCCTGGCCAAATGCTTTGACTATTGATTACTTTACTGATAGAATTTACTGGGCTGATGCTCATTTGGACTACATTGGATCAGCTGATTTAGAAGGTAGACACAGGCATGTCGTATTATCTGGATCTAAAGTACCTCACGTGTTTGCCCTTAGTCTGTTCGATGACGAAATTTACTGGACTGACTGGAATCTGAAGGCTATCAGCAAAGCACACAAACATTCTGGAGAAAATCTAACAATACTCCGAAACACCACTCACAGGCCTTATGATATTCACGTGGTACATCCATTGAGACAGCTGTCGTATCCCAACCCTTGTGGTGACAAGAACGGAGGATGCTCGCACCTCTGTCTGATAGCACCACCTCACGAGTCCAGCTACTTGAACATTGAAGGTTATGGAGAAGAAGGAGCTACGACATATAAATGCGCTTGTCCGAACCAATTTTATCTAGCAAGAGACATGAAGACTTGCATCGCTAACTGCACCGATGGTCAACATAGATGTAATGGTCGCGATGAGAAGTGTATCCCATGGTTCTGGAAGTGTGATGGTGAGAAAGACTGTATGGACGGATCTGATGAGCCTGACACTTGTCCGGTACGACACTGCAGAGCCGGATCATTCCAGTGCAAGAATACCAACTGCACGCCTGCTGCCACTATCTGCGACGGTACTGATGATTGTGGTGACGGAAGTGACGAGGCTGAGTGTGCGCATGAGTGCCCGCTCCTCGAGTTCAAGTGCAAGTCCAGTGGCAGATGTATCCTGGACAGCTGGAAGTGCGATGGCGATACAGACTGCAAAGACAACAGCGATGAAGACCCCACAATGTGTCACAATCGACCTTGTAACCCTGACACCGAATTCGCATGCAAGAACGGTCGGTGCATCCCGAAATTATGGATGTGCGACTTCGACAATGACTGCGGAGACGATTCCGATGAGCCTGCTTACATGTGCCGACAGAAGAACTGCACCACTGGGTGGAGAAGATGTCCGGGACAGTCGAACTACAGATGTATACCGAAATGGTTGTTCTGCGACGGCAAAGACGATTGCAGAGACGGATCTGATGAGCTGCCAGAGAACTGTCCCTCTTGTAATGCGGAAACGGACTTTACTTGCGACAACAAACGCTGCATACCTAAGCAGTGGCTCTGTGACTTCACCGACGACTGTGGCGATGGAAGCGACGAAGCCGAAACTGTCTGCCAGCATAAGTATAGAGAATGTTCTGAATCAGAATTCAAGTGCGGCAACGGGAAGTGTATATCATCAAGATGGCGTTGCGACCACGAGGATGACTGCGGAGATAATACAGATGAAGCTGATTGTGGTGGCTTCAAGTGCAAGAACGGGACCTTCCAGTGTAAATCTGGACATTGTATCGCTGCGTATTTCAGATGTGATGGCGATAGGGACTGTAGAGACCTGTCGGATGAGATCGGATGCCCACCGCGCTACCCTGGTGGCAGATACTGTCCTGAAAGCAGGTAAATATGTTCACCACCTCACACTATAACAATGTACTTAATATCTCTTAAACATCTTCCTCAAATACTCTATTCCTGTTACAGATTCCAGTGCGCGAATAACCTATGTGTCTCCCAATCGGACTTGTGCGACGGTACTGATGACTGCGGCGATGGTTCAGATGAGGCGGCCTCCATTTGCACCAATTTCAACTGCGATACGCTGAGACGATTCCACTGTGACAACCATAGATGTGTGCCTAGGTAAGTACTTTCTACTCCAATTGATATCTAATAAATGTTACAAAGAAACCTTATGTGTGATAGCTAAAAATTTCTCTAAAACAAGCTAATAATGATTTGTGCCCTCAGGTATCAAGTCTGTGACGGCGTGGACAACTGTGGCGACGGCTCCGACGAGAACAATATGACTCTGTGCGCCGCCCGGATCAAACCCTGCGACCCCTACACACAGTTCCAGTGTGCCAACAGGCACTGCGTCGAGCGCACGCAACTCTGTGACTTTGCGGATGACTGTGGGGACGCCTCGGATGAGCTGGGCTGCCATCACACGCATACTTGCTCGCATCTTGATAAAGGTAATAACATTTTAAGGTCTCATAAGTTTATCAGTATGTCATCATCATCATCAGCCAGAAGACGTCCACTGCTGAACGAAGGTCTGGTTTGCCATAATCCCCACGCTTGGCAGGCGGCTTGGGGATCGCAGTGGCTCACCGATTAGTGAGAGGACGCTGCCCGTCCGCAGTTTTAGGATGTACCCGGGTCCAGATGAGACTGTCCGGACGTATCCGGGTCCAGTTATCAACAAAAAATACAGGTATAGTGTCAGCACACAGCTGTTAAAATTGCACAAAGTCAGAATTGTGCCTTGAAGAAGGAGAGCTTCAGATATATACAGACTTTTAAATTAGCTTTATTTTTCTGGTTTGTTTTACTACGGATATTTACTGCTCTTATAGGTCTACAGTCTCCTTAAAGGCTGAACGTCAAGCAGGTTGAATGTTTCCAACATGTTCTTCTTGTCCGCAGGCGGCTGTGAGCACTTCTGCACGAACCTGACGCAGATGGGCGGCGCGGGCGGCTACATCTGCACGTGCTTCCAGGGCTGGATCATCTCGCCGCAGGACAAGAAGAAGTGCGTCGACGTGGACGAGTGCGCTGCCGGCACGCACCACTGCTCGCAGCTCTGCAACAACCTCAACGGGAGCTACAGCTGCGACTGTCGCGAAGGATTCAAGTTAGTCATACTCATATAACGCACTCTGGTTATTTTTTCATCCCCCACAGATAGGCGTGTGCCAAACCTGGAATAGATATTATAGATAGATAGAATTGTTTTGATTTTATTTCAAATATAAATTCTCTCAGATTCTCGCCTAGCTAACAATTGTTGTTTCTTTACAGACTGGCAGACAGCTTATCAGGCGTATGCAAAGTTGTAGAAGATGAGGTTGTGTTGCTATTCGCTAATGGCCCAGAAATACATGCCTTTGCTCAAGACAAGAACGAAGAGTTTGACGTCATCACATCAGAGAAGAGGATCGAAGCCATCGACTACGATCCGAAACATGAGATGATCTTCTGGGCGGACAGCTACGAGAAGACTATCAAACGGTCATACATGATCAATGCACTTAACGGACAGGTCAAGAGTGGCTTCGCTCAGGATCTGAATATGAAGGGCAACTCCAAACCGACTGCTTTAGCTGTAGATTACATTGGAGACAATCTATACTGGACCGAGACTGACAGAACCGGTTCGAAACCAAGAGGACGAGTCATGGTCGCCAGGACTGACGGAAGATACAGAAGGGCACTTGTCTCTGCTGGTATTGAGAGCCCAACATCACTGGTTCTGGACCCCCAAATGGGAAGAATGTTTTGGGCAGACGCAGGTTCCGCTCCAAAAATCGAAATAGCCTGGATGGATGGCTCAAAGAGGAGACCTATTGTCACAGAGAACATTAGACATCCCACTGGCTTAGCTATCGACCATCTAATGGACCATTCCATATACTGGGCCGACACAAAACTGAATACCATTGAAATGATGAGACAAGATGGGTCCAACAGGAAGGTTATCCTCAAGGGTGATTTGCTGAAGCATCCGCTGTCGTTGGACGTGTTCGAGTCTTCACTGTACTGGGTCACCAGAGACACGGGCGAGCTCGTGAGGCAGGACAAATTCGGAAGAGGAGTGCCATTCGTTATATCCAAGGATCTAGTCAATCCGTCTGCTGTGAAAGGTGAATAAAAACAAAGTCCTGAAAACTTAACTAACAAAAATTACTACTTAAAGCTATTTTTAAAGAGTAATGGTTCGGCCCATCAAGACTGGTGTAATGTCACTTAATTTTTTTTTTGGTTTTATCCTCCGATATCTGTATCTGAATGTGATATTTTCCCGTGTGTAGTGTACCACCCTCGTCGCTACAACGTGACATCTCGTTCGGAGTGCTCCCGCGCGCCGTGCTCGCACCTGTGCCTGGGCGTGCCGGCCGGCAGACGCTGCGTGTGTCCGGACCAGCAGCAGCCGCCCAAGCGCATCACGCAGGAGCTGGCCTGCGACGCAGGTACGTCACGCCCGCCCCTGTGAGCCGCTAGCTGCTGTCCTCCGGTATACTGATAGAGTTTGTCCGCCAGCCGTGGAGGCGTCGCGGCCGCTGCCGCGCGTGTGCCCGTGCGAGAACGGCGGCACGTGCGAGCTGGACGAGCTGGGCGAGCTGGGCGAGCCGGGCAGCCTGCGCTGTGTGTGCCGCGCGCCGCTGCTGCCCCCGCTGTGTGCGGCGGCCGCAGCGGCCACCGCGGCGCGCGCGGCCACCGCTGCCGCCGTGCTGGTGCCGCTGCTGCTGGTGCTCGTGCTGGCGCTCGCCGCCGCCGCCGCCTGGTTCGTCATCAGGAAGAAACCCTTGTGAGTACTAACTGGAAACGTACGTTTTTGTGAACCGTTCGAGCCGAGACTTCTATTTAGGTTTTTCTCGCTCTCAATTTTCATTTTACCATAAATAAAACATACTTTTTTGTAAATACATATATATAGTATTTACAAAAAAGTATGTTTTATTTATTTGTTTTATTTGTTTTTTGTAAATACAATATAAGCCATAAGATTTCCGTCTTCTAAATAAACATAATTGTAATTGTGCAAAATGTACAAATGCACTTTAAATTTCCTAGCCACGATCTGTCTGGCTCCATGTAATACTTGCATCCCCGCAGCGGCAAGGGCGGAGGGCTGGGCAGCCTGGCGTCGTCGCAGAGCGTGTCGTTCCGTCAGGGCTCCAACGTGGAGTTCGGCGCAGGCGCAGGCGAGCCGGCGTACACGCTGGAGGAGACGCCGCCGCGCAAGGGCCGCGACTTCAGCAACCCCATGTACGACGCCGTCACACGCGCACGCGCAGCCGGCGAGCCCGAACCGCCCATACGTTAGTATACTACCGTTTAATACCTACTTTCTCATTTGCATGTCAAAACAAATCGAAGATATGATTTTTATCTGTATTATATTATATTGTTTATTGTATCTGCATATTTTTCATGCTGTTGAGCAACATTATTCATAAATTTACGTTATAATCGAATTCGGCTCGAAGGACCAATTTTTGTCAGTCGTATAAAATAATTTCGTTTACGATATAAGTATTCTAAATTTGTTTGACAAACCCAATGTATCAAATATATAAAAATAATAGATTGGTAATATTTTCTAGTATTTAAAAAATAGTGCTGATTAAATAAAACGTACATAATGTTTGCAGCCGGCATCTACGAAGTACCGGACGAGTTGAAGGACAAAGTGGTGTCGGCAGTGATCTCGCCGTCGTCCACAGAGACGCGCGGCGCGGGCGCAGGCGCTGCGCGTGCGCTGGAGCCCGCCGCCGACACGGGCCGCGACACGGCCGCGCTCGTGCGCGCTGAGCCGCACTGCTAGCCCGACTAGCCCGCCGAGGCCGCCCGACACTTTAAACGAACGTTTTTATGGGTATCGTTTAAAGTGACGAACGCTACATTACTCGGAACTGTTTTAGAAAAATTTCGTACCTTCTAAATAATAAAAGTATCGAAAAAACAAACTTGTAAATGATGTAATACTAAGTCTTTTGTATTTGTTGTGGGTAGGGATCTCGCGCGGCGACTCCTGCGCAGTCGCGTGACGTACGCGTCCGTGACGTCACTCGGTCACGACGCCACTGTGCATGCGCTCCGCAAACATCGCACGCTCCCAGAACGAACGATTTTAATAAACAGATTACATCAAGTTTTTTTTTGTAATTATAGCGTTTGAACAGTGGCGTCGCCAATTTCTTTAAGTATATTTTATCTTCCCGATTCTATCCGTCCTTCTAGTTTTAACTACTAATTTATTTTAATATTTTTTCTGTGAAACATTCCAATATCTATCTATTTTACTTTATCTTTATTATTTCTATATATATTTTTTATACAAAGATTATTATAGTAACCCAGCTAGATCTGGTTGTACTTATATGTCAGTATTTTCCTTTTAAGTTATCTGTTACTATTATTATATATTTTGTACTAAAATATGTTATTTTAAATTTAAATAAACCATATCATAGCGTGATACATATGTTATTATGTGAAGAGATTTCTAAAGTTAGCGTAGCACTTGTACATTCCATTCGTTCGAGACTAAAGACTAAAGGTTTCATCATAGCTATATTTGGATACTATCTAAGTAATATTTGGTTGCGCTAAGCGTTTCAGGCCCGAACTATGACTATATTCCTAATATCTGTATAAATGATGTTGACTTAGTAATAAATGAATAATTAGTACATAAATAAGGAACTAGGAATTGTTGTTGGTAACGGCCCAGAGCACCATTTTATAGGCTTTTAAATTCATTTGACAATAAGCAATACATTATATTAGAGAATAATTTATTTATTTCGGTTTAAGACTATGTAAAATAACTAAGTTGTGTTTTATAATTGTCTATTAATCATTAAAAATACTATAATTTTGTGGAACTCTGACGATTTGCCATAAATGTGTGAGATAATGTTTCTGTTGTTTTAATTATGAAAGATTTTGTGTTAAACTACAAAACACTCAAGGATTGTAAATACTTACACAAACAATGTTCACAATTGTGATGTATATTTTGATAGGCCAAATTGTGATGTTCTAAACATTGTATTTATTGGAAACATTATAAATATGTACTATACTATATAGAAATGATTCTGTGAATATAAACATCACGTTATATGACTAATGAACTTGAATTGATAAAGTGTAAAAAGTTTATAGGTGTCGATATTATAAATATATTACAATGTTACGGATAAGGAGAGAAAATATTTTTATATCGGGACTATTATAGATTATTATAAGACCGTCTGAGGTTAGTTGATGAAAATATTGTGTAAAAATAAATTAATAATGAAATACATGGCTCGTTCATTTACCTGCTCTAGTTTACCGGAATCGCTCCACATCAGCAGAACGCATTACTACCGGAGGTATAGTATCAATTACACGCAAAGAAATAACTTGTCAGTCAAGAAAAAGAAAAAATACCAGATTCTATTTACCTCAGAACAATAAGCTATTTACAAACTCGGAGCAATTTATTTTGAAAATCTTTGAATCCAGTTTAACCATGAAAATAATGTCGTTAACAACGTTTTACACATAGATTGCATATTCAATTTTTTTATCATTAATTGCAATCCTGCTTTTTATTATAGAAAATAAATTATTTAATTACAAAGCTAGCAGATAAAATACTCTTCTGGCTAGCTCCATTTCTTACAATATCCTAAATTTTTTGGCTTGGACCTTGATTTAGTTACGTAACGTTGGCTGGCACAACGACACAACTGTCGTGATATGACAACATAATAAATTTTTCGTTTAAACTGTCAAACAGAAATACAAAGTCATTCTGCGAATTTTGAAAAAAATCTCCAGTAACCGATTGAAAATATACTTTATTCAATTTCTTACAAAACGTTCAGTTCTCGCAACTGAACTTCCTGCAAATCAAATTTTATGTGGAATTCAAATTTGTGTAATATTTTTACGAGTGAGATACTACTCAAAATGAATGTAGTATGTAGAGCTAGTCGCGTGTTGTTTGCCTCAGCGGGCTCATCATTGCGATCAGAGCGCGCCGATGTAGTTGGTCCACAACAACCGTTGGGAGATCGGACGAGTGACCGCAAGAGCTATGGCAAAGGAAAATGTGAGAAGGAAAGCTCCAAAATTTGTAAAGCTATCGATATGTCAAACGTAAATCCCAACGTGGTGAAGTTGCAATATGCCGTACGTGGACCTCTTGTGATCCGCGCCACCGATATCGAAAAGGAGATTGAGAAGGTACCTACTTTTTACCTTTTTAATGAGCCAACTCTTGTCTTAAGTTTTGCAGCGGTAGAACTCTGAAAGCGATTACTTAGCAACAATTAGCCAATCATAAACTATGCCTATTATTATACGGACCGCAAACAGTAGTAGGATCGCGTCGTATCCGGATCTTTCAGTATTAGTTATAAGATAGAATTGGGTAGACTTTTTTCCACTCAATGAGAAACGAAAATTAGTTATATCATAAGTATTGTTCTGTGCCTGTATTCAACCGTATATGCAGTATACAATCGCTTGAATAAGAAACACCAAAAAAACGTATTGAATTGATAACGCATTATTTTACCTAATAGATACTTCACTCGTTTCAATAATCGTCATTGTCTAGTGGAGGCCACTCGGCCCGCTGGTATTATCCAGGTCTTGTTTGCTTCATGCATATTTCTTCCGTTTATCACGCTTTCAATAAGGCTTTCATGTAAGTGCAACAGAAAGAAGTGATAAGGGTGAATCCCTTATCACTTCTTTCTGTTGCACTTACAGATAATGTCGAAATTCTTTGCCCCGCTTACATGTCAAGTCCCAACCCTTATTTTTAATCTACCTATTTCATTTTTTATCTGAAATGTATTCTATAACCTCACCCTTGGCAGTAACAGCTATAGGTGCCCTGCGTGGGCCGACGGATCCTGGTCGACTAGATCGGGCTATTCTGGCAGAATGGGAAAACTGGAGGGCAGTGGTCTCCTTCTGTGAAGCAGTCATGCTCCAGAAAGAGACCGCTGAGCGGGATTGGCAGAAGGCCGATTCCGCTCGACGGAGGAGGAGGCGCCGCTGCGCCGGGGTGCTGTTACTCCCACCTAACACATGTTGGCGGGGGGCCTTAGGGGCCGCGAGCGCGCAGAGTGGGGACTTTGCTAGCGCTCTGGTCTAGCGACCCCCGAGAAGACGGTGACACGGTGTGGTCCCGTGTCGCCGTGAACAGCACTCAGCGAGGGTAACGGGGGAACATCTACAGTCACACCCTCCGGGAATTGTCCTTAACGGCGTGGCACCGTGGTGGGCTTCAGTGCAGTCTCCTAAGAGTACCCAAAGCCCACCATATGGTATCGAGGCGGACCACCGTGGTGAGTCCGGCAGAACACATCCGTTACCGATAGATAAGATTGAGCTGTTAGCGAATTGAAAATATTACGTGTGAGCCTAGTTGGGGTACATTTGACAGGAAGAACTTAAGATATTTTGTTTTAGTAGCGTTTAGTAATAAATTATTTCCTGCGAAGCATTTAGAAAGAATAGTTAAGCTATTGTTAACATAGACCGGTTCATAACATAGACTTCGCTGTCTTTTCTACTTATTTTAAAAATGATGGAAGTATCGTCCGCTAACAATAATATCAGATATTTCGCTCATAATATAAGTATTTCCCCGGTTTCGTCACAGAGTAAGGAATAAAAAGTTCCGTAATCGGTTAAAATTGTAGGTGCGACATACATACGAAATGAAATGATTCAAATATTTACTTAGAAGATATATTATTAATTAATTATTGTGAAATTTTGCCACCCTCTAATCTGCCACCCGGGGCGGGCCGCCCCTGCCGCCCCCCGCCACGCTGCGCCTCTGATTAGCGGTAGCAGTGTTTTAAGCATTAAAGTAAAAATACAACTGAGAATTTTGTGAATATTTCAAGTGCCTACCTGTTGCCATTATTGATATCGAGCAAAAAAGGGCAAAAAAATCGCGTTTGTTGTATGGGAACCCCCCTTAAATATTTATCTTATTTTTAGTATTTGTTTTTATAGCGGCAACAGAAATACCTAATTTGTGACAATTTCAACTGTCTAGCTATCTCTGTTCTTGAGATACAACCTGGTGACAGACAGACGGACGGACAGACAGCGAAGTCTTAGTAATAGGGTCCCGTTTTTACCCTTTGGGTACGGAATCCTAAAAAGCAGCTATTTTTGTGTAACTTCGAATAACAAAAAGAGTTACTTGTAGCTTCCACACTAGGTTGAGCCTGTCTCGTTGAACTTTAGTGTCGTTTTATTATGACGATTTTATGCTTCGGTGACCGAATTCAAGACAAAAAAAAATAGGCATTAGACAGATAAAAAGTTTTTTTTATACTTTGCCCCACACTAGGAATAATTCCTGTATCGTGGGTGCGTTTACAAACACATATATTCACATACACAAAGACCCATAACATACACAATTACACATGCAAAATAATTATAAAAAACAAAAAAAATTACGACTCGACAGTCAGTTTCCGAAAAAGAAAATGTCTGAACAATATGTCTGTGCAAAGTTAAAATAAGGTCCGGTGCGTAGCGAAGAGAAGCAGTTCATTATTTTGTTATTAACGGTACCTTCAGTTGACGTCGAATATACTGGACCACTTAAGATGTCTCAATAGATTGAAACATCGAAGATACTCATTATCGTCGGTTCGGTAAAAGTATTAAAATATATCTAGTGCAATAACATCGTAATTATTTATTAGCCGTTGCAGTTAAAATGCGGGGTGTAGACATGTGTCCGATATCACAAAACGTAACCGAAAACGGTTGCCAATCCAATAACTAACACGTATACGATAGGTCCTTCTTATCTATACTAATATTATAAAGAGGAAATTTTTTTTGTTTGTACCGAATAGGCTACGAAACTAATGGACCGATTTTAACAATTTTTTCACCAATAGAAAGCTAAATTATCAGGAAGTAGCATAGGTTATAATTTATTTAAAAATAAATAGAGATCCTTAAGGTAATTACAATAATATAACCCAAAGTAGCAAAATTTTGCCTATAAAGTTAATAATTTGGCGTGCGCTGAGAAAGCTATTGATGATACATAAAAATTATATCGAATATGATAAAAGTAATCATTATTACCTAAAAAAAAGTCCGCGAGGGTATATGTCTAACTATTATGGTCAAGTCACAATCGCTTTTTGTTCAAATTATTCAATCTAAATACGGGTGGAATCGAGTAGTGGTAAAATTGGTATCATAATATTAATCCTTATCCATTTAAATGGTTTGATAATTAAGGTTGATTATGTACATGTAAATTACACGTTAAATTATTCGAATCGGACCTTTCGTTTAGAAGTTACGACGGTGCTAAGTAAAAAGTGATAAACCGCCGCATTTGGCGAAGTGCATTTGTCGTGTAGTCCAATCTACAATTCACCTCGCAATCGACAATTTTTAGGCGAACTTGTTGTTTCAATTTCGCTACTATAGCAGCAAGTTATATTACTTTTATGTTTTACTGGGCACCGACTTCAATATTCTTCAACTACTATATTGTAACAACAAACATTTATTTTTTGCTTTTTAGTTAGTGTTGCTTTTTAGTATTTTGAAGTCGGTTTTTTTTTGTTAAAATTTTTATTTATTTTACAATTTTGAGTGATGGGTAGACCTAGTAAGGTCGCTTCTTTTGAAAAACTTTGCAAAGGTCAAGTGTATGTTGCCCTAAGTTGAATGAAAATCTTAGACGGTATTGCACTTTGTGATTTAGAACCAAATATATTACTTAGCCGACCACATGATGAAAAGGCATTACGAGAAATGGAACGATTAAGACGATTATAGCTAATACAGTGATACTCTTGCCATTTAGCCGTTTAAAATAAGTCCAAACTCGAGGGGTTTACTAGAAGTTACTGAAGAGATCCACTATCTATCTCCTGGTTCCAGCATCAGACCCTCTATACAAACAACAAATGTTATATACGGGACTCATCAAAATATATCGAGTAATCCTAAACTCGGAACTTTCATTCCCTAACTCCTTAACGTTGAGGAGTACTATAGACGCCAGCACCTGGACTTATTAAGAAAACCTTTTGCTAAAGGAACGACAAACCACCAAAGAACCACAAACCAAAACGTCATCTGTGTATATATTTTTTGTTTTTGTTGTTTTTTTTTAAAGCGCTGAATCAATTTCTATAAAATTTATATGGGACTACCCCTGAAGTATGACCTACCAAAAAAAAAGAGAATCATCAAAATCAATTCATAATTGGCGAAATAATCGCGTAACAGACATTTTAAAAAAACATACAGTCGAATTGAGAACCTCACCCTTTTTGAAGTCAGTTAAAAATAAACCAGTGTAAGTGTAGTTAGAGTCTGCAGTTCTCATCGTCAATAAATATATATGCATATGTTTCGATATTTTACGTCACAGGAAGTTCATAATTCAGCACTAGAACCGGTTCTAATACCGGTTTTTATTTAGTATAATTATTGCTTAAATTACTTTTAAATACTATCTGTGTAGTTTTCAACATTGCGACATTACTCTACATTTTCTAAAAAATTAATCTGGCAACTCTGGTCACTCGCGAGGTTGCAAATTGTACCTATTTCATTTGTTTACATAATTAGATAGTGATTGTATAGTACTTTGATTCGAATTCTTTACGTAACTGACTGATTACCTAATACTTGTTATATATTTTAGTTAAGTTTTACATTAATTATTGGGATTTTGGAACTGGAAATTGGATTTGTAAAAAAGTACTTGTGTTAAACCATTTATGTTACATATCAGAAAATAAAGTAGGTACTGATAACCTCCCGGGGGTCACAAAACGCAACGTCGTATGAACGGGTAATTTTATCGTAATAACGATCAGTGTCCGATTCACCATTCTGTGGAACTCACATCTTTGTTTACAAAGTGTCGAACGCACGTATCGATTCTGTTGGTGGACAACGGCGAACGTCTCGGTAACCAGTTTTGTACACCAAGGTTTCTGACTTGTGAAAGTGCTAATAAAAAAATCGGATTTACCAAAACTGTGTCATATAATTTTTTGATATTTATCGGCGAAATACTCGAATTAATTGAGGTGTTAAATAACAGTGACGTGTGTAAAGTAGTTCGATTGATTACCGAGCATGTCACAGATAAAGTTGATAAGCCGCGCTAGTCGCGTTTTGTCCGGCGCAGCGGTACGGTCGGAATTTAGCGAAGCAGTTTCGGCACAACCGCGGGCAAGTCACACGAGTGTAAGAACCATGGCGAGTAAAAAAGCCCTTACTATGGACAACCTGAATCCTCGCGTAAAGAAGATGGAATATGCCGTCCGAGGACCCCTTGTCATACGCGCCGGGGAAATAGAAAAGGAATTAGAGAAGGTATTTGAATTTTTCATATTTTAAAATCATAGCCAACTTGAAGTGTTAATGATAATTTGTTTTGGAGCCTAATGTGAATCTAATAATATTCTTAAGACTTCAGAACAATTATTTAAGGTTAGAACTAAAGCAAGAATATTGATTTTTGCATCCACAGTGAAAGTAGTGTAATACATTCTGCACATTAATTATATCATGCAGTTAAGTAACAAGGCCACTGAGCATGAGTTATGTACCATACTGTTTAATTTAGTTCCCTTGCAGACACTATTAAATAGAATTAGTGTAGAACCGGCAGGTGTTGTTTCCATGAATATATTTTTGTTGTTATCCGTGACTGAACTAACACTGCACAACACATTAGTGAACACTTCCTCCTCTGACAAATTACTGTTAATCATACTACATTGTTTGTGGAGTTAAATGGGACTAAAATATTAATTCAGTTAATAACTACTGTATGGTCATACTATTTGATGTAATGTTACAATTACTTGTTGTCTCTAATGTACATATGTAGTAATGTTAGTTAAAAGATCAGTGACAAAATATTATGTATTACTCTACAAAGTGCATAATTCAAGTGAAATAAAATTATTTATTTTTATAACATTATGTTTGTGGCAATTCTAAATCTAATTGACCCTAGAGAGAAACAATCTTTCGAGATATTTTAGCTTATTAAACATTTTATAAGAGATAAAGATGCTAAACACTATCTATTCTCTATAAATGATGAAACATTGATACAGTCCTATAGATTAAATTTGATTTATTGATTGATTAAATCAGTCACACAGTATTTTTTGCATATAAAATGTAGACAATCTGATCATGAAGCAGAGCTCTTCATGATCAGATTGTTTTCATCGGCATGAATAATTCTGATCTGTATATATTCTATAATTCTGTACTGTTGCCTTGTCTGAAACCAGTCTCGAGTTATAGATATTAAAGTGAGTACCCAGGCACAACATTTGATAAACAAATTGGTGATGATGAATGATCTTATGGCATAATTATTTTTTCATTTCCCGAATATATGTTCAACTGCACAAGGCTCAATACATATTGTACTGTAACAATTACATTGAACACATAACTTGAATTTCAGTCATTTAGACCTTTAAGCTTTACAGAATGTTTATTCTTTTAAATAATAAATAGATTCCAATTTATAATTTGAAGTAATATGTATATGATAATCTTTGTTCATATTACAGATATATTAGTTGAAAGAAAAAAGAGTAAAGTTTTCTTTTTATGATTGTGGATTGTATCCTTATCATGTTTATGACTGCGCTTGATGGTGTGATAAACAAAGTAAATTAACTTATATATTTTCATATGTAGGCATTACGAAATTTTAATTATCATATTTTTTGACTACATTCTTCAGTAAGAATCAGATATTTATGCCCTGTGCCCTGTGGCTTGTTGACCCTTGTTATCCCAGTTTATTAACTGCCTAAATTTACTGAAAAGACCTTGGAATTGACTGATTTAATTTTATCATACTTAGTTTATACATTTGGTTATTTCCCTCTAGGTACTTTACGGTTTAGTTTCGATATATAGACAATATATAATATATATAGTCAACGGAAATTCGTTGTAAAAATAAGGTTTGTATGTATTTAACCATCTGCTGGATCGCAAAATATTCATTTAATGAACTAAATAAAAGAATCTAACAAAATATAAACTGGTCTTACTTTGTGATGAAAGACAAAATAAGACACACCTGTTTTCCTGTCTGTCTGGAATGGACTTTGTGTGTGTGAGAATTTTAAGAGCTGACTATTTTAATATAGTTGGATAATTACATAACATATTTTCAACACATTAGCGTCAAGCAAATTATCTGCATTATCAACATCAAAAGAGGAAAGAATTTTGTTGAGAATAAATACAAAACACTCAAAGCGACAGAAATATGTCTTAAAGAACATAATATTATACTACAAACAACTTGAGATTATTATGTAGTAATTACGCATCTTGTATTAGTCGACGGCTGTAAAAGTTTCCTAATCATCTCCAAAGGTTTCCACATTCGTTGGTGTAATAAAACCGTGGTTTATCTGGATAATAAAACAGATTATCTAAATGCACCTTGTTTAGATAACGAGTGATGTAGCACTTACATAATATGACAGTGATAGGCATCATGTAGTTTGTTTCCATGTATATTTATCTCGAGTGATATTATAGATATTATCTCGAGTGCCTGCCTAATTTGTACAAAATGTCTCAATATCCACCATAGAGGATTACGTTACACGGATTTCTTCAATCAAATCTATAGGCGCAGCAACAATCCAACCCATTTCTTCATATCTAGTTTACCCTAGCTGCCCTCTTCAGGTAGTTGGTACATCTGGCTGGGGGGTGCACCACGCTACATGTTCGGCCCTCAATATCCAGCCCACTACTACTTCAGCTTGCTTATTTGTGAGCTATTTTGTTGAATTCAGTTTTAAAGGAACTGCGTGCTGAGATGTACATGTTTCGCCACCGTAAGTCATGAGTCATGACAAACACGATACACTACTTAAAGAAGTCCTTCATCTTCCAGCTCTGCGGATTTCACATAGAACACGGATTTGTTACTAATACTGGAATCTCCCTGTATTAAAAATCCAATAGCAGACAGCGAGACGCGCTAATAATCTTCCTGAAACAACAAACTCCGTGCAGTCTTTCGAGTCCTCTATTCAACAACAGATACCTATGTGATTTGATATTCGTAAACATGTCAAGATTGAGAACCGTGAACTCCTTTTGGAACTAGGTTTTTAGGATTTCTCCTCAAACAATGCATACAACAAATGACCTAGCGGATGTCCTCTATAAATTAACTGCGGCACTGGACTATGGAACAGACATTCGCCACATTAGTCATAACTGACACGGTTACGGAAAACACTACTAGATTGAACTCCAGCCAATTCTACAATGTACCTATATTATGAGGTAAATGTGTTACGTGGTTTAGATGAAAAAAGATTTAGTGTCACCTTGTAAGATGAAAAGCTGTATAGATGTATATAAACACTACTTGTCCTCGCTTGCAAAAAGTCAGTAGACCAATATCAGCAACTGTACTCACTACCTATCTCACTAAATATCTATTCGATGCCAACTGCTGTACTGTTAGCGTTCCATATATTATAATAAAAACTACACCATAAATGGCTATGTTGCATGCTGGCTGGTCGTGCTAGACTGCGCCACTTAATAATGCATATTATATCGATTTGCACATTTTACCGTCATTGCTGACCCTGACGTCATTGCTGGGTTTCAGCCGCATTTAAAACATTTGCGACTCCATATATAGGGTATTCGACAAACCGCAGTGTTGGAATAGTTTATTGATTCAGCTGTGAAACACTATTACTAATAGGAAAGTATTTTGTATCGTCGTTGGGGTATCTGCTGAAATATTTTAATGTCATAAATGTTTGGTTGTGGTGGATATGTTTGCCTAAAACGATAAATGAAGCTCTTAATAGTACCGTTGTTTCCTTACGAAGCCACACAATACACACACAACTGAGTGAATACGGGCTATTTAAATTAAGGTCTAGCTAAATTAGATTGAATCTGAAAGAGCTCTGTGGCTTTCGCACTTGTCGCAAATGTCAACGCGCAAGTTTTCTCGCGGTGTTCAACTGTGAAATGTTTGTGGTCTTATACCGGTCGCGGTATCTAATGTTACACACGTAACACCTGGCTTGTCGCAACAGTGACAGTGAAACTGAGAGTTCTAGGCCAAGGGCGTACAGAGGTCCTTGGAGGGCGCGGTTTTAATCGGAGGGTTCGTAGCTTATAACGTAACATGGAACACGTAAAATAGCCGGTTGTTTTCTTTTGGGTACAATATTTTTTTGTGCTGTGTCTCGAAGCATTTAGATAGATAAGTGTAGACATGTCTTGTCCAAATTAAGACATTTTTATTTGTACATTCTCGTAGAAATGATGAAAGAGGGGACACTAAATACCGGAAAGGCATTAAACGAATGTGTGCGGTGTGGGTCCTTAAAATAGGTCATCATGTGCACATTAGTCGCAAGTGCAAATGACAGATATATTACATTCAAAGTACATATTATTTATGATAATGTATATCATATTTGGAATTATGCCGTTTCCATAGAACCAGCAGAAGTCGACATTTTGTTCATTGCAGAAGTAAAAGGATTGAAAAATGGTTTCTAGCCTAATGTAATTTTTGTATTGCTATTGTTTTATTTCAAAGTATAATGATCACAATGACGATAAGATAATCGCGTTTATTGGCGGTAAGATATCTGAAGATAATGTTCAGTCACCAGATTATCCAATTTTTTGCTTCATCGTCACCATTAACTACAACTGTCTGTAAATACAAAATAATTCATTCAAGTTTTTGAACATAAGTACACGAATATTTTGTCTTTGCCTATTAATTGCTAAGTAAATAGGTTACTAGAGCAAGACATTATGTAAACGTATTGTTTCTATCAGTTTGCAACGTCAGTCGCGTCATTGTAAATAGGCAGGCTCACTACTTATTGTTGTTGCATGTAAAATGTATCATATGGAATGTAGGAACGTAATGCAATATGAAACGAGTTGAATAGAGACTTTATGCCGCCGTAATAAGAACTAGGTAAAGTCTAGGGCTAAATATAAACTGAGGAATAATTAATACCGTTGTGACATCCGTTTCTAACAAGAAGTCAAATAAAGTACTGTTAGTTATCCAAAGATATTGGATATTCTTTCCCATTTCAGTTACATAAGAACGATTGGACAACAATTTATTATAATGCTTAGTATTTATTAATCTATGGTCGTCGGTCCCAAATTCGGGCTCCAGCATATAAATTCTGTTTTCGAAATACAAAATGTAAATAACTGCAAATCATACCAGCTGTTGACTGACAAAGATAATGGACCGAACGGTCTTTACTGTAATAGATAGCTTGATAACACTCAGATAACACTCGTTGTACTGCTCTCAGTACACCGTGGTAGGTACGTATCGAGACCGTATCGTGCCATTCATGTTGATAGAATAATGTTGGGTCGCAATGCAGTCATACGGCAACAAACGCTTGAAGATTTCAGGGTTATCTTTTGGCTGTTGACGAAAAAAAAAAAACCTGTCTTGAACTTCTGATCCTATGTTAAGGCCAAAGGTAACGCCGACTCCGAAAAGAGAGGATGAAATTATGAGGGTTTTATACCCCTTTGCTCTCGTTAAAATATGAAATAGTCAGACATGTTACGAAGATATCTAAAAGGACTAATAATTTGAACGATTCCCTCGTGCGGTCATCTTACGTCACATCTTCAGCGGATCAATACTCCACGAAAACCAGTCCCAAGTATAATGTTGAGCTACCGGTTTTTAATGGGTTCATGCATGACATAATTATGTACACAATACTTCTGTTCCCTATTACCCAACGCTTTGGGAATGCCTTCGGAATATATTCAAAACTAGTTTTTCTACGAAGGTCGTAATTATTTAATAACAAAAATGACTGGTACCAAATTAAGAATTTCAGTGGAATTGTTGATTGTGGGTTGCCCAATCTTTCTAGTACCGTTTATACGGCCTCAGTTTGTTAATTTCGATCACGTAATCGACACTATTGAGAATTAAATACATATATGAAATTACTAGGTTTTGCCCGCGACTTTCGCTCGCGTTAATTTAGAATTTGAATATCAATTCAGGATGTACTCTGCTTGCGAAATACATGTGGCGCCATCTATTATTATAAGATAGTTATTGTTATTTTCCTCGGGAACAGTACTTTTTTACGGGATGAAAGGTACCCTATGTCCGTTTCTATACACCTGACAACGTATATGCAAAATTTCAGGATGAACGGATCAGTGGTTTAGACGTGAAAAGGTAACAAACAAATAAACAAACTTACTTTCGCATTTATAATATTAGTTAGGATATTGTATGCAGTATTTGATCACTACGAGACAGATTTTAGGTTATCGCTGTTAGAAAATAACAAAATAAATCTATCTCGCTTCAACTAATGAGTCGAGAGGTCTCCTTCTAATATGGGAACGTTTTGAGAGTTTTAAATTCTTATCTTAAAAGTTTATTTTTAGCTAACTTATTGTATGACGTAATGTTAGACATTACTCTGTTTTTGACTGTGAAACTTCCTACAAAACAATATAATTAAAACCAGTTTATTCAAATAGTAAATACATCTTTTTATTAATCCTCATAACCCAATAATCACCATACTTGTTTGTAGAGCTTTCTATTGTCCTGTCATATAACAATTTACACCAGTAATTCAATGTTAATGACTGTAAAATTGTTAAACTTTATGGTTTAATGGCGGGTAGACGTACTTATACGATACGACGTATTTTAATAATTAAAACATTTCCAAGGCTTCTTGAATGAGATACTGATTACTTTTTGATGTCAGTTATATCTTGGTCGCTAAATATATCTTGCAAATATTGCCTTGCTATTAATCCCTGACAGAAAACTAGATTTTATAAGGAACTATAACAATATATTGTTTTACTTACATATCAGTTTAGCATATACTTAGTTATACTTCGTTCGTCTGTGCCCTTAGAGCTATAAATCGATTGGTCTGATTCCGTTGAAGTTTTCGTTTCATGCACCTTTCTACATACATATTAAGTAGATTGGGATCTGGTGTTCCATTCTCCCAACGGCTGTTCCATTCTTATATAACGGATGTCTTTAAGTTTTCTGTTGTTTGTTGCCAGGGAGCCCAGAAACCTTTCAAGAAAGTGATTAAGGCAAACATCGGAGATGCTCACGCGATGGGGCAGGTCCCCATCACCTTCATCAGACAGGTACGTAACACCAGCATCGATCGTTGTTGTTAACATATAGGCCTGTATTCCTTGAAGGGTACACTTCTCCAATGCCGTTATTAAGTCCCATGTAATAGGGGGCCGAACCATTTGCCATCTATCGGTCTCCGGGTTGCTACTAAGAAATTTTCAACAGAAAAACTTAACTCTGCCCGATCCGGGGATCAAACCCAGGACCACACGCTTAGCGGTTAAGTTTGAAATCACTGGATGACTACACCATGCAATGAGCGGTCTACTTGACCAATGAGGCAGTCTTTTTATCCGATTTTAATGATTTTGTCTTGTAGTAAGATAATATCTTTGCGCTAATAATCCAGGATTTTTTCCAGGACCCACAGAGACTATCACTTGCACTACACAATATAGTACATACATATTATATTGTACTGTCTAGGTACTTCGTTTCATATCATAACCATGTACCAATGTAATATTGATAAGAAAGGAAAATAAATGTTTTATAATTTACTATGATAAGAATCTAACGTGATCATATAATGTAATCAATTCATGCATATCATTATGTGGTAATAAGTTGAAGGAATAATGATAATTAATTGAAACAGTGGCTGCTTTCGTTGCGGCATAAGATGGCTTTGTATGAATTGTTTATTATATGAAGACTAATTGCTAATTGGCTAGATAAGGGAAAGTATATGTGTTATGCTAATATTTATTGATGTACGGTAGGGTCATCAGCTATCTGCGACTGTGACGGTTCTAAGAACAGTTGCTAACTAATGAAATGTACGTGACGTTCAAAATATGCAATTAGAATAAAACTAGTTCATCGAGCTTGGATGCTGTATGCAGTACCAAGTTTAGCAGATGAAGCAAGCGCAGCAACAGCGGAATTAACACTATAGTTCGTTTAACTTGACTGACAGATATTACGATTTAACTGCAACTATTGTAACAATCGTCACGCCACGGTCGTAGATAGTTAATAAGTCTGCTAGACTTGCCAGTTAACATCAAATACTGCTTAAGTACTATTTTCTCTTGATAAATGAGATTTTTCATAGGATCGGTCGATATCGTTCACAAGAAATCTCTATGAGTGGAATATATATAATATACTTGCATTTCTTGAAGCATATTGTGCATGTATGTTGTCATTGTCTTTGTGCAGGTGTTGGCGTGCGTGATGCAACCCTCACTTCTTGAAACCAGTGACTTCCCAGCCGACGTGAAGGAGAGGGCCCAGCAGATACTGTGCTCGTGTGGGTGAGTTGGGAACAGGTGTCTGTTTACTTTGGTGCTTATAATAGTATGGATCAGCAAGAGCAGTGATAGTCTAGCAGTTGATTAATTGTCTACCATGCTGGAGACTTAACTCCATACCGCCCTCACTTCCGACCTCAAACTCGTGAAAGGGCTCGGAAAAGTGGTCTGAATGGTGTATATTCCCATATACACCATTTAGACAGCTTTTCTGAGATCCCAATCTCGGCCAGCCAGTCTCTTTTAACCACCCTTTGTAAAGAGTAAACTAGACTTAATGTTTCAGCGGTCGTTCAGCGGGATCGTACACCATGTCGTACGGCATCGAGATGATCCGCCGGGAGGTGGCGGACTACATCCAGCGGCGCGACGGCCACCCCGCCGACTGGCAGAACATCTGCCTCACCGCCGGCGCCTCCACCGGCATCAAGAACGTGCTGCAGCTGCTCTGCAACACCGTGGACGGCAAGGAATCCGGTCAGTTTACACACCATAACGTTTGGTACGACGCCAGTAACAGTGAAATCTGCGCGTGCGATGTGTGATACCTTACTCGTTCCACGAGTCATTGTGATGTAACCACAGTTATTAGTGCATTTACTACAGGTTATTATTAGCTCGGCGATTAAAATAGCCAATCACCTAACGTTTATTTACAAAGAACGATAGTTATATCTGAGCCACACGTTATCGCATGATTGTTCGATAAGGAAGCCGTGAGTGGTGCTACAATTTCATTTATATCAGAATGTACTACTAGTACAATGTCTAGGACACCACGGGCTTAGTCGGCAGTCAGGTCCGTTATGAACCTCACCACCGAGAAGCCAAGCTAGTAAAAGGCACTTGAGAGCAATTTGTATCTTTTGAAAATTCATTCAAGATGCTTCGATGTTCTTACATTTACAAAGTAAATGCTAGAAGATAACCCTCTCAAGACTTGTTAAGACATTTAGATAGATTAGCTGCCTATTAGTTTGAACTACCTGGACACAAGCAACCTGCGCAGAATAATAAGTAGGTGTTATTGTCAACTCCGTACAGTTACGGTGTAGGTTATGTAAATCAGCATATCAGGAAAGGTTTACTGCTAATAGCAAAATAATATGGAAGAAAACTCATTGTTTCTTCTAGCGTTTGAATAATGTTCTCTTGTACTTATCCTGCCTTATCGGGGTTTAGCTTATATGTGTTCCTCTATGTCTGTCTTGGAGCTAATATTCTTATCAGCTATGTTATATTTCAACACTATCCATCCTTTTTTCGTTTCTTTCTATAAAAGACCCTACCCTTAAAATAAGAATGTTCAATAAATTATAAGACATTATTTTTACGCGGAAAATGAGAACACTCGGTCACAGCCAAGGTTACCGCGGAGATTACGAACATGTTTTACTTATAAACACGTTGTGGTATTAGTTCTGTGTTACATTATGTCATTCGTGATGAATGACGGGTACATCTATCAGTATGCACACAGGAAGAAAGGGGGACGGTGAATGATCGCCATAATATAATATATATCTATACATATAAATAAAATTGGAGTGTCTGTTTGTAATATTGAAATAACCGTTTTTTACTACATGCATATGAATATATATACGGTACATACACCAAAATAACATTTTTTACAATTTTTGTGTGTCTGTCTGTCTGTTTGTATAGGCTAATCTCTGAAATGGCTGGACCGATTTTGACGGGACTTTTATTGGCAGGTAGCTGATGTAATAAGGAGTAACTTAGGCTACCTTTATTTTAGAAAAAATCCTTTATTTTAGAAAAAAATAGGGTTAAGTGCATTTGGTCTCACTAACAAATACATTGTTAAGTTCCGACATCCACGCGAACGAAGTCGCGGGCACAGCTAGTATACAATATGTAATGTAGTACACACTGGTATCAGCAAAGAATAGGGTCACGCCTTCTCGTATTATCCATCTGTCTATTCACGTCCCACTGCTCATCTTTATACGCCACTTTTGCCGTTCCTGAGCTAATCTCATCTACTGTCGCTTCTATGTTGTCCGACCATCGTGCCCTGCTTTCCCTAGGCCACCACACGGATGTTGCCTTGGTCCACCTTCCGTCATCCCGCCTTGCCAGGTGTCCTGCCCATCTTCACTTTAGGGTCACATTTTCACGCCGAATCTCGAAGCTAGATACCCAATCTATCTCCAAGGGAGTCCAAATCTCTTATTAGCGTTATTGCGCTATTAAGCTACTGTCTTGTTTCGTTCTGGGCTATAAAACTTTACATTAATATTATTCCATGCGACTCAAGTCCACGTCGCAACCTGTTTGCACTAATAATATTCAAGGTCGAAATAATCACTGATATTCATTACGTCTCACTGCAGCAAATTTACAGGCTATATAGGAAATTAAAAAGCGTATCAACTGTTAATATTTACAATCGGAGAGAGGCAGGAGAATAATATTGTTTTATTTAGGATTCTAGGAATAACACCAAAATACTTTTATTAGTTACACTTTCTTTTGGCTCATCTTCATCGACCGGACGTAACTAATAATGGTCAGTCACACCGCACATGCAAAGGATATCCGCGTACGTTTCTTCTATGGCGGCAAGTTGTAGTTTTATATTTTTTGGTCACCCTCAATCCAATCTCTCTTGCTGGTCCTTCTCCGTGGAATGATTACCTGAACCAGCTAAACGATTTTTAAGTGCATTTATAAAGTCTGACTGTAGGTTGAATAGTAGTAGTGGTAATACCGTACACGGGCCAAAAGGTCCCAGTCCCACACGTCGAGCCGAGATGACGTTGATAGTTTGAGAGGAAGTGGTCACGAGCGAGCCACGTGTCGCGCACACATATATAACACTGTAGTTAAATATATTTTGGCAACTCTACACCGTCGGTAACCGGCTGATCTGACACATTCGCAAACAATCGCGACCTTGAGCGGTAAACGACCTCAAAACGACACTATCGCTCACTATCTATCCTCTGCATACGTTGCACGATTAGTTCGCTATCGGCTCTCGATAGTTATTGATAATGGATGCGATTGTTTATGTTGTGTATTATGATCGATTTCTTGGAAAAGTTTTGTAGTTCTTTACTTGAAATATGTATGTGTCAGTTTTGTTTCTATTTACTCATACATATTTATTAAAATTATGTTTGGATAGTCATTTGAGCGGTATGTGGTCTCGTTATATTCCCACATTACATGTAAATTAATGCAATGTGCCTTTCCCACGCCTAAAACCGTATCATAGACGTTTCAATTTAACTTAAATAAATAAATCTGAAATACCAGAGTAAGTTCTGCAAGTTACGTCAGTAGTAGCAAACTGTGTGTGAATACGGCTGTATTTACATAAGCACTATGTTTTGCATTGTTGCGACTTGTTTGTAAACACATTGCAACAGAAGTATAGTTATTGCTACCTGATGTTGACTGGTTCTTGAAATTCAAACATGGTGACTGTTTAGTGGTCGAGTTATATACTGACTATAATACTCTGCTGGTTTTTGTTATGTTATTCCACTTTAAAAACTTGATTAGGATTGACTGACAACGAACTTATTAGGACTTACTGTTACGTAACGTTGAAATGAGTAAAATTAAGTTACTAAATCATCATTAGCTTGCTGTTTTGGCGTCATCTGAAACGTCCACTCCGAAGACAGGCTAGAGGTTATATTCATCATTGATAGCGATATGCGGTTGTCTCACGATGTTTTTATTTACCGTTAGAGCATTGGTGCTGGATTATGGTCACGAATAAACTTGACCACCTAAGGGTGACCTTTACGAAATGCCTGTACCGTGACCGGCAACATGAATGAGAGTGCGGTCGGTATGTTTGCAGGCGTGATGATCCCGATCCCGCAGTACCCGCTGTACTCGGCGTCGCTGGCGGAGTATGGGCTGTGCCAGGTGGGCTACTACCTGAACGAGGACACCAACTGGGGGCTGGACGTGGACGAGCTGGAGCGCTCCCTCGCCGACGGCAGCAAGCAATGCGCCGTGCGGGCGCTCGTCGTCATCAACCCTGGGAACCCCACGGGACAGGTGACTGCTGCACATTGCTGTTACAGCTTACACCTACAGGCGGCTAAGTGGTTTTAGGCCCATAAAGAGATACAAAATCCCGAAATAATGTTGCTATTATTAATTAATACCATGGCTGTAAACATGCTAAAATTAACGAATAAAAAACTCACGACATCTCCAACCCTCAACTCTTGTCCTGCAACCTGTGAACCGCCATTTTGTATGTCCCAGGTGCTGACCCGCGAAAACATCGAGTCGGTCATCAAGTTCGCGCACAAACACTGCCTGTTCCTGTTCGCCGACGAAGTGTATCAGGACAACATATACACTGCGGGCAGCGAGTTCTTCTCCTTCAAGAAGGTGACACATTCGTTATCTGCTTCCTAAAACTCAAACTCAAACTCAAAACTTTTTTATTCGTGTAGGCCGTAAAAGGCACTTACAAATCGTTTAGCTGGTTCAAATTGTCATTCCATGGAGAAGAACCAGCAAGAAACTCCATGGTTACTCTTTTAAAATATGGTTTATGACATAGTACATGGAAGACGTGTAAGAACAATGTAGGTCAATGTCTGGACTGGCCTTTGGAAGAAAGTACCAGTGCCATGACAGACTTCAGCGGACCTGTCCCTACAGACAGTACGCATGCATCAGTAACCGTGGAGCTCTACACTATGTTAGGGAGTTCGACGACACGACGCACGACACCAACAGATCCGCGGTACATTCGAGAAGGCCCCATAGAATACTCAAACCGTCAGACAATAAGAATTATTTTTCTATCGCATGTATACCCTTCAATGTCCTTACATTCACAAGTAAAGTTTTATTTTATATTAGCTATTTGTGTACAAAATGAGAGATTAAAAATATTCCATTCAAAAAAAGAAAGTCTTGCTCGCACACATTATACACAAACGAAAAGGAAATGGTCGCCATTTAAAATTTTATTCATATTAAATAGCTTCAAATGTTAATATAAGATTTATTCAAACCAGCAGGCACATTTTATGCCAATATGCAAACAAGTGCTTATGTGGAACATCTAATATTATAATAGATTACAAGTCAATTATTTTCTGATAAGCGCTGAACTGTTTATCAATGACCGATTCTGATGGTATGTTTCTAAATATTAATGTGTTTTACGCAAGTTTTCTCCAATCCGTTCCGTTCTGAATCCTATTAATTGATAAGCAAATAGATTGAATACGATAATTATAAGTAAAATTAATGTCGTAGAACTGATCAACATAATAGTAAATATACATTAGATTTCTTATTTGTGTTGTTATTAAAAATAAACAATGTCAATGAATACAATTTCTACGATCTGGAAATTAAGATTTCTTTTGGTTTTACCACGTTTTATAGTTCTCTTCCCTAATATTTTCAGGAAGTATTAAAATATATGAGTAACAATATCAGTAGACAAAATAATTATTTGAAAAGCAAAGAAACATTTTAATTAATTATCGAATTAAAGTTGACGGTCTTACGAGGGCTTATGTTTATTTTTTTTATTTATTTGCCAAGGATATGGAACAGAAGTAGTTACAAATTTGTTATGCCATGTCATATAGAGATATTCCTTTTACCCTTGGGCTTCCGGGTCGGCAGATACTGTAACGTAACGCGATCTCACTACCCGCGTATGTTTTATTTATTTGATCAAGGTATAATGTAATATTTGTTGTACATGCAGGTGATGACGGAGATGGGTGCCCCGTACAACGAGATAGAGCTGGCGTCGTTCATGTCCATCAGCAAGGGATACATGGGCGAGTGCGGACTGCGGGGAGGATGGATGGAGCTGGTCAACATGGACCCTGAAGTGCAGGTCAACCTGTTCAAGGCCATCTCCGCGATGCTCTGCCCATCCACCGCTGGTCAGAGCGCGGTGTCTTGCGTGGTGAGTGAACATGGACCCCGACGTGCAGACCAACCTGTACAAGGCCATCTCCTCCATGCTCTGCTCCTTCAGCTCACACACAGGAGTATTTGGTGGGATTGGAAGCAGACTTCAATACAGTTAGGAAGAATATTGCTTGCTGATTAGTGTTCGACCGCAGGTTGATTTCTGGCTGAAGCTAAAGCCGAAGCCTATTAATCGGCCATCGCCACAACCTTCGGCCAAAGCCGAAGCCGAAGGTTTAAAAGCCCTAAGAATAGTGTCCGATCGAAGCTTCGGTTTCGGCCATATTCGGCCAAAAAAAAATACCTTCGGCGAAACCTTCAGCTTCGGCCAAAATGGGCTTAAGTTTTGGCCGAAGCCAAAGGTTTTTAGCGCCGAAATTGTTCGAACTCTTATGAATGAGCGAGAGCGCGAGGGACGTAGCGACGCGCGGTCGCACTACGTTGTGGACTTGTGTCGGCTGCACAGTGTGGAACATAACTCGAAAAGCGGACATCCCCTTTTATTTCTTTATTTGATATTGTAAACTATTTCACAAGTATGAGTAAAACTCCCGAAGATCAAATATATTTCGAACCTAAAATATGGACATTTTAAAACTTATTCAGATATTTTGTTTTTAGACGGGGTAGGCAAAAATATTTAAAAGCTCACTTCCAAATAATACCTATTGCATGTTGGTTTTGGTTCGTCATCGTCATGTCGATTAAATAATGATGTACTGATATGATGATGATATTTGAGGTGGCATATCTATATGATTTGCCACCTCAAATATCTATAGATTGACTGATTTCATAAACATATCAATTTGCAGATATTCAAAGTGGCCTTTCAGCGTGTTTGTCTGATGTTCTGTATTTGCAAAATTAAATAATAACAGCAAAAAAGTTGGTGGTGTGGTGTGGTGTGAGTATACGGAACGATAAAGTTACTTTAGGAAACTTTTCATTCGTATATGCAAGGGAAACAGTACAATTGACTCCTGTGTATGCAAACCGTCAGCCAATAATATGAATAATATTGTTGATTGATTGACTTTATCTTTAGTTTGTATTTATTGCAAATCTGGTGTACAACGGACTTTCGCGATCACATGTTTAGTTTATTTTTTTCACCGAAATATTGTTTTAAAATACAAATCTTAAATAGCTTCTCTCACAAAACGAGTCAGACAAACAATAACAATGGCGACTAAGAACTCGCGTTAGTATAAAAAATAATACGACAAAAAAGTAATGGTGCTTTACTGTTCTAATAAAATCATAAGATGATACTTTTTAAAATAGTTACGTAGCCAACTACGGTTCGGAAGACTTCGGCAACTGTCGTAATTCGTCGTGTGAATGTAAAAAAGACAGTGTCTACTTTGGCGTTTGTGTGCATAATTTGTGACATTATGTGCCAAGTATTTATAGGAACGCACACTCCATTATATTCGCATAACGAATTCAGACACGAATATTTTGTATCTTAGCCGTTAGGCGCCCAGCGGCGCAAAGCATTCTTGCGTCGAAATGTACGAACAAGCAGGCATGTGGCAGATGACACTTCATGATACCACAACTTCATGATGTTTATTGATAGTAATAATTACTCGTAGATATAAATAAAACAAGATAATAAATATTTATCTTAGTTATGTAAGGTAGGCGGTGTCTTTTTGTCTTTATGAACCGCACGCCACTGTCTGTCAACCTATTGCATGGGGCATTTACGCGGCGTACGCCAGTAAAGTTTCCAGTCGGCATGATTTTTTCAGACATCTTCAACAATCATCGTCATATTTGAGACAATTTACACAAAATCTTAATAAATTGTACACCTAAATCTTCCTCATGAATCACTCCGTACACCGTGAAACCGTATGAAAATCCGTTCAGTAGTTTTCGAGTTTATCGCGTTCAAACAGACGTATTTTGAAAGAAAGGTATTTTGATCTGATTAATCTCATTTTGGTTTTCATTGTTCTAATCGTTCTTCATGTTGTATTTGGATGTTATTTCTAGTTAATCATGTTCTTTGCAATTATATGGATGACCTAAAGATTATCAAAACCAAATCTCTGGGAGTAATATGCTTCAAAATGTTTTTCGGAATTCTCGGATTTTAGGGTTTAAACCACCGGCTTCGGTTTCGGCCGAAGATTTTGGCGATAGCCGATTAATCGGCTTCGGCTGCGGCCAAAAATCAACCTTCCATCGGACACTACCTAAGAAATTCAGTTCATAATTGAATTCGAATTTTTTTTTGTGCTTCTCACTAGTTAAGTCTTCTCTAGTTCTCAATCGTATAAGAATTATCCCAAATTTCGTCCCATTTTGGCCGAAACCGAAGGATTCTAAAAAGCGCCTTTTTTGGTCGAAGATGGCCGAAGCCGAAGCTTCGATCAGACATTACTACTGATACACTCAGCGAATAGATTAGTGATCGCAGAAAAACATCCTTTATTTGACCTCCCGCCCAACACTCATATGCAACTTATGATTACATTATCATTCTGCCGTCTGTCGCATGTGAGTGTAATGTTTCACAGATGAAGAGGGGTTTGGTACCCCTTTCTCCGAGTATCTAATCCCTAGTAATAAAATGCTACATGATGTTCCAGGCGCATCCCCCCGCAGAATGTGACCCGTCCTACGAACTGTGGCTGAAGGAGAAGACAGCCGTGCTGGACTCGCTCAACATGCGCGCCAAGATGATCGTGGAAATATTCAACAAGATGCCAGGCTTCAAGTGCAACATCGTGCAGGTCAGTGCTGACTGCAGTAATATTTTAAAAATAATTGCATGTGATCGATATTGATTTTCTTCTAACTACGATTCCTCAAACTTACATGAGTGTACAAGTTAATAACTGTCCATATAAAAAGAGGAAATAATGTTCATAATCAACATGATATATACCTAATTAATCTAATAAATAGGAAAATTGTTTTTCACAATTCACGCAAAATCTGCTAATCTGAGGATCTGTTAATCTATTGCGATTTTTTGAAATTCACAATAGAAACTCGGAGTCTGCTTACCCCCTATACAGTGCCACTTTGCTTAACCCTTCGGGAACACAAGCGTGATGTTATGATGCTATTGGTTCGGTCCATAGAAGTAAAATAGTCATATTAATATTCTAGGGCGCTATGTACGCGTTCCCCAGAATTGAGATGCCCCAGAAGGCCATCGAGGCAGCCAAGAAGGAAAACAAAACACCCGACGTGTTCTACGCCTTCAAACTGCTGGAAGAGACCGGTAAGTCCAACCGTCCACTCCTGGATATAACTATTATACTATAAAAAGACAGAGGTTTTCAACATCAAGCTGGGTGTTTGCGAAAAGTTGAGAGGCTGGAAAGATCTTTAGGGAGTACTTGAGGGTTTTTTTTAATTGGAAATTTGACTTGGGCTACACGGCCAAGAGCGTGTGTACCCTGGGCTGGTGTGAGTGAGTGTCTCGTGTGTGCAGGCATCTGCATCGTGCCGGGCACAGGCTTCGGGCAGCGTGACGGCACGCACCACTTCCGCACCACCATCCTGCCGCAGCCGGACCTGCTCAAGGAAATGCTCGACATCTTCCAGAAGTTCCAGGCCAAGTTCACCAAGGAGTACTCGTAAACCTCTTCAGCACACCGCGTAAGGTGTACTGTCGCCTGTCGGGCGGTAGTATGCTACCACTACTTGTATTAGGTTATTGTGATCAGTTTGTAGCTGCGAAGTAGAATACAGTAAGTTAGGCGCAAGTGTTTGTACATTTTGTTAGTTTCTCCTTTCCGCTTATATAGCAAATATGACTAAAATAAGAAATCCCCCAAAGCATGTACATACATCATTTGGTAAACTATCAAGAGGCATCTTTGCATCATTAGACGGCTTTGTAGTCTAACATCCTTATAAACCTCTAATAATTAAAGGCAAAACTTAAAACTCTGTTTGTTGTATGTCTATCTACAGTATCGTATTTAGGTTATGTAATCGTGACGAGCGTATTGTTTAGACTAGTTTATTATATTATTTCGCAGCTTCAAACTACTAGAAAATTGTCACTACATTTGTGCACGCGTAAGATGTTGTTCCAACTAGAACATTGTATGTGTGTTAGTCAAATTGCCGCGAGATTATTGTCTACAGCCTTAGCAACTGAACTTAGGCTGTGACCAGAAATTACTCTCATCTAGAAACAACCGTGCAAGCCTTCTCTCAGCTGATCAAAGATAGCTGAAACGCAATTCTCAACTCACGTTGTCGGTAGTTTTGGCCGACAATGTAAATACATATAATTTTATATCCAGTTATGTTTTTCACAAATACATTTTACTACATAGTAAATTCGGTAATCGAGAGTCATGGTTGGATGTAGTCACACTATCCTGGTTCCTAAACTAGAGCAGCAATGAACTAAGTATAACATCACTGGTTATAAATATAATAATTATGTGCCATTTTGGGACTAGTCTAACTCAAGTGATTCAATTACGTTTCATGCTATAAATCAAGTTTGTGTATAGCACTCAACAGTCAATCTACTTCTATGTTTATATCACTTATCTGTGTTGCTTTTAGTCCCAAATTATTTGTATAATTTTTCTGTATCATATAGTATTTTAGTACAACTGTATTTTTCTAATTTTCTTGTATTATGCTATTGTAAATCGATCTGCGGCAGTGAAATATCATTATTATTCGCCTCTGATTATTTTAATAAGTATTTGGTCAGATATTTCCGTGGCGCGGGCGCTATAGATATCAATATTGTTCGGATCCCAATAATTATTAACTGTGGTCACCCAGACTGGTGTAAGGTTCCATATGTTGGACATTATTAAGTTCTCGTCATAAGTAATCTTTGTTTGAGGAGATAGGGATATTAGAAGTAATAATTTAAAGTATTTCCCGAACATGTCAGGCATTTAATGCTAGCTAGTGTAGCGGCCAGGCCCGCGTCGCTTCTTGTACAAACGTGTAAAGTAATATGTTTCATATTTTTCTATTTTCTCGTGTCTAGTGCATCTATTTTCAGCCGCAACATTTTCTCTAGTTTTAAATCTAAAACATAAATCAAGGACGCATTTTTTTATTGTTTGATATATTTAAGCTTTATTGTTTATTTTTATATTTTTCACTATTTATTATATTAAATAATAAATTATTATCCCTTTTACAAATAAACGCTTTATGAAGTTATATCATGAATAACGGCATTTTAAATATATTTTTTGACGTATAAACTCGATAACTTCATTCAGCGTTTATTTGTAGAGTGGTATGAGTTGAAAGTATTTTCAAAGTCGGCTAATAAAGACAATAATAATAACAGCATCCATCTATACTAACTTAAGTTTTTGAAATCAAATGTGGATTGTTGTTATGTTCTCAACAAATTGTTTTTGGTGCAATAATGGTATAGTGACATTCCGTGTAGGAATACAGCGAGGTCAAGTTATGAGATATTGTTATTACAATAGCTAAGTTGTTAACACGTTGTTGGAAATCAAATAGTGTAAACATTTATTGTTGTTTTATTATACCCCATTACAAGTAATTCAAGACCTGTCCCGACTGCCGCAACCAACCCACTCCAGCTGCTCTGTTGTCAACCGAGTTTACGATTATTTCGGGGTGGTGTTACAATGTGTAACAATTTAGAAATAGGTACTTGTATCATAAAGATATATAATTAGCAGTCAGCAGTCATTTTTTGGATGGTGTTCCATAAAATTGATGTAAATTCTACATTTGAATATTGTGCGCAGAAAGCTTGTTCGATATTTGAACACCCCATCTTTTGCCTGTCAGAACACATTGTCCTTTGAGAACATAAATGCGTTGTCTTGCTCCCACGTTCGGTTTCATATACGATTACTGACCACGGAGTAAATACGAAGAGATGTTGTCATTCGATTTCCCTATGAAACATTGTGTGACATTTTGCGGGTGAGGGGGTGTTAGATCCCGCCCACTTCTTTATTTTCCATCTGCCGGTCTATAGCGAAACTACTCGCTCGTTCTGTCGATTTTACTTTGTAGTTATATAACTATCTCACGCTAGATGTCACTAAGTGCAAGATGCAACAGGGTCGTACTCATAATTGTCGTACCAAGGAGTAAACTGTTTTTTTTTAAATTAATTTTGCGAACCATCTTGATACGTTTTTTTTATTGAAATAGTGATAATATTATGAAAAAAAAAAAGTTAGAATAAAAAGTTTTTTGATGAATGACGAATGAAGATTATTAATTTTTCTCTTATTTTTAAATGCATTATTTTGTTAAAAAGACTTATCAACATTGTTTACAAAGCTAGTACTTTTAGAAAAAAACACTTCCCGTTTACGTGACAATCCATCCGAACCATTAATGTCAAGTAAATAAAATTTCAGAGGCAGAATAAATTATAGACAAATTATAACGAAAAAATTAATAAACTAGGTGGGCTTTAAGTACTTTAAATTAAGTAAACAACAACACCATACTAGTTGTCTTACGGAGGGAAAGTACTTTAAATAAATTATTGTAGATAGAATATTTAATTTATATTTTTATGTGTATTTAATGTTTTAAGTACTTTCTATTTATGAGACAGCCACGGAACATTCGTTAAAATAATTGTATTCTAATTACGGCCCTGTCTTTTTGTTATCTTTATGTTTGTTGTTCATAGTTGACGATAGATGGCGGCCTGTTTAAAATATGATATAAAATCTACAAAAATAATATTTAAGCTATTAAAGGCTTAAAAATTTAAATTATTAAAAATATTTAGGAATGAATGTTGGACAAATTTCAGTACATATGATTATTAAAATATTTTTTTATTTTTTATTTATTTATTAATTTCAGACAACAATATAGTCCATTGTGTTAGTAAAATAGCTTACAAATAGTGTTAGAAATACACAAAAAAAAAGTTAAAAAGTTAGAGAGAACGATAAAGCAAGAAAAGAGTTACTTGACCATTCTCCCCACATAGTGCCTCAGGAAGTAAGGAGTAAGGACTCTCCACCACTGTTTTCAGGATGCTATTGTTGCTGACCCGCGTTCTACGCATACTTATACTTAATACTGAGCTCTATGTACCTAAATATTTTTAGTTCCCATGACACAAAATGTCGACATCTAATGTCGGGTAGAGAATTATATTTGGAAACGCCCTCGCTAAGAGATTTTTCTAGAACTATTTTAATAAATTACGAATAAAATTACTTACAAATGAAATATGATGCCATCCATAGCATCGGAACGTCTATCCGAGTAGTTTTACAAGATAAAACACACTTCATTCTATTTTTTCTTCTAGCGCGAATATATCGTAAAATGGGAACGTTTACAAAGTTGTGCACAGGACGAACGCCAACAATACACTGACTAAGGCCACGCCTACGTGATGACGTCAGGACCTAGTTGGAATCACAGTGCACAGTTGCTTAGGCCGTCTTCTCTTTGTATTTACTCCGTGGTACTGACCACCGACAATCGCATCTCTTGCTTGAACTTTCTAGAAAGGGGCCGTCCATTAATCACGTGACGCTCGAAAGGGGGGAGGGGTCCGGCAAAAATCACGAAATATCACGAGAGGGAGGGGGGTGTAGTAAGATAATAGCACGTGTACCTATCTATTTTTCACTTGCTAATCCGTGGTCCGAGGACAATGTACAATGGGCGACATTGGCGGTAGTACATTTTGCTAACAAAATTCTTTGCACGGTTCGCGATGAACTAACCACGCCTATATTTTGCTTCCGCCAATGAGAGCAGATATAAGTATACCTGTGATAAGAGCGGCAACAGCGCAGTGTCATATTACGACAAGATCTTTTGGCGCAATTAATGCTGAATAAAAACGATCACCGGACACACAGTCACAGTCGCCCTTCCATAATTATTTATTAAATTATTAATCACAATCACTCTATTTAATGTATTCTAACGTCCAATGTAAACGTCGAATTTCGCACAATTCAGTTAACTGTTCACTAAAACTACCTATTATACGTTACCTGTCCTGCCCCTATAAAAATAAAGCGTCCAATTTCGCAAAATCACAGTAAAGGCGGTGAAACTCCTGCGCTTCCGAAATTGTAAAATAATGACGCTTGCAACGTCACAGGACCGCGGCGACACACTGACCTACATATGTAGGCTTAACGGGGGCAGTCGCAGGGATTCGAAAATAAAGTCACAATATATTTTTGAAAATTTAATATATGTTTATAAAAATATTTCGAACTTTGTCAAACTGTCTGATACTCATTCTTTGAACACTAGGAATAAACACAACCTTGCTGTACATGCTACGCGCCTCCACAGAATAAGCAACTCGTTCATGGGACAATGTATACGCTTTTACAATAAGCTTCCCAATGATATACGTAATTTAACATTAAAGAAGTTCAAAATTGTAATTAAATCTAAACTTTGTAAAAAAGGATACTATAAAATTTCGGACTATTTAGATGACAAAAACGCTTGGGATTGAGCCGCTCTTTAGCCTTCCTTTTTTTTTTATATACAAATTTTGCCATTAATTATTATATTATTTACTTCATTATTTTGTTATTGTAATGTCGTTTAAATTGAAATTATTTCTTATATATAACCGCTATACATTGTAAATGTGAGTGAGATCTAGGCTGAGCGCTCTTCATTTCATTAATTCTCACGATAACTGATGCATGCTTGCACTCTGTTGCGACAGGTTAGCTCAAATAGTTATGGCACTTTCTTCAAAAGGCTATTCCACCCTATATTTGTCTCACATAAACCTTTACATCAATACAATCTGTCTGGACTTTAAAATAGACTTTGACCCCTGAGTTTGTTTCGGCGTTTCTTCTCAGGGATAGTCATAGGAAATGCCGACGCCATCTAGTTTAAAAAAGACGTGTAAAAGTGATTGAAAAATCCTAATTGCAAAATAAATAATTTCATTTCATTTCATTTCATTTCATTTCATTTCAAAGTGAAATAGAAACAAACAAACTTAGATTTGTTTCTTTCGCACATACTTAATCTTCCATTGACGTAAGAGTACGTAATATGAAGTAATAACTTCCGCATGCATTATTTATTTTCGTATCTAATTCTGATGACACGCTTTGACTTTTATGGCTCAAGCATAAAGTATATCTGACAAATGACTATATGTATCACTGTTTTCCCTTACATATATTACAGTTTTAAAATAGGTATGTCAATTACTTAAGATTTTAACAACAAAAATAAATATAAATAAATAACACCATTTTTATATTAATATCAGACTGAGCCACAGCGAAGTTTGGCCAGGTTTAGCTAGTATTATTATAATCCAAATTATTTGAAAATAATCGCAAACGAAACTGTCTTAGTATATTTATTTTTTACCGCTGTAAGTAAAATATTTGTTTGAAATATTATACTTACGAGTATATCATTTGAGTAGATTCATCGAGACAAATGAATCGAACAGTAATATTTATTGTTACATGTATAATATGTTTATGGAATGGTATAATGCATTTTAGAAGTTTTGAAGCCAAATCAGTCGCTGTCGATTTACATAAGTGAAACATGCTATTGAATTTTTTGTAATTTATAATGTACTAGCTGTGTCCGCGACTTCGTTCGCGTGGATGTTGGAACTTAACAATGTATTTTTTAGTCCGAAACGCCAAAAAAAAAAAAAAAATTATAAAAGTTACGTGAAGTTAAGAAGACCAAATGCACTTAACCCTATTTTTTTTCCAAATTATAGAATTTTTCTAAAATAAAAGTAGCCTAAGTTACTCCTTATTACATCAGCTATCTGCCAATAAAAGTCCCGTCAAAATCGGTCCAGCCATTTCAGAGATTAGCCTATACAAACAGACAGACAGACATAAATTGTAAAAAATGTTATTTTGGTGTATGTACCGTATATATATTCATATGCATGTAGTAAAAAACGGTTATTTCAATATTACAAACAGACACTCGAGTTTTATTTATATGTATAGATGTATAGATATAGTTTTATCAACACAAAGTACTAAGTCGATTTTTATTATTTTGTTTCTAAAATACATTCTCAACTTCTCCATTATCAAATCTAAAATTCTCAAATTTCAAATTCTCAATCTCTCAAATCTCAAATTTCTCAAATTTCTCAAATTTCAACTTCTCAAAACTCAAGTTGTTGAACTTATCGAACGCTGGCAGCGAAACGGGTGGGCATCGGGCGTGTGATGCCAGAATTTCCTTTAATGAGACTCCAAGATTATTGTGATTTAGTTTAATGGCTGACTTTACAATAATAATCGAATTGAGCTCTAATGAATCGACGCACAACTATGTCTATCGGTGTCGTCGACTGAACTTCCGAACAGTGGGGCCACCGCTCACTCCCTCCAGGCACCCCGCGCGCGCCGATGCTACCGCTCTCTCGCCGTATGCGCGTGTGTGCAGCGTCCCCGCGCGCGCACACATGCAAGGCGTCAACAAGTTGCCCCCCTCGGCAAGGGACTGTGGCCTGTGGACTCATCAGGCCGATCTTCAACTGGTAGCGGGCACAGTCGATTGAATGCACGCCGAAGAGTGCCCGATGTTTTCTTCACGTCTGCTACCCTAGTCACACCGTCGGTGCCTGGATACACGCTGGTTACTCGCCCGAGCAGCCATCTGTTTGGCGGCAGTCGATCATCCTTGACTAGCACCATCTCTCCAAGTCGTAGGTCTCTTCCCTCTTTGCACCATTTCTGCCTTTTTTGCAGCTCTGTAATGTACTCTTTGTAAAATCTATCCCAGAAATAGGTCTTCAATTGTTGAGTTCTCATGTATCCTGAGAAAGTGCTCAACCTTGTAGTATCTTGTGCCTGAGGAGAGGGTAAAACAGTTAATGTTCGTCCAAGAAGGAAGTGTGACGGTGTGAGGGCTACTAGGTCTGAAGGATCAGAAGATAAAGGAGTTAGAGGCCTTGAGTTCAAGATAGCCTCTATCTGAGTAAGTACTGTGTTCATCTCTTCGTAAGTAAGGTTTGCAAGACCGAGTATACGTTTCAAGTGATGCTTAACTGACTTCACGGCACCCTCAGCTAAGCCATTAAAGTGTGGGCTATATGCTGGTGAGAATTTAAAGTTTATTGATAAATTTGAAGCATGTGCACTTAAATAGTTTGCATTTAATTTTAAAAACCTAGCCAATTCATTACATGCCCCTGTGAAACATGTACCATTGTCCGAGAAGATGCTGACAGGTTTTCCTCTGCGGGCAATAAATCTGTTTAATGCAGAAATAAAGGTTTCAGAGCTGAGATCTGTGACAAGCTCTATGTGTACTGCTCTTACAGCCAAGCACACAAAAATGCAAATATATGCCTTAATCAAATTACTACCTCTACCCTTTCGGTTCAAAATCATCACTGGTCCTGCATAATCTACTGCTGTGTTTATAAATGGATAATCAGCATGTAGGCGCTGCTCAGGAAGGTATCCCATTATTGGTTGTGTGACTCTTCCTGAAAAACGGCAACATGTGACACAGCTATGTACGGTTTTCCTAGAAAGATTTCTACCGTTTAATGCCCAAAATTTATGACGAATGTTTGACAGTAGTAGTTGTGGACCAGCATGCATGAGTAATTTGTGATAATATTTAAAAATAAGTACTGTGATGTGGTTAGATGCATGTAGCAATATGGGATGTTTGGTATCATACCTATAATGTGAATTAGAGAGCCTACCTCCCACTCTAATAAGACCATCAGAATGTAAAAATGGATTCAAATTAGTTAATTTACTTTTTAAAGGCAATTGTTGTTTATTA
The DNA here is from genome assembly GCA_947562105.1 of Shargacucullia verbasci. Classification (NCBI taxonomy): domain Eukaryota; kingdom Metazoa; phylum Arthropoda; class Insecta; order Lepidoptera; family Noctuidae; genus Shargacucullia; species Shargacucullia verbasci. Next base: position 14,138,800 of record OX387293.1, read on the forward strand.
TTTAATAACCTATACTCCTGATGAAATGATTCTTGCTGTGAAATTCTACATAATGTAATTAAAGACTAATTAAGTTCATGTAAAGTTAAAAACCTTATACATTTATTTTGTGAATAACGACAATTATGTATAAATCTCAATATATAGGCTGTAATGCGCTGTAATTTACTAAAGTCGGAAAATCGGTTCACGAATTCGACTGATTGTGGCTAGAGATATTTAAATGACTTTGAACCTTAAATTCCGGTAAGTCATCTTCCTTAATGTTTGTTGGTGGCCCAGGCCAGTTAGACTCTGGTTCTGTCAAGAATGCTGGTCCTAACCACCACAAGCTATTGGATTACAGATGGCGAGCATCTGCGCCGCCCGACCCTATATCAGCAGGGTTCAACTTTGTGGGTACATAACGCCAAGTACCTGGTTCTGTAAGAGATTTCAGTTCATGAATTCTGTTATAAACATATGATTTTAATAGATTGGTCTTGGAAGTATTGATCCAAGCTAATACAATGGTCGAGTCACACCAGTAAGTACAACTGTGAAGTCCTATTAACGAAGACTACCTTATCGGCTAAACGAGCTGCTAATAGAGCTCCACTCAATTCCAACCGTGGCACTGTCATTGGTTTCAGTGGAGCTACACGGCTCTTTGCAGTCACTAACTTTACTGTTATTTCATTACCTTGGGACACAGACCGTAGATAAATACAAGCACTGTAAGCTAGTGTTGATGCGTCGCTAAAGGCATGCAGTTCACACATGACAGGATAGTCACAGGTGACATGTCTCGGTATTTATATTTTTCTAATATTACCTAATGATTTGATAAAGTTACATCAGGCTGCTTGAGTCTCACTAGAAACATTTTCATCCCATGTAATTTTTAATGCCCATAAAATTCTCAAATTTCAGCATCTCAAATCTCAAATCACTCAAATTATCAAATCACTCAAAATTCTCAAATTTCTATTACTCAAATCATTCAAATATCTATTCCTCAAATCTCTCAAATTTCAACATCTCAAATCTCAATTCACTCAAATTCTCAAATCACTCAAAATTCTCAAATTTCGACATCTCAAATCTCAAATTCTCAAATCACTCAAATTCTCAAATCACTCAAATTCTCAAATCACTCAAATTCTCAAATCACTAAAAATTCTCAAATCACTCAAAATTCTCAAATATCAGCATCTCAAATCACTCAAATTCTCAAATCACTCAAAATTCTCAAATTTCTATTACTCAAATCACTAAAATATCTATTCTTCAAATCACTCAAATTTCAACATCTCAAATCTCAAATCACTCAAATTCTCAAATCACTCAAATATCTAAAATTTCAACATCTCAAATCTCAAATTCTCAAATCCCTCAAATTCTTAAATCACTCAAATTCTCAAATCACTCAAAATTCTCAAATTATAGCATCTCAAATCTCAAATCACTGAAAATTCTCAAATATCTATTCCTCAAATCACTCAAATCTCTCAAATTTCAACATCTCAAATATCAAATTCTCAAATCACTCAAATTCTCAAATCACTCAAAATTCTCAAATATCTGTTCCTCAAATCACTCAAATTTCAACATCTCAAATCTCAAATTCTCAAACTCTCAAATCTCAAATTCTCAAATCACTCAAAATTCTCAAATTTCAGCATCTCAAATCTCAAATCACTCAAAATTCTCAAATATCTATTCCTCAAATCTCTCAAATCTCTCAAATATCAACATCTCAAATCTCAAATCATTCAAATTCTCAAATCACAAAAAATTCTCAAATATCTGTTCCTCAAATCACTCAAAATTCTGAAATATCTGTTCCTCAAATCACTCAAAATTCTCAAATATCTGTTCCTCAAATAACTCAAATCTCTCAAATTTCAACATCTCAATTCTCAAATTCTCAAACCACTCAAACTCTCAATTCTCAAATCACTCAAATTCTCAAATCACTCAAATTCTCAAAACACTCAAAATTCTCAAATTTCAGCATCTCAATTCTCAAATCACTCAAAATTCTCAAATATCTGTTCCTCAAATCACTCAAATCTCTCAAATTTCAACTCTCAAATCACTCAAATTCTCAAATCACTAAAAATTCTCTAATATCTGTTCCTCAAATCACTCAAATTTTCAAATCACTCAAATTCTCAAATCACTCAAATTCTCAAATCACTCAAATTCTCAAATCACTCAAAATTCTCAAATTTCAGCATCTCAAATCTCAAATCACTCAAATTCTCAAATCACTCAAAATTCTGAAATATCTATTCCTCAAATCACTCAAAATTCTCAAATATCTATTCCTCAAATTCTCAAATATCTATTCCTCAAATTCTCAAATATCTATTCAAATCTATTAAATCACTCAAATCTCTCAAATCACTCAAATTCTCAAATCACTCAAAATTCTCAAATATCTGTTCCTCAAATCACTCAAATCTCTCAAATTTCAACTCTCAAATCACTCAAATTCTCAAATCACTAAAAATTCTCTAATATCTGTTCCTCAAATCACTCAAATTTTCAAATCACTCAAATTCTCAAATCACTCAAATTCTCAAATCACTCAAAATTCTCAAATTTCAGCATCTCAAATCTCAAATCACTCAAATTCTCAAATCACTCAAAATTCTGAAATATCTATTCCTCAAATCACTCAAAATTCTCAAATATCTATTCCTCAAATTCTCAAATATCTATTCCTCAAATTCTCAAATATCTATTCAAATCTATTAAATCACTCAAATCTCTCAAATCACTCAAATTCTCAAATCACTCAAAATTCTCAAATCACTCAAAATTCTCAAATATCTATTCCTCAAATCACTCAAATCTCTCAAATTTCAACATCTCAAATTCTCAAATCACTCAAATTCTCAAAGCACTCAAAATTCTCAAATCACTCAAAATTCTCAAATATCTGTTCCTCAAATCACTCAAATTCTCAAATCACTCAAATTCTCAAATCACTCAAAATTCTCAAATATCTATTCCTCAAGTCACTCAAATTCTCAAATCACTCAAAATTCTCAAATATCTATTCATCAAATCACTCAAATCTCTCAAATCTCAAATTCTCAAATCTCAAATTCTCAAATCACTCAAAATTCTCAAATATCTATTCCTCAAATCACTCAAATTCTCAAATCACTCAAAATTCTCAAATTTCAGCATCTCTAATCTCAAATCACTCAAAATTCTCAAATCACTCAAAATTCTCAAATTTCAGCTTCTCAAATCTCAAATTACACAAATTCTCAAATCACTCAAACTCTCAAATTTCAACATCTCAAATCTCAAATTCTCAAATCACTCAAACTCTCAAATCTCAAATTCTCAAATCACTCAAAATTCTCAAATTTCAGCATCTCAAATTCTCAAATCACTCAAACTCTCAAATTCTCAAATCACTCAAAATTCTCAAATCACTCAAATCTCTCAAATATCAACATCTCAAATATCAAATTCTCCAATCACACAAATTCTCAAATCACTCCAAATTCTCAAATCACTCAAATTCTCAAATCACTCAAAATTCTCAAATATCTATTCCTCAAATCACTCAAATCTCTCAAATTTCAACATCTCAAACTCTCAAATCACTCAAATTCTTAAATCACTCAAATTCTCAAATCACTCAAATTTCAACATCTTAAATCTCAAATCACTCAAATTCTCAAATCACTCAAAATTATCAAATATCTATTCCTCAAATCACTCAAATCCCTCAAATTTCAACATCTCAAATCTCAAATCACTCAAATTCTCAAATCACTCAAAATTCTCAAATCACTCAAATTCTCAAATCACTCAAAATTCTCAAATCACTCAAGCTCTCAAATCTCAAATTCTCAAATCACTCAAAATTCTCAAATTTCTGCATCTCAAATCTCAAATTCTCAAATCACTCAAACTCTCAAATTCTCAAATCACTCAAAATTCTCAAATCACTCAAATCTCTCAAACATCAACATCTCAAATATCAAATTCTCAAATCACTCCAAATTCTCAAATCACTCAAATTCTCAAATCACTCAAATCTCTCAAACATCAACATCTCAAATATTAAATTCTCAAATCACACAAATTCTCAAAACACTCCAAATTCTCAAATCACTCAAATTCTCAAATCACTCAAAATTTTCAAATATCTATTCCTCAAATCACTCAAATCTCTCAAATTTCAACATCTCAAATTCTCAAATCACTCAAATTCTCAAATCACTCAAATTCTCAAATTACTCAAAATTCTCAAATATCTGTTCCTCAAATCACTCAAATTTCAACATCTCAAATCTCAAATTCTCAAATCACTCAAACTCTCAAATCTCAAATTCTCAAATCACTCAAATTCTCAAATCACTCAAAAATCTGTTCCTCAAATCATTCAAATCTCTCAAATTTCAACATCTCAAATCTCAAATCACTCAAAATTCTCAAATTTCAGCATCTCAAATCGCAAATCACTCAAATTCTCAAATCTCAAATTCTCATATCACTCAAATTCTTAAATCACTCAAATTTTCAAATCACTCAAATTCTCAAATCACTCAAAATTCTCAAATTTCAGCTTCTCAAATCTCAAATTACACAAATTCTCAAATCACTCAAAATTCTCAAATCACTCAAACTCTCAAATTTCAACATCTCAAATCTCAAATTCTCAAATCACTCAAACTCTCAAATCTCAAATTCTCAAATCACTCAAAATTCTCAAATTTCAGCATCTCAAATTCTCAAATCACTCAAACTCTCAAATTCTCAAATCACTCAAATCTCTCAAATATCAACATCTCAAATATCAAATTCTCCAATCACACAAATTCTCAAATCACTCCAAATTCTCAAATCACTCAAATTCTCAAATCACTCAAAATTCTCAAATATCTATTCCTCAAATCACTCAAATCTCTCAAATTTCAGCATCTCAAATTCTCAAATCACTCAAACTCTCAAATTCTCAAATCACTCAAAATTCTCAAATATCAACATCTCAAATATCAAATTCTCCAATCACACAAATTCTCAAATCACTCCAAATTCTCAAATCACTCAAATTCTCAAATCACTCAAAATTCTCAAATATCTATTCCTCAAATCACTCAAATCTCTCAAACTTCAACATCTCAAATTCTCAAATCACTCAAATTTCAACATCTTAAATCTCAAATCACTCAAATTCTCAAATCCTTCAAAATTATCAAATATCTATTCCTCAAATCACTCAAATCACTCAAATTTCAACATCTCAAATCTCAAATATCAAATTCTCAAATCACACAAATTCTCAAAACACTCCAAATTCTCAAATCACTCAAATTCTCAAATCACTCAAAATTCTCAAATATCTATTCCTCAAATCACTCAAATCTCTCAAATTTCAACATCTCAAATTCTCAAATCACTCAAATTCTCAAATAACTCAAATTCTCAAATCACTCAAAATTATCAAATATCTATTCCTCAAATCACTCAAATTTCAAATTTCAACATCTCAAATTCTTAAATCACTCAAATTCTCAAATCACTCAAATTCTCAAATCACTCAAATTCTCAAATCACTCAAATTCTCAAATCACTCAAATTCTCAAATCACTCAAAATTCTCAAATTTCAGCATCTCAAATCTCAAATCACTCAAATTCTCAAATCACTCAAAATTATCAAATATCTATTCCTCAAATCTCAAATTTCAACATCTCAAATATCTATTCCTCAAATCACTCAAACTCTCAAATCTCAAATTCTCAAATCACTCAAAATTCTCAAATCACTCAAAATTCTCAAATTCTCAAATCACTCAAAATTCTCAAATTTCAACATCTCAAATATCAAATTCAAAAATCACTCAAAATTCTCAAATATCTGTTCCTCAAATCACTCAAATCTCTCAAATTTCAGAATCTCAAATCTCAAATCACTCAAATTGTCAAATATCTATTCCTCAAATTCTCAAATATCTATTCCTCAAATCATTCAAATGTCTCAAATTTCAAATTCTCAAGTCACTCAAAATTCTCAAATTTCAGCATCTCAAATTCTCAAATCACTCAAATTCTCAAATCACTCAAATTCTCAAATCACTCAAAATTCTCAAATTTCAGCATCTCTAATCTCAAATCACTCAAAATTCTCAAATTTCAGCTTCTCAAATCTCAAATCACACAAATTCTCAAATCACTCAAAATTCTCAAATCACTCAGACTCTCAAATTTCAACATCTCAAATCTCAAATTCTCAAATCACTCAAACTCTCAAATCTCAAATTCTCAATTCACTCAAAATTCTCAAATCACTCAAATCTCTCAAATATCAACATCTCAAATATCAAATTCTCCAATCACACAAATTCTCAAATCACTCCAAATTCTCAAATCACTCAAATTCTCAAATCACTCAAATTTCAACATCTTAAATCTCAAATCACTCAAATTCTCAAATCACTCAAAATTATCAAATATCTATTCCTCAAATCACTCAAATCTCTCAAATTTCAACATCTCAAATCTCAAATCACTCAAATTCTCAAATCACTCAAAATTCTCAAATCACTCAAATTCTCAAATCACTCAAAATTCTCAAATCACTCAAAATTATCAAATATCAACATCTCAAATATCAAATCACTCAAATTCTCAAATCACTCAAAATTGTCAAATATCTATTCCTCAAATTCTCAAATATCTATTCCTCAAATCATTCAAATCTCTCAAATTTCAAATTCTCAAGTCACTCAAAATTCTCAAATTTCAGCATCTCAAATTCTCAAATCACTCAAATTCTCAAATCACTCAAATTCTCAAATCACTCAAAATTCTCAAATTTCAGCATCTCAAATCTCAAATCACTCAAATTCTCAAATCACTAAAAATTCTCAAATCACTCAAAATTCTCAAATTTCAGCTTCTCAAATCTCAAATTACACAAATTCTCAAATCACTCAAAATTCTCAAATATCAACATCTCAAATATCAAATTCTCCAATCACACAAATTCTCAAATCACTCCAAATTCTCAAATCACTCAAATTCTCAAATCACTCAAAATTCTCAAATATCTATTCCTCAAATCACTCAAATCTCTCAAATTTCAACATCTCAAATTCTCAAATCACTCAAATTTCAACATCTTAAATCTCAAATCACTCAAATTCTCAAATCCTTCAAAATTATCAAATATCTATTCCTCAAATCACTCAAATCTCTCAAATTTCAACATCTCAAATCTCAAATCACTCAAATTCTCAAATCTCTCAAACATCAACATCTCAAATATCAAATTCTCAAATCACACAAATTCTCAAATCACTCAAAATTCTCAAATTTCAGCTTCTCAAATCTCAAATTACACAAATTCTCAAATCACTCAAACTCTCAAATTTCAACATCTCAAATCTCAAATTCTCAAATCACTCAAACTCTCAAATCTCAAATTCTCAAATCACTCAAAATTCTCAAATTTCAGCATCTCAAATTCTCAAATCACTCAAACTCTCAAATTCTCAAATCACTCAAAATTCTCAAATATCAACATCTCAAATATCAAATTCTCCAATCACACAAATTCTCAAATCACTCCAAATTCTCAAATCACTCAAATTCTCAAATCACTCAAAATTCTCAAATATCTATTCCTCAAATCACTCAAATCTCTCAAACTTCAACATCTCAAATTCTCAAATCACTCAAATTTCAACATCTTAAATCTCAAATCACTCAAATTCTCAAATCCTTCAAAATTATCAAATATCTATTCCTCAAATCACTCAAATCTCTCAAATTTCAACATCTCAAATCTCAAATCACTCAAATTCTCAAATCTCTCAAACATCAACATCTCAAATATCAAATTCTCAAATCACACAAATTCTCAAAACACTCCAAATTCTCAAATCACTCAAATTCTCAAATCACTCAAAATTCTCAAATATCTATTCCTCAAATCACTCAAATCTCTCAAATTTCAACATCTCAAATTCTCAAATCACTCAAATTCTCAAATAACTCAAATTCTCAAATCACTCAAAATTATCAAATATCTATTCCTCAAATCACACAAATTTCAAATTTCAACATCTCAAATTCTTAAATTACTCAAATTCTCAAATCACTCAAATTCTCAAATCACTCAAATTCTCAAATCACTCAAATTCTCAAATCACTCAAATTCTCAAATCACTCAAAATTCTCAAATTTCAGCATCTCAAATTCTCAAATCACTCAAAATTCTCAAATCACTCAAAATTCTCAAATATCTGTTCCTCAATTCACTCAAATTTCAACATCTCAAATCTCAAATTCTCAAATCACTCAAACTCTCAAATTCTCAAATCACTCAAAATTCTCAAATTTCAACATCTCAAATATCAAATTCTCAAATCACTCAAAATTCTCAAATATCTGTTCCTCAAATCACTCAAATCTCTCAAATTTCAGCATCTCAAATCTCAAATCACTCAAATTCTCAAATCACTCAAAATTGTCAAATATCTATTCCTCAAATTCTCAAATATCTATTCCTCAAATCATTCAAATCTCTCAAATTTCAAATTCTCAAGTCACTCAAAATTCTCAAATTTCAGCATCTCAAATTCTCAAATCACTCAAATTCTCAAATCACTCAAATTCTCAAATCACTCAAAATTCTCAAATTTCAGCATCTCTAATCTCAAATCACTCAAAATTCTCAAATTTCAGCTTCTCAAATCTCAAATCACACAAATTCTCAAATCACTCAAAATTCTCAAATCACTCAGACTCTCAAATTTCAACATCTCAAATCTCAAATTCTCAAATCACTCAAACTCTCAAATCTCAAATTCTCAAATCACTCAAAATTCTCAAATCACTCAAATCTCTCAAATATCAACATCTCAAATATCAAATTCTCCAATCACACAAATTCTCAAATCACTCCAAATTCTCAAATCACTCAAATTCTCAAATCACTCAAATTTCAACATCTTAAATCTCAAATCACTCAAATTCTCAAATCACTCAAAATTATCAAATATCTATTCCTCAAATCACTCAAATCTCTCAAATTTCAACATCTCAAATCTCAAATCACTCAAATTCTCAAATCACTCAAAATTCTCAAATCACTCAAATTCTCAAATCACTCAAAATTCTCAAATCACTCAAAATTATCAAATATCATCTCAAATATCAAATTCTCCAATCACACAAATTCTCAAATCACTCCAAATTCTCAAATCACTCAAATTCTCAAATAACTCAAATTCTCAAATCACTCAAAATTATCAAATATCTTTTCCTCAAATCACTCAAATTTCAAATTTCAACATCTCAAATTCTTAAATCACTCAAATTCTCAAATCACTCAAATTCTCAAATCACTCAAATTCTCAAATCACTCAAATTCTCAAATCACTCAAATTCTCAAATCACTCAAATTCTCAAATCACTCAAAATTCTCAAATTTCAGCATCTCAAATCTCAAATCACTCAAATTCTCAAATCACTCAAAATTATCAAATATCTATTCCTCAAATCTCAAATTTCAACATCTCAAATATCTATTCCTCAAATCACTCAAACTCTCAAATCTCAAATTCTCAAATCACTCAAAATTCTCAAATCACTCAAAATTCTCAAATATCTGTTCCTCAATTCACTCAAATTTCAACATCTCAAATCTCAAATTCTCAAATCACTCAAATTCTCAAATTCTCAAATCACTCAAAATTCTCAAATTTCAACATCTCAAATATCAAATTCTCAAATCACTCAAAATTCTCAAATATCTGTTCCTCAAATCACTCAAATCTCTCAAATTTCAGCATCTCAAATCTCAAATCACTCAAATTCTCAAATCACTCAAAATTGTCAAATATCTATTCCTCAAATTCTCAAATATCTATTCCTCAAATCATTCAAATCTCTCAAATTTCAAATTCTCAAGTCACTCAAAATTCTCAAATTTCAGCATCTCAAATTCTCAAATCACTCAAATTCTCAAATCACTCAAATTCTCAAATCACTCAAAATTCTCAAATTTCAGCATCTCTAATCTCAAATCACTCAAAATTCTCAAATTTCAGCTTCTCAAATCTCAAATCACACAAATTCTCAAATCACTCAAAATTCTCAAATCACTCAGACTCTCAAATTTCAACATCTCAAATCTCAAATTCTCAAATCACTCAAACTCTCAAATCTCAAATTCTCAAATCACTCAAAATTCTCAAATCACTCAAATCTCTCAAATATCAACATCTCAAATATCAAATTCTCCAATCACACAAATTCTCAAATCACTCCAAATTCTCAAATCACTCAAATTCTCAAATCACTCAAATTTCAACATCTTAAATCTCAAATTCTCAAATCACTCAAAATTATCAAATATCTATTCCTCAAATCACTCAAATCTCTCAAATTTCAACATCTCAAATCTCAAATCACTCAAATTCTCAAATCACTCAAAATTCTCAAATCACTCAAATTCTCAAATCACTCAAAATTCTCAAATCACTCAAAATTCTCAAATATCTGTTCCTCAAATCACTCAAATTTCAAGATCTCAAATCTCAAATTCTCAAATCACTCAAATTCTTAAATATCTGTTCCTCAAATCACTCAAATCTCTCAAATTTCAACATCTTTTTCACAGGATGAAAATAATTATATATATAGGTTAAATAGTTTAATGTATACATTGACATTGTGGAGGAACGAGGTATAGTGTTCCTCCATTGAAAAGGGAGGATCCTCCGACCAGGCAAGGTGGTTAGCCTGGCGGGCCGAAGCCCAACGGTTGATGTCGGACATTCGTATATGTGTTAGAATCGTTGTAAACTCTTATAGTGCGATTCAGGGTATTTTGTTATCGCTTCACTCCGATAGATGGCGCTTTACTTTTTGCTATGTTGCGACGATAGTCGCTACAACATGTTGTCATAGTGACAAATTATTGTATTTCGATACTAACAATTTTGTTAGTGGATTTTTATTGCACCTGGAAGGTATGTTTCTTCCCAGGAAGTTTAAAAACCTGATCGCTACATTGATAGCTTATAATATTAACGAGGTTATAGCCAATATAACACAGTGTAGGTTAAGTAATGAGGCAGTTATATCTAGTAGCAGTAACAACACTTTAATTGATTGTTTAAACTTAACGATTCGACAATAGAGAAGCGTCACGATGATATTCTACTTTATCATCAAAACATTAACCGCTTTTCTGGCAAAATTTTTGATGTCGAACTTTTAGCAGACAAATATTTTATAGATATTCTATGTTTTTGTGAAACCTGGCTAAAGCCTGATAGGATGTTATTTAACATTAATAATTTTATGGTTGCCAGTGCGTTCAACAGAGTTTTAGCTGAGGGTGGGGGTTCCTTAATCTTGTGTAACAACAAATTTAAGTTTAAAGAAAGGAAAGATATCACCTCTTTGTCTGTTGAACGCCTATGTGAGGTGGCATGTGCGGAGATAGAAAGTCATGTCATCCTGTGTGTGTATAGACTGCCTGCCTCGAACTTCAACTCCTCCTTAACAACTATGGAGGACTTACTTAGGAAAGTGTTTAAGAGTAATAAGCCGATTTTTGTCTGTGGTGATTTCAACATAAATATACTAATAGAATCACCCGAGAAGTGCAAACTTTTATCATTATTTATGTCATTTAACCTTAGTCATATTTTTGATGAACCCTCCAGAGTAACTGCCACTTCATCTTCTTGTATTGATAATATTTTTACGAATAAAGGGTTCCACCAACATTCTTTAATCTCTGGTATTAGATCGGACCATAAAGGTCAACTTGTTAGTTTCAAAATAAATAAAAAATCACCTGGGAATAGCTCCTATGTATTTAGACCACTTACGGAAAATAAATTACAGAGATTAAAAGAAAATGTTGCAAGTAAAATGTCTGAATTTCGTATAAAGTCACATGACCCTAACACAATCTATAATAATCTGTTTTCCACTCTATGCAACGAATTCAATAAATCATGTCCTGTTAAATCATTTAAAGTTAGCAATAAACCTAAGTTTAACGAATGGTCCACTAAAGGTATTAGAATAAGTAGAGATATTTTGTATAGTTTATATAATGAAAAATCAATGACATCAGATCCATCGTTTCACAAATATGTTAAAAACTACTAATATTTAAAATGGTTTGTACTCATGCCAAATCTAAATTAATCTCAAATAAAATTTCGAAATCTGACAATAAAGTTAAAACAGTGTGGAAGATTATAAATACAGAAACTGGCTAAATGAAAAACCGGGATACTGAACTGATACTAAAAATCAACAACAAAACCATCTCAGATAAGGTAGAAGTCACTGATGCTTTAGACCACTTTTTTATAAATACGCCATTAGAGTTAACTAAATCGCTTGCTTTATCACCCTCACTCGCAGAAACATTACTCAAACAGAACTTCTGTGGAGATATTCCGAATTTCGAGTTCAACTATATTAATACGACAACAATTATAAAAACATTCAAAAGCTTAACACTGAAAAAAACAGAAGACTTGTGGGGTATATCCATTAAAGTTCTTGCTTCTATTATTGATAATATTGACCCCTTGCTCACTACAATTTTTAACCTTTGTGTTGATACTGGTACTTTTCCTGACCTGATGAAACACAGTAAAGTTATTCCAATTTTCAAATCAGGCTGCAAGCTTAATCCATCAAACTATAGACCGATTTCTGTACTTCCGGCGCTAAGTAAAATCTTTGAGAAAATTATGCTTGATCAGATGATGTCACACTTCAATTTAAACAGGATCTTGCACGAGCGACAGTTTGGCTTCACGAAGGGTAGGTCAACAACGGACGCGAGTGTGAAATTAGTAGCTCATATATTAGATGCCTGGGAGGGCTCACAGGACGCAATTGGTATATTCTGTGATCTTTCCAAGGCTTTTGATTGCGTCGATCACAATACGCTAATTTGTAAACTAAAGCACTACGGAATTCGTGGTCGAGCTCTTGATCTTGTATTCTCCTATCTTACAAACAGATTGCAAAAAGTGGGGATTAATGGTGTAACATCAGATCAGTGTCAGATGATTGTGGTGGGGGTGTCAGCGCAGTCGGGTGGTTGTGGCGGGGGGTGTCAGAGCAGTCGGGTGGTAGTGTTGGGGGTATCAGAGCAGTCGGGTGGTTGTGGTGGGGGTGTCAGAGCAGTCTGATGATTGTGTTGGGGGTGTCAGAGCAGTTAATGTTTGTGGTGGGGGTGTCACGGTCAATCTGGTGGCTGTGGTGGGGGGTGTCAGAGCAGTCGAGTGGTAGTGTTGGGGGTGTCAGAGCAGTCGGGTGGTTGTGGTGGTGGTGTCAGCGCAGTCGGGTGGTAGTGTTGGGGCTGTCAGAGCAGTCTAATGTTCGTGGTGCCGGTGTCAGAGGTGTCAGATGTTTGTGGTGTCGGTGTCAGAGGTGTCAGATGTTTGTGGCGGATGGTGTCAGAGCAGTCAGATGTTTGTGGCGGGGGGTGTCAGAGCCGTCAGATGATTGTGGTGGGGGTGTCAGCGCAGTCGGGTGGTTGTGGCGGGGGGTGTCAGAGCAGTCGGGTGGTAGTGTTGGGGGTATCAGAGCAGTCGGGTGTTTGTGGTGTCATTGTCAGAGGTGTCAGATGTATTTGGTGGATGGTGTCAGAGCAGTCTAATGTTTGTGGTGTCGGTGTCAGAGGTGTCAGATGTTTGTGGTGTCGGTGTCAGAGCAGTCTAATGTTTGTGGGGTGGTTGTGGTGGTGGTGTCAGCGCAGTCGGGTGGTAGTGTTGGGGCTGTCAGAGCAGTCTAATGTTTGTGGTGTCGGTGTCAGAGGTGTCAGATGTTTTTGGTGGATGGTGTCAGAGGTGTCAGATGTTTTTGGTGTCTGTGTCAGAGGTGTCAGATGTTTGTGGTGTCGGTGTCAGAGGTGTCAGATGTTTGTGGTGGGGGTGTCAGAGCAGTCGGGTGGTTGTGGTGGTGGTGTCAGAGCAGTCTAATGTTTGTGGTGTCAGTGTCAGAGGTGTCAGATGTTTGTGGCGGATGGTGTCAGAGCAGTCTAATGTTTGTGGTGTCAGTGTCAGAGGTGTCAGATGTTTGTGGTGGGGGTGTCAGAGCAGTCGGGTGGTTATGGTGGTGGTTTCAGAGCAGTCGGGTGGTTGTGGTGGTGGTGTCAGAGCAGTCGGGTGGTTATGGTGGTGGTTTCAGAGCAGTCGGGTGGTTGTGGTGGTGGTGTCAGAGCAGTCTAATGTTTGTGGTGTCTGTGTCAGAGGTGTCAGATGTTTGTGGTGTCGGTGTCAGAGGTGTCAGATGTTTGTGGTGGGGGTGTCAGAGCAGTCGGGTGGTTGTGGTGGTGGTGTCAGAGCAGTCTAATGTTTGTGGTGTCAGTGTCAGAGGTGTCAGATGTATTTGGTGGATGGTGTCAGAGCAGTCTAATGTTTGTGGTGTCGGTGTCAGAGGTGTCAGATGTTTGTGGTCTCGGTGTCAGAGGTGTCAGATGTTTGTGGTGGGGGTGTCAGAGCCGTCAGATGGTTGTGGCGGAGGGTGTCAGAGCAGTCGGGTGGTTGTGGTGGTGGTGTCAGAGCAGTCTAATGTTTGTGGTGTTGGTGTCAAAGGTGTCAGATGTTTGTGGTGTCGGTATCAGAGCAGTCTAATGTTTGTGGGGTGGTTGTGGTGGTGGTGTCAGCGCAGTCGGGTGGTAGTGTTGGGGCTGTCAGAGCAGTCTAATGTTTGTGGTGTCGGTGTCAGAGGTGTCAGATGTTTTTGGTGGATGGTGTCAGAGGTGTCAGATGTTTGTGGTGGGGGTGTCAGAGCAGTCGGGTGGTTGTGGTGGTGGTGTCAGAGCAGTCTAATGTTTGTGGTGTCAGTGTCAGAGGTGTCAGATGTTTTTGGTGTCTGTGTCAGAGGTGTCAGATGTTTGTGGTGTCGGTGTCAGAGGTGTCAGATGTTTGTGGTGGGGGTGTCAGAGCAGTCGGGTGGTTGTGGTGGTGGTGTCAGAGCAGTCTAATGTTTGTGGTGTCAGTGTCAGAGGTGTCAGATGTTTTTGGTGGATGGTGTCAGAGCAGTCTAATGTTTGTGGTGTCGGTGTCAGAGGTGTCAGATGTTTGTGGTGGGTGGTGTCAGAGCCGTCAGATGGTTGTGGCCGGGGGGTGTCAGAGCAGTCGGGTGGTTGTGGTGGTGGTGTCAGAGCAGTCTAATGTTTGTGGGGTGGTTGTGGTGGTGGTGTCAGCGCAGTTGGGTGGTAGTGTTGGGGTTGTCAGAGCAGTCTAATGTTTGTGGTGTCGGTGTCAGAGGTGTCAGATGTTTGTGGTGTCGGTGTCAGAGGTGTCAGATGTTTGTGGCGGATGGTGTCAGAGCAGTCAGATGTTTGTGGCGGGGGGTGTCAGAGCAGTCGGGTGGTTGTGGTGGGGGTGTCAGAGCAGTCGGGTGGTTATGGTGGTGGTGTCAGAGCAGTCGGGTGGTAGTGTTGGGGCTGTCAGAGCAGTCTAATGTTTGTGGTGTCAGTGTCAGAGGTGTCAGATGTTTTTGGTGTCTGTGTCAGAGGTGTCAGATGTTTTTGGTGTCTGTGTCAGAGGTGTCAGATGTTTGTGGTGTCGGTGTCAGAGGTGTCAGATGTTTGTGGTGGTGGTGTCAGAGCAGTCTAATGTTTGTGGTGTCGGTGTCAGAGGTGTCAGATGTTTTTGGTGTCTGTGTCAGAGGTGTCAGATGTTTGTGGTGTCGGTGTCAGAGGTGTCAGATGTTTGTGGTGGGGGTGTCAGAGCAGTCGGGTGGTTGTGGTGGTGGTGTCAGAGCAGTCTAATGTTTGTGGTGTCAGTGTCAGAGGTGTCAGATGTATTTGGTGGATGGTGTCAGAGCAGTCTAATGTTTGTGGTGTCGGTGTCAGAGGTGTCAGATGTTTGTGGTGTCGGTGTCAGAGGTGTCAGATGTTTGTGGTGGGGGTGTCAGAGCCGTCAGATGGTTGTGGCGGAGGGTGTCAGAGCAGTCGGGTGGTTGTGGTGGTGGTGTCAGAGCAGTCTAATGTTTGTGGTGTTGGTGTCAGAGGTGTCAGATGTTTGTGGTGTCGGTGTCAGAGGTGTCAGATGTTTGTGGTGTCGGTGTCAGAGCAGTCTAATGTTTGTGGTGTCGGTGTCAGAGGTGTCAGATGTTTTTGGTGTCTGTGTCAGAGGTGTCAGATGTTTGTGGTGTCGGTGTCAGAGGTGTCAGATGTTTGTGGTGGGGGTGTCAGAGCAGTCGGGTGGTTGTGGTGGTGGTGTCAGAGCAGTCTAATGTTTGTGGTGTCAGTGTCAGAGGTGTCAGATGTATTTGGTGGATGGTGTCAGAGCAGTCTAATGTTTGTGGTGTCGGTGTCAGAGGTGTCAGATGTTTGTGGTGTCGGTGTCAGAGGTGTCAGATGTTTGTGGTGGGGGTGTCAGAGCCGTCAGATGGTTGTGGCGGAGGGTGTCAGAGCAGTCGGGTGGTTGTGGTGGTGGTGTCAGAGCAGTCTAATGTTTGTGGTGTTGGTGTCAGAGGTGTCAGATGTTTGTGGTGTCGGTGTCAGAGGTGTCAGATGTTTGTGGTGTCGGTGTCAGAGCAGTCTAATGTTTGTGGTGTCGGTGTCAGAGGTGTCAGATGTTTGTGGTGTCGGTGTCAGAGGTGTCAGATGTTTGTGGCGGATGGTGTCAGAGCAGTCAGATGGTTGTGGCGGGGGGTGTCAGAGCAGTCGGATGGTAGTGTTGGGGCTGTCAGAGCAGTCTAATGTTTGTGGTGTCAGTGTCAGAGGTGTCAGATGTTTTTGGTGGATGGTGTTAGAGGTGTCAGATGTTTGTGGTGTCAGTGTCAGAGGTGTCAGATGTATTTGGTGGATGGTGTCAGAGCAGTCTAATGTTTGTGGTGTCGGTGTCAGAGGTGTCAGATGTTTTTGGTGTCGATGTCAGAGGTGTCAGATGTTTGTGGCGGATGGTGTCAGAGCAGTCAGATGTTTGTGGCGGGGGGTGTCAGAGCAGTCGGGTGGTAGTGTTGGGGGTGTCAGAGCAGTCGGGTGGTTATGGTGGTGGTGTCAGAGCAGTCGGGTGGTAGTGTTGGGGCTGTCAGAGCAGTCTAATGTTTGTGGTGTCGGTGTCAGAGGTGTCAGATGTTTGTGGTGTCGGTGTCAGAGGTGTCAGATGTTTGTGGTGGGGGTGTCAGAGCAGTCGGGTAGTTGTGGTGGTGGTGTCAGAGCAGTCTAATGTTTGAGGTGTCAGTGTCAGAGGTGTCAGATGTTTTTGGTGGATGGTGTCAGAGGTGTCAGATGTTTGTGGCGGATGGTGTCAGAGCAGTCAGATGGTTGTGGCGGGGGGTGTCAGAGCAGTCGGATGGTAGTGTTGGGGGTGTCAGAGCAGTCGGGTGGTTATGGTGGTGGTGTCAGAGCAGTCGGGTGGTAGTGTTGGGGCTGTCAGAGCAGTCTAATGTTTGTGGTGTCACTCAAAATTCTCAAATATCTATTCCTCAAATCACTCAAATCTCTCAAATTTCAACATCTCAAATTCTCAAATCACTCAAATTCTTAAATCACTCAAATTCTCAAATCACTCAAATTCTCAAATTCTCAAATCACTCAATCTCTCAAATCTCAAATTCTCAAATCACTCAAAATTCTCAAATCACTCAAAATTCTCAAATATCTGTTCCTCAAATCACTCAAATTTCAACATCTCAAATCACTCAAATTCTCAAATCACTCAAACTCTCAAATTCTCAAATCACTCAAATTCTCAAATCATTCAAATTCTCAAATCACTCAAAATTCTTAAATATCTATTCCTCAAATCTCTCAAATTTCAACATCTCAAATCTCAAATCACTCAAATACTCAAATCACTCAAAATTCTCAAATCACTAAAAATCCTCAAATTTCTATTTCTCAAATCACTCAAATCTCTCAAATTTCAACATCTCAAATCACTCAAATACTCAAATCACTCAAAATTCTCAAATCTCTAAAAATTCTCAAATATCTGTTCCTCAAATCACTCAAATTTCAACATCTCAAATCTCAAATTCTCAAATCACTCAAACTCTCAAATCTCAAATTCTTAAATCACTCAAAATTCTCAAATCACTCAAAATTCTCAAATATCTGTTCCTCAAATCACTCAAATTTCAACATCTCAAATCTCAAATTCTCAAATCACTCAAATTCTCAAATCACTCAAAATTCTCAAATTTCAGCATCTGAAATCACTCAAATTCTCAAATCACTCAAATCACTCAAATTTCAACATCTCAAATCACTCAAATTCTCAAATCACTCAAAATTCTCAAATATCTATTCCTCAACTCACTCAAAATTCTCAAATATCTATTCTTCAAATTCTCAAATATCTATTCCTCAAATCACTCAAATTCTCAAATCACTCAAAAATCTATTCCTCATATCACTCAAATCTCTCAAATTTCAACATCTCAAATCACTCAAACCTCAAATCACTCAAATTATCAAATCACTCAAATTCTCAAATCACTCAAATTCTCAAATCACTCAAAATTCTCAGATTTCAGCACCTGAAATCACTCAAATTCTCAAATCACTCAAATTTCAACATCTCAAATCTCAAATTCTCAAATCACTCAAATTCTCAAATCACTCAAATTCTCAAATCACTCAAATTCTCAAATCACTCAAAATTCTCAAATATCTATTCCTCAAATTCTCAAATATCTATTCCTCAAATCACTCAAATTTCAACATCTGAAATCACACAAATATCTCAAATCACTCAAAATTCTTAAATATCTATTCCTCAAATCACTCAAATCTCTCAAATTTCAACATCTCAAATTCTCAAATCACTCAAATTCTCAAATCACTCAAATTCTCAAATCACTCAAAATTCTCAAATTTCAGCATCTCAAATCTCAAATCACTCAAATTCTCAAATCACTCAAAATTCTCAAATCACTCAAACTCTCAAATCTCAAATTCTCAAATCACTCAAATTCTCAAATCACTCAAAATTCTCAAATTTCAGCATCTCAAATCTCAAATCACTCAAAATTCTCAAATATCTATTACTCAAATCACTCAAAATTCTCAAATCACTCAAATTTCTCAAATAACTATTCATCAAATTCTCAAATATCTATTCCTCAAATCACTCAAATTTCAGCATCTCAAATCTCAAATCACTCAAATTCTCAAATCACTTAAAATTCTCAAATATCTATTCCTCAAATCACTCAAAATTCTCAAATCACTCAAAATCCTCAAATTTCAGCATCTCAAATCTCAAATCACTCAAATTCTCAAATCACTCAAAATTCTCAAATCACTCAAACTCTCAAATTCTCAAATCACTCAAAATTCTCAAATATCAAATTCTCAAATCACTCAAAATTCTCAAATAACTCAAAATTCTCAAATATCTGTTCCTCATATCACTCAAATTTAAACATCTCAAATCTCAAATCACTCAAACTCTCAAATTCTCAAATCACTCAAACTCTCAAATCTCAAATTCTCAAATCACTCAAAATTCTCAAATCACTCAAAATTCTCAAATCACTCAAAATTCTCAAATATCTATTCCTCAAATCACTCAAATCTCTCAAATTTCAACATCTGAAATTCTCAAATCACTCAAATTCTTAAATCACTCAAATTCTCAAATCACTCAAAATTCTCAAATATCTATTACTCAAATCACTCAAAATTCTCAAATCACTCAAAATTCTCAAATCACTCAAAATTCTCAAATATCTGTTCCTCAAATCACTCAAATCTCTCAAATTTAAACATCTCAAATCTCAAATTCTCAAATCACTCAAACTCTCAAATCTCAAATTCTCAAATCACTCAAAATTCTCAAATCACTCAAAATTCTCAAATCACTCAAAATTCTCAAATATCAATTCCTCAAATCACTGAAATCTCTCAAATTTCAACATCTGAAATTCTCAAATCACTCAAATTCTTAAATCACTCAAAATTCTCAAATATCTATTACTCAAATCACTCAAAATTCTCAAATCACACAAAATTCTCAAATATCTATTCATCAAATTCTCAAATATCTATTCCTCAAATCACTCAAATCTCTCAAATTTCAACATCTCAAATCACTCAAATTCTCAAATCACTCAAAATTCTAAAATATCTATTCCTCAACTCACTCAAAATTCTCAAATATCTATTCTTCAAATTCTCAAATATCTATTCCTCAAATCACTCAAATTCTCAAATCACTCAAAATTCTCAAATCACTCAAAATTCTCAAATATCTGTTCCTCAAATCACTCAAATTTCAACATCTCAAATCTCAAATTCTCAAATCACTCAAATTCTCAAATCACTCAAAATTCTCAAATTTCAGCATCTGAAATCACTCAAATTCTCAAATCACTCAAATCACTCAAATTTCAACATCTTAAATCTCAAATTCTCAAATCACTCAAATTCTCAAATCACTCAAAAATCTATTCCTCAAATCACTCAAATCTCTCAAATTTCAACATCTCAAATCTCAAATCACTCAAATTCTCAAATCACTCAAATTCTCAAATCACTCAAAAATCTATTCCTCATATCACTCAAATCTCTCAAATTTCAACATCTCCAATCTCAAATCACTCAAATTCTCAAATCACTCAAATTCTCAAATCTCAAATTCTCAAATCACTCAATCTCTCAAATCTCAAATTCTCAAATCACTCAAAATTCTCAAATCACTCAAAATTCTCAAATATCTGTTCCTCAAATCACTCAAATTTCAACATCTCAAATCACTCAAATTCTCAAATCACTCAAACTCTCAAATTCTCAAATCACTCAAATTCTCAAATCATTCAAATTCTCAAATCACTCAAAATTCTTAAATATCTATTCCTCAAATCTCTCAAATTTCAACATCTCAAATCTCAAATCACTCAAATACTCAAATCACTCAAAATTCTCAAATCACTAAAAATCCTCAAATTTCTATTTCTCAAATCACTCAAATCTCTCAAATTTCAACATCTCAAATCACTCAAATACTCAAATCACTCAAAATTCTCAAATCTCTAAAAATTCTCAAATATCTGTTCCTCAAATCACTCAAATTTCAACATCTCAAATCTCAAATTCTCAAATCACTCAAACTCTCAAATCTCAAATTCTTAAATCACTCAAATTTCTCAAATCACTCAAAATTCTCAAATATCTGTTCCTCAAATCACTCAAATTTCAACATCTCAAATCTCAAATTCTCAAATCACTCAAATTCTCAAATCACTCAAAATTATCAAATATCTATTCCTCAAATCTCAAATTTCAACATCTCAAATATCTATTCCTCAAATCACTCAAACTCTCAAATCTCAAATTCTCAAATCACTCAAAATTCTCAAATCACTCAAAATTCTCAAATATCTGTTCCTCAATTCACTCAAATTTCAACATCTCAAATCTCAAATTCTCAAATCACTCAAATTCTCAAATTCTCAAATCACTCAAAATTCTCAAATTTCAACATCTCAAATATCAAATTCTCAAATCACTCAAAATTCTCAAATATCTGTTCCTCAAATCACTCAAATCTCTCAAATTTCAGCATCTCAAATCTCAAATCACTCAAATTCTCAAATCACTCAAAATTGTCAAATATCTATTCCTCAAATTCTCAAATATCTATTCCTCAAATCATTCAAATCTCTCAAATTTCAAATTCTCAAGTCACTCAAAATTCTCAAATTTCAGCATCTCAAATTCTCAAATCACTCAAATTCTCAAATCACTCAAATTCTCAAATCACTCAAAATTCTCAAATTTCAGCATCTCTAATCTCAAATCACTCAAAATTCTCAAATTTCAGCTTCTCAAATCTCAAATCACACAAATTCTCAAATCACTCAAAATTCTCAAATCACTCAGACTCTCAAATTTCAACATCTCAAATCTCAAATTCTCAAATCACTCAAACTCTCAAATCTCAAATTCTCAAATCACTCAAAATTCTCAAATCACTCAAATCTCTCAAATATCAACATCTCAAATATCAAATTCTCCAATCACACAAATTCTCAAATCACTCCAAATTCTCAAATCACTCAAATTCTCAAATCACTCAAATTTCAACATCTTAAATCTCAAATTCTCAAATCACTCAAAATTATCAAATATCTATTCCTCAAATCACTCAAATCTCTCAAATTTCAACATCTCAAATCTCAAATCACTCAAATTCTCAAATCACTCAAAATTCTCAAATCACTCAAATTCTCAAATCACTCAAAATTCTCAAATCACTCAAAATTCTCAAATATCTGTTCCTCAAATCACTCAAATTTCAAGATCTCAAATCTCAAATTCTCAAATCACTCAAATTCTTAAATATCTGTTCCTCAAATCACTCAAATCTCTCAAATTTCAACATCTTTTTCACAGGATGAAAATAATTATATATATAGGTTAAATAGTTTAATGTATACATTGACATTGTGGAGGAACGAGGTATAGTGTTCCTCCATTGAAAAGGGAGGATCCTCCGACCAGGCAAGGTGGTTAGCCTGGCGGGCCGAAGCCCAACGGTTGATGTCGGACATTCGTATATGTGTTAGAATCGTTGTAAACTCTTATAGTGCGATTCAGGGTATTTTGTTATCGCTTCACTCCGATAGATGGCGCTTTACTTTTTGCTATGTTGCGACGATAGTCGCTACAACATGTTGTCATAGTGACAAATTATTGTATTTCGATACTAACAATTTTGTTAGTGGATTTTTATTGCACCTGGAAGGTATGTTTCTTCCCAGGAAGTTTAAAAACCTGATCGCTACATTGATAGCTTATAATATTAACGAGGTTATAGCCAATATAACACAGTGTAGGTTAAGTAATGAGGCAGTTATATCTAGTAGCAGTAACAACACTTTAATTGATTGTTTAAACTTAACGATTCGACAATAGAGAAGCGTCACGATGATATTCTACTTTATCATCAAAACATTAACCGCTTTTCTGGCAAAATTTTTGATGTCGAACTTTTAGCAGACAAATATTTTATAGATATTCTATGTTTTTGTGAAACCTGGCTAAAGCCTGATAGGATGTTATTTAACATTAATAATTTTATGGTTGCCAGTGCGTTCAACAGAGTTTTAGCTGAGGGTGGGGGTTCCTTAATCTTGTGTAACAACAAATTTAAGTTTAAAGAAAGGAAAGATATCACCTCTTTGTCTGTTGAACGCCTATGTGAGGTGGCATGTGCGGAGATAGAAAGTCATGTCATCCTGTGTGTGTATAGACTGCCTGCCTCGAACTTCAACTCCTCCTTAACAACTATGGAGGACTTACTTAGGAAAGTGTTTAAGAGTAATAAGCCGATTTTTGTCTGTGGTGATTTCAACATAAATATACTAATAGAATCACCCGAGAAGTGCAAACTTTTATCATTATTTATGTCATTTAACCTTAGTCATATTTTTGATGAACCCTCCAGAGTAACTGCCACTTCATCTTCTTGTATTGATAATATTTTTACGAATAAAGGGTTCCACCAACATTCTTTAATCTCTGGTATTAGATCGGACCATAAAGGTCAACTTGTTAGTTTCAAAATAAATAAAAAATCACCTGGGAATAGCTCCTATGTATTTAGACCACTTACGGAAAATAAATTACAGAGATTAAAAGAAAATGTTGCAAGTAAAATGTCTGAATTTCGTATAAAGTCACATGACCCTAACACAATCTATAATAATCTGTTTTCCACTCTATGCAACGAATTCAATAAATCATGTCCTGTTAAATCATTTAAAGTTAGCAATAAACCTAAGTTTAACGAATGGTCCACTAAAGGTATTAGAATAAGTAGAGATATTTTGTATAGTTTATATAATGAAAAATCAATGACATCAGATCCATCGTTTCACAAATATGTTAAAAACTACTAATATTTAAAATGGTTTGTACTCATGCCAAATCTAAATTAATCTCAAATAAAATTTCGAAATCTGACAATAAAGTTAAAACAGTGTGGAAGATTATAAATACAGAAACTGGCTAAATGAAAAACCGGGATACTGAACTGATACTAAAAATCAACAACAAAACCATCTCAGATAAGGTAGAAGTCACTGATGCTTTAGACCACTTTTTTATAAATACGCCATTAGAGTTAACTAAATCGCTTGCTTTATCACCCTCACTCGCAGAAACATTACTCAAACAGAACTTCTGTGGAGATATTCCGAATTTCGAGTTCAACTATATTAATACGACAACAATTATAAAAACATTCAAAAGCTTAACACTGAAAAAAACAGAAGACTTGTGGGGTATATCCATTAAAGTTCTTGCTTCTATTATTGATAATATTGACCCCTTGCTCACTACAATTTTTAACCTTTGTGTTGATACTGGTACTTTTCCTGACCTGATGAAACACAGTAAAGTTATTCCAATTTTCAAATCAGGCTGCAAGCTTAATCCATCAAACTATAGACCGATTTCTGTACTTCCGGCGCTAAGTAAAATCTTTGAGAAAATTATGCTTGATCAGATGATGTCACACTTCAATTTAAACAGGATCTTGCACGAGCGACAGTTTGGCTTCACGAAGGGTAGGTCAACAACGGACGCGAGTGTGAAATTAGTAGCTCATATATTAGATGCCTGGGAGGGCTCACAGGACGCAATTGGTATATTCTGTGATCTTTCCAAGGCTTTTGATTGCGTCGATCACAATACGCTAATTTGTAAACTAAAGCACTACGGAATTCGTGGTCGAGCTCTTGATCTTGTATTCTCCTATCTTACAAACAGATTGCAAAAAGTGGGGATTAATGGTGTAACATCAGATCAGTGTCAGATGATTGTGGTGGGGGTGTCAGCGCAGTCGGGTGGTTGTGGCGGGGGGTGTCAGAGCAGTCGGGTGGTAGTGTTGGGGGTATCAGAGCAGTCGGGTGGTTGTGGTGGGGGTGTCAGAGCAGTCTGATGATTGTGTTGGGGGTGTCAGAGCAGTTAATGTTTGTGGTGGGGGTGTCACGGTCAATCTGGTGGCTGTGGTGGGGGGTGTCAGAGCAGTCGAGTGGTAGTGTTGGGGGTGTCAGAGCAGTCGGGTGGTTGTGGTGGTGGTGTCAGCGCAGTCGGGTGGTAGTGTTGGGGCTGTCAGAGCAGTCTAATGTTCGTGGTGCCGGTGTCAGAGGTGTCAGATGTTTGTGGTGTCGGTGTCAGAGGTGTCAGATGTTTGTGGCGGATGGTGTCAGAGCAGTCAGATGTTTGTGGCGGGGGGTGTCAGAGCCGTCAGATGATTGTGGTGGGGGTGTCAGCGCAGTCGGGTGGTTGTGGCGGGGGGTGTCAGAGCAGTCGGGTGGTAGTGTTGGGGGTATCAGAGCAGTCGGGTGTTTGTGGTGTCATTGTCAGAGGTGTCAGATGTATTTGGTGGATGGTGTCAGAGCAGTCTAATGTTTGTGGTGTCGGTGTCAGAGGTGTCAGATGTTTGTGGTGTCGGTGTCAGAGCAGTCTAATGTTTGTGGGGTGGTTGTGGTGGTGGTGTCAGCGCAGTCGGGTGGTAGTGTTGGGGCTGTCAGAGCAGTCTAATGTTTGTGGTGTCGGTGTCAGAGGTGTCAGATGTTTTTGGTGGATGGTGTCAGAGGTGTCAGATGTTTGTGGTGGGGGTGTCAGAGCAGTCGGGTGGTTGTGGTGGTGGTGTCAGAGCAGTCTAATGTTTGTGGTGTCAGTGTCAGAGGTGTCAGATGTTTTTGGTGTCTGTGTCAGAGGTGTCAGATGTTTGTGGTGTCGGTGTCAGAGGTGTCAGATGTTTGTGGTGGGGGTGTCAGAGCAGTCGGGTGGTTGTGGTGGTGGTGTCAGAGCAGTCTAATGTTTGTGGTGTCAGTGTCAGAGGTGTCAGATGTTTGTGGCGGATGGTGTCAGAGCAGTCTAATGTTTGTGGTGTCAGTGTCAGAGGTGTCAGATGTTTGTGGTGGGGGTGTCAGAGCAGTCGGGTGGTTATGGTGGTGGTTTCAGAGCAGTCGGGTGGTTGTGGTGGTGGTGTCAGAGCAGTCGGGTGGTTATGGTGGTGGTTTCAGAGCAGTCGGGTGGTTGTGGTGGTGGTGTCAGAGCAGTCTAATGTTTGTGGTGTCTGTGTCAGAGGTGTCAGATGTTTGTGGTGTCGGTGTCAGAGGTGTCAGATGTTTGTGGTGGGGGTGTCAGAGCAGTCGGGTGGTTGTGGTGGTGGTGTCAGAGCAGTCTAATGTTTGTGGTGTCAGTGTCAGAGGTGTCAGATGTATTTGGTGGATGGTGTCAGAGCAGTCTAATGTTTGTGGTGTCGGTGTCAGAGGTGTCAGATGTTTGTGGTCTCGGTGTCAGAGGTGTCAGATGTTTGTGGTGGGGGTGTCAGAGCCGTCAGATGGTTGTGGCGGAGGGTGTCAGAGCAGTCGGGTGGTTGTGGTGGTGGTGTCAGAGCAGTCTAATGTTTGTGGTGTTGGTGTCAAAGGTGTCAGATGTTTGTGGTGTCGGTATCAGAGCAGTCTAATGTTTGTGGGGTGGTTGTGGTGGTGGTGTCAGCGCAGTCGGGTGGTAGTGTTGGGGCTGTCAGAGCAGTCTAATGTTTGTGGTGTCGGTGTCAGAGGTGTCAGATGTTTTTGGTGGATGGTGTCAGAGGTGTCAGATGTTTGTGGTGGGGGTGTCAGAGCAGTCGGGTGGTTGTGGTGGTGGTGTCAGAGCAGTCTAATGTTTGTGGTGTCAGTGTCAGAGGTGTCAGATGTTTTTGGTGTCTGTGTCAGAGGTGTCAGATGTTTGTGGTGTCGGTGTCAGAGGTGTCAGATGTTTGTGGTGGGGGTGTCAGAGCAGTCGGGTGGTTGTGGTGGTGGTGTCAGAGCAGTCTAATGTTTGTGGTGTCAGTGTCAGAGGTGTCAGATGTTTTTGGTGGATGGTGTCAGAGCAGTCTAATGTTTGTGGTGTCGGTGTCAGAGGTGTCAGATGTTTGTGGTGGGTGGTGTCAGAGCCGTCAGATGGTTGTGGCCGGGGGGTGTCAGAGCAGTCGGGTGGTTGTGGTGGTGGTGTCAGAGCAGTCTAATGTTTGTGGGGTGGTTGTGGTGGTGGTGTCAGCGCAGTTGGGTGGTAGTGTTGGGGTTGTCAGAGCAGTCTAATGTTTGTGGTGTCGGTGTCAGAGGTGTCAGATGTTTGTGGTGTCGGTGTCAGAGGTGTCAGATGTTTGTGGCGGATGGTGTCAGAGCAGTCAGATGTTTGTGGCGGGGGGTGTCAGAGCAGTCGGGTGGTTGTGGTGGGGGTGTCAGAGCAGTCGGGTGGTTATGGTGGTGGTGTCAGAGCAGTCGGGTGGTAGTGTTGGGGCTGTCAGAGCAGTCTAATGTTTGTGGTGTCAGTGTCAGAGGTGTCAGATGTTTTTGGTGTCTGTGTCAGAGGTGTCAGATGTTTTTGGTGTCTGTGTCAGAGGTGTCAGATGTTTGTGGTGTCGGTGTCAGAGGTGTCAGATGTTTGTGGTGGTGGTGTCAGAGCAGTCTAATGTTTGTGGTGTCGGTGTCAGAGGTGTCAGATGTTTTTGGTGTCTGTGTCAGAGGTGTCAGATGTTTGTGGTGTCGGTGTCAGAGGTGTCAGATGTTTGTGGTGGGGGTGTCAGAGCAGTCGGGTGGTTGTGGTGGTGGTGTCAGAGCAGTCTAATGTTTGTGGTGTCAGTGTCAGAGGTGTCAGATGTATTTGGTGGATGGTGTCAGAGCAGTCTAATGTTTGTGGTGTCGGTGTCAGAGGTGTCAGATGTTTGTGGTGTCGGTGTCAGAGGTGTCAGATGTTTGTGGTGGGGGTGTCAGAGCCGTCAGATGGTTGTGGCGGAGGGTGTCAGAGCAGTCGGGTGGTTGTGGTGGTGGTGTCAGAGCAGTCTAATGTTTGTGGTGTTGGTGTCAGAGGTGTCAGATGTTTGTGGTGTCGGTGTCAGAGGTGTCAGATGTTTGTGGTGTCGGTGTCAGAGCAGTCTAATGTTTGTGGTGTCGGTGTCAGAGGTGTCAGATGTTTTTGGTGTCTGTGTCAGAGGTGTCAGATGTTTGTGGTGTCGGTGTCAGAGGTGTCAGATGTTTGTGGTGGGGGTGTCAGAGCAGTCGGGTGGTTGTGGTGGTGGTGTCAGAGCAGTCTAATGTTTGTGGTGTCAGTGTCAGAGGTGTCAGATGTATTTGGTGGATGGTGTCAGAGCAGTCTAATGTTTGTGGTGTCGGTGTCAGAGGTGTCAGATGTTTGTGGTGTCGGTGTCAGAGGTGTCAGATGTTTGTGGTGGGGGTGTCAGAGCCGTCAGATGGTTGTGGCGGAGGGTGTCAGAGCAGTCGGGTGGTTGTGGTGGTGGTGTCAGAGCAGTCTAATGTTTGTGGTGTTGGTGTCAGAGGTGTCAGATGTTTGTGGTGTCGGTGTCAGAGGTGTCAGATGTTTGTGGTGTCGGTGTCAGAGCAGTCTAATGTTTGTGGTGTCGGTGTCAGAGGTGTCAGATGTTTGTGGTGTCGGTGTCAGAGGTGTCAGATGTTTGTGGCGGATGGTGTCAGAGCAGTCAGATGGTTGTGGCGGGGGGTGTCAGAGCAGTCGGATGGTAGTGTTGGGGCTGTCAGAGCAGTCTAATGTTTGTGGTGTCAGTGTCAGAGGTGTCAGATGTTTTTGGTGGATGGTGTTAGAGGTGTCAGATGTTTGTGGTGTCAGTGTCAGAGGTGTCAGATGTATTTGGTGGATGGTGTCAGAGCAGTCTAATGTTTGTGGTGTCGGTGTCAGAGGTGTCAGATGTTTTTGGTGTCGATGTCAGAGGTGTCAGATGTTTGTGGCGGATGGTGTCAGAGCAGTCAGATGTTTGTGGCGGGGGGTGTCAGAGCAGTCGGGTGGTAGTGTTGGGGGTGTCAGAGCAGTCGGGTGGTTATGGTGGTGGTGTCAGAGCAGTCGGGTGGTAGTGTTGGGGCTGTCAGAGCAGTCTAATGTTTGTGGTGTCGGTGTCAGAGGTGTCAGATGTTTGTGGTGTCGGTGTCAGAGGTGTCAGATGTTTGTGGTGGGGGTGTCAGAGCAGTCGGGTAGTTGTGGTGGTGGTGTCAGAGCAGTCTAATGTTTGAGGTGTCAGTGTCAGAGGTGTCAGATGTTTTTGGTGGATGGTGTCAGAGGTGTCAGATGTTTGTGGCGGATGGTGTCAGAGCAGTCAGATGGTTGTGGCGGGGGGTGTCAGAGCAGTCGGATGGTAGTGTTGGGGGTGTCAGAGCAGTCGGGTGGTTATGGTGGTGGTGTCAGAGCAGTCGGGTGGTAGTGTTGGGGCTGTCAGAGCAGTCTAATGTTTGTGGTGTCACTCAAAATTCTCAAATATCTATTCCTCAAATCACTCAAATCTCTCAAATTTCAACATCTCAAATTCTCAAATCACTCAAATTCTTAAATCACTCAAATTCTCAAATCACTCAAATTCTCAAATTCTCAAATCACTCAATCTCTCAAATCTCAAATTCTCAAATCACTCAAAATTCTCAAATCACTCAAAATTCTCAAATATCTGTTCCTCAAATCACTCAAATTTCAACATCTCAAATCACTCAAATTCTCAAATCACTCAAACTCTCAAATTCTCAAATCACTCAAATTCTCAAATCATTCAAATTCTCAAATCACTCAAAATTCTTAAATATCTATTCCTCAAATCTCTCAAATTTCAACATCTCAAATCTCAAATCACTCAAATACTCAAATCACTCAAAATTCTCAAATCACTAAAAATCCTCAAATTTCTATTTCTCAAATCACTCAAATCTCTCAAATTTCAACATCTCAAATCACTCAAATACTCAAATCACTCAAAATTCTCAAATCTCTAAAAATTCTCAAATATCTGTTCCTCAAATCACTCAAATTTCAACATCTCAAATCTCAAATTCTCAAATCACTCAAACTCTCAAATCTCAAATTCTTAAATCACTCAAAATTCTCAAATCACTCAAAATTCTCAAATATCTGTTCCTCAAATCACTCAAATTTCAACATCTCAAATCTCAAATTCTCAAATCACTCAAATTCTCAAATCACTCAAAATTCTCAAATTTCAGCATCTGAAATCACTCAAATTCTCAAATCACTCAAATCACTCAAATTTCAACATCTCAAATCACTCAAATTCTCAAATCACTCAAAATTCTCAAATATCTATTCCTCAACTCACTCAAAATTCTCAAATATCTATTCTTCAAATTCTCAAATATCTATTCCTCAAATCACTCAAATTCTCAAATCACTCAAAAATCTATTCCTCATATCACTCAAATCTCTCAAATTTCAACATCTCAAATCACTCAAACCTCAAATCACTCAAATTATCAAATCACTCAAATTCTCAAATCACTCAAATTCTCAAATCACTCAAAATTCTCAGATTTCAGCACCTGAAATCACTCAAATTCTCAAATCACTCAAATTTCAACATCTCAAATCTCAAATTCTCAAATCACTCAAATTCTCAAATCACTCAAATTCTCAAATCACTCAAAATTCTCAAATATCTATTCCTCAAATTCTCAAATATCTATTCCTCAAATCACTCAAATTTCAACATCTGAAATCACACAAATATCTCAAATCACTCAAAATTCTTAAATATCTATTCCTCAAATCACTCAAATCTCTCAAATTTCAACATCTCAAATTCTCAAATCACTCAAATTCTCAAATCACTCAAATTCTCAAATCACTCAAAATTCTCAAATTTCAGCATCTCAAATCTCAAATCACTCAAATTCTCAAATCACTCAAAATTCTCAAATCACTCAAACTCTCAAATCTCAAATTCTCAAATCACTCAAATTCTCAAATCACTCAAAATTCTCAAATTTCAGCATCTCAAATCTCAAATCACTCAAAATTCTCAAATATCTATTACTCAAATCACTCAAAATTCTCAAATCACTCAAATTTCTCAAATAACTATTCATCAAATTCTCAAATATCTATTCCTCAAATCACTCAAATTTCAGCATCTCAAATCTCAAATCACTCAAATTCTCAAATCACTTAAAATTCTCAAATATCTATTCCTCAAATCACTCAAAATTCTCAAATCACTCAAAATCCTCAAATTTCAGCATCTCAAATCTCAAATCACTCAAATTCTCAAATCACTCAAAATTCTCAAATCACTCAAACTCTCAAATTCTCAAATCACTCAAAATTCTCAAATATCAAATTCTCAAATCACTCAAAATTCTCAAATAACTCAAAATTCTCAAATATCTGTTCCTCATATCACTCAAATTTAAACATCTCAAATCTCAAATCACTCAAACTCTCAAATTCTCAAATCACTCAAACTCTCAAATCTCAAATTCTCAAATCACTCAAAATTCTCAAATCACTCAAAATTCTCAAATCACTCAAAATTCTCAAATATCTATTCCTCAAATCACTCAAATCTCTCAAATTTCAACATCTGAAATTCTCAAATCACTCAAATTCTTAAATCACTCAAATTCTCAAATCACTCAAAATTCTCAAATATCTATTACTCAAATCACTCAAAATTCTCAAATCACTCAAAATTCTCAAATCACTCAAAATTCTCAAATATCTGTTCCTCAAATCACTCAAATCTCTCAAATTTAAACATCTCAAATCTCAAATTCTCAAATCACTCAAACTCTCAAATCTCAAATTCTCAAATCACTCAAAATTCTCAAATCACTCAAAATTCTCAAATCACTCAAAATTCTCAAATATCAATTCCTCAAATCACTGAAATCTCTCAAATTTCAACATCTGAAATTCTCAAATCACTCAAATTCTTAAATCACTCAAAATTCTCAAATATCTATTACTCAAATCACTCAAAATTCTCAAATCACACAAAATTCTCAAATATCTATTCATCAAATTCTCAAATATCTATTCCTCAAATCACTCAAATCTCTCAAATTTCAACATCTCAAATCACTCAAATTCTCAAATCACTCAAAATTCTAAAATATCTATTCCTCAACTCACTCAAAATTCTCAAATATCTATTCTTCAAATTCTCAAATATCTATTCCTCAAATCACTCAAATTCTCAAATCACTCAAAATTCTCAAATCACTCAAAATTCTCAAATATCTGTTCCTCAAATCACTCAAATTTCAACATCTCAAATCTCAAATTCTCAAATCACTCAAATTCTCAAATCACTCAAAATTCTCAAATTTCAGCATCTGAAATCACTCAAATTCTCAAATCACTCAAATCACTCAAATTTCAACATCTTAAATCTCAAATTCTCAAATCACTCAAATTCTCAAATCACTCAAAAATCTATTCCTCAAATCACTCAAATCTCTCAAATTTCAACATCTCAAATCTCAAATCACTCAAATTCTCAAATCACTCAAATTCTCAAATCACTCAAAAATCTATTCCTCATATCACTCAAATCTCTCAAATTTCAACATCTCCAATCTCAAATCACTCAAATTCTCAAATCACTCAAATTCTCAAATCTCAAATTCTCAAATCACTCAATCTCTCAAATCTCAAATTCTCAAATCACTCAAAATTCTCAAATCACTCAAAATTCTCAAATATCTGTTCCTCAAATCACTCAAATTTCAACATCTCAAATCACTCAAATTCTCAAATCACTCAAACTCTCAAATTCTCAAATCACTCAAATTCTCAAATCATTCAAATTCTCAAATCACTCAAAATTCTTAAATATCTATTCCTCAAATCTCTCAAATTTCAACATCTCAAATCTCAAATCACTCAAATACTCAAATCACTCAAAATTCTCAAATCACTAAAAATCCTCAAATTTCTATTTCTCAAATCACTCAAATCTCTCAAATTTCAACATCTCAAATCACTCAAATACTCAAATCACTCAAAATTCTCAAATCTCTAAAAATTCTCAAATATCTGTTCCTCAAATCACTCAAATTTCAACATCTCAAATCTCAAATTCTCAAATCACTCAAACTCTCAAATCTCAAATTCTTAAATCACTCAAATTTCTCAAATCACTCAAAATTCTCAAATATCTGTTCCTCAAATCACTCAAATTTCAACATCTCAAATCTCAAATTCTCAAATCACTCAAATTCTCAAATCACTCAAAATTCTCAAATTTCAGCATCTGAAATCACTCAAATTCTCAAATCACTCAAATCACTCAAATTTCAACATCTCAAATCACTCAAATTCTCAAATCACTCAAAATTCTCAAATATCTATTCCTCAACTCACTCAAAATTCTCAAATATCTATTCTTCAAATTCTCAAATATCTATTCCTCAAATCACTCAAATTCTCAAATCACTCAAAAATCTATTCCTCATATCACTCAAATCTCTCAAATTTCAACATCTCAAATCACTCAAACCTCAAATCACTCAAATTATCAAATCACTCAAATTCTCAAATCACTCAAATTCTCAAATCACTCAAAATTCTCAGATTTCAGCATCTGATATCACTCAAATTCTCAAATCACTCAAATCACTCAAATTTCAACATCTCAAATCTCAAATTCTCAAATCACTCAAATTCTCAAATCACTCAAATTCTCAAATCACTCAAATTCTCAAATCACTCAAAATTCTCAAATATCTATTCCTCAAATTCTCAAATATCTATTCCTCAAATCACTCAAATTTCAACATCTGAAATCACACAAATATCTCAAATCACTCAAAATTCTTAAATATCTATTCCTCAAATCACTCAAATCTCTCAAATTTCAACATCTCAAATTCTCAAATCACTCAAATTCTCAAATCACTCAAATTCTCAAATCACTCAAAATTCTCAAATTTCAGCATCTCAAATCTCAAATCACTCAAATTCTCAAATCACTCAAAATTCTCAAATCACTCAAACTCTCAAATCTCAAATTCTCAAATCACTCAAATTCTCAAATCACTCAAATTCTCAAATCACTCAAATTCTCAAATCACTCAAAATTCTCAAATTTCAGCATCTCAAATCTCAAATCACTCAAAATTCTCAAATATCTATTACTCAAATCACTCAAAATTCTCAAATCACTCAAATTTCTCAAATAACTATTCATCAAATTCTCAAATATCTATTCCTCAAATCACTCAAATCTCTCAAATTTCAGCATCTCAAATCTCAAATCACTCAAATTCTCAAATCACTTAAAATTCTCAAATATCTATTCCTCAAATCACTCAAAATTCTCAAATCACTCAAAATCCTCAAATTTCAGCATCTCAAATCTCAAATCACTCAAATTCTCAAATCACTCAAAATTCTCAAATCACTCAAACTCTCAAATTCTCAAATCACTCAAAATTCTCAAATATCAAATTCTCAAATCACTCAAAATTCTCAAATATCTGTTCCTCAAATCACTCAAATTTAAACATCTCAAATCTCAAATCACTCAAACTCTCAAATTCTCAAATCACTCAAATTTAAACATCTCAAATCTCAAATCACTCAAACTCTCAAATTCTCAAATCACTCAAACTCTCAAATCTCAAATTCTCAAATCACTCAAAATTCTCAAATCACTCAAAATTCTCAAATCACTCAAAATTCTCAAATATCTATTCCTCAAATCACTCAAATCTCTCAAATTTCAACATCTGAAATTCTCAAATCACTCAAATTCTTAAATCACTCAAATTCTCAAATCACTCAAAATTCTCAAATATCTATTACTCAAATCACTCAAAATTCTCAAATCACTCAAAATTCTCAAATCACTCAAAATTCTCAAATATCTGTTCCTCAAATCACTCAAATCTCTCAAATTTAAACATCTCAAATCTCAAATTCTCAAATCACTCAAACTCTCAAATCTCAAATTCTCAAATCACTCAAAATTCTCAAATCACTCAAAATTCTCAAATCACTCAAAATTCTCAAATATCAATTCCTCAAATCACTCAAATCTCTCAAATTTCAACATCTGAAATTCTCAAATCACTCAAATTCTTAAATCACTCAAAATTCTCAAATATCTATTACTCAAATCACTCAAAATTCTCAAATCACACAAAATTCTCAAATATCTATTCATCAAATTCTCAAATATCTATTCCTCAAATCACTCAAATCTCTCAAATTTCAACATCTCAAATCACTCAAATTCTCAAATCACTCAAAATTCTAAAATATCTATTCCTCAACTCACTCAAAATTCTCAAATATCTATTCTTCAAATTCTCAAATATCTATTCCTCAAATCACTCAAATTCTCAAAACACTCAAAATTCTCAAATCACTCAAAATTCTCAAATATCTGTTCCTCAAATCACTCAAATTTCAACATCTCAAATCTCAAATTCTCAAATCACTCAAATTCTCAAATCACTCAAAATTCTCAAATTTCAGCATCTGAAATCACTCAAATTCTCAAATCACTCAAATCACTCAAATTTCAACATCTTAAATCTCAAATTCTCAAATCACTCAAATTCTCAAATCACTCAAAAATCTATTCCTCAAATCACTCAAATCTCTCAAATTTCAACATCTCAAATCTCAAATCACTCAAATTCTCAAATCACTCAAATTCTCAAATCACTCAAAAATCTATTCCTCATATCACTCAAATCTCTCAAATTTCAACATCTCCAATCTCAAATCACTCAAATTCTCAAATCACTCAAAATTCTCAAATCACTCAAATTCTCAAATCACTCAAAATTCTCAAATCACTCAAAATTCTCAAATATCTGTTCGTCAAATCACTCAAATCTCTCAAATTTCAACATCTCAAATCACTCAAATTCTCAAATCACTCAAATTCTTAAATCACTCAAATTCTCAAATCACTCAAATTCTTAAATCACTCAAATTCTCAAATATCTATTCCTCAAATTACTCAAATCTCTCAAATTTCAAACTCTCAAATCTCAAATTCTCAAATCACTCAAATTCTCAAATCACTCAATATTCTCAAATTTCAGCATCTCAAATCTCAAATCACTCAAATTCTCAAATCACTCAAAATTCTCAAATCACTCAAACTCTCAAATCTCAAATTCTCAAATCACTCAAATTCTCAAATCACTCAAATTCTCAAATCACTCAAATTCTCAAATCACTCAAAATTCTCAAATTTCAGCATCTCAAATCTCAAATCACTCAAAATTCTCAAATATCTATTACTCAAATCACTCAAAATTCTCAAATCACTCAAATTTCTCAAATAACTATTCATCAAATTCTCAAATATCTATTCCTCAAATCACTCAAATCTCTCAAATTTCAGCATCTCAAATCTCAAATCACTCAAATTCTCAAATCACTTAAAATTCTCAAATATCTATTCCTCAAATCACTCAAAATTCTCAAATCACTCAAAATCCTCAAATTTCAGCATCTCAAATCTCAAATCACTCAAATTCTCAAATCACTCAAAATTCTCAAATCACTCAAACTCTCAAATTCTCAAATCACTCAAAATTCTCAAATATCAAATTCTCAAATCACTCAAAATTCTCAAATATCTGTTCCTCAAATCACTCAAATTTAAACATCTCAAATCTCAAATCACTCAAACTCTCAAATTCTCAAATCACTCAAACTCTCAAATCTCAAATTCTCAAATCACTCAAAATTCTCAAATCACTCAAAATTCTCAAATCACTCAAAATTCTCAAATATCTATTCCTCAAATCACTCAAATCTCTCAAATTTCAACATCTGAAATTCTCAAATCACTCAAATTCTTAAATCACTCAAATTCTCAAATCACTCAAAATTCTCAAATATCTATTACTCAAATCACTCAAAATTCTCAAATCACTCAAAATTCTCAAATCACTCAAAATTCTCAAATATCTGTTCCTCAAATCACTCAAATCTCTCAAATTTAAACATCTCAAATCTCAAATTCTCAAATCACTCAAACTCTCAAATCTCAAATTCTCAAATCACTCAAAATTCTCAAATCACTCAAAATTCTCAAATCACTCAAAATTCTCAAATATCAATTCCTCAAATCACTCAAATCTCTCAAATTTCAACATCTGAAATTCTCAAATCACTCAAATTCTTAAATCACTCAAAATTCTCAAATATCTATTACTCAAATCACTCAAAATTCTCAAATCACACAAAATTCTCAAATATCTATTCATCAAATTCTCAAATATCTATTCCTCAAATCACTCAAATCTCTCAAATTTCAACATCTCAAATCACTCAAATTCTCAAATCACTCAAAATTCTAAAATATCTATTCCTCAACTCACTCAAAATTCTCAAATATCTATTCTTCAAATTCTCAAATATCTATTCCTCAAATCACTCAAATTCTCAAAACACTCAAAATTCTCAAATCACTCAAAATTCTCAAATATCTGTTCCTCAAATCACTCAAATTTCAACATCTCAAATCTCAAATTCTCAAATCACTCAAATTCTCAAATCACTCAAAATTCTCAAATTTCAGCATCTGAAATCACTCAAATTCTCAAATCACTCAAATCACTCAAATTTCAACATCTTAAATCTCAAATTCTCAAATCACTCAAATTCTCAAATCACTCAAAAATCTATTCCTCAAATCACTCAAATCTCTCAAATTTCAACATCTCAAATCTCAAATCACTCAAATTCTCAAATCACTCAAATTCTCAAATCACTCAAAAATCTATTCCTCATATCACTCAAATCTCTCAAATTTCAACATCTCCAATCTCAAATCACTCAAATTCTCAAATCACTCAAAATTCTCAAATCACTCAAATTCTCAAATCACTCAAAATTCTCAAATCACTCAAAATTCTCAAATATCTGTTCGTCAAATCACTCAAATCTCTCAAATTTCAACATCTCAAATCACTCAAATTCTCAAATCACTCAAATTCTTAAATCACTCAAATTCTCAAATCACTCAAATTCTTAAATCACTCAAATTCTCAAATATCTATTCCTCAAATTACTCAAATCTCTCAAATTTCAAACTCTCAAATCTCAAATTCTCAAATCACTCAAATTCTCAAATCACTCAATATTCTCAAATTTCAGCATCTCAAATCTCAAATCACTCAAATTCTCAAATCACTCAAAATTCTCAAATATCTATTCCTCAAATTCTCAAATATCTATTCCTCAAATCACTCAAATCTCTCAAATTTCAACATCTGAAATTCTCAAATCACTCAAATTCTTAAATCACTCAAATTCTCAAATCACTCAAAATTCTCAAATCACTCAAAATTCTCAAATCACTCAAAATTCTCAAATATCTATTCCTCAAATCACTCAAATCTCTCAAATATCAACATCTGAAATTTTCAAATCACTCAAATTCTTAAATCACTCAAATTCTCAAATCACTCAAAATTCTCAAATATCTATTACTCAAATCACTCAAAATTCTCAAATCACTCAAAATTCTCAAATCACTCAAAATTCTCAAATATCTGTTCCTCAAATCACTCAAATCTCTCAAATTTAAACATCTCAAATCTCAAATTCTCAAATCACTCAAACTCTCAAATCTCAAATTCTCAAATCACTCAAAATTCTCAAATCACTCAAAATTCTCAAATATCTATTCCTCAAATCACTCAAATCTCTCAAATTTCAACATCTGAAATTCTCAAATCACTCAAATTCTTAAAGCACTCAAATTCTCAAATCACTCAAATTCTCAAATCACTCAAAATTCTCAAATCACTCAAAATTCTCAAATATCTATTCATCAAATTCTCAAATATCTATTCCTCAAATCACTCAAAATTCTCAAATATCTATTCTTCAGATTCTCAAATATCTATTCCTCAAATCACTCAAATTCTCAAATCACTCAAAATTCTCAAATATCTGTTCCTCAAATCACTCAAATTTCAACATCTCAAATCTCAAATTCTCAAATCACTCAAATTCTCAAATCACTCAAAATTCTCAAATTTCAGCATCTGAAATCACTCAAATTCTCAAATCACTCAAATCACTCAAATTTCAACATCTCAAATCTCAAATTCTCAAATCACTCAAAATTCTCAAATCACTCAAAATTCTCAAATATCTATTCCTCAA
This sequence comes from Shargacucullia verbasci, assembly GCA_947562105.1. NCBI lineage: Eukaryota > Metazoa > Arthropoda > Insecta > Lepidoptera > Noctuidae > Shargacucullia > Shargacucullia verbasci. Next base: position 14,177,724 of record OX387293.1, read on the forward strand.
ATCACTCAAATCTCTCAAATTTCAACATCTGAAATTCTCAAATCACTCAAATTCTTAAATCACTCAAATTCTCAAATCACTCAAAATTCTCAAATATCTATTCCTCAAATCACTCAAATCTCTCAAATTTCAACATCTGAAATTCTCAAATCACTCAAATTCTTAAATCACTCAAATTCTCAAATCACTCAAATTCTCAAATATCTATTACTCAAATCACTCAAAATTCTCAAATCACTCAAAATTCTCAAATCACTCAAAATTCTCAAATCACTCAAAATTCTCAAATATCTATTCCTCAAATCACTCAAATCTCTCAAATTTCAACATCTGAAATTCTCAAATCACTCAAATTCTTAAATCACTCAAATTCTCAAATCACTCAAAATTCTCAAATATCTATTCCTCAAATCACTCAAATCTCTCAAATTTCAACATCTGAAATTCTCAAATCACTCAAATTCTTAAATCACTCAAATTCTCAAATCACTCAAATTCTCAAATATCTATTACTCAAATCACTCAAAATTCTCAAATCACTCAAAATTCTCAAATCACTCAAATTCTTAAATCACTCAAATTCTCAAATCACTCAAAATTCTCAAATATCTATTCCTCAAATCACTCAAATCTCTCAAATCTCAACATCTGAAATTCTCAAATCACTCAAATTCTCAAATCACTCAAATTCTCAAATCACTCAAAATTCTCAAATTTCAGCATCTCAAATCTCAAATCACTCAAATTCTCAAATCACTCAAAATTCTCAAATATCTTTTCCTCAAAGTGTCAGATGTTTGTGGTGTCGGTGTCAGAGGTGTCAGATGTTTGTGGTGGGGGTGTCAGAGCATTCTAATGTTTGTGGTGTCGGTGTCAGAGGTGTCAGATGTTTGTGGTGGGTGGTGTCAGAGCCGTCAGATGTTTGTGGTGTCAGTGTCAGAGGTGTCAGATGTATTTGGTGGTTGGTGTCAGGGCAGTCTAATGTTTGTGGTGTCGGTGTCAGAGGTGTCAGATGTTTGTGGTGTCGGTGTCAGAGGTGTCAGATGTTTGTGGCGGATGGTGTCAGAGCAGTCAGATGTTTGTGGCGGTGGGTGTCAGAGCAGTCAGGTGGTAGTGTTGGGGGTGTCAGAGCAGTCGGGTGGTTATGGTTGTGGTGTCAGAGCAGTCGGGTGGTAGTGTTGGGGCTGTCAGAGCAGTCTAATGTTTGTGGTGACAGTGTCAGAGGTGTCAGATGTTTTTGGTGGATGGTGTCAGAGGTGTCAGATGTTTGTGGTGTCAGTGTCAGAGGTGTCAGATGTATTTGGTGGTTGGTGTCAGGGCAGTCTAATGTTTGTGGTGTCGGTGTCAGAGGTGTCAGATGTTTGTGGTGTCGGTGTCAGAGGTGTCAGATGTTTGTGGTGGGGGTGTCAGAGCAGTCTAATGTTTGTGGTGTCGGTGTCAGAGGTGTCAGATGTTTGTGGTGGGTGGTGTCAGAGCCGTCAGATGGTTGTGGCGGGGGGTGTCAGAGCAGTCGGGTGGTTGTGGTGGTGGTGTCAGCGCAGTTGGGTGGTAGTGTTGGGGTTGTCAGAGCAGTCTAATGTTTGTGGTGTCGGTGTCAGAGGTGTCAGATGTTTGTGGTGTCGGTGTCAGAGGTGTCAGATGTTTGTGGCGGATGGTGTCAGAGCAGTCAGATGGTTGTGGCGGGGGGTGTCAGAGCAGTTGGATGGTAGTGTTGGGGCTGTCAGAGCAGTCTAATGTTTGTGGTGTCAGTGTCATAGGTGTCAGATGTTTTTGGTGGATGGTGTTAGAGGTGTCAGATGTTTGTGGTGTCAGTGTCAGAGGTGTCAGATGTATTTGGTGGATGGTGTCAGAGCAGTCTAATGTTTGTGGTGTCGGTGTCAGAGGTGTCAGATGTTTTTGGTGTCGATGTCAGAGGTGTCAGATGTTTGTGGCGGATGGTGTCAGAGCAGTCAGATGTTTGTGGCGGGGGGTGTCAGAGCAGTCGGGTGGTAGTGTTGGGGGTGTCAGAGCAGTCGGGTGGTTATGGTGGTGGTGTCAGAGCAGTTGGGTGGTAGTGTTGGGGCTGTCAGAGCAGTCTAATGTTTGTGGTGTCGGTGTCAGAGGTGTCAGATGTTTGTGGTGTCGGTGTCAGAGGTGTCAGATGTTTGTGGTGGGGGTGTCAGAGCAGTCGGGTAGTTGTGGTGGTGGTGTCAGAGCAGTCTAATGTTTGAGGTGTCAGTGTCAGAGGTGTCAGATGTTTTTGGTGGATGGTGTCAGAGGTGTCAGATGTTTGTGGTGGGGGTGTCAGAGCAGTCGGGTGGTTGTGGTGGTGTTGTCAGAGCAGTCTAATGTTTGTGGTGTCAGTGTCAGAGGTGTCAGATGTTTTTGGTGTCTGTGTCAGAGGTGTCAGATGTTTGTGGTGTCGGTGTCAGAGGTGTCAGATGTTTGTGGTGGGGGTGTCAGAGCAGTTGGGTGGTAGTGTTGGGGTTGTCAGAGCAGTCTAATGTTTGTGGTGTCGGTGTCAGAGGTGTCAGATGTTTGTGGTGTCGGTGTCAGAGGTGTTAGATGTTTGTGGCGGATGGTGTCAGAGCAGTCAGATGGTTGTGGCGGGGGGTGTCAGAGCAGTCGGATGGTAGTGTTGGGGGTGTCAGAGCAGTCGGGTGGTTATGGTGGTGGTGTCAGAGCAGTCGGGTGGTAGTGTTGGGGCTGTCAGAGCAGTCTAATGTTTGTGGTGTCACTCAAAATTCTCAAATATCTATTCCTCAAATCACTCAAATCTCTCAAATTTCAACATCTCAAATTCTCAAATCACTCAAATTCTTAAATCACTCAAAATTCTCTAATTTCAGCATCTGAAATCACTCAAATTCTCAAATCACTCAAATCACTCAAATTTCAACATCTCAAATCTCAAATTCTCAAATCACTCAAAATTCTCAAATCACTCAAAATTTTCAAATCACTCAAAATTCTCAAATATCTATTCCTCAAATCACTCAAATCTCTCAAATTTCAACATCTGAAATTCTCAAATCACTCAAATTCTTAAATCACTCAAATTCTCAAATCACTCAAAATTCTCAAATATCTATTACTCAAATCATTCAAAATTCTCAAATCACTCAAAATTCTCAAATCACTCAAAATTCTCAAATATCTATTCATCAAATTCTCAAATATCTATTCCTCAAATCACTCAAATCTCTCAAATTTCAACATCTCAAATCACTCAAATTCTCAAATCACTCAAAATTCTCAAATATCTATTCCTCAACTCACTCAAAATTCTCAAATATCTATTCTTCAAATTCTCAAATATCTATTCCTCAAATCACTCAAATTCTCAAATCACTCAAAATTCTCAAATATCTGTTCCTCAAATCACTCAAATTTCAACATCTCAAATCTCAAATTCTCAAATCACTCAAATTCTCAAATCACTCAAATTCTCAAATCACTCAAATTCTCAAATCACTTAAATTCTCAAATCACTCAAATTCTCAAATCACTCAAATTCTCAAATCACTCAAAAATCTATTCCTCATATCACTCAAATTTCTAAAATTTCAACATCTCTAATCTCAAATCACTCAAATTCTCAAATCACTCAAAATTCTCAAATCACTCAAAATTCTCAAATCACTCAAATTCTCAAATCACTCAAAATTCTCAAATCACTCAAATTCTCAAATCACTCAAAATTCTCAGATTTCAGCATCTGAAATCACTCAAATTCTCAAATCACTCAAATTCTCAAATCACTCAAATTCTCAAATCACTCAAATTCTCAAATCACTCAAAAATCTATTCCTCATATCACTCAAATCTCTCAAATTTCAACATCTCAAATCTCAAATCACTCAAATTCTCAAATCACTCAAATTCTCAAATCACTCAAAATTCTCAAATCACTCAAAATTCTCAAATATCTGTTCGTCAAATCACTCAAATCTCTCAAATTTCAACATCTCAAATCTCAAATCACTCAAATTCTCAAATCACTCAAAATTCTCAAATCACTCAAATTCTCAAATCACTCAAAATTCTCAAATCACTCAAAATTCTCAAATATCTGTTCGTCAAATCACTCAAATCTCTCAAATTTCAACATCTCAAATCACTCAAATTCTCAAATCACTCAAATTCTTAAATCACTCAAATTCTCAAATCACTCAAATTCTCAAATCACTCAAATTCTCAAATATCTATTCCTCAAATTACTCAAATCTCTCAAATTTCAAACTCTCAAATCTCAAATTCTCAAATCACTCAAATTCTCAAATCACTCAATATTCTCAAATTTCAACATCTCAAATCTCAAATCACTCAAATTCTCAAATCACTCAAAATTCTCAAATATCTATTCCTCAAATTCTCAAATATCTATTCCTCAAATCACTCAAATCTCTCAAATTTCAACATCTGAAATTCTCAAATCACTCAAATTCTTAAATCACTCAAATTCTCAAATCTCTCAAAATTCTCAAATATCTATTCCTCAAATCACTCAAATCTCTCAAATTTCAACATCTGAAATTCTCAAATCACTCAAATTCTTAAATCACTCAAATTCTCAAATCACTCAAATTCTCAAATATCTATTACTCAAATCACTCAAAATTCTCAAATCACTCAAAATTCTCAAATCACTCAAAATTCTCAAATCACTCAAAATTCTCAAATATCTATTCATCAAATTCTCAAATATCTATTCCTCAAATCACTCAAATCTCTCAAATTTCAACATCTCAAATCACTCAAATTCTCAAATCACTCAAAATTCTCAAATATCTATTACTCAACTCACTCAAAATTCTCAAATATCTATTCCTCAACTCACTCAAAATTCTCAAATATCTATTCTTCAAATTCTCAAATATCTATTCCTCAAATCACTCAAATTCTCAAATCACTCAAAATTCTCAAATCACTCAAAATTCTCAAATATCTGTTCCTCAAATCACTCAAATTCTCAAATCACTCAAAATTCTCAAATCACTCAAAATTCTCAAATATCTGTTCCTCAAATCACTCAAATTTCAACATCTCAAATCTCAAATTCTCAAAGATGGATTTTGGTGTAAATAAATATATGATCGTCTGATAATAATTAGATTTAATGTTTCAGTAAAACAACGTACAAGCTTTCATAAAGACAGATTTTAATAGAGAGAGAGAGATATATATTTTTTCTTTTGTAACCAAACCTCAAACACTCTCTGGCACACTGTTAATTGGACATAAATGCATAGTCTTAGTTTAAAAATCTAACACAACCGCTTAAACTAAACGAGCACATAATGTACAAAAAGAAAAATAGCTGTGGCTATAACAAAAATAACAGTACTACTACATAACTTTTTTTTAAACCGTATCTTATTATAATTTAAACACTAAGAAGAGAAGAAACAAACATTGTATGTTTCTCTCTTGTTAAGGGTTTAGTGAGCACATCGGCAATCATTTCACCAGTAGGCATGTAACAAATCTTGACAAGTTTCTTACTCACAATATCTTTAATGAAATGATGTCTCACATCTATGTGTTTACTACGAGCATGAAACATGTGATTAGAGCATAGGTTTTGTGCCGATTGATTGTCATTGTACAACACAATATTACAATTAATTCTTAGACATTCATATAAAAAAGAACGTAAGAATAAGGCCTCTTTGCAAGCATCTGAGATGGACATATATTCAGCCTCAGTACTAGACAATGCTACTGTCCTTTGTTTGTGACTCTCCCATGATACCACTGACGTACCTAACTTGAATACATACCCTGTATAGGAGCGACGGTCAATATCATTGGCAGCCCAGTCTGCATCGGCGTATCCATTGACATCCAGTCCTCCTTTTTCGAATTTAAGTAAATAATGGGATGAACCTTTAATGTACCTTAGTACCCTCTTGGCAGCTTTCCAATGTGTTTCATCATAGCACTCATTGAACTGACTTAGAACACTCACTGCATGTGTTATATCAGGACGAGAACACACTGCAATATACATTAAGCATCCTATTAAATTTCTGTATTCAAAGTTAGTGTTCTTCAACTCACTTTTCTGTAACTTAAATCCAACTTCCATAGGGGTTGGAGATGGTTTACAGTCAGTCATATTAAATTTTTGTAAAACCCTTTGAATATAGCTAGACTGATCTAAGGTAATATATTCCTTATTTCTGGTTAATCTCATTCCTAAAATCTGATGAGCAGGTCCCAAATCTTTTATTTCAAATTCTGACATGAGTTTTTCCTTAACCATTTGTCTTTCTTGCGACTTCTGTGGATAAAGTAGAATAATATCATCTACATAAAGGGCAATTATTATTATTTCCTCCTTTTGTCCTTTATAGTAGACACATGGCTCTGAAGGTATTTTATTAAAATGAAGTTTATTCAATAATACCCCATTCATTTTTTCATACCATGATTTGGCAGCTTGTTTAAGACCATAAACAGCTTTGTTCATTCTATATACCATGTTTTCTTGACCTCTTTTTACAAAAACCTCCGGCTGCTCCATGTATACAGTTTCTTCGAGCTCACCGTTTAAAAAAGCTGTCTTGACGTCTAAATGATCAATTCCCAAATCATATTCTGCAGCCACTGCTAACAACAAGCGAATAGTTGAGTATCGAACTACAGGAGAAAAAGTTTCATGATAGTCAATGCCATATTTTTGAGTATATCCCTTTGCAACTAGCCGTGCCTTATATCTTAGCAATTGACCATCAAGACTTCTCTTTTTCTTGAATACCCATTTACATTTTACAGCTTTCTGATCTTTGGGACGATCCACCAGGGTCCAGCACTTGTTAGTAATGTAAGAATCATACTCTTCTTGCATAGCATTTTTCCATTCTTTAGCCTCATTACCAGACAGGGCTTCCTGGACAGTCTCTGGATCTCCTTCTTCTTTGCAAGCTGCTGCCAGTGCAATTAAGGCATCTGATGCTTCATCTGCATCTTCGAATTCAAGTGCAGATGAATTTTCTGAAGTTGTACATGTAGTGTCTGGAACATAAGTTATATCCGACGAATTATCTGTACTGATACTGCTTTCACTTTCATTCAAACTAAAGATAGTTTGTCTCCGAGTCCTAACGTCGTCTTGATTTGTATCATGCTCATCACTTGAGATGTCCTGTACATTATTTGTGTTGAAACTGTCTGTGATATTCTCTGATACACTATGTACTATATACTTGGTATCATCATGTGATGTTTCCTTACTCCAAAACTTATCCTCAAAGAAAGTGATATGCCTGGCTTTTACACACTGACTTGGAGATAACGGATTTATCAGACGATATCCCTTGCTATCCTCGCAGTATCCCACAAAAATATATGCTTTAGATCTTGAATCTAACTTCTTGCGATTTGAAGTTAAAGCATAGGCTAGACAACCAAAAATGCGAAGATGGCTAATGTTTACCTTTCTCTTTGTCCATTTTTCTTCCGGTGTCACACCCATAACAGCCTTTGTGGGTGATCTATTCTTCAAATAGACTACAGTATTAACAGCTTCTGCCCAAAAATGCTTACCTAAACCAGAATCCTGTAGCATACACCGAGCTTTATCCATGATGGTGCGATTAGCTCTTTCCGCTACACCATTTTGCTCACTACAATGTGGAACTGTAGTTTGATGACGTATCCCATTGACCTTCAAGAACTCCTGGAATGTATTAGACATATATTCACCACCATTGTCACTCCTGAGGACTTTAATTCTTTTATTTTTCTCATTCTCCACTAGACTTTTAAATGTTTTAAACTTGTCAAAAGCTTCATTCTTTGTTTTAAGGAAATAGGTAAATGTCTTCCTAGTATAGTCGTCTATAAAAGTTATGAAATAAAGAGCTCCACTGAATGACTTTACAGACATAGGTCCACACAGATCCGTGTGTATCAACCCTAACTCCTCTGTAGATCTGCTCAATGACCTTTTGGGAAAAGGTAATTTAACTTGTTTACCTTCAACACACGCAATACAAGATTTGAAAACAGTACTATCATAACAAATACCTTGGACCATACCTTTTTGCATGATATTCATACTCCTTGCATTGAGGTGACCCAACCGACGATGCCATACCTCTTGTGACTCTCTGATATCTGCAGACTCATGCTCAGCTGACATACTGCTGTCAAAGTTCACATGCTGAGGCTTCATGACACTCTCTGATGCTACATTACAGCTTAAACCTGATCCAATGGTGTCCAGTAAATATACACCATTAACACATGTAGCAGTGACAATTACTTTATTACCTTTACAAACCTTACAACACAGAGTCAAAAATAACACTGTAACCTTTCTTGGTCATTTCACTGACAGATAACAAGTTCGTTGTCAATCCTGGTACATGATGCACATCCTTAATGGTCTTCTCACCATCCTTCAAAGTAATATGCACCTCACCAATACCTGTACTTGCTATTTTTTCACCATTCGCTGTGTTCACATCCTTTGGTTCAGTTGAAACAAAGTTTTTCATGATATCAATTCTTCTACACATATGGTTGGACGCTCCGGAGTCTACATACCAGAGTTCACTGTTCAAGTTCACCGATAATGCACACAGCAAAGCATTTGTAGATCTGTCCTTGTGGTCTGACTTGGGTTTGCTGTTTTTAGGGCAATCCTTTTTGAAATGGCCTGACTTTTTGCACCTAAAACATTTGTAAACCTTCTTCGCCACCAAGGCAGTCACATTATCTGACTTCTCATTGCGCCTCTGGTACTCCTGCAATAACTTGGTTTTAACGTTCTCAATAGCTAGTGTGACATTAGAATTTTCCATTGCCATAATTAATGGATCGTAATCTGAAGTCAACCCATTTAGCATTAAAACCGCCACAAAATCCTTTTCAAGCGGTGATCCGATGTCCTGAAGCTGCTGCGCTAATTCTGTTATACGCGACAAATAGCTTTCCATCCCGCTGCTCTCACTCAACTTGGTTGAAAAAAGCGATCTCAGCAAGCTTAACCTTCTACTTAGCCCCTTATCCTCATAAGCCTGTTGCAAATTAACCCAAGCTTCGTATGGCGTTTTTGCATTCCTTACATGTGGATAAGCAGTGCTATGTACTGAAAGGCAAATTTTAGCTAAAGCTTTCTGCTTTCTTTTTTCGTCCTTGCCACCATCTGCCGACAAGATGCATTCATACAAATCTTCGTGCATTAAAAGCATCTTCATAGCAAACTTCCAATTGTTGTAGTCATCAATCCCTTTAAGTTTTTCTATGGGAATCGACGGCATACCAGACCCGTTCGCCATGATGAATTTACGTTCCGAAAAATAAAATCTTCTTAACAGATTTTCGCAAAATTATAAATCAGCAGGACCCTTATACGTCCTGGGCCCATAACCAGATGGATTTTGGTGTAAATAAATATATGATCGTCTGATAATAATTAGATTTAATGTTTCAGTAAAACAACGTACAAGCTTTCATAAAGACAGATTTTAAGAGAGAGAGAGAGATATATATTTTTTCTTTTGTAACCAAACCTCAAACACTCTCTGGCACACTGTTAATTGGACATAAATGCATAGTCTTAGTTTAAAAATCTAACACTCAAATCACTCAAATTCTCAAATCACTCAAAATTCTCAAATTTCAGCATCTGAAATCACTCAAATTCTCAAATCACTCAAATCACTCAAATTTCAACATCTTAAATCTCAAATTCTCAAATCACTCAAATTCTCAAATCACTCAAATTCTCAAATCACTCAAAAATCTATTCCTCAAATCACTCAAATCTCTCAAATTTCAACATCTCAAATCTCAAATCACTCAAATTCTCAAATCACTCAAATTCTCAAATCACTCAAAAATCTATTCCTCATATCACTCAAATCTCTCAAATTTCAACATCTCAAATCTCAAATCACTCAAATTCTCAAATCACTCAAAATTCTCAAATCACTCAAATTCTCAAATCACTCAAAATTCTCAAATCACTCAAAATTCTCAAATATCTGTTCGTCAAATCACTCAAATCTCTCAAATTTCAACATCTCAAATCACTCAAATTCTCAAATCACTCAAATTCTTAAATCACTCAAATTCTCAAATCACTCAAATTCTCAAATCACTCAAATTCTCAAATATCTATTCCTCAAATTACTCAAATCTCTCAAATTTCAAACTCTCAAATCTCAAATTCTCAAATCACTCAAATTCTCAAATCACTCAAATTCTCAAATCACTCAATATTCTCAAATTTCAGCATCTCAAATCTCAAATCACTCAAATTCTCAAATCACTCAAAATTCTCAAATATCTATTCCTCAAATTCTCAAATATCTATTCCTCAAATCACTCAAATCTCTCAAATTTCAACATCTGAAATTCTCAAATCACTCAAATTCTTAAATCACTCAAATTCTCAAATCACTCAAAATTCTCAAATCACTCAAAATTCTCAAATCACTCAAAATTCTCAAATATCTATTCCTCAAATCACTCAAATCTCTCAAATTTCAACATCTGAAATTCTCAAATCACTCAAATTCTTAAATCACTCAAATTCTCAAATCACTCAAAATTCTCAAATATCTATTACTCAAATCACTCAAAATTCTCAAATCACTCAAAATTCTCAAATATCTGTTCCTCAAATCACTCAAATCTCTCAAATTTAAACATCTCAAATCTCAAATTCTCAAATCACTCAAACTCTCAAATCTCAAATTCTCAAATCACTCAAAATTCTCAAATCACTCAAAATTCTCAAATACCTATTCCTCAAATCACTCAAATCTCTCAAATTTCAATATCTGAAATTCTCAAATCACTCAAATTCTTAAAGCACTCAAATTCTCAAATCACTCAAATTCTCAAATCACTCAAAATTCTCAAATCACTCAAAATTCTCAAATATCTATTCATCAAATTCTCAAATATCTATTCCTCAAATCACTCAAATCTCTCAAATTTCAACATCTCAAATCACTCAAATTCTCAAATAACTCAAAATTCTCAAATATCTATTCCTCAACTCACTCAAAATTCTCAAATATCTATTCTTCAGATTCTCAAATATCTATTCCTCAAATCACTCAAATTCTCAAATCACTCAAAATTCTCAAATCACTCAAAATTCTCAAATATCTGTTCCTCAAATCACTCAAATTTCAACATCTCAAATCTCAAATTCTCAAATCACTCATATTCTCAAATCACTCAAAATTCTCAAATTTCAGCATCTGAAATCACTCAAATTCTCAAATCACTCAAATCACTCAAATTTCAACATCTCAAATCTCAAATTCTCAAATCACTCAAAATTCTCAAATATCTATTCCTCAAATCACTCAAATCTCTCAAATTTCAACATCTGAAATTCTCAAATCACTCAAATTCTTAAATCACTCAAATTCTCAAATCACTCAAAATTCTCAAATATCTATTCCTCAAATCACTCAAATCTCTCAAATCTCAACATCTGAAATTCTCAAATCACTCAAATTCTTAAATCACTCAAAATTCTCAAATCACTCAAAATTCTCAAATATCTATTCCTCAACTCACTCAAAATTCTCAAATATCTATTCTTCAAATTCTCAAATATCTATTCCTCAAATCACTCAAATTCTCAAATCACTCAAAATTCTCAAATCACTCAAAATTCTCAAATATCTGTTCCTCAAATCACTCAAATTCTCAAATCACTCAAAATTCTCAAATCACTCAAAATTCTCAAATATCTGTTCCTCAAATCACTCAAATTTCAACATCTCAAATCTCAAATTCTCAAATCACTCAAATTCTCAAATCACTCAAAATTCTCAAATTTCAGCATCTGAAATCACTCAAATTCTCAAATCACTCAAATCACTCAAATTTCAACATCTTAAATCTCAAATTCTCAAATCACTCAAATTCTCAAATCACTCAAGTTCTCAAATCACTCAAAAATCTATTTCTCAAATCACTCAAATCTCTCAAATTTCAACATCTCAAATCTCAAATCACTCAAATTCTCAAATCACTCAAAATTCTCAGATTTCAGCATCTGAAATCACTCAAATTCTCAAATCACTCAAATCACTCAAATTTCAACATCTCAAATCTCAAATTCTCAAATCACTCAAATTCTCAAATCACTCAAAATTCTCAGATTTCAGCATCTGAAATCACTCAAATTCTCAAATCACTCAAATCTCTCAAATTTAAACATCTCAAATCTCAAATTCTCAAATCACTCAAAATTCTCAAATATCTATTCATCAAATTCTCAAATATCTATTCCTCAAATCACTCAAATCTCTCAAATTTCAACATCTCAAATCACTCAAATTCTCAAATCACTCAAAATTCTCAAATCACTCAAATTCTCAAATCACTCAAAATTCTCAAATCACTCAAAATTCTCAAATATCTGTTCGTCAAATCACTCAAATCTCTCAAATTTCAACATCTCAAATCTCAAATCACTCAAATTCTCAAATATCTATTCCTCAAATCACTCAAATCTCTCAAATTTCAAACTCTCAAATCTCAAATCCTCAAATCACTCAAATTCTCAAATCACTCAAATTCTCAAATCACTCAAATTCTCAAATCACTCAAATTCTCAAATCACTCAAAATTCTCAAATTTCAGCATCTCAAATCTCAAATCACTCAAATTCTCAAATCACTCAAAAATCTATTCCTCATATCACTCAAATCTCTCAAATTTCAACATCTCAAATCTCAAATCACTCAAATTCTCAAATCACTCAAATTCTCAAATCACTCAAAAATCTATTCCTCATATCACTCAAATCTCTAAAATTTCAACATCTCTAATCTCAAATCACTCAAATTCTCAAATCACTCAAAATTCTCAAATCACTCAAAATTCTCAAATCACTCAAAATTCTCAAATCACTCGAAATTCTCAAATATCTGTTCCTCAAATCACTCAAATCTCTCAAATTTAAACATCTCAAATCTCAAATTCTCAAATCACTCAAAATTCTCAAATATCTATTCATCAAATTCTCAAATATCTATTCCTCAAATCACTCAAATCTCTCAAATTTCAACATCTCAAATCACTGAAATTCTCAAATCACTCAAAATTCTCAAATATCTATTCCTCAACTCACTCAAAATTCTCAAATATCTATTCTTCAAATTCTCAAATATCTATTCCTCAAATCACTCAAATTCTCAAATCACTCAAAATTCTCAAATCACTCAAAATTCTCAAATATCTGTTCCTCAAATCACTCAAATTCTCAAATCACTCAAAATTCTCAAATCACTCAAAATTCTCAAATATCTGTTCCTCAAATCACTCAAATTTCAACATCTCAAATCTCAAATTCTCAAATCACTCAAATTCTCAAATCACTCAAAATTCTCAAATTTCAGCATCTGAAATCACTCAAATTCTCAAATCACTCAAATCACTCAAATTTCAACATCTTAAATCTCAAATTCTCAAATCACTCAAATTCTCAAATCACTCAAATTCTCAAATCACTCAAAAATCTATTCCTCAAATCACTCAAATCTCTCAAATTTCAACATCTCAAATCTCAAATCACTCAAATTCTCAAATCACTCAAAATTCTCAGATTTCAGCATCTGAAATCACTCAAATTCTCAAATCACTCAAATCACTCAAATTTCAACATCTCAAATCTCAAATTCTCAAATCACTCAAATTCTCAAATCACTCAAATTCTCAAATCACTCAAATTCTCAAATCACTCAAAAATCTATTCCTCATATCACTCAAATCTCTCAAATTTCAACATCTGAAATTCTCAAATCACTCAAATTCTTAAATCACTCAAATTCTCAAATCACTCAAAATTCTCAAATATCTGTTCCTCAAATCACTCAAATTCTCAAATCACTCAAAATTCTCAAATCACTCAAAATTCTCAAATATCTGTTCCTCAAATCACTCAAATTTCAACATCTCAAATCTCAAATTCTCAAATCACTCAAATTCTCAAATCACTCAAAATTCTCAAATTTCAGCATCTGAAATCACTCAAATTCTCAAATCACTCAAATCACTCAAATTTCAACATCTCAAATCACTCAAATTCTCAAATCACTCAAAATTCTCAAATATCTATTCCTCAACTCACTCAAAATTCTCAAATATCTATTCTTCAAATTCTCAAATATCTATTCCTCAAATCACTCAAATTCTCAAATCACTCAAAAATCTATTCCTCATATCACTCAAATCTCTCAAATTTCAACATCTCAAATCACTCAAACCTCAAATCACTCAAATTCTCAAATCACTCAAATTCTCAAATCACTCAAATTCTCAAATCACTCAAAATTCTCAAATTTCAGCATCTGAAATCACTCAAATTCTCAAATCACTCAAATTTCAACATCTCAAATCTCAAATTCTCAAATCACTCAAATTCTCAAATCACTCAAAATTCTCAAATCACTCAAAATTCTCAAATATCTGTTCCTCAAATCACTCAAATTTCAACATCTCAAATCTCAAATTCTCAAATCACTCAAATTCTCAAATCACTCAAAAATCTATTCCTCATATCACTCAAATCTCTCAAATTTCAACATCTCAAATCTCAAATCACTCAAATCACTCAAATTTCAACATCTCAAATCACTCAAATTCTCAAATCACTCAAAATTCTCAAATATCTATTATAATAATAATATAATAATAAATTCTTTATTCAAGTAACCAAGACTCAATAATGTTAGTATTACTTAAAACTATGTTAGTAACATTTTATAACTTAATTTACCGCTGCTTCATCCCATGCGAGACGGCACAACAATGCCTCACGTATGAGCAATCCAGACGCCCAGCAATCATACTCAGGACACTGTTGGAGCTGGCCCGCACCCTGCGCACCAGAGAAGCACACCTCTTTCGCATAGTCGCATAAAAGCAATCTACGTGTGCGTCAGCAAACATCCCCGATGCGCTACAGAAGCGAGGCAGCCCCACCAGTATCCTAAACGCGTTATTGTATTGAACGCGGAGAGCGCTGTATGACTTTTGAGTATATCTGGCCCAAAGGCTGCACGCGTAGAAAGAAGTACAGTAAGCTCGGAAGAGTGTGATCTTTACCTGAAGGGAACAACGTGCAAACCTACGGGCCAGCATGTTTGCTCTAATCGACAACGCTCTCCGCTCCCGTTCAATGTCATCATCGTCGTGGAGGCCGGGGGTCAATAAGTGGCCCAGGTATTTAAACTTATACACTCTCTTTAATGGTATCCCATTGAGTGCAACATGTGGTATAGCACTAGTGTTTTTACCCCCAGCCTCGAAAACCATGATTTCCGACTTTTTACAATTATACGTCAGGCCATGTTGTCCTGCGTATTCTTCACAATGGGCCACAAGTTTTCTCAACCCACAGACCGATGCACTTAACAGCACCATATCGTCTGCGTAACTAATATTATTGACGCAGACACCATCTACATGGCAACCGACTCTGATGCTGCTAAGTTCCTCAATCAGCTCGTTAACATAAAGGTTGAAGAGCGTAGGTGAGCTTAACCCCCCCTGCCTCACCCCGCACTCCAACCTATATGGTTCAGACAGCTCTGCATTCCATCGTACATTGTTGATCTGGCTTCCATACCAATATTTAAAGATGTTAAGGAGTTCTTTTGGCAGGTTAGTTTTTTCCAATTTTTGCCATAACTTATTGTAGGAAACCAGATCAAATGCCTTAGAAAGGTCCAAAAAGCAGGCGTAAACGGGCGTTCCCCTCTGTGTATAATACGTGACAGTATGCTTAAGACCCAGCACTGCAGTCTCCGTCGACAGCCCAGTACGAAATCCGAACTGGTTGTCGTGAAGCCTGATGACAGAGTCCAACTGAGTGTTAAGCACACTGTCAAACACCTTTGACACTACCGTGGCAAGTGAAATTGGCCTATAATTGCTGCTGTCTGCGAGGTCCCCAGTTTTGTTTTTGACAATGGGCACAACAACTGTACGCATCATCTCATCTGGCAGGTAACTATGACTCACACAAAAGCTGTACAACATGGCAAGGACCCTCGGCAGATGTGGACCCGCATATTGAAGGTGTTCAATGCTCAACCCATCGTGGCCAGGGGACTTACCACGCGTCATAGATTTTATAATTTTAGCTATTTCGGCCGCGTGAAATTTAACCTCTAATTCCACTCCGGGTTGAGCATCCAACACCATACGTGACGGCCCTAGTGGCGATTTTACAGAAAACCGCTCTTTAAAAAGGTTGGCAATTTCTTTTGAATCATTCACGCCGTCCACGCTCACAGGCACACCTGCTTTACTCTGCAACCTGTTTGTCCGCTTCCAAAACCCTTTAAAATCATGTTTAGCATGACATGACGCCAAGACATCCATTTTCAGCTGGTCTTTATGATCCTGACACCATTTGACACGTGACTTAAAGATTTTTCTACTTTCGCGCATTTCATTAAACAATTTCCCAGACGTGGGCTTTCCATTCAGAACCCACCGCAAAAATTGCTCCCGCGCGTGCCTGTGAGCGTCGGCAACATGGGTATTCCATCCTACAATTTTTCTAGAGGATCTGTTGCTATCAAGCCTTCCCACTACTGCTGCTTCGCTTAAGGCGCGTACAATTTGTAAATAAAAGTTATCGATTACATTCCTGTGACTAGGGTTATTACAAACATAATCACAACACTTACTTAATTCTTGAGGGAAGTCAATTAATCGTAATTTCTCATGACATTCTTTTTGATAAATACTTATTTGACTTAGATTTCTATCCCCCCACAGAATTCTATTCGAGATGACACTATTCACAGTTTTCTTTGGTAAAATTGTATTAAAACAACATTCAATGACTAGAGGAAAGTGATCAGACCATAAGACGTCATTTAGTACATACACGTTCCTAACTGATTTCAGGGCTGCTTCCGTTACTAAGCAGTGGTCAAGCCACCTTTTAGACCCATAGACCTCACTTAGAAACGTATACGTGCTCGATCCCATTCCTAATATTTCTACGTCAATACATTTCCAATTTTGTTCATTACAAAACTGAGACATTTCCTCAAAAAATTGCTCAGACGGATGAGCATTAAAATCTCCTAGGATGTAAACGTTTTCTACACTACAGTTATCAACAATTGCACTCACCGAGCTCAAAATATCCGTGAACTCCGTTAAATTTGCCGCCGAGTCTGTGGGCATGTAAACACTAAAAACTAGAAAACACCTTTCCTGTAGCACAATTTTTATTGCACACAACCGAGGGTTATCGCACTCAACCGTTACAACATTGTAAAAAATACTACGCCGCCACAAGAGAGCAACACCACCGTACGGTCGACCGCGTAATATTCCCACTGACGTGTCCACCGCAGATACACCAGTGTAGCTGAACTCATCACTGATGGTGTTAAGAAATGAGATTTCGTCTGGCAACAACCACGTTTCCTGCAGTGCAATCACATCGTATTGATTACACAAATCACGAATACTCTGTAACGAACGCTTCACGTTTTTACAATTAAATGTGACTAATTTGTAAATATTGTTACTCAACATTGTGTCTATCTTTTATGCCACTTAAAGTTCCGTTGGATACGTTCTCAGTAATAATACTTTTTGGTTTGTAGTTGGTAAAACGCCGAAATATTATTCCTTGGGGCCATAAAGTATGATCTAAAAACATCTGCAGCTTACTATGTGGCACAAAGAACTTGTATGCATTATGCTCACATTGCCGTTTGATATTTATTTTTTCAAGATTCACCTTTTCACTGGTTTTCTTTTGCAAGTAGCTCGTGATATCCGATTCTAACGTGTCCTTGTGAACGTTTGTGATAAACACGGGAGTTTTCCTGTCAGCCGGTCTGAATTTATCTGTACACTCGATTCTAACGCTACCCATGTTTCCTTTAAATCTATCCTTTACCTTACGCCTTTTATTTTGCACCAAAATAAAACCATCATGAGTTTTCGTAGCTGCAACGCTTGCATATTGATCTCGCTGTAAGGATGACTGTACGTGAGTCACCTCTTCACTCAGCTGTTCGCTCGGCCCGTGAGCAGTGGTCATAGATAACGGTAACAATGACGCATCGGTCGAGCATTCATCGCTAAGCGCATACATCGTTTCTTCTCTGTTGCCATTGAATTCGCAACGGCTAACCGGCGTTTGAAGAAGTATTTCTGAACTACCCTCAGCTAAACTTGTGTCATTATTCGAAATAATGTTTTCGTTTACAACCGTATTGCCTTTTGAATTTAACATTTGTCCATTGCTTTTACTAGCTTTATCATACTGTGCACCTCTTTTAGTGTTTACATTAGAATTCGGTAGGGCCGAAAAGTTCATTTCGCAAACTGCCTTAAGGTTTTGTAACTCACTTTGTGTCACATATGTAGACTTAATGTTATTAACTTCAGCCTGTATTAGTACTAAGTCCTTAAGGAGCTTAGAGACATCCAAATGATCAAAAGTTATAGGTGGTAATTTCTCGAGATCACGTGCCACAAATACCGGCAGCAAATCAGGTTCCGTTGTTTTGAAAATAGCTATAATATCGTTCAAGACACGATTATCTTTGCCTTTCCCTTTACGGACGGTTCTCCGAACCTCAGATGATAGTGATTCAAACAGTAATGTATTTGATGTTTGAATTTGTTCACTCGAGAACGCCGAAGCACATATCTTCACCAAACTTGCCTCATCAGCAATCGATATTTTATTTTGAACATAAGCTAAAAGCTCGTCAATAACGATATTACAAGATACACACTTTATCGTACTTGTCATTTTGTCGTCAATAGCGCACGGGGAGCGCATCAACTATAACACGACCGCAGGTAACGACTGCGCGCGCGCAACTATTCCTCAACTCACTCAAAATTCTCAAATATCTATTCTTCAAATTCTCAAATATCTATTCCTCAAATCACTCAAATTCTCAAATCACTCAAAAATCTATTCCTCATATCACTCAAATCTCTCAAATTTCAACATCTCAAATCACTCAAACCTCAAATCACTCAAATTCTCAAATCACTCAAATTCTCAAATCACTCAAATTCTCAAATCACTCAAAATTCTCAAATTTCAGCATCTGAAATCACTCAAATTCTCAAATCACTCAAATTTCAACATCTCAAATCTCAAATTCTCAAATCACTCAAATTCTCAAATCACTCAAATTCTCAAATCACTCAAATTCTCAAATCACTCAAAATTCTCAAATATCTGTTCCTCAAATCACTCAAATTCTCAAATCACTCAAAATTCTCAAATCACTCAAAATTCTCAAATATCTGTTCCTCAAATCACTCAAATTTCAACATCTCAAATCTCAAATTCTCAAATCACTCAAATTCTCAAATCACTCAAAATTCTCAAATTTCAGCATCTGAAATCACTCAAATTCTCAAATCACTCAAATCACTCAAATTTCAACATCTCAAATCACTCAAATTCTCAAATCACTCAAAATTCTCAAATATCTATTCCTCAACTCACTCAAAATTCTCAAATATCTATTCTTCAAATTCTCAAATATCTATTCCTCAAATCACTCAAATTCTCAAATCACTCAAAAATCTATTCCTCATATCACTCAAATCTCTCAAATTTCAACATCTCAAATCACTCAAACCTCAAATCACTCAAATTCTCAAATCACTCAAATTCTCAAATCACTCAAATTCTCAAATCACTCAAAATTCTCAAATTTCAGCATCTGAAATCACTCAAATTCTCAAATCACTCAAATTTCAACATCTCAAATCTCAAATTCTCAAATCACTCAAATTCTCAAATCACTCAAATTCTCAAATCACTCAAAAATCTATTCCTCAAATCACTCAAATCTCTCAAATTTCAACATCTCAAATCTCAAATCACTCAAAATTCTCAAATATCTATTCATCAAATTCTCAAATATCTATTCCTCAAATCACTCAAATCTCTCAAATTTCAACATCTCAAATCACTCAAATTCTCAAATCACTCAAAATTCTCAAATCACTCAAATTCTCAAATCACTCAAAATTCTCAAATCACTAGAAATTCTCAAATATCTGTTCGTCAAATCACTCAAATCTCTCAAATTTCAACATCTCAAATATCAAATCACTCAAATTCTCAAATATCTATTCCTCAAATCACTCAAATCTCTCAAATTTCAAACTCTCAAATCTCAAATCCTCAAATCACTCAAATTCTCAAATCACTCAAATTCTCAAATCACTCGAAATTCTCAAATATCTGTTCCTCAAATCACTCAAATCTCTCAAATTTAAACATCTCAAATCTCAAATTCTCAAATCACTCAAAATTCTCAAATATCTATTCATCAAATTCTCAAATATCTATTCCTCAAATCACTCAAATCTCTCAAATTTCAACATCTCAAATCACTCAAATTCTCAAAACACTCAAAATTCTCAAATATCAAATTTCAGCATCTGAAATCACTCAAATTCTCAAATCACTCAAATTTCAACATCTCAAATCTCAAATTCTCAAATCACTCAAAATTCTCAAATCACTCAAAATTCTCAAATATCTGTTCCTCAAATCACTCAAATTTCAACATCTCAAATCTCAAATTCTCAAATCACTCAAATTCTCAAATCACTCAAAATTCTCAAATTTCAGCATCTGAAATCACTCAAATTCTCAAATCACTCAAATCACTCAAATTTCAACATCTCAAATCACTCAAATTCTCAAATCACTCAAAATTCTCAAATATCTATTCCTCAACTCACTCAAAATTCTCAAATATCTATTCCTCAACTCACTCAAAATTCTCAAATATCTATTCTTCAAATTCTCAAATATCTATTCCTCAAATCACTCAAATTCTCAAATCACTCAAAATTCTCAAATCACTCAAAATTCTCAAATATCTGTTCCTCAAATCACTCAAATTCTCAAATCACTCAAAATTCTCAAATCACTCAAAATTCTCAAATATCTGTTCCTCAAATCACTCAAATTTCAACATCTCAAATCTCAAATTCTCAAATCACTCAAATTCTCAAATCACTCAAAATTCTCAAATTTCAGCATCTGAAATCACTCAAATTCTCAAATCACTCAAATCACTCAAATTTCAACATCTTAAATCTCAAATTCTCAAATCACTCAAATTCTAAAATCACTCAAATTCTCAAATCACTCAAAAATCTATTCCTCAAATCACTCAAATCTCTCAAATTTCAACATCTCAAATCTCAAATCACTCAAATTCTCAAATCACTCAAATTCTCAAATCACTCAAAATTCTCAAATCACTCAAAATTCTCAAATATCTGTTCCTCAAATCACTCAAATTTCAACATCTCAAATCTCAAATTCTCAAATCACTCAAATTCTCAAATCACTCAAAATTCTCAAATTTCAGCATCTGAAATCACTCAAATTCTCAAATCACTCAAATCACTCAAATTTCAACATCTCAAATCACTCAAATTCTCAAATCACTCAAAATTCTCAAATATCTATTCCTCAACTCACTCAAAATTCTCAAATATCTATTCTTCAAATTCTCAAATATCTATTCCTCAAATCACTCAAATTCTCAAATCACTCAAAAATCTATTCCTCATATCACTCAAATCTCTCAAATTTCAACATCTCAAATCACTAAAACCTCAAATCACTCAAATTCTCAAATCACTCAAATTCTCAAATCACTCAAATTCTCAAATCACTCAAAATTCTCAAATTTCAGCATCTGAAATCACTCAAATTCTCAAATCACTCAAATTTCAACATCTCAAATCTCAAATCTCAAATTCTCAAATCACTCAAATTCTCAAATCACTCAAATTCTCAAATCACTCAAAAATCTATTCCTCAAATCACTCAAATCTCTCAAATTTCAACATCTCAAATCTCAAATCACTCAAAAATCTCAGATTTCAGCATCTAAAATCACTCAAATTCTCAAATCACTCAAATTCTCAAATATCTATTCCTCAAATTACTCAAATCTCTCAAATTTCAAACTCTCAAATCTCAAATTCTCAAATCACTCAAATTCTCAAATCACTCAATATTCTCAAATTTCAGCATCTCAAATCTCAAATCACTCAAATTCTCAAATCACTCAAAATTCTCAAATATCTATTCCTCAAATTCTCAAATATCTATTCCTCAAATCACTCAAATCTCTCAAATTTCAACATCTGAAATTCTCAAATCACTCAAATTCTTAAATCACTCAAATTCTCAAATCACTCAAAATTCTCAAATCACTCAAAATTCTCAAATCACTCAAAATTCTCAAATATCTATTCCTCAAATCACTCAAATCTCTCAAATTTCAACATCTGAAATTCTCAAATCACTCAAATTCTTAAATCACTCAAATTCTCAAATCACTCAAAATTCTCAAATATCTATTACTCAAATCACTCAAAATTCTCAAATCACTCAAAATTCTCAAATTACTCAAAATTCTCAAATATCTGTTCCTCAAATCACTCAAATCTCTCAAATTTAAACATCTCAAATCTCAAATTCTCAAATCACTCAAACTCTCAAATCTCAAATTCTCAAATCACTCAAAATTCTCAAATCACTCAAAATTCTCAAATATCTATTCCTCAAATCACTCAAATCTCTCAAATTTCAATATCTGAAATTCTCAAATCACTCAAATTCTTAAAGCACTCAAATTCTCAAATCACTCAAATTCTCAAATCACTCAAAATTCTCAAATCACTCAAAATTCTCAAATATCTATTCATCAAATTCTCAAATATCTATTCCTCAAATCACTCAAATCTCTCAAATTTCAACATCTCAAATCACTCAAATTCTCAAATAACTCAAAATTCCCAAATATCTATTCCTCAACTCACTCAAAATTCTCAAATATCTATTCTTCAGATTCTCAAATATCTATTCCTCAAATCACTCAAATTCTCAAATCACTCAAAATTCTCAAATCACTCAAAATTCTCAAATATCTGTTCCTCAAATCACTCAAATTTCAACATCTCAAATCTCAAATTCTCAAATCACTCAAATTCTCAAATCACTCAAAATTCTCAAATTTCAGCATCTGAAATCACTCAAATTCTCAAATCACTCAAATCACTCAAATTTCACCATCTCAAATCTCAAATTCTCAAATCACTCAAAATTCTCAAATATCTATTCCTCAAATCACTCAAATCTCTCAAATTTCAACATCTGAAATTCTCAAATCACTCAAATTCTCAAATCACTCAAATATCTATTCCTCAAATCACTCAACATCTGAAATTCTCAAATCACTCAAATTCTTAAATCACTCAAAATTCTCAAATCACTCAAAATTCTCAAATCACTCAAATTCTCAAATCACTCAAAATTCTCAAATATCTATTCCTCAACTCACTCAAAATTCTCAAATATCTATTCTTCAAATTCTCAAATATCTATTCCTCAAATCACTCAAATTCTCATATCACTCAAAATTCTCAAATCACTCAAAATTCTCAAATATCAAATTTAAGTCAAAGTTAAATCTCAAATTCTCAAATCACTCAAATTCTCAAATCACTCAAAATTCTCAAATTTCAGCATCTGAAATCACTCAAATTCTCAAATCACTCAAATCACTCAAATTTCAACATCTTAAATCTCAAATTCTCAAATCACTCAAGTTCTCAAATCACTCAAAAATCTATTCCTCAAATCACTCAAATCTCTCAAATTTCAACATCTCAAATCTCAAATCACTCAAATTCTCAAATCACTCAAAATTCTCAGATTTCAGCATCTGAAATCACTCAAATTCTCAAATCACTCAAATCACTCAAATTTCAACATCTCAAATCTCAAATTCTCAAATCACTCAAATTCTCAAATCACTCAAAATTCTCAGATTTAAGCATCTGAAATCACTCAAATTCTCAAATCACTCAAATTCTCAAATCACTCAAATTCTCAAATCACTCAAATTCTCAAATCACTCAAAATTCTCAAATTTCAGCATCTCAAATCTCAAATCACTCAAATTCTCAAATCACTCAAAAATCTATTCCTCATATCACTCAAATCTCTCAAATTTCAACATCTCAAATCTCAAATCACTCAAATTCTCAAATCACTCAAATTCTCAAATCACTCAAAAATCTATTCCTCATATCACTCAAATCTCTAAAATTTCAACATCTCTAATCTCAAATCACTCAAATTCTCAAATCACTCAAAATTCTCAAATCACTTAAAATTCTCAAATCACTCAAAATTCTCAAATCACTCGAAATTCTCAAATATCTGTTCCTCAAATCACTCAAATCTCTCAAATTTAAACATCTCAAATCTCAAATTCTCAAATCACTCAAAATTCTCAAATATCTATTCATCAAATTCTCAAATATCTATTCCTCAAATCACTCAAATCTCTCAAATTTCAACATCTCAAATCACTCAAATTCTCAAATCACTCAAAATTCTCAAATATCTATTCCTCAACTCACTCAAAATTCTCAAATATCTATTCTTCAAATTCTCAAATATCTATTCCTCAAATCACTCAAATTCTCAAATCACTCAAAATTCTCAAATCACTCAAAATTCTCAAATATCTGTTCCTCAAATCACTCAAATTCTCAAATCACTCAAAATTCTCAAATCACTCAAAATTCTCAAATATCTGTTCCTCAAATCACTCAAATTTCAACATCTCAAATCTCAAATTCTCAAATCACTCAAATTCTCAAATCACTCAAAATTCTCAAATTTCAGCATCTGAAATCACTCAAATTCTCAAATCACTCAAATCACTCAAATTTCAACATCTTAAATCTCAAATTCTCAAATCACTCAAATTCTCAAATCACTCAAATTCTCAAATCACTCAAAAATCTATTCCTCATATCACTCAAATCTCTCAAATTTCAACATCTCAAATCTCAAATCACTCAAATCACTCAAATTTCAACATCTCAAATCACTCAAATTCTCAAATCACTCAAAATTCTCAAATATCTATTCCTCAACTCACTCAAAATTCTCAAATATCTATTCTTCAAATTCTCAAATATCTATTCCTCAAATCACTCAAATTCTCAAATCACTCAAAAATCTATTCCTCATATCACTCAAATCTCTCAAATTTCAACATCTCAAATCACTCAAACCTCAAATCACTCAAATCACTCAAATTCTCAAATCACTCAAAATTCTCAAATTTCAGCATCTGAAATCACTCAAATTCTCAAATCACTCAAATTTCAACATCTCAAATCTCAAATTCTCAAATCACTCAAATTCTCAAATCACTCAAATTCTCAAATCACTCAAATTCTCAAATCACTCAAAATTCTCAAATATCTGTTCCTCAAATCACTCAAATTCTCAAATCACTCAAAATTCTCAAATCACTCAAAATTCTCAAATATCTGTTCCTCAAATCACTCAAATTTCAACATCTCAAATCTCAAATTCTCAAATCACTCAAATTCTCAAATCACTCAAAATTCTCAAATTTCAGCATCTGAAATCACTCAAATTCTCAAATCACTCAAATCACTCAAATTTCAACATCTCAAATCACTCAAATTCTCAAATCACTCAAAATTCTCAAATATCTATTCCTCAACTCACTCAAAATTCTCAAATATCTATTCTTCAAATTCTCAAATATCTATTCCTCAAATCACTCAAATTCTCAAATCACTCAAAAATCTATTCCTCATATCACTCAAATCTCTCAAATTTCAACATCTCAAATCACTCAAACCTCAAATCACTCAAATTCTCAAATCACTCAAATTCTCAAATCACTCAAATTCTCAAATCACTCAAAATTCTCAAATTTCAGCATCTGAAATCACTCAAATTCTCAAATCACTCAAATTTCAACATCTCAAATCTCAAATTCTCAAATCACTCAAATTCTCAAATCACTCAAATTCTCAAATCACTCAAAAATCTATTCCTCAAATCACTCAAATCTCTCAAATTTCAACATCTCAAATCTCAAATCACTCAAAAATCTCAGATTTCAGCATCTAAAATCACTCAAATTCTCAAATCACTCAAAATTCTCAAATTTCAGCATCTGAAATCACTCAAATTCTCAAATCACTCAAATCACTCAAATTTCAACATCTTAAATCTCAAATTCTCAAATCACTCAAATTCTCAAATCACTCAAAAATCTATTCCTCATATCACTCAAATCTCTCAAATTTCAACATCTCAAATCTCAAATCACTCAAATCACTCAAATTTCAACATCTCAAATCACTCAAATTCTCAAATCACTCAAAATTCTCAAATATCTATTCCTCAACTCACTCAAAATTCTCAAATATCTATTCTTCAAATTCTCAAATATCTATTCCTCAAATCACTCAAATTCTCAAATCACTCAAAAATCTATTCCTCATATCACTCAAATCTCTCAAATTTCAACATCTCAAATCACTCAAACCTCAAATCACTCAAATTCTCAAATCACTCAAATTCTCAAATCACTCAAATTCTCAAATCACTCAAAATTCTCAAATTTCAGCATCTGAAATCACTCAAATTCTCAAATCACTCAAATTTCAACATCTCAAATCTCAAATTCTCAAATCACTCAAATTCTCAAATCACTCAAATTCTCAAATCACTCAAATTCTCAAATCACTCAAAATTCTCAAATATCTGTTCCTCAAATCACTCAAATTCTCAAATCACTCAAATTCTCAAATCACTCAAAATTCTCAAATTTCAGCATCTGAAATCACTCAAATTCTCAAATCACTCAAATTTCAACATCTCAAATCTCAAATTCTCAAATCACTCAAATTCTCAAATCACTCAAATTCTCAAATCACTCAAATTCTCAAATCACTCAAAATTCTCAAATATCTGTTCCTCAAATCACTCAAATTCTCAAATCACTCAAAATTCTCAAATCACTCAAAATTCTCAAATATCTGTTCCTCAAATCACTCAAATTTCAACATCTCAAATCTCAAATTCTCAAATCACTCAAATTCTCAAATCACTCAAAATTCTCAAATTTCAGCATCTGAAATCACTCAAATTCTCAAATCACTCAAATCACTCAAATTCTCAAATCACTCAAAAATCTATTCCTCAAATCACTCAAATCTCTCAAATTTCAACATCTCAAATCTCAAATCACTCAAAATTCTCAAATTTCAGCATCTGAAATCACTCAAATTCTCAAATCACTCAAATCACTCAAATTTCAACATCTTAAATCTCAAATTCTCAAATCACTCAAATTCTCAAATCACTCAAATTCTCAAATCACTCAAAAATCTATTCCTCAAATCACTCAAATCTCTCAAATTTCAACATCTCAAATCTCAAATCACTCAAATTCTCAAATCACTCAAAATTCTCAGATTTCAGCATCTGAAATCACTCAAATTCTCATATCACTCAAATCTCTCAAATTTCAACATCTCAAATCTCAAATTCTCAAATCACTCAAATTCTCAAATCACTCAAATTCTCAAATCACTCAAAAATCTCAAATATCTGTTCCTCAAATCACTCAAATTTCAACATCTCAAATCTCAAATTCTCAAATCACTCAAATTCTCAAATCACTCAAAATTCTCAAATTTCAGCATCTGAAATCACTCAAATTCTCAAATCACTCAAATTTCAACATCTCAAATCACTCAAATTCTCAAATCACTCAAAATTCTCAAATATCTATTCCTCAACTCACTCAAAATTCTCAAATATCTATTCTTCAAATTCTCAAATATCTATTCCTCAAATCACTCAAATTCTCAAATCACTCAAAAATCTATTCCTCATATCACTCAAATCTCTCAAATTTCAACATCTCAAATCACTCAAACCTCAAATCACTCAAATTCTCAAATCACTCAAATTCTCAAATCACTCAAATTCTCAAATCACTCAAAATTCTCAAATTTCAGCATCTGAAATCACTCAAATTCTCAAATCACTCAAATTTCAACATCTCAAATCTCAAATTCTCAAATCACTCAAATTCTCAAATCACTCAAATTCTCAAATCACTCAAATTCTCAAATCACTCAAAATTCTCAAATATCTGTTCCTCAAATCACTCAAATTCTCAAATCACTCAAAATTCTCAAATCACTCAAAATTCTCAAATATCTGTTCCTCAAATCACTCAAATTTCAACATCTCAAATCTCAAATTCTCAAATCACTCAAATTCTCAAATCACTCAAAATTCTCAAATTTCAGCATCTGAAATCACTCAAATTCTCAAATCACTCAAATCACTCAAATTTCAACATCTCAAATCACTCAAATTCTCAAATCACTCAAAATTCTCAAATATCTATTCCTCAACTCACTCAAAATTCTCAAATATCTATTCTTCAAATTCTCAAATATCTATTCCTCAAATCACTCAAATTCTCAAATCACTCAAAAATCTATTCCTCATATCACTCAAATCTCTCAAATTTCAACATCTCAAATCACTCAAACCTCAAATCACTCAAATTCTCAAATCACTCAAAAATCTATTCCTCATATCACTCAAATCTCTAAAATTTCAACATCTCTAATCTCAAATCACTCAAATTCTCAAATCACTCAAAATTCTCAAATCACTCAAAATTCTCAAATCACTCAAAATTCTCAAATCACTCGAA
The DNA here is from genome assembly GCA_947562105.1 of Shargacucullia verbasci. Taxonomy (NCBI): domain Eukaryota; kingdom Metazoa; phylum Arthropoda; class Insecta; order Lepidoptera; family Noctuidae; genus Shargacucullia; species Shargacucullia verbasci. Next base: position 14,206,319 of record OX387293.1, read on the forward strand.
ATTCTCAAATATCTGTTCCTCAAATCACTCAAATCTCTCAAATTTAAACATCTCAAATCTCAAATTCTCAAATCACTCAAAATTCTCAAATATCTATTCATCAAATTCTCAAATATCTATTCCTCAAATCACTCAAATCTCTCAAATTTCAACATCTAAAATCACTCAAATTCTCAAATCACTCAAAATTCTCAAATCACTCAAATTCTCAAATCACTCAAAATTCTCAAATCACTCAAAATTCTCAAATATCTGTTCGTCAAATCACTCAAATCTCTCACATTTCAACATCTCAAATCTCAAATCACTCAAATCACTCAAATTCTCAAATCACTCAAATTCTCAAATCACTCAAATTCTCAAATCACTCAAATTCTCAAATCACTCAAAATTCTCAAATTTCAGCATCTCAAATCTCAAATCACTCAAATTCTCAAATCACTCAAAATTCTCAAATATCTTTTCCTCAAATTCTCAAATATCTATTCCTCAAATCACTCAAATCTCTCAAATTTCAACATCTCAAATCACACAAATATCTCAAATCACTCAAAATTCTCAAATATCTATTCCTCAAATCACTCAAATCTCTCAAATTTCGACATCTCAAATCTCAAATTCTCAAATCACTCAAATTCTCAAATCACTCAAATTCTCTCTCAATAGTGTAGTGTTGGGGGTGTCAGAGCAGTCGGGTGGTTGTGGTGGTGGTGTCAGAGCAGTCGGGTGGTAGTGTTGGGGCTGTCAGAGCAGTCTAATGTTTGTGGTGTCGGTGTCAGAGGTGTCAGATGTTTGTGGTGTCGGTGTCAGAGGTGTCAGATGTTTGTGTTTGGTGGTGTCAGAGCCGTCAGATGGTTGTGGCGGAGGGTGTCAGAGCAGTCGGCTGGTTGTGGTGGTGGTGTCAGAGCAGTCTAATGTTTGTGGTGTTGGTGTCAGAGGTGTCAGATGTTTGTGGTGTCGGTGTCAGAGGTGTCAGATGTTTGTGGTGTCGGTGTCAGAGCAGTCTAATATTTGTGGGGTGGTTGTGGTGGTGGTGTCAGCGCAGTCGGGTGGTAGTGTTGGGGCTGTCAGAGCAGTCTAATGTTTGTGGTGTCGGTGTCAGAGGTGTCAGATGTTTGTGGTGTCGGTGTCAGAGGTGTCAGATGTTTGTGGCGGATGGTGTCATAGCAGTCAGATGTTTGTGGCGGGGGGTGTCAGAGCAGTCGGGTGGTAGTGTCGGGGGTGTCAGAGCAGTCGGGTGGTTATGGTGGTGGTGTCAGAGCAGTCGGGTGGTAGTGTTGGGGTTGTCAGAGCAGTCTAATGTTTGTGGTGTCGGTGTCAGAGGTGTCAGATGTTTGTGGTGGGGGTGTCAGAGCCGTCAGATGGTTGTGGCGGAGGGTGTCAGAGCAGTCGGGTGGTTGTGGTGGTGGTGTCAGAGCAGTCTAATGTTTGTGGTGTTGGTGTCAGAGGTGTCAGATGTTTGTGGTGTCGGTGTCAGAAGTGTCAGATGTTTGTGGTGTCGGTGTCAGAGGTGTCAGATGTTTGTGGTGGGGGTGTCAGAGCATTCTAATGTTTGTGGTGTCGGTGTCAGAGGTGTCAGATGTTTGTGGTGGGTGGTGTCAGAGCCGTCAGATGGTTGTGGCGGGGAGTGTCAGAGCAGTCGGGTGGTTGTGGTGGTGGTGTCAGAGCAGTCTAATGTTTGTGGGGTGGTTGTGGTGGTGGTGTCAGCGCAGTTGGGTGGTAGTGTTGGGGTTGTCAGAGCAGTCTAATGTTTGTGGTGTCGGTGTCAGAGGTGTCAGATGTTTGTGGTGTCGGTGTCAGAGGTGTCAGATGTTTGTGGCGGATGGTGTCAGAGCAGTCAGATGTTTGTGGCGGTGGGTGTCAGAGCAGTCGGGTGGTAGTGTTGGGGGTGTCAGAGCAGTCGGGTGGTTATGGTTGTGGTGTCAGAGCAGTCGGGTGGTAGTGTTGGGGCTGTCAGAGCGGTCTAATGTTTGTGGTGACAGTGTCAGAGGTGTCAGATGTTTTTGGTGGATGGTGTCAGAGGTGTCAGATGTTTGTGGTGTCAGTGTCAGAGGTGTCAGATGTATTTGGTGGATGGTGTCAGAGCAGTCTAATGTTTGTGGTGTCGGTGTCAGAGGTGTCAGATGTTTGTGGTGTTGGTGTCAGAGGTGTCAGATGTTTGTGGTGTCGGTGTCAGAGGTGTCAGATGTTTGTGGTGGGGGTGTCAGAGCAGTCTAATGTTTGTGGTGTCGGTGTCAGAGGTGTCAGATGTTTGTGGCGGATGGTGTCAGAGCAGTCAGATGGTTGTGGCGGGGGGTGTCAGAGCAGTCGGATGGTAGTGTTGGGGCTGTCAGAGCAGTCTAATGTTTGTGGTGTCAGTGTCAGAGGTGTCAGATGTTTTTGGTGGATGGTGTTAGAGGTGTCAGATGTTTGTGGTGTCAGTGTCAGAGGTGTCAGATGTATTTGGTGGATGGTGTCAGAGCAGTCTAATGTTTGTGGTGTCGGTGTCAGAGGTGTCAGATGTTTGTGGTGTCGGTGTCAGAGGTGTCAGATGTTTGTGTTTGGTGGTGTCAGAGCCGTCAGATGGTTGTGGCGGAGGGTGTCAGAGCAGTCGGGTGGTTGTGGTGGTGGTGTCAGAGCAGTCTAATGTTTGTGGTGTTGGTGTCAGAGGTGTCAGATGTTTGTGGTGTCGGTGTCAGAGGTGTCAGATGTTTGTGGTGTCGGTGTCAGAGCAGTCTAATGTTTGTGGGGTGGTTGTGGTGGTGGTGTCAGCGCAGTCGGGTGGTAGTGTTGGGGCTGTCAGAGCAGTCTAATGTTTGTGGTGTCGGTGTCAGAGGTGTCAGATGTTTTTGGTGTCGATGTCAGAGGTGTCAGATGTTTGTGGCGGATGGTGTCAGAGCAGTCAGATGTTTGTGGCGGGGGGTGTCAGAGCAGTCGGGTGGTAGTGTTGGGGGTGTCAGAGCAGTCGGGTGGTTATGGTGGTGGTGTCAGAGCAGTCGGGTGGTAGTGTTGGGGCTGTCAGAGCAGTCTAATGTTTGTGGTGTCGGTGTCAGAGGTGTCAGATGTTTGTGGTGTCTGTGTCAGAGGTGTCAGATGTTTGTGGTGGGGGTGTCAGAGCAGTCGGGTAGTTGTGGTGGTGGTGTCAGAGCAGTCTAATGTTTGTGGTGTCAGTGTCAGAGGTGTCAGATGTTTTTGGTGGATGGTGTCAGAGGTGTCAGATGTTTGTGGTGGGGGTGTCAGAGCAGTCGGGTGGTTGTGGTGGTGTTGTCAGAGCAGTCTAATGTTTGTGGTGTCAGTGTCAGAGGTGTCAGATGTTTTTGGTGTCTGTGTCAGAGGTGTCAGATGTTTTTGGTGGATGGTGTCAGAGGTGTCAGATGTTTGTGGTGGGGGTGTCAGAGCAGTCGGGTGGTTGTGGTGGTGTTGTCAGAGCAGTCTAATGTTTGTGGTGTCAGTGTCAGAGGTGTCAGATGTTTTTGGTGTCTGTGTCAGAGGTGTCAGATGTTTGTGGTGTCGGTGTCAGAGGTGTCAGATGTTTGTGGTGGTGGTGTCAGCGCAGTTGGGTGGTAGTGTTGGGGTTGTCAGAGCAGTCTAATGTTTGTGGTGTCGGTGTCAGAGGTGTCAGATGTTTGTGGTGTCGGTGTCAGAGGTGTCAGATGTTTGTGGCGGATGGTGTCAGAGCAGTCAGATGGTTGTGGCGGGGGGTGTCAGAGCAGTCGGATGGTAGTGTTGGGGGTGTCAGAGCAGTCGGGTGGTTATGGTGGTGGTGTCAGAGCAGTCGGGTGGTAGTGTTGGGGCTGTCAGAGCAGTCTAATGTTTGTGGTGTCACTCAAAATTCTCAAATATCTATTCCTCAAATCACTCAAATCTCTCAAATTTCAACATCTCAAATTCTCAAATCACTCAAATTCTCAAATCACTCAAAATTCTCAAATTTCAGCATCTGAAATCACTCAAATTCTCAAATCACTCAAATCACTCAAATTTCAACATCTCAAATCACTCAAATTCTCAAATCACTCAAAATTCTCAAATATCTATTCCTCAACTCACTCAAAATTCTCAAATATCTATTCTTCAAATTCTCAAATATCTATTCCTCAAATCACTCAAATTCTCAAATCACTCAAAAATCTATTCCTCATATCACTCAAATCTCTCAAATTTCAACATCTCAAATCACTCAAACCTCAAATCACTCAAATTCTCAAATCACTCAAATTCTCAAATCACTCAAATTCTCAAATCACTCAAAATTCTCAGATTTCAGCATCTGAAATCACTCAAATTCTCAAATCACTCAAATCACTCAAATTTCAACATCTCAAATCTCAAATTCTCAAATCACTCAAATTCTCAAATCACTCAAATTCTCAAATCACTCAAAATTCTCAAATATCTATTCCTCAAATTCTCAAATATCTATTCCTCAAATCACTCAAATTTCAACATCTCAAATCACACAAATATCTCAAATCACTCAAAATTCTCAAATATCTATTCCTCAAATCACTCAAATCTCTCAAATTTCAACATCTCAAATTCTCAAATCACTCAAATTCTCAAATCACTCAAATTCTCAAATCACTCAAATTCTCAAATCACTCAAAATTCTCAAATTTCAGCATCTCAAATCTCAAATCACTCAAATTCTCAAATCACTCAAAATTCTCAAATCACTCAAACTCTCAAATCTCAAATTCTCAAATCACTCAAATTCTCAAATCACTCAAATTCTCAAATCACTCAAAATTCTCAAATTTCAGCATCTCAAATCTCAAATCACTCAAAATTCTCAAATCACTCAAATTTCTCAAATAACTATTCATCAAATTCTCAAATATCTATTCCTCAAATCACTCAAATCTCTCAAATTTCAGCATCTCAAATCACTCAAATTCTCAAATCACTTAAAATTCTCAAATATCTATTCCTCAAATCACTCAAAATTCTAAAATCACTCAAAATCCTCAAATTTCAGCATCTCAAATCTCAAATCACTCAAATTCTCAAATCACTCAAACTCTCAAATTCTCAAATCACTCAAAATTCTCAAATATCAAATTCTCAAATCACTCAAAATTCTCAAATAACTCAAAATTCTCAAATATCTGTTCCTCAAATCACTCAAATTTAAACATCTCAAATCTCAAATCACTCAAACTCTCAAATTCTCAAATCACTCAAACTCTCAAATCTCAAATTCTCAAATCACTCAAAATTCTCAAATCACTCAAAATTCTCAAATCACTCAAAATTCTCAAATATCTATTCCTCAAATCACTCAAATCTCTCAAATTTCAACATCTGAAATTCTCAAATCACTCAAATTCTTAAATCACTCAAATTCTCAAATCACTCAAAATTCTCAAATATCTATTACTCAAATCACTCAAAATTCTCAAATCACTCAAAATTCTCAAATCACTCAAAATTCTCAAATCACTCAAAATTCTCAAATCACTCAAAATTCTCAAATCACTCAAAATTCTCAAATATCTGTTCCTCAAATCACTCAAATCTCTCAAATTTAAACATCTCAAATCACTCAAATTCTCAAATCACTCAAAATTCTAAAATATCTATTCCTCAACTCACTCAAAATTCTCAAATCACTCAAAATTCTCAAATCACTCAAAATTCTCAAATATCTGTTCCTCAAATCACTCAAATTTCAACATCTCAAATCTCAAATTCTCAAATCACTCAAATTCTCAAATCACTCAAAATTCTCAAATTTCAGCATCTGAAATCACTCAAATTCTCAAATCACTCAAATTTCAACATCTCAAATCTCAAATTCTCAAATCTAATGTTTGTGGTGTCGGTGTCAGAGGTGTCAGATGTTTGTGGTGGGTGGTGTCAGAGCCGTCAGATGGTTGTGGCGGGGGGTGTCAGAGCAGTCGGGTGGTTGTGGTGGTGGTGTCAGCGCAGTTGGGTGGTAGTGTTGGGGTTGTCAGAGCAGTCTAATGTTTGTGGTGTCGGTGTCAGAGGTGTCAGATGTTTGTGGTGTCGGTGTCAGAGGTGTCAGATGTTTGTGGCGGATGGTGTCAGAGCAGTCAGATGGTTGTGGCGGGGGGTGTCAGAGCAGTCGGATGGTAGTGTTGGGGCTGTCAGAGCAGTCTAATGTTTGTGGTGTCAGTGTCAGAGGTGTCAGATGTTTTTGGTGGATGGTGTTAGAGGTGTCAGATGTTTGTGGTGTCAGTGTCAGAGGTGTCAGATGTATTTGGTGGATGGTGTCAGAGCAGTCTAATGTTTGTGGTGTCGGTGTCAGAGGTGTCAGATGTTTGTGGTGTCGGTGTCAGAGGTGTCAGGTGTTTGTGGTGGGGGTGTCAGAGCCGTCAGATGGTTGTGGCGGAGGGTGTCAGCGCAGTCGGGTGGTAGTGTTGGGGCTGTCAGAGCAGTCTAATGTTTGTGGTGTCGGTGTCAGAGGTGTCAGATGTTTTTGGTGTCGATGTCAGAGGTGTCAGATGTTTGTGGCGGATGGTGTCAGAGCAGTCAGATGTTTGTGGCGGGGGGTGTCAGAGCAGTCGGGTGTTAGTGTTGGGGGTGTCAGAGCAGTCGGGTGGTTATGGTGGTGGTGTCAGAGCAGTCGGGTGGTAGTGTTGGGGCTGTCAGAGCAGTCTAATGTTTGTGGTGTTGGTGTCAGAGGTGTCAGATGTTTGTGGTGGGGGTGTCAGAGCAGTCGGGTAGTTGTGGTGGTGGTGTCAGAGCAGTCTAATGCTTGTGGTGTCAGTGTCAGAGGTGTCAGATGTTTTTGGTGGATGGTGTCAGAGGTGTCAGATGTTTGTGGTGGGGGTGTCAGAGCAGTCGGGTGGTTGTGGTGGTGTTGTCAGAGCAGTCTAATGTTTGTGGTGTCAGTGTCAGAGGTGTCAGATGTTTTTGGTGTCTGTGTCAGAGGTGTCAGATGTTTGTGGTGTCGGTGTCAGAGGTGTCAGATGTTTGTGGTGGGGGTGTCAGAGCAGTTGGGTGGTAGTGTTGGGGTTGTCAGAGCAGTCTAATGTTTGTGGTGTCGGTGTCAGAGGTGTCAGATGTTTGTGGTGTCGGTGTCAGAGGTGTTAGATGTTTGTGGCGGATGGTGTCAGAGCAGTCAGATGGTTGTGGCGGGGGGTGTCAGAGCAGTCGGATGGTAGTGTTGGGGGTGTCAGAGCAGTCGGGTGGTTATGGTGGTGGTGTCAGAGCAGTCGGGTGGTAGTGTTGGGGCTGTCAGAGCAGTCTAATGTTTGTGGTGTCACTCAAAATTCTCAAATATCTATTCCTCAAATCACTCAAATCTCTCAAATTTCAACATCTCAAATTCTCAAATCACTCAAATTCTCAAATCACTCAAAATTCTCAAATTTCAGCATCTGAAATCACTCAAATTCTCAAATCACTCAAATCACTCAAATTTCAACATCTCAAATCACTCAAATTCTCAAATCACTCAAAATTCTCAAATATCTATTCCTCAACTCACTCAAAATTCTCAAATATCTATTCTTCAAATTCTCAAATATCTATTCCTCAAATCACTCAAATTCTCAAATCACTCAAAAATCTATTCCTCATATCACTCAAATCTCTCAAATTTCAACATCTCAAATCACTCAAACCTCAAATCACTCAAATTCTCAAATCACTCAAATTCTCAAATCACTCAAATTCTCAAATCACTCAAAATTCTCAGATTTCAGCATCTGAAATCACTCAAATTCTCAAATCACTCAAATCACTCAAATTTCAACATCTCAAATCTCAAATTCTCAAATCACTCAAATTCTCAAATCACTCAAATTCTCAAATCACTCAAAATTCTCAAATATCTATTCCTCAAATTCTCAAATATCTATTCCTCAAATCACTCAAATTTCAACATCTCAAATCACACAAATATCTCAAATCACTCAAAATTCTCAAATATCTATTCCTCAAATCACTCAAATCTCTCAAATTTCAGCATCTCAAATCTCAAATCACTCAAATTCTCAAATCACTTAAAATTCTCAAATATCTATTCCTCAAATCACTCAAAATTCTCAAATCACTCAAACTCTCAAATTCTCAAATCACTCAAAATTCTCAAATATCAAATTCTCAAATCACTCAAAATTCTCAAATAACTCAAAATTCTCAAATATCTGTTCCTCAAATCACTCAAATTTAAACATCTCAAATCTCAAATCACTCAAACTCTCAAATTCTCAAATCACTCAAACTCTCAAATCTCAAATTCTCAAATCACTCAAAATTCTCAAATCACTCAAAATTCTCAAATCACTCAAAATTCTCAAATATCTATTCCTCAAATCACTCAAATCTCTCAAATTTCAACATCTGAAATTCTCAAATCACTCAAATTCTTAAATCACTCAAATTCTCAAATCACTCAAAATTCTCAAATATCTATTACTCAAATCACTCAAAATTCTCAAATCACTCAAAATTCTCAAATCACTCAAAATTCTCAAATCACTCAAAATTCTCAAATCACTCAAAATTCTCAAATCACTCAAAATTCTCAAATCACTCAAAATTCTCAAATCACTCAAAATTCTCAAATCACTCAAAATTCTCAAATATCTGTTCCTCAAATCACTCAAATCTCTCAAATTTAAACATCTCAAATCACTCAAATTCTCAAATCACTCAAAATTCTAAAATATCTATTCCTCAACTCACTCAAAATTCTCAAATCACTCAAAATTCTCAAATCACTCAAAATTCTCAAATATCTGTTCCTCAAATCACTCAAATTTCAACATCTCAAATCTCAAATTCTCAAATCACTCAAATTCTCAAATCACTCAAAATTCTCAAATTTCAGCATCTGAAATCACTCAAATTCTCAAATCACTCAAATTTCAACATCTCAAATCTCAAATTCTCAAATCACTCAAAATTCTCAAATCACTCAAAATTTTCAAATCACTCAAAATTCTCAAATCACTCAAAATTCTCAAATATCTATTCCTCAAATCACTCAAATCTCTCAAATTTCAACATCTGAAATTCTCAAATCACTCAAATTCTTAAATCACTCAAATTCTCAAATCACTCAAAATTCTCAAATCACTCAAAATTCTCAAATCACTCAAAATTCTCAAATATCTATTCCTCAAATCACTCAAATCTCTCAAATTTCAACATCTGAAATTCTCAAATCACTCAAATTCTTAAATCACTCAAAATTCTCAAATCACTCAAAATTCTCAAATATCTATTCATCAAATTCTCAAATATCTATTCCTCAAATCACTCAAATCTCTCAAATTTCAACATCTCAAATCACTCAAATTCTCAAATCACTCAAAATTCTCATTAGACCCATTCACTACTAAAAGCTTTACGGCACGCAATCGGCTGAATCTTGATTTTTTTCTTCGTTAATACTCAGGTTATAAGATTAATTCTAATGTAATGTTTGTGCTTGTGATTGTAAAAAAATCATCTTTATTTTTTTTCTCTACTGCTATCCGTGAAAACCTGTAATTGGCTAAATGTAACCTATGCTAGTTATTACCCACTTTTGTATAGCTGTTGGTTTTCCAAGCTGTAAATAAATAAATAAATAAATAAAAATTCTCAAATATCTCTATTCTTCAAATTCTCAAATATCTATTCCTCAAATCACTCAAATTCTCAAATCACTCAAAATTCTCAAATCACTCAAAATTCTCAAATATCTGTTCCTCAAATCACTCAAATTTCAACATCTCAAATCTCAAATTCTCAAATCACTCAAATTCTCAAATCACTCAAAATTCTCAAATTTCAGCATCTGAAATCACTCAAATTCTCAAATCACTCAAATTTCAACATCTCAAATCTCAAATTCTCAAATCACTCAAAATTCTCAAATCACTCAAAATTCTCAAATATCTATTCCTCAAATCACTCAAATCTCTCAAATTTCAACATCTGAAATTCTCAAATCACTCAAATTCTTAAATCACTCAAATTCTCAAATCACTCAAAATTCTCAAATCACTCAAAATTCTCAAATCACTCAAAATTCTCAAATATCTATTCCTCAAATCACTCAAATCTCTCAAATTTCAACATCTGAAATTCTCAAATCACTCAAATTCTTAAATCACTCAAATTCTCAAATCACTCAAAATTCTCAAATCACTCAAAATTCTCAAATATCTATTCCTCAAATCACTCAAATCTCTCAAATTTCAACATCTGAAATTCTCAAATCACTGAAATTCTTAAATCACTCAAAATTCTCAAATCACTCAAAATTCTCAAATATCTATTCATTAAATTCTCAAATATCTATTCCTCAAATCACTCAAATCTCTCAAATTTCAACATCTCAAATCACTCAAATTCTCAAATAACTCAAAATTCTCAAATATCTATTCCTCAACTCACTCAAAATTCTCAAATATCTATTCTTCAAATCACTCAAATTCTCAAATCACTCAAAATTCTCAAATCACTCAAAATTCTCAAATCACTCAAAATTCTCAAATATCTGTTCCTCAAATCACTCAAATTTCAACATCTCAAATCTCAAATTCTCAAATCACTCAAATTCTCAAATCACTCAAAATTCTCTAATTTCAGCATCTGAAATCACTCAAATTCTCAAATCACTCAAATCACTCGAATTTCAACATCTCAAATCTCAAATTCTCAAATCACTCAAAATTCTCAAATCACTCAAAATTTTCAAATCACTCAAAATTCTCAAATATCTATTCCTCAAATCACTCAAATCTCTCAAATTTCAACATCTGAAATTCTCAAATCACTCAAATTCTTAAATCACTCAAATTCTCAAATCACTCAAAATTCTCAAATATCTATTACTCAAATCACTCAAAATTCTCAAATCACTCAAAATTCTAAAATCACTCAAAATTCTCAAATCACTCGAAATTCTCAAATATCTATTCATCAAATTCTCAAATATCTATTCCTCAAATCACTCAAATCTCTCAAATTTCAACATCTCAAATCACTCAAATTCTCAAATCACTCAAAATTCTCAAATATCTATTCCTCAACTCACTCAAAATTCTCAAATATCTATTCTTCAAATTCTCAAATATCTATTCCTCAAATCACTCATATTCTCAAATCACTCAAAATTCTCAAATATCTGTTCCTCAAATCACTCAAATTTCAACATCTCAAATCTCAAATTCTCAAATCACTCAAATTCTCAAATCACTCAAATTCTCAAATCACTCAAATTCTCAAATCACTCAAAAATCTATTCCTCATATCACTCAAATCTCTAAAATTTCAACATCTCTAATCTCAAATCACTCAAATTCTCAAATCACTCAAAATTCTCAAATCACTCAAAATTCTCAAATCACTCAAATTCTCAAATCACTCAAAATTCTCAAATCACTCAAATTCTCAAATCACTCAAAATTCTCAGATTTCAGCATCTGAAATCACTCAAATTCTCAAATCACTCAAATTCTCAAATCACTCAAATTCTCAAATCACTCAAATTCTCAAATCACTCAAAAATCTATTCCTCATATCACTCAAATCTCTCAAATTTCAACATCTCAAATCTCAAATCACTCAAATTCTCAAATCACTCAAAATTCTCAAATCACTCAAATTCTCAAATCACTCAAAATTCTCAAATCACTAAATTCTCAAATATCTGTTCGTCAAATCACTCAAATCTCTCAAATTTCAACATCTCAAATCACTCAAATTCTCAAATCACTCAAATTCTTAAATCACTCAAATTCTCAAATCACTCAAATTCTCAAATCACTCAAATTCTCAAATATCTATTCCTCAAATTACTCAAATCTCTCAAATTTCAAACTCTCAAATCTCAAATTCTCAAATCACTCAAATTCTCAAATCACTCAATATTCTCAAATTTCAGCATCTCAAATCTCAAATCACTCAAATTCTCAAATCACTCAAAATTCTCAAATATCTATTCCTCAAATCACTCAAATCTCTCAAATTTCAACATCTGAAATTCTCAAATCACTCAAATTCTTAAATCACTCAAATTCTCAAATCACTCAAAATTCTCAAATATCTATTACTCCAATCACTCAAAATTCTCAAATCACTCAAAATTCTCAAATCACTCAAAATTCTCAAATATTTATTCATCAAATTCTCAAATATCTATTCCTCAAATCACTCAAATCTCTCAAATTTCAACATCTCAAATCACTCAAATTCTCAAATCACTCAAAATTCTCAAATATCTATTCCTCAACTCACTCAAAATTCTCAAATATCTATTCTTCAAATTCTCAAATATCTATTCCTCAAATCACTCAAATTCTCAAATCACTCAAAATTCTCAAATATCTGTTCCTCAAATCACTCAAATTTCAACATCTCAAATCTCAAATTCTCAAATCACTCAAATTCTCAAATCACTCAAATTCTCAAATCACTCAAATTCTCAAATCACTCAAATTCTCAAATCACTCAAAAATCTATTCCTCATATCACTCAAATCTCTAAAATTTCAACATCTCTAATCTCAAATCACTCAAATTCTCAAATCACTCAAAATTCTCAAATCACTCAAAATTCTCAAATCACTCAAATTCTCAAATCACTCAAAATTCTCAAATCACTCAAATTCTCAAATCACTCAAAATTCTCAGATTTCAGCATCTGAAATCACTCAAATTCTCAAATCACTCAAATTCTCAAATCACTCAAATTCTCAAATCACTCAAATTCTCAAATCACTCAAATTCTCAAATCACTCAAAAATCTATTCCTCATATCACTCAAATCTCTCAAATTTCAACATCTCAAATCTCAAATCACTCAAATTCTCAAATCACTCAAAATTCTCAAATCACTCAAATTCTCAAATCACTCAAAATTCTCAAATCACTCAAAATTCTCAAATATCTGTTCGTCAAATCACTCAAATCTCTCAAATTTCAACATCTCAAATCACTCAAATTCTCAAATCACTCAAATTCTTAAATCACTCAAATTCTCAAATCACTCAAATTCTCAAATCACTCAAATTCTCAAATATCTATTCCTCAAATTACTCAAATCTCTCAAATTTCAAACTCTCAAATCTCAAATTCTCAAATCACTCAAATTCTCAAATCACTCAATATTCTCAAATTTCAGCATCTCAAATCTCAAATCACTCAAATTCTCAAATCACTCAAAATTCTCAAATATCTATTCCTCAAATTCTCAAATATCTATTCCTCAAATCACTCAAATCTCTCAAATTTCAACATCTCAAATCACTCAAATTCTCAAATCATTCAAAATTCTCAAATATCTATTCCTCAAATTCTCAAATATCTATTCCTCAAATCACTCAAATCTCTCAAATTTCAACATCTCAAATCACACAAATATCTCAAATCACTCAAAATTCTCAAATATCTATTCCTCAAATCACTCAAATCTCTCAAATTTCAACATCTCAAATCTCAAATTCTCAAATCACTCAAATTCTCAAATCACTCAAAATTCTCAAATCACTCAAAATTCTCAAATATCTGTTCCTCAAATCACTCAAATCTCTCAAATTTCAATATCTCAAATTCTCAAATCACTCAAATTCTCAAATCACTCAAATTCTCAAATCACTCAAATTCTCAAATCACTCAAATTCTCAAATCACTCAAATTCTCAAATCACTCAAAATTCTCAAATTTCAGCATCTCAAATCTCAAATCACTCAAATTCTCAAATCACTCAAATTCTCAAATCACTCAAAATTCTCAAATTTCAGCATCTCAAATCTCAAATCACTCAAATTCTCAAATCACTCAAAATTCTCAAATATCATTTTTAACTGATTACTAATTACGACTAATTCAATATACTGGTATCGAAATCAAACCAATAACATCAGATGGGGTCAGGAAATGTCGGATAGCTACAGGCTGTCATGTGGGGTGAGGCAGGAGGGGGCTTACTTCTCCAGATCTATTTAATGCATATTAATGATTTGATCGTGAAGCTGAGCAGCACTCCGGTGGGGCTTAGACTAGATGGCAGATATGTCAATAATCTGAGTTACGCTGACGTATAGTGCTGCTCAGCCCCACGATCAAGGGTTTGAGACAGTTGATTTCAATCTGTGAAAGCTATGCCAAAGAACACAATCCAACTTATAACGTTAAAAAGACACAGATGGGGATATTTACATCTGGAAGGGGACCTGATAATATACCGAGTGTTTGTCTTAACGGTCAGCCTGTCTGTTTCTTTTTTGTTACTAATTTCGTTTTTTCCTCATTGTTTACGTAGTACTTTTCAAAGCAAGTACGCCACTGATTATATTTAATTTTTGTATCATTCTGGAAATCGGCATATATTATTCTAAATTTATCAATTTACATTTTTCACTATTTGGTGGAGAATTATCAAGTAATAACTGTTGTATAGCTTTCTCTTTCTTTTTTCTTTCGTAATTACGTTTTGAATTAATTCTCCGTTTTTCTCTGAGCTCTTAATTGTTCTAGGTGTCATATCTTCTACACTTTTTATTTTATTCTGTTCTTTTCTTTTAAAATATCTTGCCCTTTCTTTTTCCTTCTGTTCTGCATACTTTTTGGGATCTTTTTTAATATCTGAATACTTTTTTCGTTTTTGTAATCGATCGCGCTCTCGTTTCTGCTCTAATGTTTGCTTGGTTTTTTTTGGCATTCTTAATTCTTAGTTACCTGTAAAGATAATTTAATTTTAGAGCTCATGTACTTAATAACAATGATTTTTAAAAAGTTTATTCACCTAACTTAAAGAAATTGGCGATTGGCGCAGTGGTTAAGCGATTAGCTTTCTGCGCTAAGTGTCGCGGGTTCGATCCCCGCACGGAACAAATATTTGTATGATCTACAGATAGTTGTTTCGGGTCTGGTTGTGTGTGTATGTGACATGTATGTTTGTAAACTGTACCCACGACACAGGAGAAAACCTAGTGTGGGGCAACGTTTTTTTTAAAAAATAAAAAATAAAAAATAAATAAATAAACTTGAAATAATAAAATAAAAAGTGTTAATGCATTAATGTTATAATATTTTTGTGGAAAGATAAATTAACATATAACAGATTCTAATTGCCATCGTTTTGACCTCATCACCATCGCTCAAAAAATAAGACGGTAAACGCAGGTAGTGAGGAAGAAGGTAATGAGGTTTGAATCCTTTATACATTTTTTCCCAGTAAATATCAATATTACGAATGTCATGCATAGTCTAAACTACGAAGATAATTATTAGAATTGATAATGAACTACATAGTAAACAAAATCATAAATATTCACTAATAATACGGGACGATAGGAAAGAGAACGATTCCAGAATAATCACCTCCCGCAAAACTTCAAATGAAAATATTTTTTTACCACAAACATGTGTGTACCTGCTACGACGTTTGCCGGCTGACTGAGAGACGTGCGCTGAATGTGATGGCGCTAGCAGCACACTTAAGGTCATACACAGACTATAATTTAGATTTTCTGTCTATCCGATGGTTATGAGAGAAAAAATATGATAAATGTTTATGAAATTAAATTTTATTGTATTGTGGAGTTAACGTCGTTTATTTTTTATGTAAACGTTGTGCTTTTTAATATAATTTCTTAGTATGGTTACTGTGTTTATATTTAATATTGATATCTTTGTTTAAAATGCAAATGTATTTAGAGAAGTAGTAAATGGACACCGAAGGAAATGAGAATTAGTACAGTAATTTATGTATAATTTATAAATTATGTTATTTTGATCAGTAAATATTACATGCATGTAAGCATAACTTTATTACGTTTGGTTTCCGTTATAAGTAAAGTAGATATTTAATGAATAACTAATGATTTTCTGACTGGACGTGTAATATGCACGAAAAATAAGAAACACCCTGCTAGATTCATGTCCAGAATTTTCAAGTGTAAAAATTCCATTATACAAAGTCTATCAGAAAGGGTCTTCGCGACGGATATGTATAAACACTGGCTTCGAACTGCAGCTTAAGTAAACGGAAGCTGTTTTTTTTTTCTTTTCGTTTTAAATTTAATTTTTTACTTTTTACTTTTTTTATATTTTTTAAGTTTGAATTGTTACCTAATTTTATATTTAAATTTGATTGTGGAGTGTAATTATTTGTACGTGTATCTATGGACCTCGTGTCTAAATTGTGCATTAAAGATTTATTAATATTATTATAATAAATTTAAATATTACCATACAAGTGAATTTCATTGGAAAAACCCCACACTATGTGTATTATCACTACACATAATTTTTAAGTTTTTATAAAAACAAACATTATTGCGTAATTGTGTTAGTAATGTAAGTGATAACTTATCAATATTTTATAAATATAATATTATTTTACAAGCTTAAAATTCTAGAAAATATAAGCATCCCAGATAGGTATGCTAAATGTATTATTTATTACATGAATAATAACAGACTATAAAGTTCATATAAACAATTATAGCTAATCTAAATTATGATGTTTGATCTCAAAATATCAAAACAATAAAAAATAAATCACTTCTCAGAATACCTATTCAGACACAAAAATCAAGACGGTTTTCTTGACACGGTGGAGTCGGGAGATAGATAGTGGAACTCTTTAGTAGCTACTAAACCTCTCAAGTTTGGGCTCATTTAAAACCGCTAAAAGGCAAGATTATCACTGTATTAGTTACAATAGGCGTCTTAATCTTTTCATTTCTCGTAATGCGTTTTCATTATGTGGTCGGCTAAGTAATTTATTTGATTTTAAATCACAAAGTGCAATACTGTCTACATTTGACCTTTGTAATGTTTTTCAAGAGAAGCGTCCTTATTAGGTCTACGCATCACTCAAAATTGTAAACTAATAATTTTTTTTTAACAAAATATGAAAACCGACCTCAAAAATCGCAAAAAAAACTAACTAAAAAGCAAAAAAAAAATGTTTTATTATGCAATATAGTAGTTGAAGAATATTGAAGTCTGTTGTGTGATTCTGAGCCTCTTTAAGAGGCCAACGGTTATCGACCACGTCTAAGTGCCATATGTTATCACTGGCAACACACACTGGTTTTCAGGCACTGAGGAATTTTGGACGAGATGATATCATGTAATTTACCGAACGCTACCCATCCGAGTTGGATTTTTTGAGCGACCTCTTTCTCGAAGTTGGACGTACCTAACTGAACAATCTGTGTGCGAACTAGTGTGGTGTACAGTAGTTTAATAACGTGTGGGTTGCAAAAATCACGAGCATTTCGTAAAACAAATCCTAAGCGTTTGAGGGGTTCTTTCGCAAGGGTGGAAATGTGATCTCGGAAAGTCGTTACGTTACGTACGTCGTTAGAACGTCTTTACGTTGGTGACTCGAGTTATTTTTTCACCACCTAAGCTGTAGACAAAATAGATTGGTCGTAATCCTCGACCGAATGTCATGACGTAGCACTTGTTTGTGTTAAAGAACAGCTCATTTACCGTGTAACGTGTAGTACCTTCGAGTATGACGGTGTGGAGGAACGAGGTACTTTGTTCCTCCATTGAAAAGGGAGGATCCTCCGACCAGGCAAGGTGGTTAGCCTGGCGGGCCGAAGCCCGACGGTTGATGTCGGACATTCGTATATGTGTTAGAATCGTTGTAAACTCTTATAGTGCGATTCAGGGTATTCTGTTGTCGCTTCACTCTGATAGATGGCGCTTTACTTTTTGCTATGTTGCGACGGTAGTCGCTACAACGGAATTAAATAACTTCTGGAGGATTAAAAGTACCGGTTTTCCACCCGCTCGCATAAGTTTTCTCGTAATTCCTTCATCACTTGCTTTGGCACTAGCTTTGTTGTTCTTAAGCTGTTTGAGAGCCTGGGATGTCCTCAGTGTAGTATCACATCAGTTTGGTGTCTTGAGCTGTGCTGACAGCGGGTTGTCGTGTTGAGGTGTACAACTGCCCCTAAAACCTCTCAAGTTCCCTGAGAATTTCCGGCTTCGACGAGATGTTACTGTCGTCTTCGATCTCCAGCTTTTTAGTTTTAAGTAATAGTTAATAAGTTTAATAGACGAATTCTTTGCGAACACTTTCGAGCCCTGGTGCCGCTCGATTGCGTCCTTAATACGTACTGTATTAAAAGAGCGCAGGCGCCGCATTGATTTCGAGATTCGTCTATTGAGTTTGCTATATTCCGACATATCCGCAATACGCATAACGAAGATTGCAGTCTCATCTCGGGCCGCTTTTTCATTAATTTAATGGTTTTCTCAGAGAGCTTTTGAGGCTTTTTTTATTTTTTATTTATCCATTTATTTCAGGCTTCAAGGCCCATATAAACATATACAATAACATATAAAATATATAACTTAAAAATACTATAATTTTATGGCGTGGTGTCCTGAAGAAGTCAGACCCCACTGTGTAAGTATATAGTATTACTATTTTTCTATTAAAATTCAAATTACAGGTAAATGTTGTTAAGATTTGACTTGAACCTTTCACACATTCTTTAATAATCTACGAAATTAAAATTTATCATAACTTTAAAATTATGCGTGTTACAAGAATTTAATGTATATATTTTTGTCAAGCTCAGTTTGACAGCATCAGCTATTTAAATCAAGGTTATTAAACAAAAAAAATTGTCACATACTTTTGTCATAAATTAAACTATTTACCTATTTAACATAAAATACACACTGACGCACGACATTTAAAATATAAGATTGAATTTTATATGAATTATAGAAAAAATGAATTATAAAGTATATATATATAAAAGTGAATCGAGAGAATTATTACTTAAGTAACAATTATTTAATATTTGTTTAGATATCTATGTATCATGCAAGGAGAACTGCAATTTCCGAACTAACCTAAATGCTCCAGCTACCACTAGTAGCTAGTCTGTGTTGTTTTTAAATATCAGGCTGATTAGAAACGCAAATCAAATCGTTTATTTGCGAATATAAGTTGATACGTTGTTTACAATTGAAGTAAGGTAGTTTATCCAGCTACAATTAGCTATTTGGCATGCAAACGTTATTAGTACTACCTAAATAGATTTTAGCTCCCTTTTAAAAACAACAAAAAATTTTAAAGGAATCTAGAATTATCATATTAATTAAAAATATAATAATAATACGTACCTAAAATATATATATTATTACATGTGAACTTCAATTGTTAGTTATTATTTCTCCAATATTGAGTTAAATTTGTCATCAAGATACATATTTATTAACACTATAGTATGCCTTAGTTAAAGAGAAATATCTTCAGTTGCATGGATCTTCAGTTGGATGGATGCAGTATTCCATTAAAGATCACAATAATTGGGGTAGCTCCACTGACCCCTTAGTTAAATGACATTAAATTGCTAATGCCAATAGCTTATGTTCAGCAGTGGACTAACACAGGCTGTTGTTGATGAAATTTCAAATTATAAATACATATGTTAATACAACCATGAACTTACATTTTCGGAGATTCCCGTCAGAAGTTCAGAATAGACGTGACACTCATTGTTTATTAATTTACTAACTACAATACTCGGTAACATAGATAGATTGCGTATGAGAAAACATTTTCCTCGTCCTCTGTTACCAAAATATATGTATATCACCTATACTGATGACCTTTTATATCTATGTGTTACTGACATATTGTAAGACAGGGAAGTCCGTAATCCTGCTAGAATTTATCGCTGTGAAGAATTATATTTGTAATAATTGTATTTACAAGTAAACAATATCTAGGGAATCACCGCGCTGCTGATAACGCGGGGGATAGGAGAACACACGGGAGAATCGTAAAGGTTTGCTCATATTATGCTAAGTGGGAAAGTAAGTCAATTCCATTAGTTTTTCTATAACATTAGTAAATATTTCGTATGAAAATAAAAATGCTTTGAAGGTATGCATACAAAGCATTTATACTATAGAAAACCGAGGTATTTTGAGAACCTCTGGGTTTATTTTAGTAGTGGTACCGATAGGATAATTTCAATGGCAATGTATTTTTTATTTATTACTAGCTGTGCCCGCGACTTCGTTCGCGTGGATGTCGGAACTTAACAATGTATTTTTTAGTGAGACCAAATGCACTTAACCCTACTTTTTCCTAAAACAAAAGATTTTTTCTAAAATAAAAGTAGCCTAAGTTACTCCTTATTACATCAGCTACCTGCCAATAAAAGTCCCGTTAAAATCGGTCCAGCCATTTCAGAGATTAGCCTATACAAACTGACAGACAGACAGACTGACAAAAATTGTAAAAAATGTTATTTTGGTGTATGTACCGTATATATTATATTCATATGCATGTAGTAAAAAACGGTTATTTCAATATTACAAACAGACACTCCAATTTCATTTATATGTATAGATAGAAAAAATGACATTTTTATAAAACGAAATACCAAAATAACATCCAATTTGGAGTCGCCGCTGCAACGTTTTAGGTAAGCAGAATTATTAAGATTCTTACCAGACCTTTGACTTTTTCCTTTGTGTTGAAAATACTGGAGCGTCCTCAAGTTCGTGCTGATAGAGTGGCTGAATACCCGTTGTCTGGGGAGATTGATGAGCAAGGATAGTGCGGCATACCGTACGCTGCCACCCGCTGAAATGAGCTGGAAAAATGCAACTAATTTATGAGAACCGGGCCACATGGTCCAGATACTTTGTCAAGTAGGTACATAAATATTAGTGTAGTAAGGAACCTCAGAAACCGTAAGGTGGCTGCATGTGCCTGTACCTAAATAAGCTGCTACGGGAATATAAGATCATATAGACCACAAATTCCGCAGTATTTTAGAGTCAAAGGAGTGTGTGATAATTAAGGCAATTAAACGTCCATAAAGTGTTTAAAGTAGGTAAACTGACGCCCTGGTATAAGATGCTTTTAACAAATTCAACTCATTTTACGCATGCGCATTAAGTGTACAGTTTTACCGGATTATATGTCGGAAAAAAGCCGTGAATCACTTATGTTTTATGCCTTAACTTCATCATCATCATTATCAGATTTACCCGTAACACTTCTTTACATTGGTCTCTCAATGTCTGCTCTGTTCAGTAACGTTGATATCCAATTTTTTGATATAATCTTCTGTGCGCACGTAAAGCTATCGTCCATATCAAAGATTGCAGGATATCCTAACGTACTGTCCTTCATCACGGCTGTATATACCTACCTATTTCCCTGATAGTACTGGAATCACTTGCAGGGGAGGAAGATAACGATCACTCCCATTAACTACTTACAACTTAGATTTTTAATGCCTACTTATAAGATTTTAGCATCACGTAGAAAGTAAATCTTCGTGACCATGAAACATAAAAGATCTTTGAATTGAAACGATTTAAAAGGTTATTCTGATAAGTTGGGTTAACATAATATCCAGCTTCGATATCTCATTTTAAATCAAGTTCGTAAATAGTGTTCGTAAACGCACCCACGCACACACAAGCTGTTGCAATTTACTCAAGAAAATAATTTGTATTTCTTCTTAGCGTGTCGATGACAAATTAAATTAGTTTGGCCCAAAATTCCGCCATACGGACTGTACTTTTCGTATTAATTTGTGGCGTTGAATATATCAATTGTAAAACTTGCAATTCTTTTTAAACAGAGAGCAAATCGTTTTTAATGTCACAAACGCATAATATGTAAGAATCTTTACCGCAGGCAGCGTCCAATCGTGCGCGGGGGTACGTTTAAATATCGGCCAAGCCTGCGCCTGAGCAGTGCATTCAGTCACCGCGTCCATTGTGCATGCGTGTAACAATCTCCTAAGATGAAGCTCGAAAACAGTTTGACCTTAGAAAATATTAACCAGAACTTGCTGAAAATTCAATATGCCGTGCGAGGACCTATCCTGGAGAGGGCAGTGCAGATTGAGAGGGAGCTGGAGAAGGTATGTTATTAAACATGTTTGGTAATAATGCAGGCTGTTGCAATATTCTTGATATACCCCGAACCAAGTAACCGAAAAGTAGCTACCAACAAAGATAAAGTAGATTTCATAAAGAAGTTACGTAGTTGGAATGTTGCAAAGGGTACGTATCGGGAAATAAAATTTAAGATTGCACGTGAAATCCGTGAAATTGATTTTTTACAGCCAATTCAACTGATAGGGCAGCGAGAATGTTTCGGAAAGTGAATAGATTTCGTGTTACGACTGCTGTAGCCTGTAGGTAGGAGTTTAAAAACGGAAACAGTACCTACATATTTTTGGTTTCAGTTTATTTTTCGTGTTATTATTGCGTCAGACCTAAACTTTGACAATAGTTAGGTACCTACTATTTTTAAAAAGCGAAGTTTATGTGCATTGTGTTATAACTACTTCCTCCAAGTTAGGTGATCATTGCAATACTCATACATGAGTGTGAACGGCAGCGGTCTCCTCCTGCCACCCTCTTTGGCCTGCGACCCCTGAGCCCTTCCTGCCACCTATAGGTACAGTTTGCTGGTTGATTGGATGATGTACCTATACCTACAAAGTGTTTTAAGGAACTCGGACATACTCAAGCGTATATATTATGATATGTCACGTTTTTAACTGCCGTGATGTATTCGTGCACAGTGCACATATTAAACAGTAATTGTGAAACGTTATCGTAAAATAGACGATAAACTACTTATTGCGTGCGTTCATTGTTATTTGGTATTTTCTAATTAACGGATAAAACCTATTGCGTTCTTTATAAGTACATGCAGTAGTGCAGATAACGTAATGTTTACCTACTTTTTAGTCTCAAATAAATAGGCCTTCAATGTCCTGATGATTGGATTGTTCTTCACAGAAGTAAGTAGGAACAATTCCCAGGTGGAGGAAAACGTTTTTGAGTTTTCGTTAGAACTATGTAGTACTTCGGAGTTGGAATTGTTCTCAATGATTGGCAATACGATCATCCCTCGTCCCCTATCTCATGGGATCAGATTCCGTTATCGAACAATGGGTATATGTACGTAGGACAGTAGGTACACTTCTGCCTTACCCTTCGAGTACTAGAGACGTACGGGTTAATAATAGAATAGTACATTATTATCAATCCTTGGAGGTTTGTTCTAATTACAAGTTAAGCGACGCGGTTAAGTGTGGGCGTACAATGTTGACGTCAAATAGATTATTCGTTCATTTTGTTTTCATATAAACGTTATTTCAGTATCTTATTATTAGTCTGCGGTATATTTTTAGGCCGGTTTCATTCACATCGTTTGATTTTAGTATCTTACTTAACGCCAATTTAAACGTTTCGTATTTCCAGTCACAGTTTACATAACGTTGTTTTACTTTATAATTTCCATCACAATTCTTTGAAGCACTTTAACCTTTAATAAAGTAAAGGTTTTCCAACAAGTTCAATCGTTTCTTTTCTAAAGGTCGCCGTATAGGTTTTTTTACAGATATATAGAGTGTGATCGTTTGGGTCGTCGTAAAAAAGGCAGGTGCGGGTTAATCTGGCGCCAGGGTCCCGGGTTGCCACGGAGCTTGGTCTAAATCTTGAGGAATTGATATAGGTTCATTTCTTACTGGGTTTATGTGTAAAAAATCATTACCGTATTACTGTGTTCATCTTTTGAAGTTAGTTTTGTGAACTACTTCCCCATTTTTAAAGGGACAGTCAGTCAGAAGGAAGCAAATGGCCTCTTCGTATCGTCGACGACACAGTCCATAAAGTTAGGCTATTCTATAATTAATTGCAAAAGTTTTTACAATGATCAGCTGTTGTTAGCGCTGACTGTACGTTTTGTACGCTGCCTAATATTTGCTTAATTTAATTGCTCTTTCTAAACCGTTAGTTATTGTCTTAGAGCTGATTTATCAATAGCTGGATAAACCTCAGCTAAGATATTCCTCTGATAAGTCCATACAAAAACTGATCGAATTTCTAATGAACAGCTAGATAACTTTTATCCAAACATCGAAAAGTCAGGCTTTAATTTTATGTGACCTTTCTCAGGAAGGGGCATATTTGACTGAGGAAAAAATGAATTTAAATTTCTAATCCTCTTGAAATTCATACCTACGAGTACATACAGTTTTAAGTAAGGGATATACTTAGTGTGAAAATAAAAATATTTTTTATTAGAAACAAAATTATAAGGTATTTATATATGTATAATATCTTTGGTCTTTATAATATACCTACACGCTCAACTTTCAATCTAAATGACCTTTTTGAGTTGGCCACATCTATGTATACTTAGATGTTTGCGACGTTCACTTTATATACTGCATCTTATTTTACTTATTACACCTAGTATTTATTATAGTTCATACCATAGAAAACTATAAAACACGTATTTTGTATTTAATTGGTCGAGTTGTTATGCGTTGAACAACACATTAATTTATGTTTTCCATTACATTTTACTGAACACTTCACTTCTGGAAAGCAAAACAGAACATACTTTAGATAAAATCAATAATCACATTCTTGAACCGTTTTTATAAGATTAGCAGGAAAATATACACATAATTATATCTCGAGCGAGACCACTTAAAACATTGAGTAGGACTGTTAGTGTTTTATATAGATGAAGTAAATAAGATAAACAATTACATAAGCTTGTAAGCGCCAAATGGTTTAGATAGTGATTATTTTTTTTAATTTTTTTTTTTAATTAACTTTGCCCCCTACTAGGATTTCCCCTGTATCGTGGGTACAGTTTACAAACATATATGTCACATGCACACACAGCCAGACCCACAACTACCTGTAGATCATATGACAACTATCTGTAGATCATACAAATATTTGTTTATGCGGGGATCGTACCCGCGACACGTAGCGTAGAAAGCTAATTGCTTAACCACTGCGCCAATATAGTGCTTAATATCAGTCGTTTTACCTACTTAGCTTATGTATTTACACAGGACTCTTTATCCATTCGGAGAATACAGGCTTTAGGTTATGATCCTTCTTATATGATAAGATAATAAAAAGTAAACAATATTCCAAGGCCGTGGCGCAATCCCAGTGAAGTCCCGACCGCAGCACAATGCTCCGCGTCCTTGAGGGAATAACATTGACCTGTCATGGTGAGTTACACGCTTGTTTATCTTGCTGCTGCTCCACCGACCTTGGAGAAAGAGGGAAGGGAGTAAGGGTAGAAGATTGAGTTATTTGATGTTAGGTCGTTGTGTTGCAGGCTCTTTATGTAGACAGTTCGTTGCATACACATACTAGGTCATGATCTATACAATAGTTATGGCTGATAAGAGGAGGGCTGGCTGGTGCGGTAATAAAGGTGGCTAACATTAACTCACCAGCAAGCCTTCTCAAACATAAAATCTTCGCCCAGTAATAAAAACGCAAATGAATTGCGAAACAAAATGTAACATATTTATCAAATATTGTTTTGATAACAAATATTTTATTATATATAAACTAAAAACCAGTTGGTACAACGAATAAAATGTTTATGATAAAACCGAGCTATATTTCATGTCAACAAAAAATCTTTTTAGCAAAAAGATTACAAGGCAACATCGCGAAACACTAGCGGACAGTGGACAGGCAATTTGAGAAAAAAAAAACAACGAAATTAACCACCACGGGCAACATTGTGAATCCTGTGATGTAATATGATACCGCGGAAAACACGGAAGGGGTGAGGCACACCGTAAAGACATACAGAAGGTCCACCTCAATAGCGAACGACTAGCACACGTATGAAACGTCGACCGGAATTGCATCTAATAGCATAGATCTTAGTCTAAGCTAAAAGTTTCTGACAGCTGTGAGGAATTCTTCTGGTTATCGCTTAGAGCTTACATTAGATTGCGGAATCAATCTTGCTCATGCTCATTAAGAAGCAAGTATACACACTGGATAAGTTACGCTAAAACGTACGATTATGATTGTGAGTGAGACCAAACGTAATGCAAAAGCGATACAATTTCAAAATTGTTATTCGCCATCGCCAATATGGCGGATCACACACAGCATTGTATGGTGTCCACCTTCTGTATATTGTCTGTACTTGTGGTGAATGTAGGATTATTTTTTGTTCACCATTGTTGGTCGTCAGGGCTGGCATGGCTGGCAATAAAAACATATTTTCGTCCAGGGCTGCGTCTCGTGTGTTCTGCAATAAGGGAGATTTATCGCGCTGTTTGTTACTTGTTACCCATATAACTTGGTAGGGCAGTGCGGACGCTGGAGGCACTGAGAAGGGATGCTGTGAGATATTGCGAGTCATATCGACTTTTATAAATGAATCTAACAAATACTAATCAAGATTATATTCATGATTAAGGAAAGTTTGAAGTACCTTTGTATTGTTGAATGTTTTTGGCAAAAAATCCTGAAAGGTCGCAACGAGACCTCACCCAAATTCACTGTTTTGTGAGGTTGGCCCGAACACACAGACAAATTAATTAAATGAAATAATAAGGATTATTGTCTGTTTACCTTACAATTGCAAGTGCTTCTATCAACCATGCCTCAGGTGTATTACGGACATCTATATATGTATGAAATCCGAAAATCGAAATATTTTCTTTAAGGAAAATATGATGAGTGTATAGAATCAGTAACCAAATCGAGTAACCGATATCGTCGACCACTCCCCGTCTCTACGCGTACCAGACGATTGTCTTTGTTGCCCCTAATGTGGATAGTTGTAACATAATGGCGTACAGTTTGACATTCTTTATCGTATTGTTTAACGCGAATAATTCAATGAAGAGACTTGCCATGGACAGTAGACGTTTACTAAACACAACACTAAAAATGTCAAGACTAATGAAACGCAGTAGCTTGCACAGAACAGACATGTATTATTTAGTTTATTTGTTGTAAATTATTTTGATAGGGGCTCGTAGCTATCGCGCAGATCGGTCGATCTGCGAGGTTAAGCAGCGCTTGACGTGGTCAATCCTTGGATAGGTGACCATTTTTCACATATCGAGACCCCTCCGTGCCTCGGAAAGCACGTTAAGCAGTTGGTCCCGGGTGTCATACGAAGACCTATGACAATCGTTACGGGTGTCAGTAGCCCAAAAAGTCGGACATCCGGTCTAACCTTAAAGTATCGGTGTCTCCCAGTTACTGGGTGGCGGAGGTCGGAAGACAGTCGCTCTGTGTAAAATACTGATATTCAGCCGCAACTGGTTAGATTGGAAGCCGACCCGGATTTAGACGGAAAAGGCGAGGCAGATGATGTTGTAGATTATTTTGATAGGTAGATCGCGTCTTAGTCAGTAAATAGTAGTTCTGGAGTCTAATCGAGTTGGCTACCCCTGCTGTAGATCACAAATGTTTGTTCCCTGCGGGAATCGAACCCGCGACACTAGGCGCAGAAAGCTAATCTAATCATTTAGCGACTGCGTTAACCGTACCGTTAAAATATATAAAAATTAAGTGTTATATAATTAGTAAATTAGTGTGATATAAGTACCGACCTACCTGTTTAAAGAATTTAGGATTTTATATTAGTATCTATTTAAAGTATATTTTGGAAACAAAATGTCAATTTTATTATTAAGTGCTGTTTGTTTTAAGACTTGCATATTTTTTTGTTTTTTTCTTGTTTTTGCGTCGTGCACTGACCACTGCCAATACGTGCGTGTTTACTGACACGCTGACTGCTGACCTGTCACCCCTTAATCTAACAAGTGTACTGCTTAGTTTATCATAAGTACATGTTTTTCTTTGTACTCGTACGCAGCTCACAGGAATCGAATAATTTTAACGTTTTACGTTGTATTTACTTACTTTGGTGAACTGCCTTTGTTTAATAACGGAAAGGCTGTGTTTAGTTTTTGGGGCGTTCTTCAAGCAGAGATTGTTTGTGTCATTTTCGTGGCAATTTTTTTTAAAATATAATTTTTGTGTATTCTCGTTTTTTTTTTTTATGTCGAAAGGAATTTCATAAAAATATAAAATAGAAAAATTGGACCCAAATAATCCTGTTTGAAGACCGACTCATTTATCAGATTGTTAAAAGATAAAGTAAATTGTTGTGCGTCTTCTAAACGCTGCACACACACACACACACACGTGCACAGTGCGGGTAGTTAATATTGTGCAGTTCAGAGACATGCGCCGCGCGATAACGAAACAAAAGGAAATGTTATCCGCTCGGCTCTCGACACTTTGTTGCTACACAACACATATTACACTATATGTACGAACAACACGTTGAGGTACTTTCTATTTTTGCTATTTCTACTATTACTTAGTCACGTAAACTCAGTGGCAGTGATAGCGCTTATTATTTCTTTCTAAGGAGATCTGATCTGATTAATAGGGGACGAGCTGATATCGGGGGCAATTCCAATATGCCGATTGCTTTTGAGAATTTTCTTGGAGAAATCTCACGAACCCAGAACCTCACGTTCAACAGCCACTTGCGACCGCTAGACCGTTGAGGCTGCATAGTACTACGACACTTATCAAATCTTATGAGACATATATTTGTCGAGTGCCTGTGTAACAACAATTGTTATCTGAAAATAAAAGGCTATTTTGTATTTTGATATTTCACATTTATAAATAATAGAAGTGCAATTTATTATGCTTATCTTATAGTAATACAGTGATAATATGTTACAAACAAGTGATTACATTATCTTTTTTATTAATGTGTTACTATTGGCATAGGTCACTTGAAAAATAACTAAAGTATAAGCAATACTTATTATAAATATTAAATTTAAAATATTCCGTCGTATTTTATTACATTTATGTTTATAACAACCTGGGTAAAACTCAAACTAAGAGATACAAGAGCGCAACATTATAATTATGTGGGTAGTTCAAGTGTTACTTCATCAATCGACGCACACGCACATTTTGTTAAGTAGGTACCACTGTTTCACAAAAGAACTTCATAATAAACCATACAAATGAATGCAGTACTCGTATATATCTTTGACGTTAGTATGGTAGCGACAGAAGATCAGCCCCTGTTGACTCGACCAATACTATCAAAACAAGTTGTCAATCTCGTTTATCTGCACGCTGTAAGGTCCCGAGGGGCTCGCTAGACATATTTTATAGCTAGTCTAAGTGTTATTTGTAACCTATAACCGTTTGGGAGGCTGTTGTCAACATCCTCACCACTAGATATGAAAATACAGAAGGCTTAGGAAGGTTTTTTTTGTAGGTTTCCTTTTCTACTTCCAGTCTAGATAGATGTGGCTGTGATTATCAGTGCTTTACACAGAACGATTATCATAAAAAAATATTCACTACCAAAATATTAAGGTACATCGATATCCTAAATTTAGACCGATTGTCGTACTATTGTCTTTCTACCTGCCTGTTCTTGGACCGACAGCCAACGTGCTGGGAAAACATAAAAGAGCAATATAAATGAACGAACCTTCTGTAAGGGCATCTATGTGTTAGATCGTATAGTAAATAGAGGAGAAGCCCGCATTCACCCTGATTTACATAGGGCCGGGTAAGCCGCGTTCTTACTCGTGGGTCGCGACCAATGTGTTCGTTAAGCGTGTCGGTGATACAATCGCTTTCTATTTCTGTGGCTTACTGTAAATGTGTCTTCTACATAGGGTCTGGGTCTGGGTATCAGCTGGATAACGTTTTGACTGGCTCGTTGTATGTCTAACAACAAACGTTTGAAAGAAAGTTGTGTGGTACATTGCAGGACATTCTTGCGCTTAAAATCACTATAAGAGATATTTAATGTTAAATTACAAGGAAACAGAAAAAGGTACGCGAGCTATATATAGTTATACCTAGCTATCTATATCGAATTGTAATATTTAACCGATTTGAATTATATAATTTTATCGATACATAAAATTTTACCACTCTAGAAGCGTCATTCATTTATGTTTTTAATTTTTTTTTTAAAGTAAACAAAATTTAAGTGTTGTCTTATTCCTTCAATAATACAATTTTAATGGTGTATGACCTTTTAGTCAGGTGGTGCTAGTGTCGCGGTCACTATGCGTCAGGATCGTTCACCATAAAACACATTCTTTTACATGCTTGTAAATACCACATATTAGTACATACATCTAACTTTATGGGTGGCAATGTGTCAAGTATATAGCTAATTTGTTTTAAGCATTGAACATTTGTAAAATATAAATATAAGAGCTAAAAAGTTAATAAGATTACGGACTAAACGCATATTGTACAAACATATTCCTACCTAAGTATATGTATAAAACGAAGTAACATGGTGCAGAAATAATACCGAATTAGAAGGTTTTGTTATAACAACACAATTGGTTGTCGTAAAAAACTTAAACAAAAATTATGATTTTAACCTGTAATATCTGCATAACCAGTTGGTTCCCAGTTATGGCACAGTTATATAAATTTACAATTATAGGATGAATACGCAGGTCTCGGTTTCGCGTCAGTACCTCTATCACGAGTTTTCTTACTATTTACTATCGTAGTAAAGTAAATTTTCATGCAAGCGATTTTAGTTCTTAACTTGGTTACACTATGGATTAGAGTCGCTTATGTGACTTATGTGTCAAAGTAATGTTTTGATTTTCTATTTACTATATTATAAAGATGTCATGTTAGCGACTCTAATCCCTAATGTAACCGAGTTAAGAACTAAAATCGCTTGCATTAAAAATTTACATTTACTATGACAGTAAATAGTAAAATACTCATAATAGAGGTACAGGTCTTTTTACACCCTGTATAATTATAACACATCATATTGGTATATTCTCACAATTTTGCCGATGCCGTTATTGCATGTAATAGGGACCGAGCCTACCGACATCTGTCGGGCACAGTTCCAAACACCGCACGTAGAATTTCCAAACAGAAAAATTCAATAATTAATACTTGTCCCGTATCCCGGTGAGGTGGCGGGAATCGAACCCAAAACTTCATGCTTAACAGCTGCGCTGAGACCGCTAGACCAATGAAGAATTCAGCTGTAAAATAACGTTAATTCAAACTAAACTGGTTATCTTAGTCTAATAGTTTTCACCCTGCACGATAGTTACAGTACATTTTCACTTCTTATCAGATTCACCAATTTCATGTTAGCCCGCAATAAACAGACTAAAATGTTTTGTTCTTCGTTCTATTGTAAGCAAGTTAAGGCATACAAAAAGTGGTTCTGCTGCACCCTTAGCGAGGTCGGCCTGTATTCCGTTTAGTTCGTAATCATGCGAAAATGGGTCAGGTTCGTTGTACATTCGAACAAAAAAATAGGTAGGCAGCGACACCAGATGCAGATGAATTTTTGTAAGGAACTGATGATGTTTATTTAAATAGGGTCTGAAATAAATAATATTTCAAATATGTCAATTATTCGATTGCATCTACTATATCGTGAGAAAACTTCGTCTAGTAGCCTGCCATCTGTATCCAATCTTATTGTTTGATTGTACATAACAAAAAAAGCAGGTGAGGTCGAGTTCTGAAACAGTGTAATATTTGACTGTACAACGCGCAGTATTTCACGTTCAACAGTAAATAAAAAGGGAGCAATGCCAAGTATTGTACGTAACGTTTCGCGTTCTGAAATTGTTTGGACTAACTAATGAGCTTGCCGCCCCGAATGCCAGCTATTTTCAAACGATGTGTGTCCTGAAAAGAGCAGTGAAAAAAAAAGTCTTCTGAAAATTTCAGGGATTTTCTTTTGACTTCTGATCAATACTTGTGTAGATAGATGGAAATTAAAAGATAGTGAGCTACTCAAATGTTCCTAGAAACTACACTTTATTGCTTCAAAGACCTTTCTAAAAGGGAGCATAACAAAAGCAATCCGGACAACTACGAAGACAGCGCGGTTGGCGTGCACTGCTGCGCCACGAGACGCGGGTTCGTTTCCCGCACGTTTCTTTTTTCGTATGACCTACAGATAGTTTTTTCGGTTTTGCGTACATGTGCATGTGAATATTTGTGTATGTAAACGTATAATACAGAAGTTATTAGTAGAGAGCGATAAAGATTTTACAAAAAAAAAAAGCTATTTCTGATCTACTTAGTAAGAATTGTAATTTATTGTCTTCAACTTATATTAGTTAGGTTATGGGAACACTTATTTTCTTTACACATAAATTACTGTACGAATTTTCATTTTCTTGAGCTCAAAAGCTCATTTATCAGATTAAACGTAATCTACGTGGACTAGACAATGCACTCTTAATCTTGCTTTCTGCTTCAGCGCAGCAAGCGATCCATACAGCCAACAAAACAAAACCTCTTCGTTTCCCGCACCTGTATTCCATTACCCTACTCGGTCCACAAAAACCGGCGCGGGGGAGGGTAGGGAGCGGGGAGCGGGGAGGGGAGGTAGCGTGTGTATGGCAGCAACGTAATGCGGTTTTTGCCGTGAGACCCCTACTATAGGTAGGTACATTTTTGTTGAACTTCACGAAAATGTAAACAAGACTGTCATGTGAAAATTGTCTAATAATTAAAAATATGTAGTTACGTATAAGGTGCAGTGTGTCATCTTAATTTCACAGAGGTGTAAACAAAACGCAGTCATTAACAATATTCGTTGGTACATTTTTTCGATCAAACATCATTAAAATAGGTTAAAACGTTGGCAAATACTATTTTATAGTTGTTTTTAAACATTGCTTGTTAACGCAGTTGGCAAATTCAATAAACAATATCAGACTAGCTCACTGTGTTACTGCCGCCGCGCGCCGCCGCCGCGCCCGCGCCTTTGCAGCAGAAATTATTTGCAGTGACAGGTGCAAAATTGTTGCAGTGCTCACGCGGTTCGTTAAGTACTTACTTACAATATATATTTTAGCGGAATGTATGCAGCAATGTCTTTAAAGTTGAAGTCTTGGGTTTTTTTTCCAAGTTGCTATGTAAAGAGTGTATTTAATTTATTTCTCAGTTATAACACAAATTTCTTCATCGATTAGAATTTAAATATACACTATGTCATGTGACCACGACATCGTTTTCTAGCTGCTAAATTAAAATGGAACTTACGACAAATCTTCTCTTTTTCGAAGGTATTTTATAGTTTCATAAGATGTGCAGTCCCATGAAGTTTCTTCCCAGTTTTTTCTCAATAGGATCCACCTATTCTGGAGTCGAGCATTGGAATCTCAACGTTTTAAACGACTATGTAGCGACTACTACTCGCAACACGGCAAAAAGTAAAACGCCATCTATTGGAGTGAAGCTACAACAACAAACCCCCGAATCGCACTATGAGAATTTACAACAATTCTAACACATGAAATGAAATGAAATGAAATGAAATTGAAATGAAATGAAATGAAATGAAATGAAATGAAATGAAATGAAATGAAATGAAATGAAATGAAATGAAATGAAATGAAATGAAATGAAATGAAATGAAATGAAATGAAATGAAATGAAATGAAATGAAATGAAATGAAATGAAATGAAATGAAATGAAATGAAATGAAATTATTTATTTTTGCAATTAGGATTTTTCAATCACTTTTACACGTCTTTTTTAAACTAGATGGCGTCGGCATTTCCTATGACTATCCCTGAGAAGAAACGCCGAAACAAACTCAGAGGTCAAAGTCTATTTTAAAGTCCAGACAGATTGTAATTATGTAAAGGTTTATGTGAGACAAATATAGGGTGGAATAGCCTTTTGAAGAAAGTGCCATAACTATTTGAGCTAACCTGTCGCAACAGAGTGCAAGCATGCATCAGTTATCGTGAGAATTAATGAAATGAAGAGCGCTCAGCCTAGATCTCACTCACATTTACAATGTATAGCGGTTATATATAAGAAATCATTTCAATTTAAACGACATTACAATATCAAAATAATGAAGTAAATAATATAATAATTAATGGCAAAAATTGTATATAAAAAAAAAGGAAAGGCTAAAGAGCGGTTCAATCCCAAGTGTTTTTGTCATCTAAATAGTCCGAAATTTTATAGTATCCTTTTTTACAAAGTTTAGATTTAATTACAATTTTGAACTTCTTTAATGTTAAATTACGTATATCATTGGGAAGTTTATTGTAAAAGCGTATACATTGTCCCATGAACGAGTTGCTTATTCTGTGGAGGCGCGTAGCATGTACAGCAAGGTTGTGTTTATTCCTAGTGTTCAAAGAATGAGTATCAGACAGTTTGACAAAGTTCGAAATATTTTTATAAACATATATTAAATTTTCAAATATATATTGTGACGCTACAGTTAGAATATTAATTTCCTTAAATCTG
Source organism: Shargacucullia verbasci (assembly GCA_947562105.1). NCBI lineage: Eukaryota > Metazoa > Arthropoda > Insecta > Lepidoptera > Noctuidae > Shargacucullia > Shargacucullia verbasci. Next base: position 14,240,369 of record OX387293.1, read on the forward strand.
TGTCTCAGCGACACCCTTGGCCCAAGATTATAAATAGCTCGGACAGCCCTTTTCTGCAAGACGAATATAGTATTGATGTCTGCAGAGTTTCCCCAGAGGAGGATGCCGTAAGTCATCACGCTATGAAAATAACTGAAATAAACTATTCTGGCTGTATCCACATCAAGTGCCGAATTTTTTTGACAGCAAACGCGGCCGAACTAAGCCTACCCGATAATTTGTTTATTTGCGGGCCCCATTGCAGTTTGGCGTCTATAGTGATGCCTAGAAAAACAGTTGAATCCACAATGTCCAGTTCCACTCCATTCAATTTAACATTTATTGGTACTTGTCGGACATTGGGCGTTGAAAATTTAAGACATTTGGTTTTTTTCTCATTAAGGAGAAGATTATTGACATTGAACCAATGAACTACATGAGATAGTGCAACGTTAACTTCGCGAAAATCTAGTAATTGTCGTCGAATTTTAAATATTAGAGAAGTATCATCCGCGAACAATACTACCTCGTGATTATCCCGTACGTAATATGGCAAGTCATTAATATAAACTAGAAACAAAAATGGACCTAGAATAGAACCCTGCATATACGAATGTCCGACATCAATCGTCGGGCTTCGGCCCGCTAGGCTAACCACCTTGTCTGGTAGGAGGATCCTCCCTTTTCAACGGAGGAACACAATACCACACTTCTCCATAACTATATAGGTCCATCTAAAATAAAAAAACGTGAACGTTTTGTGTATTCTCACCTCTGCCTATCTTGGAGGATTAATTATCTGGCGGTTGTAATGTTAAAGCCGGTCGTTTCCTTGTGAAGGTATTGGGCACCTGTCCAAGATGGCGCCTCTTCGTTTAGTGTAGTCGTTTGGCTCCGGGCAGCAGTCTGCCGTGATAGTAGCGCTGTAGCTTGCAAGCCGTAACGATTGTCGTAGCCATCCATTTTCTTGGAACCCGGTGATAACTTTTTGTTGTAAGCTTGAAATGGGACAGGCTGGTGAGGTTGGTAATGTTACTAACATAATATCACGCCTGTATTCCCCGAAGGGTAAGGCAGAGGTGTCAAAGTCAAAGTCAAAGACAACTGGTGCAGTGGCTAAGCGATTAGCTTTCTGCGCTAGGTGTCGCGGGTTCGATCCCCGCACGGAACAAATATTTGTATGATCCACAGATAGTAGTTTCGGGTCTGGTTGTGTGTGCATGTGATATGTATGTTTGTAAACTGTACCCACGATACAGGAGAAATCCTAGTGTGGGGCAACGTTTATTAAAAAAAAAACAAAAAAAAAACTCGGGACATGATTGAGTAATAATCATAATTATACTGGATAATGTTACTGTAACGCCTGCTAACTAATGAGTACATTTGCCTTGAGATTCATAAAATATCTACCTTACATAAATCTTAAAGTTACATAGATCATCGATATTTTCTTAGATATACATGTCTAGAGTTTGCTTTTCACATACACACACACACACATATATATATATATATATATAATATTGTACATACATTAGTCTTCGTAGTAGTCTGTTTTGTCACTTACTGATAAACTAACCGATTACCTATCTACAATTTATATGACAGAACGCGTTAAAATTTATATTTCACAAGTGTCTGACACTAAGTGTAGATCTAGCTTATAACTTACCCGATTCATTTACATTTGACGGCACGCTTGGCGCAGTGGTTGATATGCTACGTGTTGCGGCTTCGATTCCCGCACGGACCAAATATTTGTATGATTTACGGATAGTTGTTGCGTGTGTATGTGGGTGATTGCACATTTGAATATTTTTGTTTGTAAACGCAACCACGATACAGGAATTTCTCCTACAGTCGATGTAAAGAAGTTATTCAATCGCATATCTCGTTGGTAACTTAGATTCATCTCATCTTGATATTGTAAATATATCTACAGAATTGTTGCTTCCTACAACATAGATACACAATTATACATTATTACACAAAGCAGTGCGTGTTGCACATACATGGACTATTATACTATGTGCTATGATTGTGACGTAGTATTATTGTGTAGTTCTCACAAGGATACTACGATGATAAACAAATCACCATCGACAGGAATGAACTCGGGTTATCATTTGCATTCGCGTGCGGCCGTCGGCGTCGTTATCACCACTATATACTTGTAATAATGTATTCTTTGCACTGTCACGTACGTGTATATACGAGTGATGCGTGTGACTGATAACTTTTACTATCAAGGTATCCTCGACACCCATTGCGTAATATAGATTATATTGGTCAGTCTTGAGAGCAGCCATGGTTTATCATGCAAATAGCACGATAGCCATGGGACTACGGTATAAGTGCATGGTGTTTAATTGTTAGGTGTTAGAAAAGGAAAATGTTAAAGTTATTATTTCTTTGCATTTTCTAAGGTATATAAAATCCGTAACCTGTTATTATCTAACCTGCTATTATTTCTAACATACATAAATATTAATAGTGACTTCGTGATGTAAGTTTTTTTTATAAGTGCATTAAAACTATCGTAGGTACTATTATTTATATCATTATAAGTATTATTCTGGTGTGTCTACATTTCCGCAGTATGCGATTTAACTGTGACACCGTGACGACACGGTTGGCGCAGTGATTGATAGATCGACTGCTGAGCTACGTGTCGCGGGTTCGATTCCCGCACGGAACAAATATTTGTATGATGTACAGATATTTGTTTCTAGTCTGGGTCTTCGTGTATGTGAATACACACCATGCCTCGGAAAGCACGTAAAGCCGTTTGTCCTGCGCCTGATCTCTGTCCGGTCGTGTCGGATTGCCGTCCCATCGGACTATGAGAGTGAAGGAATAGAGAGAGCACCTGTGTTTGCGCACACACTTGTGCTCTTTAATATCTCCTGCTAATCTCCGGTGAGATTGGCCGCCGTGACTGAAATCGGTCAGGAGGACATTATTATTATGCAATTTAAGTAATTAGTGCGTAACTATCTGTTTGCAAACACATTCATTACAGCCGCGCCCGAGTGACTACACCTGAAGAGTCGCCTCGCTTTGGACCATGCCTGCTGATAACCTTTCCGCCTATATTGATCAACGCCAATGCAAGCGCTCACACATTGCGTAACACATCTGATTACCTACGTTGCACTAATATTAGCCAAGACTGACAATAAAAAATAACACTATCAACATTTTGTGTTGCACAGAGGTTTACACATTAACATTACAATATTTTAGATTATTATTTCCTGTACTAAAATAGAATAGGAATAGGTGCAAGGAAAAATTCTCCAGGAGCGGCAGTATCTGACATCGTCTGGAGGACTCTGGGCAGTCTGCCTCGCTACGACTATTGCTGACAAACTAATCTTTCCACTAGCATGAGCGTTTCCAATGTGAAAGTTCGTGTTAACACGACAGAAGAATATCTAGTAAAAAAAAATACATTATAACTTTTATTATTTGAGTAGATTTGAATTCCTGCAAAGTCTCCGTGACTCCAGGAGTAATTGCCCTCCACTTAGCAAGTCCCGCTGGTATAATTTCTCAGTCGTCTCTCACGACGCCCTGGGGAAGTAATCAGAGGGACTTCTGAACCAATTTATATTCGACAAGTTTTTACACTGACTCCAAGTACTCATTTACAGGTTGATGGCTACGTAAAGTATTGCGGAACATTAACTGACTGTTGTAGGGAAATATTGTCATCGTCTCCCTTTGGCAAATAGCAGACAGGGCAGACTGTTGGAGTATAATAGAGTATTGTGTACCCAATGCCTCTTAACATTATGTTGATTCATAAGTCACGTTTCACGGCAAGGTAGGGAGTCAATTCTTTGTTTGAACCTGTACACAGTGCTCGTTGGTCCCAAACACATATGTAGCCCATGTAACTTGTGGACGCTCTTTCATTTTAATTGTAGCTTGGGTATGAATAGTGTTCTAGACGACTGCAACATATCATCATCGACAAACTCTTGATTTACGATGATACATCCTACAACCTATTCCTTCAATGTATATTTTTAAGAGATTAATATAAATGGTAATAATAATTAGTGTATCTTTTCGCAGGGGGTGCCGAAGCCATTCGACCGGGTAGTGCGCGCCAACATCGGAGACTGCCATGCTTTGGGACAGAAACCCATCACCTTCATCAGACAGGTCAGTGTCATCACCTTGCCTTCATGAAGAGTGACTCGCGTTTTCGTTGTTGCCGTTGTCAAATACTGAAACAGAAATGATGTTGCACAAAAAGAGGATTGTATTTATGTCAATATTCATTTGGGAAATTTGGTTTTTGTAGTAAAATTAATTATTAATAGCAGATTGAACATAACAATGACTTGAGATAATCATTCAGTCGCTTCTTAATGAAATCTAGGATTGCGGCACAACATCCGTTCCACATTATTCAATCGTTAAACGATTGACTAATAAAAACGTGTTTTACAAAGGGCCATGTATTGTACTATCCCACAAGCCTACATGCCCACACGTGGGCGTAAACAATCGGCCCTAATTGCGACACAAACTTGAAACTATTTCGTTATTAATTGGTTTAGGGCCACTTGGGTATTAAGAACATAGATGGTGCAACTAGTTAGTGGGCGTGAATATATGCATACAGAGTAGATATTTACATGCGTGGATTAGAAGGGCTATGGTAATGGAATTTGTATATGGGATATGCAAGCAAATATAATAAAAATTAATTTAACATTGTAATTTAATCGGGCAAAGTGCTATTGGGTTTTTCTGTAGGTACGCACGGAGTCTAGGACTGTGTCCGGTAGATGGCAATAGGCTCGCCCCCTATTACATGGGACTCAATAACGGCATTGGCGAAATGCGGGTGTATCATAGTACACCTCTGCCGAACTGTTCGGGGAATACAGGCGTGATGCTATATGCTGTGTTGTAATTTATTGTCAAATTATCACAGCAGTGTTGTTTTTGCTCACATGGCCGTTGAGTCAGGTAAAGATAGATTTTCTCGAGGACCTAAGTAAATTAATGGAAATTGAGAAGCAGCCAGGAGTTTGTAATTGCGACTGGTAAATAGAAAGTCTCTCTTCTTATCCTCATCGACGGATTGCGGATGTACAATCTACATGTGTCCTAATCCATCGGACACTACAGGCACTATATGTAACGTTGTTATCACACTAACTTACTCCACACATTACAATATTTTACAAATTATCTACAAAATTGGTTCATTTCTTATGAAATAAATACTATAAATAGTGATTGAAGTCATAACGACGGTGCATTCAAAGTTTGCTTTTGAAGAACAATTAACAATGAAGTCCTTCGCTTTCTGTTTGGTGGTGGTGGCTGTGGTCATCCAGACTGGCTCCAGCCAGTGCATCAGGGGCGGTGCACCTCTTGGCGTCTCCCCCGTCAGATCGGTGCAGGTAGCCCAGCCCAGTGTTGCTTCCAGCTTAGCTGATACTCTCTCTCTCCTCACCGTGAGCAGCCTTCTGGCAGAGAGCCTGCCTCTGAACCCCAATGTAGTTGCAACAGTCCCCGTACCGATGGGACCTGCGTACGCGCCAGCTTTGGCGTACGGCGGATGCGGAGGCGGTTGCGGATGTGGATGCGGATGCGGTGGACTCGACTACGGTTACAATTATTATATCTAAATATAGTGTAATTGTGACGGATTTTTATGTCTGGTTGTTTTTTTTTTATTGTCACATTTGGTAAATAAATCGTTACATCAAAAATTATGTGTATTGTTTTTTTTTTCCAATGTTTGTCTTTCAAGATACTTTTCTATGAAATATGTCAGTTTAAATTATAAGAGTTCCTTGTAATATCCTTCGGAACATAATCACTACACACATCCAAAGCTTTCAAAGCAATCGGTGAACCTACAAATAATTTATATTCCTAACACGTTTACCTAACAGGATTACCTACATATTTTGCCCGACCTGGTACTCGAACTAGCATTTGTGGTGGCTAGTGAGGAAGTCAACAGTATGTAACATGTTGAGATATGTATGTATTATGTGTCAGGTCCTGGCGCTGGCCGCGTGTCCTGAGCTAGCGAGCTCGGCCGACGTGCCAGAAGACGTGCGGCAGAGGGCGCAGGAGATACTCGATGATTGCACGTGAGTACACTTGAACTCATCTTTACACACAACTAGCACACAAATATGTCCGTCACCGTGGGTGTTCTAAAATGGATACGTGTCACGGTTGATAACAGTACCGCGATCACTAATCCGCCTGCCGTTCATGGTGATTTATATGGCGTCCCTATGACTGTTCTTAGGGAGGCTTATGTTCGGTACCTCGACTTTGGTGGACTGAATGGAAAATTAAATATAAAGACATATTGATTAATGTAAGATACGCCTAATTATATCGAACAAGATAGAAATTCTATTTGGTTTTCCAATGTAACCGGTGATCACACGATTTTATTAGCTAATAATTATTTAGAATGTTTCCAAGAAACAAGGATGGACGACAAGTAACATATTGCGGGTGTATATTTCACGAGAACTTCAATAATATTCCCTTGTGATACACGAACAAGTTGCTTTTAATCAGTTTTTCTCGACCAACGATAATTGTACGAATAGTGTTAATGATGCACATCCTTGTATTGGGAAGTTTAGTTTTTTAGAAGTGAAGTAAATATACTGGTTTAATTATTTTGGAAGCTTTTATGTTTTCTTTACAATTCTTCGAAGGACACAAAGCTTCTATTTCTTTAAAAAATCTATTATACGTTCATCTGGAATAGTTGCTTAAAATATAATCGAGCTAAATGTAAACACGTACAAGGCCCCAGGATACATAAGTACATAAAAATGAAATACAACTCACTCAATGACGAATCACGAAATCTCATAGAATATTAAGGCAACTAACTTAAGGCCGGTATGTTCCTTACTGTAGTTAGGGATCTGCTAAGAAATAATTATCCTATATCAACCCTCAACCCTTGGTCCCCCACAAAAGATCGTATGAAAAATGTTTCTACGCGGACAAAGTCGTAGAAACAGCTCTTATATTGCCACATAATCGTTAATAATACTAGAACCATTCGCTAATGAGCTCCTAATAACATTATACACATAACATTTGATAAACCGTACTATATGCCCACCCGTACGCGAAACACAGCTACTTGCCTGCACTGATTGATTTAATGATTGATTGACGATCATATTCCATTAAGATTGTGCGGTGTGTGTGCGGTGCACATTAGCGTCAAGATACCAATTGATATGAATGCTTAATTAACGGAGTCGGTGGAAGGTAGGAAGCAACGGAATTTATATTATTTTGAGTTGGCTCATCGAGTTTTTTATTATATGCCACAACAATTCCTTGTGAATATTGTATTATTACTATGTATGTATAAATTAGGATTTTAAGTTATTTATACGTAATCATAACAAATGAGCAATCGCTTAGGGCTTCGAAAATTACGTTAATACAGAGTGGTACCGACGACAACAAATTATTTGTTAAATGAAACTATGTAGATACATGAATCATGTATTGAAGTCGAGCACCAGAAATCAATGAAATTATATGAATTACATTTCACTTTTCGAGACTTCAAACTTTTTTCAGTCGTGATAGGTGTGTTTTCTGTTGCTAAAATGCTGATGTGAATTTCTCAATTTTTAGTATACGATTACAGAACGTGTTTTTATATGAACTTACCTACACCTACAGGTTAAATACAATGTTTTGCTACCAGAAAGTTTGACAACCAGTATAATTTTATGATATTGGAGAAGTTTTTGGGTTATTCACTGGGTTGGGTAAATGTAGGAGCGGGGCCAGAAACAGGAAAGTTAATAGATTAGGGCTATTCATTTTCCTGTTTCTATATAGGAAACAATCGTTTTGGAGTTTGCTGTTACATATAAAATTACATTATGCTTATTTAACTATAGCAATTCCTAGGCTGGAGCCTTCTTTACGAAAGTGAAAATTTAATGTTTGAGTCAATTATACTTGAAGAGAGTACATAAAAAAAAATCGTTAAACGCCTGGGCAATCTAAAATTCAATATGTTTCATCTATGTATCATTGAGAGGTAACCAATTAACCTGTCATGAGCAACTCTGTTTATATACTACACAAGTATTACGGTCGCTTGGTCGCCAAAAGAAATGACAAACTTTTTAAAATTAAAATCTATGATCCATTTAAAATAAATGCGATTGTCGTGTCGATATAATAATAATAATCAAATAACTTGTTAATCTAACACTTTGTTAATGAACTGGACTGTGAAGCCAGTCTGGTCTTCCCGGGTTGGGAAAGTGGACATTTATTAGACCTTCGTCATCTGGACATGACGTAATTATGTCAGCGTTTACTATCACGATCACGTTCGATTTCTACGGGGTGAACAAGTAATTCTAAGAGACAGTAATGTAATATCGACACAATACACGCGATAGACTCGTAAGGACGCGAATATTACAACAATAGATGTGCGTTGGGACATTAAAAATTAGAAATACGTCGCGACTCCTTTATTAGAAACTCGTCGCGATTACAAAAATAATAGTCAAGCGTTGTGACAACAAGAATAATAGTCAAGCGTCGCGACCCCTACGATAATAGTCAAGCGTCGCGACGCCAACAATAATAGATACGCGTCGTGACGCCAAAATTAATAGTCAAGCGTCGCGACGTCAAAAATAATAGATACGCGTCGTGACGCCAAAATTAATAGTCAAGCGTCGCGACGTCAAAAATAATAGATACGCGTCGTGACGCCAAAATTAATAGTCAAGCGTCGCGACGTCAAAAATAATAGATACGCGTCGTGACGCCAAAATTAATAGTCAAGCGTTGCGACGCCTAAAATAATAGTCAAGCGTCGCGACACCAACAATAATAGTCAAGCGTCGCGACGCCAACAATAATAGTCAAGCGTTGTGACGACAAGAATAATAGATACGCGTCGTGACGCCAAATTAAAGCCAAAATTAATAGTCAAGCATTGCGACGCCAACAATAATAGTCAAGCGTCGCGACGCCAACAATAATAGTCAAGCGTCGCGACGCCAACAATAATAGTCAAGCGTCGTGACGTCAAAATTAATAGTCAAGCGTCGCGACGCCAACAATAATAGTCCAGCGTCGCGACGCCAACAATAATAGTCAAGCGTCGCGACGCCAACAATAATAGTCAAGCGTTGTGACAATAAGAATAATAGATACGCGTCGTGACGCCAAAATTAATAGTAAGGCGTCGCGACGCCAACAATAATAGTCAAGCGTCGTGACGTCAAAATTAATAGTCAAGCGTCGCGACGCCAACAATAATAGTCAAGCGTCGCGACGCCTACAATAATAGTCAAGCATCGTGACGTCAACAATAATAGTCAAGCGTCATTATTAAGCTCTACCATGGGTTACAACTTTAATACTTAGGGGGCCAAATACATGTTAAACACAAGTTTTCTTCTATCTTCAGCAAAGGATCAGTCGGAGCGTATTCCCCGTCTCCCGGTCTTCGCATCGTGCGATCGAGGGTAGCGCAGTACATCGAGGCGCGGGATGGAGTGCCGGCCTCGCCCGAAGACGTGTACCTGGGATCTGGCGCGTCTGACGTCATCAAGGCAGTACTGACTATGTTTGTTGAAGATGTGGATGGAAAGCCTCCAGGTGTGTTTAGATTGTGGTATTTACTGGACGTTGGATGTTCCATCTAATATTTTTTTTAATTGTAAGAAAACTTGTTCTTTTTTTTTATTAGTAATTTGCAGTCACTATTCGTATCTGTAAGTCTTGGCTATTTATTTACGCAATAGCTTATTGTACCGCGACGAGGAGAACCTTCCTTTGTGATAGTTCCATTCAAAGAAGTAAAAGGTTCTAAAGGTTATAATACTGAGTGCAGAGATAACAAAAGCGATATGTAATGTTTTTTATTTTTTATTTTTTAATTTTATAATCTGATTAGTGTGTAAATACAGCTTTTTATCAGTTCAAAAAAAAAAGAAATTTTTGTATAGTGTTTCATAAAGCGATATATTTTAAAATTAGTATTCCTGAACAGATGTTCCACGTTATGTAACCGCAGCCACGATTGGTGGTATTCCATTTGTAATGAATTGCATTGCAATATTGTGTAAAAATTTATCTCGATGTGTTTACCGTTATATTACAGTTAAGATAGCTATTTTCCCATGAAGTATATACATATGTTTAATATTAATACGGTTTTTAGCCGTCTTAATACGATTGACGATTAGAATTAGCATCTACGTCGCTCAATATACCAAATTTACGTAAAATTCGCACATTCCTCAGCCTGTGTGATACTTTGTACTCAACCTCACATGTTTCCCCAGCCGTGATGATCCCGATCCCCCAGTACCCTCTGTTCTCCGGCACACTGTCAGAGCTGGGTCTGCGTCAGGCGAACTACTACCTCGATGAGGATAACGAGTGGGCGCTGCAGGCTAGCGAGCTGCAGCGCTGCTGGAGGGAAGCCAGCCAGGAGAGCCACGTCCGGGCGCTGGTGGTCATCAACCCGGGGAACCCTACAGGACAGGTGCGAAAGGTTTATGCAGAGAGAATATTCTATAGGACCGATCATTCTGGTGTGGCCGAGCGTGTGGTGTCGGGTGCGATTTGTTTTTCGATCCTACACTTTCATTGTAATAAAATTAGCATTTAGCAATAGCTCGGCCTTTATAAACTTATTATAATTTATTTAGTAGGTATCTACCGACCGTTTTCGACAACACAACAGTGTGGAATAACTGTAGGATTTACATAACTGAAAGTTAGTGCATATACATATTTTTATCCGAACTATAAATGGTTAATGCACAATAGACAGGACACGAAACTAAAAAATAGAAAAAAAAAATACAAATAAGGAAACTCATATTTATTTGATATTCGTACAATATCCGCGGCTGGTCGTTTGTGGGTGCCGCGTTATTAATCAGCCGCCATTCGGCGACGATCGCGGCAATTTGATTTGCCGCCGCCATATTGGAAACTATTCCAAAGCCGAATGATTGTAACAACACGTGCGTATGAAACACGTCGCTGACAAATAGCATCGATTGGCGGTTTGCGGCGCTGACCTGCATCACATGGTTTACTGAATATATTACTTATGATCGTGTAATCACAGAATAGTCAGGGGTTTAAACGTACAGTTTGTTTCCGTGGTTCGTTCTCTATGTAACGCATTATTCGATATAATTCCTATTCGAAGCAATTTAATTCGTTGAAGTAATAAACACAAATTTAAAGCTATAGAAAGTTGATTTTTAATCCTCATCTGCGTCAACTTATTAATGTATGTATTTGTTTTGAACCGATATAGGTGAGGATAATAATACTGTTACATCATTCAATATATCTTCTATTGGTTACAGGTGCTGACTCGCAAAAACATGGAGGAGATCATAAAGTTCGCGTATGATCACAACCTATTCCTGTTGGCGGACGAGGTGTACCAGGAGAACATCGTTAGCAAGCCGTTCCACTCCTTCAAGAAGGTAATCACTACATATTATAAAACAAAGTCCTGCCGCGTCTGTCTGTCTGTTCGCGATAAACTCAAAAACTACCAAACGGATTTTCTTGCGGTTTTCACCAATAGACAGAGTAATTCATAAGAAAGGTTTAGGTGTATAAGTCATTATGGTTTTGTGTAAATTGGCTGAAATATGACGCTGATTGTTGAAGATGTCGGAAAAAAATCATGCCGATTGGGAGCTATACTGGCGTGCGCCGCCTAAATTCTCGACGCAACAGGCTGATACGACACTACGACGGAAAAAAAATGTAGGCTTACATGCTCTGCTACCCGTTCGAAGTCGGGACGGGTCACTAGTTATTAATAATATGGTGCGTATTAGTAGGCACCGCTGAGTGCGGTACAATATGGCGTTCGGTTACATTAAATACTGTAGACCCATGAATTGTCACAGGTACAGCAGTCTCCAATAATATGCTTTGTTATGTGTTAGGTGATGCACGAGATGGGCGGCCCGTACGCCAGCATGGAGCTGGCGAGCTTCGTGACGTGCTCGAAGGGCTGGGCGGCGGAGTGCGGGCTGCGCGCCGGGTACGCCGAGCTGCTGCGCGCGCAGCCGAGCGTGGCGCGCGCCTTCCGCACCGCGCGCGCCGTCATGCAGTGCCCCACCGTGCTCGGACAGTGCATCCTGGACTGCGTGGTGAGTACCTAGGGGAACTCCACTCATAAGGACAGCAGCTTAAACAATATTAGCTGGGGAAAATCCAGGATTCCATGACCAATGAGCTATTATGATATATTATGTTATCTGTTTATAAACCTTTTTTTTCTATGTTTCAGATGAAACCGCCGTCTCTTGGCGAGCCCTCATACGAGCAGTTCTCTAAGGAGCTCAGCGACATCCATCAGGTGCTGACTGAGAGGACGGACACTGCTTACGAGACCTTTAACTCTATACCTGGGTACTTCTGCAACCCAATAGATGTGAGTTACTGAGAATTTATATACCTGTACCATGTTCGATGAACGCCGTAGTCACCCCACTGCTGATGATCTAGCTATATGAAATTATTGAAATAATTTTGCGACGGCGTATTTTTTTTTCCGATATGGCAAAACATTTAAGTTATTATGTGGCTCAAGCCGAATTTATATTGTAAAAAAATTCAATGCAAGACGAATATTTAAATGTTCCATTTTATTCAGGGTTCGATGTTTGCGTACCCGCGCGTTGATATCCCGGAAGCTGCGCAGGCGGCGGCGCGAGAGTTGGACATGAGTCCTGATGAGTTTTATTGTCTCAGACTGCTTGAGGAAACTGGTAAGAAAACAGTTTGTAACTAAATTTTACTCAATTAAAAAATAATTCAACTTTATCCTACCACAATGAAGCTAAGTGGAACACCAGCTTACTTCAAATGTTTGCGCCCGATTCTGCTCTTCTCGCACTGAGAACAGCACAACAAATGTTGTTAAATACCACGACACTCACAGGTAATGACGGGGTGCTTCACTTTCTCTGAACACCCCTCTCTAATGGTTCATACTAATTAATTACTCTGCCTCGAGCTGGTAAGCGGTTCAGGTAATGTGTCCACTTCAAACTTGCATACTTAGCGTTCATCTTGTAAGAGCCGCCGGGACTGCGCTGCATAATGTGTAGTGTACTGTACACTTGTGTACACCAAGTTATCGACAAACATAGATGCATATTAATGTGTTTTGCTGTTTAAGTGAATAGTTAAGTGCTCTTGGGAAGATAAACATCTCAATATCCGAACCTTCGCAGTCCATCATACATCTCTTTGTTATACTAGGGGTGTCGGCTATTAAAGTCAGATGATATTATTGTAGGTACAAGATTTTTTTACTGTTAATGATGATAAATTCACCTTCCATCTATCCTAGCCTATCGGAGGCGCATTTTAGCGTTAGGTACCCATACTTTGTAAAGTGCCTACTGATCAAGACGAAGCAACATAGGCGTTGACATTTTTTTACATTTATGAAATTGATTTTTCGTGTTCCAGGAGTGTGCGTGATCCCGGGCACAGGGTTCGGTCAGCGGCCGGGCACGTTCCACTTCCGCACCACCATCCTGCATCCTCGCGAGGAGTTCCAATACATGATGGACAGCATAAGGCGGTTCCACCTGCACTTCTTGAAGATGTACTCTTAATGGAGTGTGTACTGTGTATATTTCTGTGAAAATTGTTAAAAAAATCTTTTGTTTGCTGCGTGCTGGTTGCCCAGTTATGAAGCTGATGATGAAAGGATAACAAGTTTCAATATTTATCTCGCGTGTCCGTCTGTTCTCGTGAGCTGACGCTACTTACTAATGTTATGGCTCAAAACTAGTACTTATATGATGATGAGATATTTTTAACATTGAAATAACATCACTTTATTAAATAATGCTAATAAGATGAATATACTTGAGAATTTAAATAATTAAATCTAATAAAATTAGGTTAACCTTATAGTATAAAGCGACGTCGCGTCTGTGTTTATATTCCCCGGCGAACGCTATTTATTTTTAAAGAGTATTTAATATATTACATTATTTATTTATTATAGTTATGTTAATAAGTAGATATGATGCATGGAGCACCCAGCTATGTATTTCATGATAATTAGTGAAAGCAAAAAATAATTAAGAAAAAATATGTGTATTCTATTCAGACCTTATCCTTAACAAAACAAGAAATTGCTGGCAGTTACAATACGTTATATTGTACCCACAACCTAACCTTTTTTTTATGAAAATTAATAAATAAATATTCCATAGTGTATGTCCTTCAAAGGCGTCCCGTCCCGGCATAATATATGCAAATCCTAAAGAATATATAAAGCTTTTCATAAAACGTGAATGGACAAATTCCACAACAATACAGTTCGTATAATTCCGTGTGGCTGATTGGGCTACCACAATAACGTCTCTTGAAGTACCGCCTTATTTCTACGGACATATTAATCATTTGCCTAACGAGCCACAACCACTGCCGTCACCCTTACGATACAACATGACTGAAGGGGTAAGAAGGTCCAATCTGTACCATGCCTGAATACAAACTATTCCGTTACAGAGGAATGATAAAGAAATTGCTAAACCTACGGATGTAGAAATTTGAGACATTTTCTATTAACATTGCTAGGCCCAGTGCCTTACCAGGGACTTTAGCTAATATTTTGGGAAATAGAGCAAGCATAGACAGTAGTACTTACAGTATAAAGTGAAAACAATGTAATTATCAACAAACGCCAAATTATCACGGCGGTATTAGTTTATTTTTTATTTTTAAGACGTTGCCCCACACTAGGATTTCTCCTGTGTCTGTGTGTTTAAAAACATACATGTCACATACACACACAACCAGACCCGAAACAACTATCTGTAGATCATACAAATATTTGTTCCGTGCGGGGATCGAACCCGCGACACATAGCGCAGAAAGCTAATCGCTTAACTACTGCGCCAACTGTGTCGTCACGTGTCGTCAATTATCTACAATCAATGTGACTACATCCTCTGCCTAGCTATGATACGCAAATATGTGGGGGTTGATTCCCGGGGTAATCAGATGTGGCTGAATCTGACCTCCGCCAGATATTGGGAGACGATTAAATATAGACAGACTGGTTCTCCTACTTTTTGGGCCACAGACGTGACTGCCATAGGAATTCGCATTATAACTGCGAACAACCGTGCTTTACGAGACACGGAGACATCTCCATATGAACAACGGTCAGCCATTTAGCGATCAACCGCTTCAAGCGCTGGTTAACCACGCAGTAACGCTTCCAGTTCACAGGCTCTGGATGGCTGACCATGGTTAAAATTATTTAGCCATTGTAATCTGCGATATTCTCATCACGATTTAGTTATGGAGTGAGTCTTCTGCACCTGTCTGTCATGTGCTGGTAGGACAGGCACGTGATACATCACTGTTTATTACTCGGGAACTGAACCCGGGAAACTGCGCCTAATTAATGTTACGACGTGCGCCAATTTCTGTAAAAACGCCATTATCCAGCTTGTTAGATAAGATATTTAATTTTTGAGAACTATGACTAGACTTTGGCAATTATATGTATATAAAACGCGTTTTGCGAATTAATCATAATAAATGATCTTTGTGGGTAAAATAAGAAGTGTCTCTTTGATGTAGTGATTGCTGAGCGCGAAGTCATGAATTATATTACCAGGTCGATCAGTGTTATTGGGCTTTTCCTTTCAGTATCAGGCCGGATTTTTGAATAGTAGCCAGTGGATGGCAATAAGCCCGACCATTTATTACGAGTTCATACGACTTAATAAAGGCATTGGCAATGTATCAGTCTCAGTCTAATCTAAGAAAAATTGTAGGCACTCAGTGTTAAAAAAATCTTTATTTTAAAAACATCATTCCAACAACTCATTGTAACACAACTGGTAGACATCGCACAGCATGCTCAGCTGATTGGAGCGCATCTTGCTGAGCTCTCTCATGAGATACTGGCCCAGACTTTTTGCGACTTTGGAGTCGGGTTCTACGTTCTGGTCTTGCAGGTACTCGTCCACGCAGCGGTACGCGGCCTTCTTAAGGGTTACCAGAGAGTGCTCCAGCAGGTCTCGCCAGATTTGCTTCACCTCGTCCTGGTGGACGCAGGGGTCGCGACCTGAGCGGTCTACTCTCTCCACCGTGGTGTTGTAGAAGTTTCTTTAAGGTTTTGTGAGATCATTAATGTATGCACTAGTATAACTACAGGTAACAGTAATAGTATCGCTCGCCAGTCGGATCGTAATAAATTGTTGTCCGCGTAAACACATAACCTATTTTCTTGTCATAAACATTGACCAACTTTAGTCGCCCTGGGACACCTTCAGGGAAAGAAGGGATATCCTCTCTTAAGGGAACCTTTTGGTTTATTACCTGTACTCGTCAGTCATGTTGGCATAAATATGTTCAAAGAAGGGCTTCTGCTTCCTGTTGATGACCTTAAACCGATTGTCGTCCCCCCGGCGGAGCTCCTCCCATGGATCTTCACCATTCGACTTCTTGCTCTGCGTGTTCACCCGCCGTGACTCCTCCCCAGTTATGAACTCGTTTGCTCGGACGAATATCTGGAACTCGGAAGAGTTTACACTAATATCTACAGATGTGGTTCAGATGTAAAGGTGAAGAAATTGGTGATGTGATAATCGGTGTAGAAGAGATTAGGTAAATAGAAAGTTAAACTGTGGCGGGAATTGATCGTATATAACCACTTGGCTAGTAGGAGACTGACGATGTGTTGACGAAGATGAAAAGTGTCCGGTAAAGAAGAAATGTGGTGGACTGGTTTTCAAGCCGGATCGGCTCAAATAAACAAAGCGTGTGCCAAGTGAAATGTTTGAGATATTTGGTTCGTGGGTTATTAATTAAGTTAAAGTTGACCAGAATCCTTCATAAACTCCACTTCATAGTATGTAAATGCTTTAAATCCAGGCGCAAAAGGAGTTATGTAAACCGGACCGCTATCAATCAATGTAATGTTCGAACAAGCTGTGATTGGTTCGCTGGATAAATCTAGATTACTGCAGATAAACTGCTGGAGAAAGATAAATCTCTCCAGTGGATTGTCGGACTCAACGATTTCACTAACTATTTCCAATCTAAACGTTCGATTGCTCGAGTAAGTTTGTGATAATTTAATTTGTTAAGCCTTATGCAAACCCGTGAACATCCATACATTTTGAACCTGCCTAACAGACAATAAAATATTACTAGCAGTCATTTTATTCTCATTCTGAGAACAGGCCCGGCCTGGCCAACTGGCGGTATGTGTTACACGTGTTGAGAATGGGCGCCACTATGGGCATAAGCGGCCATCCATTTAGATCAATAACTCTTTGACTTAACATATTTATCACATCAGCTCCTGCTGAATTTCAGCATCCATAAAGACATTTAAAATATGGTCATGAGATAATCCTACTAATCCTACTATCTTATCCTATCCTACTAATATTATAAATGTGAAAGTTTGTGAGGATGGATGGATGGATGGATATTTGTTACTCAATCATGCCAGAACGGCTGAACGGATCTGGATGAAATTTGGCACAGAGATAAATCATAGTCTAGAATAGCACATAGACTTTTTATCCCGGAAAATGTACGGGTTCGTAAACCACGCGGGCGAAGCCGCGGGCGGAATCTAGTATTGTCATAATTGGCACCATAATTGGCACGCTAATCAAAGGAAGTTAGTTCTATTTGGCAGGTACTGGAGGATGCTGCCCACAGGACAAAATATATACCTATTAGCAGATATTACTCTCTATTTTCTGTATGGCTCCATCTGCTTGATGTTATTCAATAAGTGTAAAAGGTGTGTCGTCAGGAGTACAAGGTATATGTTCACGGTGCCCACCTTAGTTAGCTCGTTCATCATGTTGCTCAACATGGCATTGACCTGGTCGGTCTCTGGGTACTGGTAGGCGCACTCCACCTCGGGCGCGGCGGTGACGTTCTGGCGCACCTGCATCATCTTGAACACCAGCCCGACGCGCGTCTGCTTGCCGTGTTTCAAGCCATGGCGAAACCACTTCTGTTTGCTTTTGTGGATGTTGGAGATCCGCACGTCGATGGCCACGTCGCCCTCGACATCGACGTTGAAGCCTGCTGTGGCGTGCAGCAGTGCCAACAGAAAGAGGAACATTGTGCTTGTAACGTCAGAACATTACCTTTACAACCAAAGTATTTACGCTTGTTTGTACGTGTGTAAATACACACTCGTTTCTTTTCAAAACTCGGCTATATAGTACCTCTTGTTTCGTTTTGTTGTTACAAATTTGTGTTGAGTATTTGTACTTCACATTATTGTTTGCAAAAGGCTGCCTGTTCTATGCGCGTCAACATTTTTATTTAACAAATAATCTCTGCATCACTCACGTGCAGTAAAAGAAAAATGTTTCGTCATTTTTCTGACAAACAATTATGATATGAGACGCATAAAACTTGCTGTTTACTTTACTAGAGTTTCAGCCGCGAACGTCGAGTGAAGAATGAATGACGGAAACTGCGACAGAATTGTAACAATATTGTAATTTTGTTTAATTTTATTTGTAGTTTCATATGGAGAATTATGCATTTATGACTTTCTAAACAGCAAAGTTTAAAAAGGTTCTTAATGAAGACAATTTTCGGTCCATCACACTGAAATGAACGAAAAACTTATAAAGAAAATTCCAATAAACGCAGCGAAATTCAGATTATTGAGCTAGTGTTAAACTATATTAAAAAGCGAACCAATATCTGGTACATTATTGAGCGCCGGCGATAAGGAGTAAGTGTGAAATAAATGTTTATTGCCGAGTATGGCGGCGTGGGGCGTCGGACGCGGTTTGACGTCGGCGCTTATTGCGAACGTAATAACACGGTGACTAGAGGTGACCGCCGACCGTTACGACGGGAAACATGCCAGATGACGGCTTATGGAGCAGCGGCTAGACAGGAATAGACGGCACATTCTGGTTAATGCGGACTTTTAAAGTCAATTACTTGAATGGAAGAGTCAGATTGAAGAGGATAGGTTATTAGAAGTGGTACTTCATATCGTTGTAACAATTATTATGGCATTTAAGTAATGAATTTCGAGGTATGCTGACGACTAGATTCTATAGATTCTCAGCTTTCAGCGAGTCATTATTGATGACATATTGCACTGCAGTATTGTGGTGTTTGACGTGACTTTGTCAATTGGATATATGTACAGACTTAGCGTAAGCGAAATTCTAAGTCTATGATAGAAACAGTCATTACCTAACATTAGAACTCTTTTATCAAGCGATAGGATTGGATATTCTTCTGTGTAGCGTTCTGTTGCCAGCCGAGGTTCAGCAGGACGTAATGATAAGATATGATTACATTAGTTACACGTTTAAACAACCAAAACATAGTCATATAACTGAACAACTTCCAATCCAGTGTATATTGCGCCAGTGTGCGCCCACCCTAACAGGCGGTTCTAATATAAGTTAGCAGTAAGTTGGACGTGTTGAGATGATGCCGGTAGTTTCCGTCCGAAGTGGAAACTTTATTTGTTTATCGTACGTTCAGTGGCGTCAGACGGGTTAATACTATTTGCCACAAGTGCGAATTGGCTAACGGGTTAAGATTTTATGTCTGATGTGTTTGATTTTCGTCGGATATTCGTGTTGGTGAAATTAGTGTTTATTATTTTCTTATGTCCATATATAATTTTCTTAGGTCACTAATGGCAAGATATATGTAGAATATAATTGTGAATCGCAGACTTATTAAATATTATATACAAGCTAAAAATATATAAATAAAAGTACAAACTGTTAAAAAAGGGGAGGGGAAGAAATCATAGGGCATCGTAAAATTCGTCCACATCGCTGTCAACGGGAATAGTGCCCAGAACGCTGGCGGCATTGCCACGTTGTATGGCAATACTGATTCTCTGATCGAAGTAGAGGTGAATATTTTTGAGTTTTAATATGGTGTAAAAACTTCAAACTGGCCTTTTTGACAAGCAAATCAGATTATGTTAATAGCCAAGAAGTCAGTTCAATGGAGACGTGGTTGCCTATAATCACTAGCAACCGATAAACGCCAGCAGTCCACTGAACAGGAATGGCTACTTTGTTCTGTAGTAGGATATAATATCATGTATTATAGAAATTATATTACTAGTTATGTGTAATAATAATAGTCTGCTATTCTTTCTAATTGAGAAGTTAAAGGTAAAACATCGCTTAGCTTGGAATGTTGTCAAGAAGTCAGGAGGTACCTACACAGACACACCAACGACATTTACCTCGAACTTAAACTTCACAAAGTTTTCAACCTCGCAGCTTGTTGTATTATAACAATCAGGAGGAAGTTCGCATCATTACGAATTGTTCTTTATAATGAGCGAACCTCGAGGACGAGATACGAAGCCCATAGTACCTAGGTACTTGACGTACTTATATAACAACATGTCTAAGAGTAAAAAGTAAACAATGTCAGATTTACAGGTTCTTTTTGGTTGCTATATTATCCATAACATGGCATTACGACTGTATTCTCTAATCGGTTAGGCAGAAGATACTATGGTACACCCACATTTTGGCGAAACTACATATCAGTAATTCCATTTTAAGGGGTAAGCCTATTACCATTTACTGGGAATCATTTCAACCTCCATGCTGCTACTGAGAATTTACTAACACACATTCCAATAATACTACCTGACTTGCCGTGGTTCGATACCCAGGGCATCGAACCCAGGACCTCACGGTCAACAGCTCCGCCAACAGATCTATGAGGCAGTCTTGATTGACTGCTAGTTAACATACTTTAGTCTGAAGAAATCTATGTCCATATGGGCATACGATGAGCTACAACTACACCACTAAAGATAAAACAAATTGTTTGAAAAGTATGCAACACGAAGTACGCCGGCTCCACATTTGATATTTTTATGACAATGTATCGCACAAACAGAATAAACTACAAAATATCGCCGATCGTGTTACGGGGGCGCTAGTGAGACAGTGACGTCATTCACTATTGCGGCTAAACTTCTCAGAAATGGCTGAAATACGTATTTTCACGAAACTTCCAGACTACCGTGCCAGACTATAAACGACTTGCGATTTGTATGTGACATAACAGACAGCCGATTCTGCCAGTTAGTACCCCGTCTCAATTTTAAACGTGTTAACTGTCAGTCGTCAGAAAAATGTCTAATTTCGAAGAACAACCATAAGTTTGCCCTATGAAACTTTACCAAGAGCATTCAGTCATTCAGTTCGAACTAATATTTCAGATTTGATTTCTGATAGTTTGGAAAACCATCACAGGCTTCCACCGGCTGCAGTGTTTGCTTCAGTTGCTCCCGAATCCGATTGCTCTCCGATCCTCTCTATCAGATTGAATGTTTGTGCCATGTTCGCAAAACCTATTTAATTTAAAATACATCTGGCTGCGCTAATTACAGATATAACTCATGACTGAGATGGTTCCGGGAAATACGTATCTTAGTGAAACTTACACAATTCTGCAAAGTCTAGGTGATAGCTCTGACGAGGTGTATCAGACGAGTGGCCGCACCACTAGACAAGGTTTTCTGGGAAGTCGAGCGCTTACAAAGGAAGCGTTGGAATGCGTTGCAGACACTTGATGAAATTTTGAAATTTTTAATTATTTCAGAAATTAAAATGTAGGTAAAGGCACAGGTTGATGTTTTAATATAATTTCAACAAAGCTTGATCTAGTCCTATGTATTTAACCTTTAAAAGTAGTCCAATATTGTTTATAAACTATTCATTCATCCATCATTATGGCATCCCACCAAATAAGATTATTCAGAAATACCTATATACATAGTGTTATTCAATAACATACGTGTCCATGCAACCGAAACACCAAATTCGTCGCATGTCCGCGACACACAGGAGAGCTGGTGCGTCGTTCGCAAATCACATTTGTATCGATGCAATGTGCCGACGGCGACGCGCCGATGCGGAGGCGCGGCCCGCGGCGAGGGTAGGCGACGGTTGGCGACGGTTGGCCAACATAATCTATTTTGTTTGATAGTTTGATCGTATACCACAGTACAACAGTTCGCCAAATGTTTTGGGGACGGCGTTCATTTTCACTCAGATATATTGGACGCTTTATAGTGAATGATTCTTTGTATGTTTATAAATATAGGATGCCAGGAATGAGTACTATTATATACGATAGCTTGTTTCGTAACTGGTATTTTGTGAATCTGAATTCATTCGAATTTGAAAATATATTTTTCTACATCTTGAGTCCGCGGATCTGTTAAGTTCGGAAAGTTCTCTAAACGTCTGGAAATGCGAAAAGCGAAGTCATGGATATTGTCTGTGGGTTCCCCGCTGCCCCGCACCGCCGGGCCTCCCCTCGCCGCTTAGTATTCATGAATGTGCGGATTTCTCGAGAGTATTCGTTTACGGTTACAATCCAGTGATAAATTGGCGCCATATGTTGGGGGAACACATTACGTGGGTACTATGTGATTCAAATGGCGATAAATGCGTTCCATCAACTACTTCGGTACTGTTACAAGTTACTAGTCAGGTGAGGGTTCTCATCTGTGCTTGTAATTCTTCATCAAGTTTTGGTTGCTTTTTGAGAGGCCTTACTTACAGCTGCTTAGTAGATCACGCCGGTATCCCAGAAGGGTGTATCGCATTATTGTGCATCCAAATTTTGCCGATGCTGTTATTAAGCCCCATGTATTAGGTAGCGCGTACGAGGAATAGTTTCTATCAAAGTCAAAGTCAAAGTCAAAGTCAAAGTCAAAGTCAAATATTTTTATTTCGAGTAGGCCTTTACAGGCTCTTTCAAAACGTTGTGATTCTAGGTGCACGGTTCCAAAGTGGGGGTAGGTCCTATGGAGAAGAGACCGGCAAGAAACTCCATGGATACTCTTTTAAAATAATAGTTTTAAACTGGTTACAATCTTTAACGGTAAAGACTATGCGAGCACAATGCAAGCCAATGTGCGCAAAACGACACACGAAGAACAGTATTAATATAACGGAATAATTGGTGTAGCTAGGCTCAGCCACAATAGTTGGAGACCCAGCGATCCAGTACTCAACGCCACTTTCATCAGAAGGATATGCTGGCCCAAGTGAGTGCAACAATCCACGCTGTCCGACAAGTAAATGTAAAGTTACTGGCTACACTGTACTCGCACATTTACAATTTGAAGTTGCTAGCGTCTAACAAACAAATTACATGAATAATATAATTAGAAATCTTAAACAAATAATAACTAATTGTTACAAAATAGAAAATTTTATATAAAATAACTAAAATTAAAACATATAGAGAAAAAAAAAAAAAAAAAGATAATAAAAATATTATCAAGACAATCGTCATTGAAAACTAAAAACTAACTTGTGAGAATTGAAAACATCGGATTGCCAGGGAAGCCGCATGCGCAGAAGACATCAAGACAGTTAGTGCCACACGTCCCTATCGTCAACATAGTCTTTAACTTTATAATATGCTTTCCTTATTCTCTATCTATTCTATCTCCGAGCTGCTACTGAGAATTTTTTGCAGAAAATCCCAATAATACTTTGCCCGACCTGGGAATCGAACCTAGGACCTCACACCCAGCAGTCGCGCTTGCGACCACTAGACCAATGTGACAGTCAGTCCAGACATATAAAGTTGAATTAAAAAAAAAACATTAAACTTTATTTTACTTTAATCAGCTCGATAAAAATAACGAAATATTTTACTCATTTAAACTGTTTACAACAATACCAAGAAAACAATGGACATCAACAAGAAAAACAACCAGCAATGACGCTCTCACTGTCTTTTGAGGAACCAGCTCGGAACTACATTAATCATGAAAGATAACGAGGAGTAAGAAATACATTACCGTCTTAACTTTACAGAAGACGACATTGTTATTTATTTATTATATTTACTAACTGTAGCAGATTGTATCATGTTTCAATTACCGATTAAACTAAACCACATCGCTAGTTTATTATGAGATTAATTCATTATCTATTGTAAGCACTGAATACGAACTACAAGACTATAAAGTAAATCGTGCGACGTTTAACATCGTCTAAGCTCAACATGTATCCTGCGCCACGTAAGCCGCGTATCTAGTACGCAGTACGTCCGCGTATACGCAGTACGCGCGTCGCGTATACCCGACTATTTTCAATGAACGGTTCATTGAGTACATTGTGTCGAGTTACGTCGTTTACTGAGCCGTTCACTTTAGTGGAATTATGTCGCGTTTAGTGACCCGTTTAGTTTAGTTTTGCGGGTTTATGATGCGGATTATTGTTATGTTGTTGGTTTTTTATAACGTTAGCTTTTATTGACCTATCTTGTGACAAATATAATATCATGCTGTGTTCGTTATTTCCCTGTTTTAATAACAAGAACACGCAATGATAAATATTGTATTATAGATTTGTAATACAGAGTAATAATACAATATTGAACATTGCGTGTTACGTAGACGTGGCACGAAAATAAATGTTATACATAAGTAAATACTCCGTTGTTATGAGTATTTATGTATTTGAGGAATATACTTGGTGGAACTCATCAACATTCGACATAAGGTATTGGCATTCGAACCCACGACCCACGACGCTTCTACTGCTTGGTGCACCAGTTACATCATCGTAATCATAAGAATTTATATAAAGATATCGGAGTGCCCTGAGCGTGGAACTGTAGCCACTTTTAATATTTATAAACAAAATGTCAGCCTCATTGTAAATAAATGAGGTTTGAGTAACTGAATGGAACTAGAGCATTCTCTGAAATGGATGGCGGTACATTTTAAATGAACACGTTTTATTTGAAATGTTGAATCCTTTATCTTTACGATATGACTTCGAAATACTGATCAGATCATCTGAATCTATAATAGAAGCTCTAAGCAGGTGTTGAGGTGAATACACCATGATTACCGTATTCTCACAAATATGTAGAATATATCCTGGCAGATCCAAGAGTGAGTTATGATCAGTCTCTGATATCAATTGATGGCAATAAAGGGTCATATCTATTGTTGCTTGACGGCACAGACATAGGGCGTTATATTTTTCATTTAAGTATTCGTAAATGACCACACATACAAATATGGTATAATCATGCCGAATTTCACTTGTCTACCATTTACCCAATTCTCTTAAACAAAATATTATAATATCTATCCCTTAAACAAAAGTGAAGAAGAGAGAGAGAGACTTACGTCAGAACACGTAGAATTACCCTCCTCTTCTTATTGATATTATGGAAGAACGAGGTATGGTGTTCCTCCATAAAAATAATTCTCAGGCAAGGTGGTTAACTAGGCGGGTTAGCTCGGCGGGACAGTTGATATCGGACATTTTTATACGTGTTAGAATCGTTGTAAACTCTCACAGTGCATGTATTCACTACTACGAAAAGTAAAGTGAACTTTATACATAATTTAATCCATCAAAAAATACATAGACACAAAGGTAATATCATGTGAACGACAGATGCACAGTAAGGACCGACCACTTAGCAACCAAGAGACATGAAACGTTAACACTAATACACCAAACACGAGACCACTCAGTTACGTCCAGTTGTTGAGTAAATCCAGGCTAATCTAATAAACGGGTTAATGAACAGAGTCCAATGGACATGGCACTAAGCTGAGACGGTGGCACAAGTAGTGGGGGACATGATGCGGAATGTTAAAGTACGGTCAACGAGGTAATACAATGTGTGGAAAGCTTTCTTACAATCATGTGGAGGGGTACAAGGTACATGGTAATGAAACGACTTGTAGACTATTATTTAGGTGTTTACACATACATATGATGATATATAAGATATACAACTAGAATATTTAGTTTTAATTCCGCTAAACTACTGCAAGTTTGGGTGCATGCACAGCACCGCCCTCCCGCCCGCAAATATATGAACATGCAGGAGGTGTGATAGAAATAATGTAACATGCAACCAAACCGATCCTCGACACGTGTTTCGCCCCTCCACGGAGCATCCTCAGGAGATGTTGACTCGTCGACCGCTTGGACGCGAATGAGCGGCTGGGTAGTGGGATCTATGTAGGTCAGACAGGCCGTAACTTTGATATTAGACATAAGGAACATATTGCCGCTTATAGGAATGGCCATCCTGATAGATCTCATTTCGCAAAACATTTAATTGACACCGGCCATTCCTTGAGCGACAATAATGGGTATAATATTTTGCATGTTTGTAATAAAGGTTTCCGGTTGTGTGTGTTGGAACAATTAGAAATTTTAAAATAAAACTAAATATTCTAGTTGTATATCTTATATATCATGGATTTCCGCAAAGTAACGCCTGATTCCATTAATTATATGATGATGTAATAATAATTACAATGAATATCACTGATATTCTTATTAATTTGATGAGGGATATCTAAGTACATAGATATTAAACCACGAATTAAATTGTGTGAGTATGTCACAAATATTCAGTTTATTAAAATGCAAAGTCAGCCGCGTCACTTATTCAAGTTAACCCCCTGATAAAGCTAAGCCGATGAAGACGTATATTAGCTTTATCTCCGAAAGCCACGACACTACACGTACTGTTGTTGTAGTCAAAGGGTTCAATCGTTTCAATGTTGCCAATATTGGCAATGTAGAACCTGAGCCCGAGTGTTTGTAACGAGAAAACTTGCCAGTTAACATCATAATAAAATCCTTCGCCACCACAATTGACAATGATGGCCAACTTCCCTTCACACGGGAGCCTGCGAAGGATCAATTTTGCGAATTACGTGGAAACGGCAAAGGATGCTGTTAAATGTTACGAGATTGGCCTGGATTCGGCGGTTTTGAAATTAAATAATAAAATGTTTTTATTGGCTTCCTTTGCTCTTAGAAAATAAACACGGTTTTATTTTACAAGGAGGAAAACAATCTGTCCTAGTGGTTGGATTGTTGATCAAATATTGCAAAGAAAGATTTTATTTTTTTATTTTAAAAATATGTTTATTTTGAGAAATATTTCTGTATTTAACGCCTAATCTATGAATTTGAACTCGTGAAAGGTTATTTTAGGCAGGTGTATGACTTAACGGTATATTTTTACAGAATGCAAAAACGTCACGAAGGAAAAATAAAATTCTTCTGTAATTACTAAACAAGATTACTAACACAAAACTATTTTAACTGGGATCATGCATAATAAAGACGTTACACTCAGTTAAACTATAGATTAAAGTTGGCTGCAGCGGGTCGCACCCTACTCGTTAACCAGCGTCGGACTTGCCTCAGAATTACATAATGGCCTCGTCTGAGTGGCCTTCACTAGGGGTGGACCGAGGCGGCTGGCACTGCGCCGCGGCCGTCGACTGACGCGAGCGAATTGACCCAAGTTTAAATCGAATGTGGGTCGATTTACATTTAGTTGATGTAAATGAACACATCGCAGTCGATGATACGTGAGTGACGTGACGAAGTTGGATGAATGTCATCAGTTATATTAGCGTTGTTTTAGAGAGACCCTCATTTCTCAATATTCAAGATATTGAGAAATGAGGGTCTTTAAATTTATATTTGGATAAAATACTCGTAGTTCATTTAATATGCTCTACCTATACATTTTTGAAGGCTATATATGTACATGTAAACAATGTACTGGTATAAGTATGCATTCTCTACTTAACACTTAGATATTTGGAAAGTGGCCACTTAAGTTATATAAAAACGAAAGAGTCAATATTTATGAGATGTTTTTTGGGGAACTTTAACAAGTTTGAGCCTAACATGGCCACACATGTAAAACTAATTTATAACTACTAATGACGCATTTAGTTGGTAACTAAGTTGGACTAGCATAAGCTTGTAGACGAAAAATAAGACAGAGGAAGCTTTTTAAGGCCACTTTTAGACGTAAGCGGCTCCTAAGAAAATGTATGCTCACAATTCACGCTTTGAGTCCGGTGGGACAGCCGGGCCATATTGTTTCCGGTACAAACCGCGCTACTCAAATTTCCAGTCATCATAAAGACGAATGAATGCCGTTCAATATTGTCGAGAGTACGCCGGCATTGTTGCAACCAACAATATGCTTCACTATAAATATTGCTCATTTTTCCTGCACCGTGCTGCACTGGGTAAAATGGAAAGTTTTGTGATGCGACCAGCAAATGAATACTGAGTTGTTGTACGATGAGTTCTTTTGATACAATTAACTGAAATATTTGGCAGCGAGAACCCGATGCTGTATGGTTGTGCTTCATCATCATCATCATCATCATCAGCCAGAAGACGTCCACTGCTGAACGAAGGCCTCCCCCTTAGACCACCACATGGTAGTGATTAGTAAATAGATAATATAAGTAAGCAAATGGGTAGCTGGAGCGTTCAGTGAAAGCTGATCTTCGGGAGTGTATAGTTGAGCCAACGGAATAAATTAATCGGAAAGTACAAATTTAAATTTAATCGATTTTTAATCGAATAATTTTACGTTATATATCAGTTTTCTCTTAATTGGCCTGCCATCCCTACTCGCATAGTATTTGGTAACGCCACTCTCGGCGAATACAATTAGGCAAGTTTCTAATTCTGTAGTTAATGTACTCGCGGCGAAGTTGGCAGACGGACATGTGGGCCACTTCTGAGTTACATGTCATATAACTGGACTCTAGTTTTGTGTAGCGTGTATACAGCAGCATAAATAATAGTATATTGTTAATTAGTACTAATATTACCGCGGAAAACGGATGACAGAGTATTGTGATGCCACTTGGGGCTAGTCTATGGCCAGCACTGGAATGTGAGAGGCTGATTTTGGTTGATCACGACATACGATATTAAGACTATCTCTAGGATTGGAATTGGAAGCGTTTGGGATTACAATAAGAATAAAGAAAGTGGGATAACCAGAGACGAGAATATAATTTTATTATAATAGCTTGGTTTTATTCACATTGTGGATGATAATGTTATAGAATATTCTAATACGTAAACGTAGTCAGATATAGATAATATTTGCTCAGAGAATTGCGGGTACATTCCAGTTATATAATATAATTATGTAATTAATAGACGTACTTAAAATATATTTATGTAAACCCTTATGAAGAAAAAAGTCATCAGTTCTTTAAAAATCGTCATCTATGTTGGGGGACAAAGATGTAGGATATCTTTGTTCGACTGTAGATCTCACATTAGATGTGTTTACTTTAGGAAACTAACTGTACATAAGCTTATTTAAAATTACACAAAAGGATCTAAGTGTTTGATTATTATTTTTCTGCTCTTTGCAACACTCTCTCGTAATTTCGTTAGAGTAGTGCTCATACAAATTATAATAAAAACACGTTATCTCTATGAACACGCTTCATATTGCTATAAAACCGTGTTCACAGATAATTTGGCACGTTTTGTTTCTTTCCCGAGTTTTTGAACATTTTACGATGACTCGCGGCGCAGGCGCGGACGTGATGACATCGTTAACTTAATTTGATTTTACTTAAATACGAAGATAAAAGAAAAGTTAGGATATAACGTAAAACCATATAGCATCACGCTTGTATTCAGTGAACGCATAGGCAGACGTGTACTGAGGTAACACACATTTCGCCGATAAGGATTATTAAGTGTCATGTAATAAGGGCGAGCCTCTACAGACAGTTTTCTAACAGAAAAATCCTATGACCCTTTATCCTACCTCAGAACCAAGCGCATCACCTCAAGCTCAGTACCCACCCTTGCATCCACCAGATCAAGACATAAAGTAAAAACAGAATAGATTCATTTCAGAAGCTTTAAATTTTAAACACTAGAGATGAACTTTGTTTGCGTGACTCCTTGTACAAATTTAGATTAGGCCGGGATCTGAGATTGTTCAGAGTGTAAGTCAGTGCGTCAGTGTTAAAATGATACTGCTGCCTTCAGGAGACTAGGTCAAGAGTCCCAAACTCTGGAGACAAACTTCACTAGAGGGATAACTTCGTCGATAAATTCCAATCTCCACTGACTTATCGAGGGAATTTCCGACGGCCAGTTACATTGATTGGCAGCGACCGAGGGGCTGCGAGGGGCGAGGGGGATGGGGGAGGACACACAGCAACTACAAACAAAACTAACCACATGATGAAGCTAGTAGCAGAAGGCCTACTGTATCCACAGGCTGCATTAGACCTGAATGGTTGATGAAAGTGTCCTCGAATGGGAGTTAAAGTACAGATCGTAGATATAAATGGGTCGAATATTTTGGTCTGGACTAGGATTGGTCTCTCATCTGGTAATCAATATTATTAGTACAAACGACTCGAGCAACAATCTATGCAACTGTAGTGGTCCTATTAACGTCTTACATATACCAGGAGTTATGACAGTGTACTCCTCGAGTCCCCGTTTATATGTACATACTTGGGGATAAGTACTTTGTGGTTATCGCTCGATAGTTCAAGATTGTTCTGTTTCACCTACATCGTGGCGTGTATTTATGTGTCAGTTCCATATATCGTGTCGCTAGAAGCGAGCCTTCTGTATCTCCTTGTTTGGCGCTAACATTGAGCTATGGCCTCCCGTCACTCCGTGTATTGTCCAGCAGAGGTTTTGTGGCCGCCCGGACTCGATCGCGGAACCTTTTGCTTTTGTTATGTTAATTTGCAGATCTGTCCACTATTCACTCCGGCAGAGGAAATTTCAGCGGGTCTATGTTCAACGGAATAAAAATGTTCGGGTTTTTATGAAAAAGTGTAAAGGTCGGCGCAGGCGTAATTGCGGAAGGGTTCTGATGTAATCACGTTTGGAGCCACGGAAATGGATTTACGTGGACGCACCAAAGATAAATGATTTCATTTTTTGGGTAAATAATAATTCGTGTTCCACTAACATTTTCAACAGCAATTTCCGTGACGAAAGAATATTGACATTAAATATGTCATGACGAGCAAAGCTTACTGAATCAGAGGTTCTCGGATGAAAAATTCTACCAATTTAATTCCAAGATTACCGAATAAGTACAGTACACTTGTAAAACTTCCCCCGGCAAATATCTTAAGGAAAAGCAAATCTTTTCACCGTTGAACGTTAATTGGCACATCGGAGGGCGCAGGAGGGAGCAGGTGGGCGGGGAGGGCGTGGGGGGAGGCAACAAAACGTCGCCTCGACGCCTTGCGACTAATTTGTGTACCGACGACAAATAACAAGGACGTTTTCCTTGTGCAAGCTACCTGCAAGTTCCTGCAAGATCCTGTAAGCTGGGGTCTGCGAGTTTGTGTACTTCAGAATATCGAATTATGGCGAATAAATGATTTGATTCGATGGTTTGCAGTGTTTGGCGATGGTATTTTCGATTTAGTTGTTAATAAGAATAATGGTGATAGTAAGAAGTTATTTTGGAATTAACGAAGCCTTAATATTATATAGGTAGCTTCTTCTGCTTCTAGCTTCTTTTGTATTGTCAAGCTTCAACGCTCTCACTCAGCAGACATGGTGGCGACCACTAGACTAACGACGCAGTTTATGAATGTTATATATTATTATGCGACTTTGCAAGTAGACTGCGAGGGGCTTTACCTCGATTGGTGATACAATGCGTTCACTTTTTTATTTAAATCGAAAAATCGCATCATCAACAGCCCTTTGAAGCTTTTCGTTTAACATAAATTATGTATGGAAAGAGAAAAAATCAGGTGATGTAAGTATTAGTAACTGTGAGTAATGCCGTATTTATTTCGGTTGAATTATAATGTGACGTACAAACGAGAGCACATCGGGAATTCACGTTATTACTAACGCTATGCAATTTGTGGTCGCCGCTTTAATTACCACTTATAGCTAAATTATATCACTGTCGAAAATATTTTGCTATCATAATATGTGCAATATTGAAATAATTTAACGCCGCGTTGCGGTTTAATGAGAATTAACTTAATAAACTTAATGCTAACATAATTATTGTAGGATTTTTATTTTACTGCTATTTTTTATTAAACACTAGCTGTGCCCGCGACTTCGTTCGCGTGGATGTCGGAACTTAACAATGTATTTTTTAGTGAGACCAAATGCACTTAACCCTACTTTTTCTAAAATAAAAGAATTTTTCTAAAATAAAAATAGCCTAAGTTACTCCTTATTACATCAGCTACCTGC